>CM048754.1:74913394-76113394 GCA_026315105.1 Locusta migratoria | reverse complement strand
AATAACGACCTCTGCATTAACTTCAGTTGAAAATTCAATAAATGCTATTTTGGCCTCTCCTACTCGCGTAAGCTGAAGGCAAGAACAATTTCTCTCGTAGGTAGTTTACAAAAATTACAGTTTATTTAACAAGTCGAAAACTAGTTGCTCGTGTGTTCATTGTCCAATAGTAAATGTTTTAGGGTAGTTTCCTGGTGTCCTAGTGTCATTTCTAGTTATAATTGCAAAGCCTGCATTGTTAGACAGCGTTATCACCGTACCTCATTTAATAGCGATGTAAAAGACTGCATATACCTGTTTGTTAAAGTATTTCTTTAGGTGGTTGTCCCAGTTGTTAAGTATTAAAAATTATTATTTTTATTAATCTATAGCAAAAAAGTTAAGTTTCAGCAAATTTGATGAGGAATTATATTGCGGTTTATAAATAGATACACAGGAAAAACGTATTTGTGTCCTAACAGTAGTACATTATTCTTCAAACTGATATACAATATTACTATTTAAATCTGTTTCTATACTGACTGCTGTCAACAGGTCCACGTACTTAACGAATACGTATTTTTGGACCTGTTAACGGTAGTCAATACCGAAACACATCGAGAATAAATCAAAAAATTGTACAACTGTTAAGACACGAATACGTTTTTCCTATGTGTCTATTTATAAACCGCAGTATAATTCCTCATCAAATTTGCTTAAACTTAACTTTTTTGCTATGGATTAATACACCGAAACTGGTACACCAGACTGAGTTAAAACTATCAGCAAAGCAACCTATGACTGCTTTATTACAGTGACACTGTTCAAAACTAAAAAAATAAAATAAAAAATACAGTAAAATAAGAAAAAAATAATCTTAGTATCTAATTGATTATGTCTCTGTCTCGTTCGTAACCTGTGGGGACACTTTGCGGAAAAGAAACAAAGTCTACAACAGCCCACCTATTCTCAAATGCTAGTAATTCATCCAGCTACGTTTTTAGGTCGAACCTTTGTTCGCTTTTCTTGTCCTTTACTATTTTGGCAGTTCGCCGTACTAGCTTCTGTATTTACAATATTTGAGTAAGACACCACGAACCGAAGGCGATTACAAATTTATGACAATAGAAGCATCTCACACACACGCACTGTAAATTTCGGTGTTTCAGACAATGTTTAGCCTAATCGCATTTTCTTATTTATGAAATATATATATATATATATATATATATATATATATATATATATATATATGTGATAGTCTGCGTTCGACAGAGTATTACTCTGACGACATATTCTCGCAGTATAACGGCCCATCGTCGCCTGGAGTGCGTTTGCAAGTTTTCTACGCTCTTCCCATTGTACGTTACAACGAAAAATGGAAGACGAAAGAAGGAAGCAAATTTAGGTTTTTGCGTCCCCGACTGTGCGGTCATTACAGACGGGGCTTACAGTTCGATAATTTTTGTCAGGGCTGCAGAAGGAAATCGGCCGTGCCCTATGATAAGACCCATCCCGGCATTTCCATGGGGCGGCTTAGGGAAATTTCGGAAAAACGTAAATCAGGCTGGGCGGAGGCGGATTCGAACCGCCGTCCTCCCGAATTTGAGAAGGAAGGAAAGAGAAGGAAGAACAGCACTGTGGCGGTCGCTCTGTAAGAAAAAGCGGGCGCTCTTGCCTGAGGACGCCGTAGGGTTCAAGGTCCGAAACGATGCCTGCTGTTCATTTGCATGAAACGCCCCTAATGATGCATGGCCGTCTCCGACAACAGCCGGGAAGGAAGAGAGTCGAATTAATTTCAGCCCTACACCTCCGTGTCTCTCTCTCTCTCTCTCACACACACACACACACACACACACACACACCTCACATTCTTTCCCTCACATCTGTATGAGTAAAAATTATTTGCCACGCGTCTCCTAACCTTAAAAGACAACACGAAGCAAAGCCAAGAAACCAGGCCACAAATCCCAAATGAGGTTTTTAAAAGAGATAAAAATCTTTTGTAAGAGATAAGTTTTAGCAAGACACTGATATTTTTTTAATATCATAGAACACCTTGATTAGTATGTCAATAGTAACAACCACCCAACTCAGAGTCACAGTTAATTTTGTTATGTAGTACAACAAATTTAGCCAATTTCTGTCTGTATACACAAGGACCTCGTTTATCCGGACTAGGTGGGACCGAATGTAATCCGGATTATCGAAAATCCGGATAATGTCGAAACCTTACACTGAGTAGAAAAACAAGCCATAATTGTAACTCATTTTTACACCCTTGCCGGATCTACTTTGGAAGACAGCGTCTTACTGGATAGCATTTGACAAAATATATAAATAAAAAGTAAAAAAGAAAACAAAGAAAAAATTCTTCGGCATTATAAATCTGTCACTGACCCCCGACGTATTCCATGACGAGATTTCCACCTTACTCACAAACCTTGGCTATAATGTATAATGTTTCATCAAGTGTTTCATTTCTTTTGTGGCTATGTAGACTTTCCCGGCGTATTAACTGATCAAATTTTTCTAGGGTTTCCAGCCGGATCGTACTGACATCTGTACACAATATTTCTGCGGTGCACCTGGCCACCGTCATCAGGTGAGGAATCTAAGCCGCTCTCGGCGTGACTGTCACGTCTTCAAGCTCTTTTGGTTCTTCTTCCAGTGTAATCCAGTTGATGTCTCTAGACCATATTGTGGGGCTATGTTCTTCAGCAGTTCTCCTTGGTATCTTCTGTTTACTAGTCCCAAACTTTTTGTCCATCGAAACAACCACATTCCTCCGCTTCGAAGTTACTTCGCTCACAACCGTAAAGCACGATACTGGTAGGAAATAGATTAGCAATGACCGCAGTAAATGTAATTGAAATCGTGGGACCGGCTATCTCTTTGTTTCCTGCGGTGACAATATAACAACAGTAATAGGCAAGCCCAGAAATGTAGAGAGCTACTCAACATGAATGTGAGTGATAAAACAAACACCTTTATAAACGGACTGTATCTGAGCTCATAAAGAGACATAACCTTACATAGGTCATCTTACTGTTTTCACAGGATCATTGTCACAAACATCAAGATATTGTCAATTTACATTAATGTATACCTTTAGTAATGTATTTTGAATGACTATAGCCTGATAATGCACAGCATCGAAACAAGTCGCCAATAAATATTTTTAATACTTAAATCGTATTTTTGACTGGTAGCGGAAATCTGAAGCAACCTTTCAAGTTACAATTCTGTACTACACATTATTAAAAAAAAAAAAAAAAAAAAAAAAAAAAAAAAAAAAAAAAAAAAAAAAAAAAAAAATTCTGGATAACCGAAAATCCGGATAAATGGAGGCCAGATAATCAAGTTACTTGTGTAGTTACATTTTATGTCCAAGATTGTCAAATAATATTGTTTCATTGTGTCTTTTATTCAGTTGGTAAACCTGATGTTGTGACTACAGGTCACGACAGCTGTAGTTCGTTTTGATAAATTTCAATCCCACATGCAGCGGACATTTTTAATCGTCACGACAGTATACACTTTATACTTCATCAAACTGTGCGTTCATTTTGTTGTATCCTGTCTTTTCGAAAGTGTCCCCGTTACCGAGAGAGACTACTCGCACATTTCTCCAAGGCACCTGAAGAAGACGCCGGCCTCGTCTACCGAAACGTCCTAGTTCGCCTGACCTGGGCTCGTTAATATCTGGACACCGACTGAGGTGTCGTTTCTGGATTCCTGGCGCCTTGTCGCGAACGAAATATCGCCGCTGCCCACGCCGGCCTCCTCGTTCCGTGACACGCCTGTCAGGCGCTAACGTGTCCACGGCGCGTGAGCTTCGCCGTGTCGTGTGCTCGTTTCTCTGCACCCGCGTCCTCATACGTCATACCACCAGCTGACACGTCTTGTTCTCCCAGCGGGGGTCCCCTGTAACCCGACGCTATGTTTCTGTACCGCCTCCCAGATGTCAACCTAACCTTATCTTTCTTTTCATCTTTTTTCTGTTCTTTTCATTTTGTTCAACTTTACGCTTCCTCTCTCTCCAATACCTTCCCTCGCTTCTCCTCCCCATGCTATCACCGCAATAACAGCTGAGCTAGTTTAATATTCGCAAAGAGAAGTGTAATGCTTCGTTTTCGAAAAGATTGGTGTTGTTGTTGTTGTGGTCTTCAGTCCAGAGACTGGTTTGATGGAGCTCTCCACAATACCTTATCCTGAGCAAGCCTCTTCAACTCCACATAAGAAAGGCAACCTACATCTATCTGACTCTGCTTAACTTCACTAATCCGCATTACATCTAACTTCAACCTATCCATTTCTCCTTTTAAATTTTCTAGCTTCCCTACTCGATTAAGGGACCTAACATTCCACGCACCGATCCGTAAAATGCCAGTGTTGTCTTTCCTGATGATCACATCCTCCTGAGTAGTCCCCGCCCGGAGTTCCGAATAGGGGACTATTTTACCTCCGGAATATTTTACCCGAGAGGATGCCATCATCATATGTTCATACAGTAGAGCTGCATGTCCTCGGGAAAAATAACGGCTGTAGTTTCCCCTTGCTTTCAGCCGTTCGCAGTAGCTGTGTGCCAAAGCCACAATAGCTGATGTTACAAGGCCAGCTCAGTCAATCGTCCAGACTGTTGCCCCTATAACTGCTGAAAAGGCTGCTGCCCCTCTTCAGGAACCACACGTTTGTCTGGCCTCTCCACAGATACCCCTCCGCTGTAGTTGCACCTACGGTACGGCTATATGTATCGTTGAGGCACGCAAGCCACCCCACCTCGGCAATGTCTGTGGTTCATGGGGGTAACGAAAAGATTTTTTTTAAAAAGTAAATAAAATAAAAAAAATTAGAAAAACTTGTGTTTGCTGCAATTGTTTTGATTTCTCGCAGGCCGTTTCGCCTTTTATTTTAAAGGCATCTTCAGGGAGATCTAGAAGTACAATTTTTTTGGTGAGATGTATTGTTTCCAGATTCTTAACAGTTCACGTATTTTTATTTATTTATTATTATTTGTTTTACACAAGCAAAGATACCTGAAAAGACATCGAAAATGTGAGTAAAAACTTCTTCCCTTATGTAAATAAATACGTGGACTGTTTATAATATGGAAACAATACAGCTCACTTGTAGATACCACTGGAGATGCCTTTAAAATAAAAGGCGAAACGCGACAGGGGAGCAATAAAATCAATTGCAACAAACTGGAGGTGATTATTTTTACCTTCAAAAACAAAGAATTCTCAAAACTGTTCAACTGTTTGTAAATCTATCGGTCCAAACTGCGTGGTCATCAGTCCATAGCTTACAAACTACTTAAACCTAGGTAAACTAACCTACGGACAAACACACACAGCCATGCCCCAGTGAGGGCTCGAACCTCCACGGCGAGCAACCGCGCGCTCCGCAGCGAGACGCTTTAGACCGCTCGGCTACTCCACCGCGGCAAATAAATGTAGTTTTACGTCGTCATTAGCAGGGTCTCACTGATACAATTATTTGTCTACCTGAATGAAAGTTTCATTCTGCAGCTGAGTGTGTGCTGATATGAAACTTCCTGGCAGATTAAAATTGTGTGCCGGAACCGGGACTCGAACCTGGGACCTTTGCCTTTCGCGGGCATCCCGCCACGACTCACGATGCCGCCTCACAACTTCACTTCCGCTGCAGAGTGAAAGTTTCATTCTGGAAACATCCCTTAGGCTGTGGCTAAGCCATGTCTCCACCATATCCTCTCTTCCAGGAGTGCTAGTCTTGCATGGTTCGCAGGAGAGCTTCTGTGAAGTGTGGAAAGTAGGAGGCGAGGTTCTGGCGGAAGTGAAGTTGTGAGGCGGCATCGTGAGGCGTGTCGGGATAGCACAGTCGGTAGTGCGCTTGTCCGCGAAAAGCAAAGGTCCCAGGTTCGAGTCCCGGTTCCGGCACACAATTTTAATCTGCCAGGAAGTTTCATTTGTCTACCTGTTTGGCAACCAGCATTTCGCTACAGTAGAGTGATAGAGCTCGCGGAATTCCCCAACAGAAGGAGATGTCAGTCGGTACTGGCTCTTAGGTTGTCGGCAATGTAGACCGCACCGCTCGCTCAAGTCGTAGACTACCAGCGATGGAGTCTCGTTACTGTGGTGACAAACGAAGCCGGCGCGTTGGCAGCCCTGCGCCGTATCGGCCATCGGGAGGCGGCGCCTGCGGCACCTGCCCCCGCCCCCGCCGCCCCCACCTGTGCCCCGGTCCAGACCTTCCCTCCCCCCTCCCTCCCCCTTTTTCCCTTTATTTGTGGACGCGAGACAGGCGCGGCCACGAATTTGTCGCCCGCCCTGGGTGTCCCGGTAGGCGTCGCTACATCATCCCTTTTATCTGCGGAATGTTGGTACCGCCGGCCGGGGAAGGCCCTTGTCTGCTCGGGCCGTGAGTTACGGCGCCGCCAGGGTGGCGGCCCTGGCCGCGGTGATTTACCGATTGGGAGGCCGGACCATGCATCACCGCTATAGAGGAATGCGAGCCACTCAAGGCGAGCTGTATTACCGCGCTGCCCATCGTATCGGAAAAATAAAGTAAAACCAAGTAAGCACACGCGACAACCCTAGAATCCTCCCAGTACAGTGCGTCTCCACCGGAGGAGACGTGATCAGTGCTTGGACGCTCCAACGTAGCTTACACGTGATTGCCCGAGTCTGAATGTTTAAAACTTTGTCGATTTCTCAAAAAAAGCCTTCTAGAATCCACTCTAAGATGCAAGGTGCAGCGGCGCTGAAATGGCTGAGCGTTCTAAAGCGCCTTGCTGCGAAGCTCCCCATCGGAGGTTCGAGTCCTCTCTCGAACATGGGTGTGTATTTTGTCCTTAAGTTTTTTTTTTTTTTTTTTTTTTTTTTTTTTTTTTTTTTTTTTTTTTTTTTTTTTTTTTTTACGGAACTCTTGGTTGCTCCCCTTCGGAGGTAGGTTAGTTTACCTAAGTTTAAGTAGTTTGTAAGCTACGGACTGATCACCACGCAGTTTTGTCCGATAGATTTTAAACATTTGAACATTTTTGAGAATTCTTTGTTTTTGAAGGTGAAATAATCACCTCCAGTCCATATTATAAACAGTTCACGTATTTATTTACATAAGGGAAGAAGATTTTTCTCACATTTTCGATGTCTTTTCAGGTATCATTCCTTGTATAAAACAAATAATAATAACTAAATAAAAATACGTGAACTGTTAAGAATCTGGAAAAAATACATCTAAAAAAAATTGTACTTCTAGATTTCACTGAAGATGCCTTTAAAATAAAAGGCGAAACGCCCTGCGAGAAATCAAAACAATTACAGCAAACACAAGTTTTTTTTAATTTTTTTTTAATTTTTTTTTAAATCTTTTCGCTACCCCCATGAACCACAGACATTGCTGTGGTGGGGTGGCTTGCGGTGGTAGTAAGTACCATAAATTTACAAACATTTGATCCAAGGTGCAACAAGGTTAACGCAGTGTGCGTCAGCTATGGTCTACTCTTTTCTGCAAATACGGAGACTAAGTCTCTCGACGTACGTTGGTGTATCGGAGCTACACCTGGGTGGATACAGGTTACTTTATTAGTAAGGTAGAGGTTACAGATATGAAAGTAGCCAGGTTGATTGCAAGTATTAATAGGCAAGATTTCCTAACAGGCTAAGGGTTCGGCAGCAGAGTGTTAGAGGAGTCGAGTTAGACCAAAGGGATCGATAGGGAATGATTTTGCAGTAATAAGCTTCACATCAGACGAGGCATCAATGTTAGCATTGGAGATCGCGGAGGAATTTCATGAGGAGGACTGTGCTGCAGACTGATCGCTGAAAGGCATGATCAGTCTCTAATGATGATGAAAATAGTATCTGGTTACGTTTTAAACTGTCTCATAGTAAACGAAGGAAGGAAGCTTGGGATTTAACGTCCCGTCGACAGCGTGGTCATTAGAGACGGACCTTACGCTCGGAGTGTTTGGCTAAGGATGTGTAAGGAAATCGGCCGTGCCCTTTCAAAGGAAACCATCCCAGCATTTGCCTGGAATAATTCAGGAAAATCACGGAAAACCTAAATCTGGATGACCGGCGGTGGATTTGAACCACAGTCCTTTCCAATGCTAGGTTCACAAGACCCTACCGTACTTGTATGACTGTAAAAGTCGTTTTTTTAATATCTATTGCAGGTCCACAGAGATTTTCGATGAAAAAGTTGAATGGTACTCCCCTGTATACATTCAGTTATGATATTTGTTATTAATAAACTAACCAATTTGAAAAGTACTAGCAGCGGGCATAACTACAGCATTAGGAGAAATGATGATCTTCACTACTCAAGGTTAAATATATGTTTGGCAAGGAAAGGAGTAAATTATCCTACAACAGCAATCTTTGGGCACTTCCCAAATAGCATCAATATGTCAGACAGATGGCCAAGTACTATTTAAATAGAAATTAAAGGAATGTTTGAATGGGAACTCCTCCTCCTCAGTAGATGCATTTTTAATATGAATCACTAATTTCTCACAGAATAGAAAGAAAGAAACTGAAAAATCGTGTGTCTACTAACAAAATGTAAAGATACGTTTTCAACTACCACGTACCACTCAACTGCGAAATTTCGGATTCATGATCTACGTACAACAACTATTGATCTTCGTTCTATTTGGGAGTGGAATAGGAAAGGTAGTAGTGGTACAGTGTACCCTCCGCCACGCACCTTACGGTGGATTGCGGAATATGTATGTATATGTAGATGTAACCTAAACTGCCCTAACTGTTTGGTGGTCTTCTTCTTGACTTATTGTTCAGTTTTATTCATTTATTTATTTTGAAGAATCACAGCTACGAAGCTAATGCAGTGAGTGTTCAGCTAAGATCTACTCTCTTCTGCAAGAAGGAAGTAAGTACCAAGACTAAGTTAGCAGTGCACCGCTCTATCTTTCGACCAACTTTGTTGTATGGGAGTAAAGGTTGGGTGGATATAGGTTAACTCATTCATAAGGTAGAGGTTACAGATATAAAAGTAGCAAGAATGATTGCAGGTACCAATAGCTGGGAACAATAGCAGGAGGGTGTCCATAACGAGGAAATCAAAGAAAAACTGGGAATGAACACCATAGATGAAGCAGTTAGAGCGAACAGACTGAGATGGTGGGGTCATGTTACACGCATGGTAGAAGCAAGGTTACCTAAGAGACGCATGAGCTCGTCAGTGGAGGGTAAGAGGAGTCGAGGTAGACCAAGAAGAAAGTACTTAGTTCGGTTCAGAATGATTTTGAAGTAAAAGGCATAACATCAGACGAGGCATCAATGTTAGCATTGAATAGGGTATCATGGAGGAATTTTTATTAGAGGTACTATGCTCCAGACTGAACGCTGAAAGGCATAATCAGTCTCTAATGATGATGATGATGATGATCGCAGCTACGTCTCAAACGGACATTATATTGCCAAATGAAAAAATTTCCGATACGGTCCTAGTTCCCTTTTACTCAATTTTCTTAACCGCCATTACGATTAGATTGCTTCGACACTTTGCACCTCTGCTGTTGTACACTCGGCTTTTTCTAACTCGCAGTACCTCTACCGCGCTGCAGCGATACCCGATGCGTCCGCATCGCGGCTGGGTTCTCGCCTGTTCCTCTCCGGAGCTAGAGACAAGGCAACCTGATTCCGCCTCGCCACACAGCGACCAGCGACCGAACCGCCACTTTTCCGTCGGCATCCGTTACCACCAACAGAGCCCTCCTGACACAACCACTTGTCGATGTTTATCGATACCGCGGCCCTTGAAATCGGACCCTTTTCCCTCGGCGCGCGCACGTCCGCTTGCCGGCGTTTACACAGTCGCGTGTAATTTGACCCCGGTGGCGCCGAATCTTCCGCGTGACCTCGGCCCTACCCCCTCCACCCTTCCTACAAAACCCTCACACCCCCCACCACCACCCCCTGCGCGTCAGCTGCCACTCCTCCAGAAATAACTCACGGGGCGTCACTGCGCACCGCGTCGGCGGGAATTTGAATTTCAAATCACTCCGCCCTGGGTCGGACGAATCCCGCGCTCATAACAATAATTGTCCCGTAATTATCCAGATTTGAATTTTCAAGGCGGCTTGCCGGCGTATTATACAACGCGACGTCCTTCTGCCCCCCCTCTCTCTCCCTACTTTGACCTACCCCCTCCCCCTAACCCCTCCCCTCCCCCAACCCCTCCAATGCATCATCCGTAGCCTCTCATCAAAACCGAAAGCCAGGCGCCCAAGACTTACACGACAGATTTATCATTTCCGTTTCGTTTTGCTCCACTTCTCCAACCTCGGGAGCCACTAAATTCTAATTCGACGCTGTTTTTCCCATTACTTTATTGCGTTGCCCCCTCCCAATGCACCACCTCCGATTTGACGTAATGATTTCTCTTACGAATAGCTGCCGCCGTTTAATGGAACCTAAAGGGTTGTTTGGATAATTGTCGCGTTTAGCATAACTCTGGCGCTACCGAGTCGACCGTAAACTAGAATCAGTACGCTTTTTCTTCTCTTTTCGGCTTCTCTCGTTTTTTTTGCTCCGTGTCGACTGTAGCGGTCTCCTTACATCGTCCCGGTCGCCTGCGGTAACGAAGACAGCCTCGGTACGTTTTGCGTTCTCCGCTGCGGTTGCGTCGGCTCTTTTGAGGAGCGTCTGAGGCGGAGGTTCATCGCACTTGGCAACACTTTGCGGCGACCACAACGGATGCTATTTTTTGGTCGTTGTCGGTTTCACGTCTCCGGTTTCAGAAGAGACAACCTCAGATGGAAGTCCTTGTCATTGTGGCTTGCTGATTTAAGTGCCTAGTACTCAGACCACCAATTAAAGGTGTACAATTCAGACCCCAGTCTAACCTATGAAGTATTCTGTTAAATGTTTTGTTTCATTCATTTTTAGCAATGTTTCGCCTGTACGAAAATTCCAAGTTATATCGTAAGCTACCTAGAAGATCACGTTAAACTGTGGCACTCCCTGTGACTTACCTAGGTTACGTCCGTTCGAAGGTGATAAGAAAATAAGGCATGCACCCCGTCCAGTCAATAACGTGCCTAAGAAAGCACTGTAGGGTGTGAAGCAAACTTCAGCCCACGGACAGTTTTACTGTATTTAAGAATAATCTCACTGATAATGCGAGTGTTGCCACACGTCATGTGCTATGCAAAGTGACTACCAGCCTATTTTCTACATCTATATAAACTGAAGTCACATCAAAGTGCATGGCAGTGGGTTAATCGCACCGCTTTTATGATTTTTCTCTACCGTTCCATTGTCAAATACCTCGCGAGAAAAAGTTACACTTAAATCTTTCAATGTTCGAACAAATTTTTCTTATTTTATATTCACGATCATGTCTTCGTATGTAGGTGGATGCTAAAAAGAAGAGAAAGTTGGTGAAAGAAATTTCGTAAATAGATCTCGTCGCAACGGATAACGCCTGTCTTTTAATGATTTCCACCCCAACTCGTGCATCATTCCCCTGACTCTCTCTCTCTCTCTCTCTCTCTCTCCTGTATCGCGATAACACAAAACGAGATGCCCTTCTCTGAATTTTCTCTAAATCGTCTGTCAGTCCCACCTGGTGTGGATTCCACAATGCGCAGCAATATTCCAAAATAGGACGCACAAGTGTGATGTAGACAGTTTCTTTTAGCAGAACTGTTGCATCTTCTAAGTGTTCTGCCAATGAAAGATAGACTTTTGTTCGCTTTCCCTACATTTTTTTCTATGTGTTCTTTCCAATTTAAGTTGATCGTCATTTTTACTCCTAGGTATTTAGTTGCAGCCTGTAGTTTTGACTTATTGTGGAAACGACGTTTAACGGGCTTCTTTTAGTGGTTATATGGATGACTTCACACTTGTCAATATTAAGGCTCAATTGACTTTCTTTGCAGCATGCAGATATCTTATCTGCATTATTTTGCAGTTGCTTTTGATCTTCTATTGACATTACTAACCGATTAGTGTGGCTCCGTTGCACAGAGTGCCACACTACAAATCCGAAAGTCTCGGGTTCGATCCCCGCCAGCTCCTACGATTTTTATCTGTCACTTTCCACTTCTTTTACCTTTGGCAGTGTTGCTGATGTGAAAAATATTGAGTAGCAGCGTGGTTCGGAACCCACGTTAAACTGTAGGTCCCGCTATAACTGGCTGGGTAAGTCAGTTCGAAGGTTGGAGGAAGGCAACGGCATACCACCTCCAAACAGGACCATGTCTAGTAAAGCACTGTGGTGTTCAAACCAATCTTCGGATTGTTGACTGCTTTTAATTTTTTAAGTGACGGCGTCATTCGCGAACAGTCTAACGGAGCTACTCAGATGTCTCCTAAGGCGGTATGACGAATGACTCAGTGTACTTATAAATTGTGTAGAAAATAAAGATTTATCTTTAATATCGCATTCTATTTTTTTTTCTTTTTTTTGTCGACTCCCCATCGAATGTCTTCGGACTGAAGACTAGAATAACGACAGGCCTACTTACGAAAGTGTCACTTTTCGGACGTTTTACAAAACAGTGCTCTTTAGTGAAGAAAGGTAATAATGTTATATCAATTTTTCAATTCATGTCTACTTACGACTAGGTTCCAGTTGGAAATGGCAACCATAGGAACATCTGGAAGTTACTCCAACACCTGTCGATGTTTCCACATTTGCGTGGCGGATGGGAGACTGAGGGAGGGGGAAGAATTGGTAGGTGTTCAGACGT
The DNA here is from genome assembly GCA_026315105.1 of Locusta migratoria. Lineage (NCBI taxonomy): Eukaryota > Metazoa > Arthropoda > Insecta > Orthoptera > Acrididae > Locusta > Locusta migratoria. The sequence goes on along the minus strand of CM048754.1, from coordinate 76,100,709 downwards.
TTGGGAGGGGGGAGGGAGTTTGTGGGGGCGGTACTCAGGCATTATAATTGGGCCGACTTTTCCGGCCGGCCGTGTTCCAGAGGCGCTCCAGGAATCTCCGCGGCCGCCGCGACAAGTGGAGGAGCCGCGTCCGCCATTGTTCCCGCGTGGCCGTCCTCTAAAAACAAGCGACGCTCGCCCCCAATATATTAATACCCAATTAATTAGGGGCGCCGCAGAACGCGAAGCTAATTGCGTGCCTCGGGGGTACAGGGGGTACAGGGGGGGCATTCCTGGGGGCCAGGCGTCGCCGGCAGCGGCGTTTTCGTACTTTTTTACTCCCCACCACCCCACCCTGCCTTCTTCCACAACTTCGCTTTGTCGTCGCGCCGGTGAGTCTGTTTGTCGTTGTTGTGAGGTTCACTCCATTTTTCGTCCGTGTCAGCCGCTCTTCTCAAAGTGCAGTCTCTTGACGGCTGCCCGTCGGATGGAAGCGCGAGGGAAATTCGATTCATTTCCTTTTTCTTTGTCTCGGATTTTTTTTCCTCTTATTCCTCTTCAAAGGATTCTAGGCCTGCCAGGACCTGGAATGTTGGCGTCGTCATACCGAGCTACTTTGCGAGGCGACATGTTTTTACCTGTGAAATGCGAGAGTCGGAACCTAAGGGACGATAGCGGGTGTTTTGCAGTGAGAGCGAATTTTATGGGGCTGTTGGAATGATAGGTAGTCAGAGATGAGAAAAGATATGAACAAAGCAAGATATAAGAGAGATGGGGCGGCGTCTGTTAATGGCACTACTGACCACGTTCCTATTGGCGAACATTTCTGTACGTAGAATGACAAATTGCTTACTGCCTCAGTTATATAACACCGACGACGGGGAGCTTAAACAATTTCCTTAAATTCAACAGTCGTGTATGGTTTGTAAGCCACATCCATTGCTCTTCAGGGGGCGTCCAAAAATTACGTGAGGTGTTTAGAGGACTTACCAACTTAGGGCCAGAGAATAGCCACAGCAGCCCTACAGAGTCCAGCATCGGCCACGAGTGCTGTATTATTATTATTTCTGAAGATGGCCTATATTAGGTGGAAACCGGTAAAATCAAACGTTTTTACCTCTGCGATCAAGACTGTTATTACAATACAAATATTATTTCATGTTACATTTTATTCATTCATTCACATTAGGGGCCTATATCTATCTTCCTGTCTCCAAACTCTTCTTGGGTTTAAGGAGACATCTCCGTGTCCGTATAGTATTGTTACAAAACTTTCTATTCTTTACTCGTTAATTTAAAATTTTGTCGATATTGAAGATTTTTGCATTGTTTTCTCAGTCTGCTTAATGCATGAGCCAATAATACGCTTCTCGTTCACAGAATATTGTTTTCAGTTATTAAACGCATATTATCTGTTAGTACTGATAATTGTTTATCAGTTCTCGTCAATTCATCCTCGATGCGAAATTTCTGTTTCTGTCCTCTGATCCACTTTTGTTTTTCTTCTTTGGTGACAGTGAAACTAGCTTGTTCAGTGCACGTTTACGTGTTTCGCGATCATCTGTTATTTGTTTTTTCGCTAGAAGCCGATGCACTAAAAAGGTGCAATATATGAACTGCAGTTGCCTTCAAGATCTTCTTTGGCGGAAGTTTCAGCAATTCGTCTTGGTGATCGCGTACAGAATCGTCTTCTTTAAAATCTATGCTACGGATGTAGCATTTTTAACGTCGAGAGTATGACTTCTTCTATAAAGCTGAGTCCACCGATTACACGATTCAGGATCTTTTGAAAAGCTATAAAAGCGTAATACTTGTATTACTAGTTTTAGTCTTCGTAATGTCGGTTTCAGGCACAGAAACACCGCAATTGACATTATTATTGTTACATTGAAAGAATAAACGCGATAGAATACAAAAATAAACAGTAACAATACAAAAGGGCGTGATGCGCAGAACGGAGAAAAATCTCTGTTGTGCGCATCATCTATAGGCTCCCACCTGTGAATGCCGAGGCCGCTACCCCTGTATGCGACGAACCGAAATGTGGCTGTCGCAATGCCGAAAGACCTCGTCTCACACCAACAACAGTTCTCTGGATTGCGTCACGTTTTCTCAGGCCAGTAATTCGCCCTCTTTCAAACTCACGGATTGGACGGTACGGTTCGCCCACAATGCTAGGCATCCTTCACAACTTCTAAACTCCCTCTGATCCATAACCTTCTCTTTTTTCATCTGCATCTACTTGACTTTGGACGTGTTCCGTTCGTTCCGATCACGAGCGTATTAAAACGCTATCGGAATTTCGGCGACCGGAGCACAAAAATTGCCCACGGCAGGCGGTCGCTAACCAGAAGAAGAAGAAAAAATAAATGTAAAAGGTATTGCCAGTCGACAGATGGCGGAGGTGAATTTGAAAGGCGTCCAATAATAAAGACGCCTACAGCGGCGATACGTGCCCGGGCCGAACAGGTAGCAGAGAGTTACGAGCCACACGTGCGGTAGCCGCCAGCGCCGACCCGCTTGTAATTATAGCTTTGGCCGCGGACTGAATAAGGGTCCTCTCTGCCGGCGAAGAAAAAATAAATACATAAATAAATAATGCTCAAACTCACGCCCAGCCGCGTCCACCGACTACTGCAGCGATTGCACCTAGTGCAAAATCCCAAAATTGTGAAGAAAAGCAAGAGTTATTACAATACATAACTTGTTGGTCAGGAGGAAGGCAGATGGTACGTTGGGACACGCTGTTCATAGGAAGCCAATTCATACTGATTTGTCACCACCCAGCTCAACGTGAAGGGGTTCAAATGTTTGTAGACCTTATGGGACTAACTACGGGGTCTTCAGTCCCTAAACTTACAAACTACTTATGAAGTGCTAATACTAAGGACGGCGAAACTATCCATGCCCGAGGTGGGATTCGAACTCCCGACCGTAGTGACCGTGCAGACTGTGACTGGCGCGCCGCAGACCACTCGGCCACCGCGGGCGGCGTGAAGGGGTTATTCGAACCTTAGTGCATAGGGCTCAGGTCATATCTGACCCGAAAAGTTTGCCCACTGAGCTGTCCCATCTGGATGTAACATTTCGACAGAATGGCTTTGGTGAAGGGCAGATTAAAAGAGCGTTGCGCTATCGACCACATGTGCAACAGGCTAGTGATGATAGCACAGAGTCGGCACCCTCGTCAGTGGCCTTTCTGCCAGACGTTGGCAGCACTTCCAACAAGATTGGCCGCATTTTGCGTAAAGAGAATTTAAAATGTGTGAAATAATTCGCAATTTGCGATCACTTATGTCTTCACTGTACTATGCTTAGATGGAATTCCAAAGTAAGGCGAATGAAAATTTGTGCCCGATCGGGATTCGAGCCCGGGATCTCCGGCTTACTAGGCAGACACGTTGACCACTCCGCCACCGAGGACACAGTGAGCAGCCCGACTGCAGAGGACTCTTTCCTCTACGTCTCCCGCCACACACAAATCTCCATTCGCCGCTTTCTGGTATTCCATCCAATCCTAGTACAGTGAAACCATAACTGATCGCAAATTGCGATTTATTTCATTCAGTGAACTCTGTAACGTCGTCAAAACTATATATATAATTGTATACAAGCCGAGGCCGGGCTCCTGACGGCAATTAATTGTGTCTCGAAACCTCATAGTCTGTTCTCCCTGATGCGGGATTACAGTATTATGGCTGCGAGCATTACAGAACAAATGGGCTGTGGTAATAGGAAAGACACAGCGTGGCGAATGGAGATTTGTGTGTGGCGGGAGACGTGCAGGGAAGAGTCCTCTGCAGTCGGCTGGGTCACTGTGTGCCCGGTGGCGGAGTGGTCAACGCGTTTGCCTAGTAAGCAACAGATCCCGGGTTCGCATCCCGAGCGGGCGCAAATTTTCATTCGCCGCTCTTTGGTATTACATCTAAACCTAGTACAGTGAAGCCATAACTATGACAAATTGCGATTTATTTAATTAAAAATGAACTCTGTAACGTCGTCAAAAATATGTAATTGAAACAAATTTAATCACCTTTATGTTGCTACATTTTAAATTTTAATGTAACTAGTGGTATGTATCGACAGAGGATAAGGTACAAGATTTTAGCAGCCACTTGTAACATGCATTGGATTATTACGGTTTGAAAATGGCCAATGGTTTGATAATGGACGGTAGAGTCCGAAACTAGGAACTGACTAAAAATTGTGCATCTGCGACGGACAAAATAGAGTGTGTTACCTATGATTATGCCCAGAAATGGTAATGTTTACAGTACGAAACCTTGGATTTTTACTGTATTCTGTATTTTTAATGCCTTGTTTTCTTGTTGTATATAACCCCGAAAGTATGTATGTTACTGATACGATTAAATAAATAAAAAACCGCAGCGACCCACGCCGTAACAAAGTTACATTTCTCGTGCGCCTTCTGCGTGTGTGTATGTGTGTGTGAGTGTGTGTCACGACTATATACGTACTTATCACTCTGCACCTGCTGTCTCTCCCGAATAAGACACTGTTCAGCACAGCCAGTTTTTTTTGCATCATGGAGATCAGGTAACCCTTTATGTGCGTGTGTGTGTGTCTCGTTTCAGTAGTAATTTCTCGCTTACGATGTCGGTCAGGTAGGTCCGCAACAAAACTATTCTAAATTATAGGTTGCGGACGGGCCGGAACAATATTCGCCATTAATGAAACCGCCCGAGTATTTTACGACGGCGACGCGAGTACGAGAAAAACTGATCAAAGGAGAGCTAGCGACACAGCGGGTGCCGGCCGCAAGAAAAATATTCGCTCCCGGGCACGTCCGGGCGATTATAACTACTTGCTATTCCTGCCGTCTGCTTCTCTGCCTCTCCTCTCTTCTTCTTCCTAGCTCTCTCTCTCACGCCCCATTCTTTCAAAGAAGTAGTCGCAACTCTCGTCGGCCAGTGCTTGGAGTAATGCTCATCGTTGTGATATCCGTACCAGATCGGGTTAACAGATGAGACGGAGAAGATCCAACGCAGAGCAGCATGCTTCGTTAGGACTCATTTAGAAAACGCGAAAGCGCCACGAAGATGATTGCAGACGTCGCAAGAGGGGCGGTCTATATCGCGATACGGGCTTATGTCAAAGTTACCAAAGTGTAAGTTTCACGAACAGTGAACCAATATATTGCTTCCTCCTACGTACATCACATTATGAACGACATCGAAGAAAACTACCTATTAACCAACTGTCAACCAGGATTAAGAAAGTATCGCTTTTGCGAAACACAGCTTGCCCTTTATTCACACGATGTGATAAGTGCACATCGACAAGAGATCCCAAATCGATTCCGTATTCCTGTATTTCCGGAAGGCTTTTGACACTGTACATGATAAACGGCTTCTAATGAAATTGCGTGCTTATGGAATATCTCCCCAATTGTGCGATTGGATTCACGATTTCGAATCAGAAAGGACACATTTGTAGTAATTACCGGTAAGTCATCGAGTAAAACAGAAGTGATATCTGGCGTTCCCCAGGGAACCAACTAGTTCGGAAGAACGCTCCCACAGGCGAACTACGCGAACTAGTTCGCAGATCCCTCGCCTCTTAGTTCGTCCGCCCCTTTTCCGAAGACTGATGCGTAACAGCGAGAGGACGCGAGAGCGTGCAGAATCGCGTGATTCCCTTCTGCCAGTTACCGTCATTTCGAGCTGAGATGTAGCTCAGCTGTAGTTCCATAGTTCACTGCCACAAATTTTCATTTCTGAGGTATTCAGCAGTCTCTAAATAATATTTACTACGAGTAATCTGTATGTAAAGTAGTTGAATAGCATTGTATCACCCATTCGTGTAACTAACTGGTTTATTTGCTTAAGTATTTGATGTCAAATTGCCCAAAAATACGGGTAATAGCAAAGGCGTGGGCAACACTGATCATTATATAAAAATGATGTCATAAAAAAGAGCTCTTTTAGTAGCGGTAGCAAAAGCCAAAAAGAGCGGATGAACGGAAAAGAGCTGGCCGCGGTGGCCGAGGTGACTGAGGCGCTCCAGTCACGGTCAGCACGGCCACTACGGTCGGGGGTTCGAATCCCCCCTCGGGCATGGATATTTGTGCCGTCCTAGTTCGTAAGTAGTTCATAAGTAGTTTGTAAGTTTAGGGACTGATGACCCCGTAGTTCAGTCCCATAAGCTTAACAAACATTTGAACATTTGAACTAAAAAGAGCAACCTACTTCGCGGCCGAGCTGCGAACTAAATGGAGAGCTACCGGTCGCGAACTAAAATATGCGCGATCGGTCGCGAACTAAAACATGCGTTACCGGTCGCTAAGTATTATGCCAAACGTATCTCGCTTCATAGTTCGAAGGATTAATTTCCCAACACCGACGGGCAATAGCGCGAGGGCGCGCAGCAGAATTAAAAATCACGTGTTTGCCTTCTGCTGATGAGAGCCATTTCGAGGTGAGCGTCTGCCTGCTAGATTACATAGTTCAGTGCTACAAAATTTCTGCTTTGAAGTATTCTGCACTCTACAATATCTGACTAATAAAATCCACAATGCCAAGATATAGAGGTAACTGTAAACTGCCGCTATGGAGTAGCCGAGCGGTCTAAAGCGTCTCGCTTCAGAGCGCTCGGTTGCTCGCCGTGGAGGTTCGAGTCCTCCCTGGGGCATGGGTGTGTGTGTTGTCCGTAGGTTAGTTTACTTAGGTTTAAGTAGTTTGCAAGCTACGGGCTGATGACGACGCAGTTTGGTCCGATAGCTTTACAAACAGTTGAACATTTGAATTCTAAACTTAAACGCGAGAAATTATCCACGAACTGTTTCTTTTGGTTTGCGTGATATCGTTAGCGGCTCAAGCAGCAAGCGCGTGAAGCAGCTAGGTGGGGGAACTTCTCCCTCCACCTGCATGCGCAGGCCACGCCGCTCAGACGTCACTGGGAGCGGACGAACTAAAAAAGGACGAACTAGTTCGCGGCTTCCGATCGCGAACTATTATGCGCAAGTCTAGTCCACAGTAGTGTTGCTACTATTGAAGATATTTAAATTTGTTCATCTTCTCCACAGTTTCTTCAGGTGTTTTCTAATCTCTAGATGTGGATCCCTTATTATCGGCAATCTTCGGCACTGTTGGCTGCGCGTGCATCGTTCTCGCACGGCGCCAAAAGTGTCCCTTCAGATCCTGCGGACAGCTGACTCACCAACCGCCGGTATAGGCGGACGTCGCGTAGGAACTACTTTGCCGCCTACATCACTCCCAGCTACCACCTGTTCCGAGTGCACACTCGGTCCGCAGCAGGTCCTAATTGCACGCCGTGTCGAGTCCTGGTGTGAGGATAAATCCGGCGGCACCTTCTATTGTGCCCCGGACGGCAAGAACGCCAAAAGGCGCACCTAGGCCTGCCCGTCCAGACAATGACGCCGGGCTGGGCTTTGTCTCGGTTAACGAGCGCGAAATTCCGAAGCCCTAATGAAGGCCGCTGGGAGGTCCGGAGCATTCCCCTGCGATAGCCTCGCCTCATTGTCTCTCAGCTGACGGGCTGGACGTTCGATACTCCAGCTCGGAAATCAATCCCGCGTCGTGAGGTTTTGCCGTGGCGTTCCTTTATGCGCCGTCGTAGAAACCAATATTGGTTCTGCAGGGACTGAGATACCAACAGCCTTATGTATAATAAAATATTTATTGTATCACAACCAGTTTCGGCATTCCACTATGCCATCTTCAGGTCCCTACATCGGAGCATAACATCCAAAAGTAGGGAAACTAAAACTGGATTCGTGGACTTCTGACTCTTCTTGTTGTTAGTTCCCACTGAGAGACAGAAGTCCACGAATACAGTTTTGATATCCCTACTTATTCGATATTATGCTCCGATGTAGGGACAGGAAGATGGCATAGTGGTTGTGCTAGAATAAATATTTTATTATACATACGGCTGTTGGTACCTCAGTTCCTTCAGACTCTTGACCAGCCGCTGTCCCGTTTCCACCACCGATGATGGATTCAATAAGACCCAATATTGGTTGGTTGGTCAGTTGTTTGGGATAGGGGGACCGAACTGCTAAGGTTATCGGTCCCCCAGTGAGGAGGAGAAGGAGTGAGTATAGGAAAGGAGGGGAGGGGGAAAGGAAATGTAGTCAAGGGAGGAAAGAAGGGGGTCCCGTGCTAGCCACGCACGTACTCTACATCTACATCTAAAAACATACTCCGCAATCCACCGTAAGGTGCGTGGCGGAGGGCATTTCCTTTTTTATTCCATTCGCAAATATAACGAGGGGAAAAAATGCCTATATGCCTCCGTACGAGCCCTAATTTCTCTTATCTTGTCTTTGTGATCACTACGCGAAATGTAAGTAGGCGGCAGCAAGATCGTACTACACTCAGCTTCAAATTCCGGCCCTCTAAATTTCCTCAGGCGAGAACCCCATGCTGCTCAGGACGTGCGCTAGCACGAGTTTCGCGTATTTCAAGCGTCAACTTCGCATCGCAATGTCTCGGGAGTAACTGGAATATTGCGATGCAATCAACGCCATTGTTTATGTGATTTGCCATGCTATGGATTGCTGAATAAAAAATATAGGGTGTCCATTTAAAAACACATAAGTTTGTGTTAAAAAAAACACACTTGCTTTCGTTTTAGAATGTTTCCAAATATGTACATTCATGGGCCCCAGCCGTACATTGATACCGGTGAAAGTCGTTTTCCGATAGCTGTTAGTGTTCCAGAGATATTTTGGGTGGACAAGATAGCTGGGACACCCTATATATGTATATATAACTTATACAATTTGCGGATGACGGGCAATGATCCTTTCTTCAGTGCGAAGGCACTCCTAGGCCCTTACTCTTACGGCAATCAGTACTAAGTTGCTACGAGTTTGATTTCTAGTGGGTAGGGTAAAGTTGACAATTTGTAATCTGATGGGAGGCGTGTCTGAGTAATTCCGTGCAGGTGTGATGATGTCTGTGTCCCCAATGGTGTAGTGGTCAGCGCAACTGCCTACAAAGCAGGAGACCCGGGTTCGAGTCCCGGCTTGGGTACACATTTCAATCTTACCCATTCGCAGTTAATGTCACACATTCCGTCATTATGAATATACAGATTAATTATTAATAGTTAATCGATATTTAAGTAACACTACTTCGGGGATCGCAACCCACATGTTGAAAAAACACTGCTTTACCGGTGTGCAACGTCTGGTAGCGACCTGACCGTCTGAAGGTTTGGATGCTCAGCGATAATCATCCGCTAAAGGCCTACGAATTTCCTGCAGAGGTAACTGTCGCGGCCGAGTGTGGGGTAAGGAGGTACAATTTCGATCATTTCGGACAAATGTTATTGTAACTAGAAACATATTGAGAAAAGATGTAATTTTAATTATAGGACTTGTTCTTGGATGTTTAACTAATATGTAACACAAATATTAGACAATTACAAATGTCGGTATAGACACACACAAAAGTTACAGAATTGAGAAAAATAGTTCGAAAATGTACCACACTAGGTACAATTGTGATCACTGCCTAGTAGAATTTCGACTAAGGGCATCTTCCACATAAAAAGCACTTTTTCCGTCAGGCACCACCGCGTACTTCGTTGTACCAAACATTGCATTTTGGGTAGAGAATCTAGTCATCCTTAAATAGAGAATTTATAAGAGCTCGTTAGACTAAGTAGCTTCACTTACCTTCTAATGGGAAAAAATTTATATGTCCGTAGCACAAAGTGTTGTATTCTTGGAAAAGACAGGAGGAGCTGTAGAAACCTGCTACGCTACAATGCCACACTACGAGACTGACAAATGGCGCGAAAATTTATATTGATCAGAAATGTACCTATATCGAATTTGTACCACCTTACCCTATGCCATCTTCTCAGGAGGATGCTAGACTCACGTTCACTGAAGCTCCGGTGGCCGAGGGGACTGAGTCGCTCGAATCCCCCCTCGGGCATGGATATTTGTGCTGTCCTTAGTGTTAAGTAGTTTGTAAGTTTAGCGGCTGATGACCCCGTAGTTAAGTCCCATAAGTTGTACAAACATTTGAACATTTCACTGAAGATCCGCCGGCGGGACACGGCAGAGAGACGTCGGTGTCTCCTTTCCCCTCCCCCCTCCCTGGTCTGGTGGGGCGCGCGCCAGATATTGTTTATGTCTCGGCGGCCGCGGAGGCGGGTCGGCGGAGAGGCTGTTGCTCGTTTTGGGCGAGCCGCGAGCGCGGGGCTAGTGGGCAGTGGCGGGACCCCCCAGGTGGAGGCCCGGCCGCTCCTCAGGGACCGCAGCGGTCGCGCCCACACCTGGCCGACGACCATTAACACTCCACACTGGGTACCAAGTCTCCCATCCCAGGGGACAAAAGGAATTTGCAGGTTTTGTCCTCAAGGGAACTTTACTTTAAAATGTGGAAATGATAGGATTGTTCTGAACTTTGCACCAATAACGACTTGTTTTCACACGTTTCACACGAAATAGTCCAAAATACAATAATTTCTACAGTCATAAGAACAATACTATAATATCGATACCGTACCACCGTGAGAAGTTTTGGGACAATGTTACTTAGAAACCAGGAACTTAAAAAAGGAAAATAAATAAATAAATAAATTAAATAAATCGTATAAATCGGTTCACATGGCTCTACACATTAATTTAAGTAACAAAATACTTTTCCTTCTCGCGATTTCTCAGTGTGCCAAATAAATGTCTAAACATATTTCCCAACAGCTAAAATACCACAGAAAAATTTCGTAATGTAAATGTGAGGAGATATAAATTCAGGCGATAAAGGGTTAAGTAGTTCGTAAGTCTAAGGACTGATCATCATAATAGTTTGTGGTCCAGTAGATTTACAGACGAGTGAACATTTTTTCTGCCTCACAAAAAAAGTAAACAAAGCCACGACAGAGTCAGATAGAGAGGTGCCCCACTGATGAACGCACGAACTCGCGGCACCTGAGAGACGCAGTCGGTCGCCTGCACGTCACGCGGGTCAACAGCGCTGCTCCGCACCCCTTCGGCACCCCGTCGCCATGGCAACGCGGCTCCCCCCCCCTCCTACCCTCCCTGCCGATCGGAATCCGCCATTAGCGGCGCGCTGATCCGGCGACGTCATACGTCACCGGCGATAGCAGCGCCCGGCCTGGCCGGCGGCAGATAGCGGCGGATAGTGTCGTTGGCGCCGTAAACTCTGCACCTCTCTGCAATTAACGCCGCCTGCCGTGACGTCACTCGGTGCCTCGCGTCTGGGAACACCGCAGCGCGTATGGCCGCAGCGAGTGACTACTGTACCAACAGCTCGATGACGATTGGTCAACTCAGGCCTCATACCATACAGTAACAGCCCCAAATATTGCTTCGCATTATCATCTCCATGTTTACGGTCCTCCTGGCTTATAAAATCACGTTTTAAATTATACTAGCGACCCGCTCGGTTTCGCTTCTTTGCAGCCGGAATCTATCTAGTCTATCTATATATAAAAGGCTTGTGTGTATACGTGCTGACAGAATTTTCTCCATGACCACATACTGCACCCCACTCGTGGTTGTGGTGGTAGATTGCCCTTAATCTAATGATGTTAGTAAGGGAGTTTGGTCGCGGTGCGTGGCAGTGGGTGAGTGTGACGAGCAAAAATTCGCAAAATATGCAATAAATACTCTTAGGAAGAGCTATATACTCTGTGACTTACTAACTTTACGGTACGAGTCAAAATCTGTTTATTCTTTCAATCGTCAGACAATGCGGTCCTTTCAGACTTTAATAGGGACGAGGAATATCAAATACGCATTTTTTAAATAGATCACATGTTTCCGTCAACCACACATTACCGACTATGAACAGAGACACAAAACAAAGATAAACATCCAGATAGACTCAAAGATAAAGATACTTGTGGAACATTGATCACTGTCGTGGAAGCGTGGTGGAAACACAGACATACATTAATGAATGTCTCTTAGGCCATAGATATTGATATGCCTGTGCCAGTAAGCTCACTGGTCTGTGCTAATCAGTGATCTCTGATACATATAGCCGCGACACTCTCTGCTGTGAAAGGTGTTACCGTTTGACAGCTGAGTCAAGAAAAACTCTGCGACGTAGTCCCACTCATATCCCGGCGGCCTCCTGAGATAATGTTGGCAACAGATGTTGAATAACGAGAATCATGTGATATCGTCATAAGCCAATCGCGTGAAACGCAAATATTTTGTCGTGAAATCAAGCATACAGCAGGAACAGCAGTATTTATCTACACTCTTTGTGGTTCGGTCATCTTTGCAACGATTTTATATCGTGTTATTGAAGTTGCGAACATAAAAACACGAGGCCGCCAGGATAGAAAGTAAAACTTTACCGAATCAGATACATCCGTTGTTGTCATATCTCATTATGACCAGCACTTTCACGCGAAACTCTTTTGTGTAGAGTCTCATGATTCACACAGTCTTACAATTCATTCCAAATTCCTATTCAAGAAGATATTTGTGAAAACTGTTACAAATCAATATTCGCACTTATCCAATATCGTTTTCAGAAATGTAATTTGCCAACCGCTTTCGGCACTGCTGTTGCAATGTGTAACTTTATGAACACAACATAACATTGAAATTACATTGTTCCGAAGCACGGACTTAAATTAATTTCACTCTTAGTATGAAAAACTTTATGAACATTCATCGTTTTCGATAATGACTTCTACTTAAATTTGACATCTTGGCTAGGAGAACTGAGTTTATTGACAGAGAGATCCAACAAGGATTGTGTTTTTGCTGACCTACGTCCGGAACCCAAAGAACCATGACATACACAGGACCTTCTTTAACAACCGTTGCGAAGCACGGGCATATAAGCTAGTATAAAATATTGTAGCTCGTTGGAACAAGGCCATGTTGAAGAGGAAAAAACGTTTCGTAAAAATAAATGTGTTTTTCTGCATACCAGCTTGTCTTTTTAATTACTGTTGACCCTAGTACATATGTCGACGTGTAGCTGTCCCTCAAAGAATAGACGAATATCCCAAGATTTTGCTCTTTTTAATGTTCATGTTTTTACCCTCTCTTCAACACACTGTCCACTCCATTCAACTGCTCTTCTTTGCTGTCTCTGACAGAATTACAATGTCATCAGCAAAACGCAATGTTTTTATTTCTTCACCCTGAACTTTAATCCCTATTCCAAGCTGGCGAGAGATCTGATTTGTTGATGTACGAAACAGTGATCATTTTAAGTGAAAGTTAGGTTAGGTATAGGTTCAAAGGTTAAACAGTAAGTTTTTTTTTTTTTTTTTTTTTTTTTTTTTTTTTTTTTTTTTAGTATCTGTTTCATGACGGTAGAACTGCAGAGTCTGCTGCCCGTGTTATTAGCATGGCGCGTATGTTGGCGACTTTGAGTGTTTCTGAACCGGATTTTCGGGCGCTACGTGACCTCACCTACTACAAAGAAAATTGTTGTATAACCTGTACCTAACCTAACGTTCACTTAAAATGATCACTGTTTCACACTCTGCGGATGCGTCAGAACCGCCACAGAGACTCGGGCAACCTGGGTAAGGCACCCGACGGCAGGGCTTCTGTTTCAGCAGTCGAGCCGACGGTGTGAGGTGAAAGCTGACGACTGCGAATCACTTTGCCGCCGAAACGGCCGCGGTTGCCGCCGTAACAGGCTATTACCGCCGCAGAAAAAGAGGAGGTAGCACTGGGAGGACGCGCGGCTAAGCGTGGTTTCATTACTGCTAATGGCGGGCTCTGGAGTCACGTGCTGGAGACACGTCCGGCCATCGCAGAGGGCGCTCGCTTCTCCAGCTCCAGCCAGGCCGCCTGGAGTCCTGGAGTCCTAGCACACTCACCGCCCCCACTGCCCCAGAGCCACGTCGTCGGCGGGACTTATACAAACTCCGTAGTAGTAGGAGTATACAAGGTGTAATGCGAGTATGGGGGAGTATACATAGGGGAGACAGGGAGAGCAGTGGCAACACTCATAGGCGAACATGAACGCTACATTCCATTAGGCCAACACAATAAATCTGCAGTAGCCGAACACCAATAACACTGCTGAAAAAAAAAAAAAAAAAAAAAAAAAAAAAAAAAAAAAAAAAAAAAAAAAAAAAAAAAAACCTCGCCAAGCGACCAGGGATGGTTAAACGCAAGATAAGGGAAGCCATCGAAATTGTAAAACACCCTAATAACATGAATAGAGAAGATGGACTCAGACTTGCCCCCTCTTGGCTACCAGCCATCACAGCGAAACAGGCCGCACTGACAACACAACACGCGAGCGTCACTAGTAAGCAGGAGAGAAACGGAAGCCCTCACCCCATTCGCCGATGAACACCAATCATGTCTCGCTATGCAAGCAGCAATAGGGAACGGCTAACCCCCACTCCCTCCACCTCAGCATCATATCACAATAAAGTTTCCATTCTTCCGCCAAAAATTCGCCAATAACATCGCTTATTTTTAAAAGTTATGACGTAATGTCTAAATGAAAGTAAATATAAAGTATAGTAACAACCAGCTCACATCAGTATACCCAGATGAAGGCCACTGTGACGTTGGCCGAAACGTTGGTTATTTAAGTAATAGCCTTCTTACATCATGACGCGGTACAACACCCAGAAAACTTTTATGTCATCCGTTGTAGTAGTGTAGTCGCGCTTTCGGTATTTATCGAAACGGACGTCCTTGCAAGCGTTCTTCACAATTACCGGAAAGTCAGTGTATAGTGAAGCTACCGATACCGGAACATTCAATGTGCTCGCCGCGGTTGCAGAGGCGACTCGAAAAATCTACAAGATGGCACGAAAAATAATCTTAGCAACTGGAAGAGCTAACGTATGTAGGAAAGTCAGTGTATAGTGAAGCTACCGATACCGGAAATTCACTGTGCTCGCCCCGGTTGCAGAGGCGACTCAAGAAATCTACAAGATGGCACGAAAACTAATCTTAGCAAGTTGAAGAGCTAACGTATGTAGGAAAGTCAGTGTATAGTGAAGCTACCGATACCGGACATTCACTGTGCTCGCCGCGGTTGCAGAGGCGACTCGAAAAATCTACAAGATGGCACGAAAAATAATCTTAGCAATTTGAAGAGCTAACGTATGTAGGGAAGTCAGTGTCTAGTGAAGCTACCGATACCGGAAATTCACTGTGCTCGCCCCGGCTGCACAGCCGCACTCGCGCAGCCGGCCAGGAACGCCCTCCATCTCCGCTGTGACGGCCCACTCTCGCGGTAATTGTGTGCGCAGCATCCACTTCCGGGACTCCCCATCTCGGGTATTGGCCGTGTGTCACGGCTCCCTGGGGATCGCGAACAATGGCCGACATCTGCATATTGCATTCGTCCGATGCGTCGCTCTCTAGCGCGCGTACGCCTGCCGGTGTATGCGTACGGCGAGGCTATCGGCCGGTCATCGATGGGACGAAACCCGATTAGGCTTCGGCGCAAGGCAAGCGCCGCGTTAAGAATTCCATCAGCCGAGTGCGCCGCCTGACGATGACGGACGGCGCCGAAACTCATTCAGCGAGAGCTGCGGGGGAAGCCCGTTATGACGTAGGCTCAACTGCCCAGCTCGCGACCACACGTCACGGTTAGTAGAGCGGAATTGTTGCTACTACATGTAGTATCGACTGCTTCCTACAGTTCATCCCGAAAGAAAAGGCTCTCTTCGAAACTGGACACACGCCTAAGAAACATCTAGGATTATCATTTAGCGGAAGGAAATAGCGCTTCTTCGACTCTGTTGATAGGCGTTACTTAACCTTTAACTACCCCACGAGATATTTTTTGTTTATGATTTCCATTGTTGTAGCACGATAGAATCGTCTATTTCAATATATTTACAACAATGGCTCGCTTTCTCCGTAATCAGGATATTTTACGACTGTCGGAAGAAAATCGGCCATAGGAAAGATATAAAGTCAATAGCAATAAGTCTTGTAAAGTCAAACATGAAGCACCGGGTGATCAACTCAATACTGCTGTTCACATTATTCCTCGACTAAACTATTGTTGAGGAATAATGGTGAACACATTGAGCATTTCTTGTAAAGAACATCATCCTTGCTTTGTCTTAATTTCTTATGCTAATTATTGTTTTTTTCATCAGATGAAGCGCCATCCGCCATCCGTCGGACATTTTTTAATCTTTTTTTTTTCTAATAAAACCCCATGTCATTCCAAGCATGTGTGTCAATTTTTACCTCTCTATCTACATTATTCCGTGATTTATACTTTTTGATCACCCGGTATACAATGAGTATGGGTGAGCACAATGAACAAAACGGACTTCTCGATACCGAGCAGTGAGTAGGAACTAAACAGACGAACTGGAACTGGAACGGTCCCATGGAACTAGAACAACTAGTTCCAGTTCATGGAACTGCATGTCATGACCGCCGAATGGGATCGACTGAGTAATGTAATTTTTCTGCTCGTTTAATTTCAAAATTATAAAATAACAGTAAAATTTAAATTAGCGGCGATAGACGCTAAACAAAATGCGCGGAGAACAAGAGTTCGAAGTTCAAAAAGAGTATGAGTGTACAATGAGTATGGGTGAGCACAATGAACAAAACGGACGAGACAGCTCGATACCGAGCAGTGAGTAGGAACTAAACAGAGGGACTGGAACTGGAACGGCCCCATGGAACTAGAACAACTACATGTCATGACCCCCTACTGGGATCGACTGAGCGGAAGGAGGTGAACGGCAAACTGCCGTTCCTTGTACGTTCCACGGTTGGTCCCGTTCACTTTTAGTTCGTCCGCTCCTTCTGGGTGCCGTGCTCGCACCCCTAGTGACCGCCGCAGTGGAGAGAGAGCGCCCTATCTGCAGCCCCCGGCGCGCCATAACACCCACCCCTCCCCCGGCGCTGGCCAATCAATGCGTGCCGCGTCACGACTGATTTGTGGCCTCTGGGAGCTCAGCCGCCGCTGTACGGCCTGATAATAGCGGCGCCGGATTAGCACGCCGGCCGGGCCTACATGCCCGGGGTCCGCGCTTCGATCCCCGATCCCGCGCAGGCCCAGCAGCCATCAACAGCAGCGAGCAGCGCAAGCACATTCATTGCACGCTCTAAAGCGCGCCCATCAGAAATCTCTCTCTCTCTCTCTCTCTCTCTCTCTCTCTCTCTCTCTCCAACAGTTTTCCACACTACTTCCCTAGGACCAATATACAGACATTTTCTTCTTCTTCCGTTTGGCCCACTTTAGGTTACGATAGTAACACTAAAAGTGGGCCTTTCCGATCGTCTTTTGACAGCTCGAAATTTAAAAGAAAAATTAAATAACCGAATTTGTAGACGAGAAAATTCTCTACAACTCAGCTCCCTTATGTTCTTTTTTCACATCTCGTATCGTTTGAGACATATTTGCAAAAATAACGGAGATTTGACACCCTCCATTGAATTAACGAAAACCAGCCGTTCGCAGATGTCACGTGACATTCCTCGCCCAGAACTCTCTCTGGCATCTTGCGTTGCGTATTTGATGATTTTCTTATTGTAACTTACACGTTGTCATTTCAAAGCAATGGCGCACTGAAGAATTAACAAAAACACGTCGTTCTTCGTACGATAAATGATAATCTAGTGTCTACAAATGCCATATTAGCAACAGTTAACAACGGCCACCAATAGTATGGGATTACAGGACTCATCTTTTGATTGATTGCCGTAGCTTAGTGGGTAAGGCGTTGTACTATGAAGCTAAAGGTCGGTGGTTTGGAACCCGCCACTACGTAAACTTTTTTTTCTTAAAAGGGTTTAATACACTCTTATTAATTAATTTTTTTATTGTTTAGATTATTATATCGGTCCAAAATGTTTACAAAAACTTATAAAATTACAAATCTAAAGTCGGCCGTAAAACACGTAAGTGCGATTTTTTTCTGTGTCAAAGTTCCATAAGCAGAGTTCGTTTCGTTTGTAGATGATACAAGTATTGCAATAAATTGCATGTTGAGCATAGTTCCAGACAGGTCTGTCAATTATATTTTCATGAACATTAATATATAGTTTAAGGCCAACTCACTGCCATTTAACTTAGATAAGACTCATTACACGCAGTTTGGAACATAACGAGCACATTCATTGCACGCTCTAAGCCGCGCGGCAACCAGAATATATATATATATATATATATATATATATATATATATATATATATATATATATATATATATATATATATATATATCACCCACCCATCCGTTTTCCTCACTACTTCCCTAGTACCAATGTACAAACGTTTTTCTTCTTCGTTTCTCAGTTTATGATAAGCTTGAAAGACTTACTCCTACTCCATTGACGAATTTTTAATAGAACCAAATAATGTATATACCTTTTATTATATCACCTTGCAAACAAGCCAATTTGGCGCCTGCAGTAGTTTTCAGAAACGATTTAAAATTCAAACTCTTTTCATGTGAGTTGAGTTTAATTATCAACTTTACATTTATTAATCCAATTCTACTTGGTACGCGAATGGTCAACTTCCTTCCTTTTTATTTCTTTTTTCTTTAATTTTTGGTCGTTTCTCTGGCATTAAACGAAATTATTTCCAAATTTTGTTATTGCACATGTCCCCATATCTAGAAAGAATTTTTTTTTTTTTCGTTCAAAAAACGAAGTTAATGAATGTGCGTGGAAAACTAAAATGACTGTTTTGTACAGAATATTACGAAAAGTCGTGTAGTGATTTTGTATTTTATTTGCAATCTGGACGTCGAATAAAATGTCGGTAGACGAATCTCGACCCTCTATACAAATGCATTACGTCGTGGATCAATGTCGAGATCGAGGTATTGTGCTGAGAATGTAGTGCGGTCTGATGGTAAGTTGATACAGCTGCGAAGGGGTTTGAGTGTTAGGTTAACGACTTTGGTGTAGACTGTGACTACTGGGCCAGGTGGAACGGGCAGGAAGTATGAGAACGGCCTCAGAGTCGTTTCTGAACGGCTGACTCACAGCGCGCAAGAAGCGGCTAATATTTTCCTGTAACAAGGCCCCCGGTGCCCCGTCGCTATTACGCTCGAATCGCGTCTACGTGCCGCGCAGCGGAGCAGAAGAAGAATATGAAGAAGGGTCAGAAGAAGTGGTGGCGGCACCGACTACCTCTGTGTGTGTACGCCGCGCAGAGCCTCCATCACGTCCGAGACGGGGGCTTAAACCGCCGCCCGACCTTAATGATAGGTTTGCCTCGGCGCCGCTTAAACGGGTAATGAGAGAGTACTGTTCGGAGCGGTCGGAAAACTCGCCCATGCACGTGCCCCGGTCTAAAAAGTGAGGTTATGTTGCGCGCCGTGGAGCGGTCCGTGCGGCCAACGGCGCGAACCCCGTGTCGCGAGAGGCTGGCGCTGCCATTGGCCGGCGCGGCAGGGCGATCCCCACCCCCGCGCCGGCGCGGGCCAATCGGCGGGCAGGCACGGTGCCGTGCGAAGTGCGCATGCGCCCACGGAACAGCCTCGCCGCTTGCTTGAAATTGCATTGTTGAACGGCGCTTTTCTATTCCTCTGTTTTACGTAACTGCAGAATTCCTTTAATTTGGACGACACTGATTTAACAGAGCAATCTAACAATTTCCGTTTCAAAAGCAGGATCATTTACTATCATTATTCGGATTAGCCTAACAGAACCGCCTCAAACAGAGGAGTTATCATATTATATTTTGTTCAATTTTTTGCTTCACAATAATTATTCGTTGTCTCTCTTCTGTCCATGTAGTTCTGTATTTTTTTTCCTCACTCTTCTGAAAGCTTGACATTTTTTTTTTATACTGAATTAAAATTTATTTTCATTTGCTTATCCGGTTCTGGACTTACAAGGCCCTCTTCAGACTTTACTGCCCTTCTCTGAACTTTCTCTAAATCGTCTGTCAGTCGCCGGCCGCGGTGGCCGAGGGGACTGAGGCGCTCCAGTCACGGTCTGCACGGCCACTACGGTCGGGGGTTCGATTCCCCCCTCGGGTATGGATATTTGTGCCGTCCTTAGGATTAGCTAGTTCATAAGTAGTTTGTAAGTTTAGGGACTGATGACGCCGTAGTTAAGTCCCATAAGCTATACAAACATTTGAACATTTGTCCGTCAGTCCCACTTGGTGTGGACCCCACAATGCGCAGCAATAGTCCAAAATAGGATGCACAAGTGTAGTGTAGGCAGTTTCTTTAGTAGAACTGTAGCATCTTTTAAGTATTCTGCGATCGAAGCGTAGTCTTTCCCTGCAATATTTTCTGTGTTTTTTCCAATTTGTTTGTAATGGTTACTCCTAGCTATTTACTTGAATTAACGGCCTGTAGTTTTCACCTATTTATAGTGTAAATCAGTTTTAACGGCCTTCTTTTAGTGGTCATATGGATGATTCACACGTCTCAATATTAAGAGTCAATTGCCATTTTTTGTATCTAAATCATTTTGCAGTTGCTTTTCGTCTTCTGGAGACTTCAGTAGCCAATAAATTATACCATCATCCGCGAACAGTCTAAGCAAGCTTCTCAAATTGTCTCCTAAATCGTTTATTAGACTCGAAGGGTATGAAAGGGAAGCATTAGTTGGGAAGGGAGTAAGATAGGATTGTAGCCTTTCTCCGATGTTATTTAATTTGTACATCGAGCAGGCGATGAAGGAAAGTAAGGAAAAATTTGGCGAAGGAATTAAAGTTCAGGGGGAAGAATTAAAAACATTGCGTTTTGCCGACGACATAGTAATTCTGTCAGAGACAGCAAAGCACCTGGAAGAGCAGTTGAATGGAATGGACAGTGTGTTGAAGAGAGCGTATAAAATGAACATTAACAAGAGCAAATCAAGGATAATAGAATGCAGTGTTAGAAAATCAGGCGATGCTGAAGGAATTAGATTAGGTAACGAAACAATGAAGGTGGCAGGTGAGTTTTGTTACTTAGGTAGTAAAATAACATATGACGGCCGCAGAACAGAGGTATAAAATGCAGAATGGCAAGGGGAAGAAAAGCATTTTTGAAAAAGAAAAATTTGGTAACATCGAATATTAATTTAAGTGTAAGGAAGTCTTTTCTGAAGGCATTTGTGTGGAGTGTTGCCTTATACGGGAGTAAAACATGAACGATAAACAGTGCGGGCAGGAAGTGGATAGAGGCTTTTGAAATGTGGTATAACAGAAGAATGCTGAAGATTAGGTCGGTGGATCACGTAACTAATGAAGAGGTACTGAACACACTTGGTGAATAAAAGAATTTTTGGTATACCTTCATGGTTTCGTAGGACACATTCTTAAGACATCAAGGAATCGTAAATTTAGCATTGTAGGGAAGCGTGTGGGGTAAAAATCGCAGAGGGAGACCAAGAGACGCATATACGAGGCGCGTCCAGAAAGTAAGTTCCGTCTGGTAATAAAATGATATTTGTTTACAGATTCAGAAGAAAATTTTATTGCACAAAATTCTATAACTCTTAAACTACTTTTCCACATAACTGCCGAAATTTTGCAGGCAATTGTCAAGGCATGGCACCAGGTTTTATATACCTTCCTCATAGAAATCTGTCGCCTGTGCCTTCAACCAGTTGGAAACAGTTTCTTTCAGCTCGTCATCATTGGTGAAGTGAAGAGCACTAATTGTAAACCTACGGTTTTCCTGGATGTTGTCATCAATCGCGTGATCCAGTTCTTCTGTAACCAAAGGTGGACGCCCACTTCGTTCTTCATCGTGCACATCACTACGCCCGCCATTGAACTGTCGGACCCATCTTCTCACCATCGAATCACTCATCGCATTTGGTCCGTAAACATCGCAAATTTGCCGATAAATTTCACTCGGTTTCACTTTCGTCGCATTCAGAAACCGAATCACCGACCTGATTTCACAGGCGGAGGGATTTTCAATCAACGCCGACATTTCACACAAGCACAACAAAGCGTACGTAACTGACAGCGATCTCCAAATGGCGCACGTTCTTCTCCTTGATACACATCGTCTACAGCGCATGTGCGGAACTGTAGTCGCAGCGCTGCAGCGGAGATAAATTGAAACGGAACTTACTTTCTGGACGCGGCTCGTAGTAAGCAGATTCAAATCGATGTGGGTTGCCGTTGTTACGAGGAGATTGAGGAGACGAAAAAGCCTGCTCAGGATAGAGTAGGGTGGAGAGCTGCATCAAACCAGTCTCCAGACTGAAGACCTTAATAACAAACAAGAAATCGTTTATAAAAATAAGCAACAGTAGGAGCCAGATATCACTTCGGTTCTACTCGATGACTTTCTGTCCGTCAATTACGATGTACTTGTGTCCTGTCCGACAGGAAATCAGGAATGCCATCGCACAATTGTTGCGGTATTCTATAAGCAACTTGCAACAAACCTAGGTTAAGAACCACCTTGTCAGTGAGTAGAGAGAAATATAGCTGGATCTTAGAGACGTGCCGGCGCGTTTCCAGGAGCTCAGTCCGTCAGTTCACCTGATGATGGCGACATGTATGATCGCCGAAATATTGTGCCCGTTGGACACTATAGACCGGCAGTACACCCGTGGATATTTTGATTAATTTTTTTTTTCTTCTCTGTTTTTCTAATTTCCCTCATCGCCTTTAACACAGCTCCGCGTGACCACCCCGCAGCGCCAGGGGTTCGGTTCGGGCAGGCCTGCCTGCGGTGGCGCCGTTTGCAGGTGACTGCGGCATCGCCCGGGATAGCGCCAGTGCGGGGGTGGGATTGCGGGGGTGGGATCGCGGGGTGGGGTGTTGCGGACGCCGGCCGCAGCCCCCATTGTTCTGGCCGGCGAGCACAAAGGGCGGCGCACAATGGGCGCCGGGACGCCTGGGCCGGCGGCCAGCGCGGCAGGCGCGGACGTCGACGCCGCCCTGCCGTCGACAGCACCCGCGGCCGCGCACCGCGCAAGGTGGCAAATCGCTATCAGCACCGGCTGATCAAAAAAGACAGTATCAATTTGAAAACTTAATAAACCACGGAGTAATATAGATAGAGGGGTAAAAATTGACACTCATACTTCGAATGACATGCGGTTTTATTAGAACCACATCTACCGTTATCGGTCCTTTTTTTCTTCGAGGAACTGCGTGATTCTGGTTTTGTAACTGCTACCGTGACGAGTGAGAGGTACGCCGATATGTTACAGAATCGCATCATCCCCAGCCTGGCTGATAAACACCTGCTGGAACGTACGATTTTTATGCAGGATGGCACTCCAACCCATATTGCTCGACGCGTGAAAGATCTCTTGCGCGCGTCGTTTAGTGACGATCGTGTGTTCAGCCGGCACTTTCGTCATGCTTGGCCTCCCAGGTCCCCAGACCTAAGTCCGTGCGATTATTGGCTTTGGGGTTACCTGAAGTCGCAAGTGTATCGTGATCGACCGACATGTCTAGGGATGCTGAAAGACAACATCCGACGTCATTGCCTCACCATAAGTCCGGACATGCCTTACAGTGCTGTTCATAACATTATTCCTCGACTACAGCTATTGTTGAGGAATGATGGTGAACAGATTGAGCATTTCCTGTAAAGAACATCATCTTTGTGTCAATAAAATTCTTCTGACACAGACCCTGATGAAGGCCGTCTGCCACAGTGGACGAAACGTCGGTACAGTTTATAAAATGACGACGCGGTGTCATACCCAGAAGAATTTTATTGATAGTGACAACAGCCGCGGAAGCCTACGTTTGCATCCAACATCGTCTTTGCTTTGTCTTAATTTCTTATGCTAATTATTGCTTTTCTCATGAGATGAAGCGCCATCTGTCGGACATTTTTTTAACTCTTTCTTTTTTTTCTTGTCATTCCAAGCATGTGTGTCAATTTTTACCTCTCTATCTGCATTATTCCGTGATTTATTACGTTTTCAAATTTACACTGACTTTTTGATCATCCGGTATTTGACGCACTTGAAGATAAGGAACCCAACTGAAAACGTCCGAGCTATACCTACATTTGTATGATTTAATGTGGCTTTCCAATCTTGCTATGCTTTTATGATACACTTTTATTTTAAATACATATACTGTAACGTGTACGGTATTCAGCACTTGTACATCTGCACCGTGGACATAAAGAAACTGCTCAGGAAAGGTATTTCAAGCAACTTAATATGGCGAGCGCAACTTAAATCTCCCATATAGATGTGTGTGATTTGAGTTGTGTTTTGTATTTTAAGGTGCATGACATAATGTTTTGGGCCGTCTACCGTCATTTACCACTGCATCGACTGAGAAAGAAAACTATTTCACGACAGGGAACTCAGTTCACATCCTTGGAGCTATACATAGTAGCGTCTTGTGTAAGTAGGGTTTCTATCTCAATGTGCATGACATGTTGTGGGTCGGTTTCCTTTTACCCATTCTATAATGAAATGTACGCCATCACTCATGACTTACTCTATGCCTACATATACTCTGTGGACAAACTTAAATTCACCCGGAACTGGCGTTTCGTGTGACAGTGTAAGGGAATTTGAACAGCAGTTGAACAGAATGAACAGTGTCTTGAAAAGTCTTTATAAGACGAACCTCAACCAGGGTAAAACGAGAGTAATGGAATGCAATCGAACGATATCTGGAAATTTTGAGGGAATTAGATTGAGAGACGAGATACTAGGAACACTTGCCATAATGCGAGTTTGTCCTGTACAAAATATCTGCTGTCTGGGTCATCAGGAAGTCTGATGTAAGTTGCTGTTTAGTACTAATTCGTAAACAGTTGTATTGGAGAATAAAACCCTACGTTGATCTGGATCGGTGTATGGCTTTCTACTTACCCCTTCGGTTGTACCTATACCACAGAAACAGTGTATTTGGAATTTGGAAGTAAACACAGACGTAAAGTAGATTCAGCCACTGGGTGATTATTCCTGTCATGATTAATGACACTGGACAAACACCTTTTTGTAGATGACACTTTCGGAAAATATTACCTCGCCTCTTGCTCAGAGAGGCCATTTTTCAAATGTCTCCCAACACTTGCACCATATGGCTCGCCGTTGGTTGGGTGGATGCGCTCCTATTCTCGGCAGAGTCCTCTTCACCCCTGGCTGCAGTCTGCCGGCCTTTTATCCCGGGATTTGGGCGTGAGAGAGAGAGAAAGAGCCGTAAAATTGGCAGCGCACTTTACAATGGGGCGTGTCCCCCGCGGCCAGCTTTTGAACACCCGGGCGGCAGTTTGAGTGGCTACCAAGCCACGAGGCCCGACGCCCTAACGAACCGCTGGCTTCGGCAGCGACACGAAAAATGGCAGCAGCAGCCGCGCATTGTGCGTATTGTGCGTGGTCGCACATGCGTGAGCCGACCGCCCCGGGAAGGGAAGATCCCCTGTCGCTACACTACGCACGTGCACACGTGACCCTTCGATCGATTGTACTCGCGACAATTCCTCTCACCGTCGCACCGAGATGATATGTTACTCTGCCTGTCAGAATTTGGTTCCTCGTTGTTACGCAAAGGGCGTCGTTACAGACGAGTTCGTAAAGTGAGTTTGCCAATAGAAGGCCGATTGGACGGACTAGCGCGCAACTGCTAATAGTACTGATTGTAAACGCGCTGTATATTGTCCTCCCCCAATTGAAGGGCATCCTTATGCTATACAACGTAATCCAACAGTCGGTGATTGATAGGGGGGTGCTTCTGGTATCTTCCCCTTCCTCGCCACGCAGAAATGGACGCGCCTTTCGAGGCGCATTGTCCTGGATTTTATGGCCGCTCCCGACGGAGGTTCAAGTCCACAGTCGGTATGAAACCATTTGATTGGGGAGAGGGGTGGATGTTCAAATGTTTGTAAAGCTTATGGGACTTAACTACGGGGTCATCAGTCCCTAAACTTATAAACTACTTATGAACTACTTACGAACTAGGACGGCACAAATATCCATGCCCGAGGGGGGATTCGAACCCCCGACCGTAGTGGCCGTGCTGACCGTGACTGGAGCGCCTCAGTCACCTCGGCCACCGCGGCCGGCAGAGGGGTGGAGGCGACTCCACTTTAGCGTAGACATTGTGCTTTAAAGGCAGTGAGGTAAGGATAAGGAAAGCATGTTGATCACATAACCTAGTGACACTGTAGGGTTGCCGGATTCGTCTTGATTCTCCCAACGTTTCGTAGGGTGTCCAGAGTCCAGACGAGATACAACATATCACGACTACCAGCTTCTCGTAAATTTCTGTCCAAAACAACAATTTTAATTTACCACATAGATTCATTCCCTTCATTATCGAAAGAATCAGCGGTTCGTATTGAGTACGAGTAACGTGGGTGCCAACCTGAATCCTTATGGAATTTCATAATTTCTACGCGTTTCTCATGTAGACATCTCACCTACTGGATAGTGCAAGGTGATAATTCATTGCAATGAGAAGCTAGTCGTAAATGTCCAACGATGCTATGCTAAAGAAAAAGACTGTTGGGATACTCTGCCCATCTTTCTAGTTAACATTTCTCTTCATTTAAGCTGTATCAGTGAGGACTGAAGGAAGTCAGGTAATTATGTGGGTAGCACATTAGATTACGGTATGACAGTGTAGTATACTGGATTTAATTGACATTTAGTGATGATTCTGCGTAATATAGGTTCCAATATGAATTCTTGTGGAAACCCCAATTTTCCTCAGACGCGGTCTGTGCGAGGTGCCGCCTTAGTTTACACCTCTCTGCGATGAAGCTCTGTCAGTGAGACCTAGAGGATAGCACGGGAGGCTGAGTGGATTTAGTGGATTTAATCCGCAGTTTGTATTGACTGTCAGTAAAAAAGGTCCCAACATGAATCCTTGAGGAATTTCCTAATTTCCACCCATTTCTGACATAGACATCTCAGCTACTGGACAGTGCAAAGTGATAATTCGGTGCAAGGAGAGGCCAGTTGTAATGACTAACAATTCTAAACACAGCGATTGTTTCGATAATCTGCCCATCTTTCTAGTTAACAGTTCACTTAAGCTGTGTCAGTGAGCACTGAAGGAAGTCAGTTAAGGATGTGGGTAGCACGTTAGATTACGGTATGGCAGTTTAGTATACTGGGTTTAATTGACATTTTGTTATAATTCTGTGTAATGTAGGTCCCAATATATGAATCCTTGCGGAAATTACAATTTTCTCCGGACGCGGTCTGTGCGGTGTGGCGCCTTAGTTTACACCTCTCTGCAATGAGTTCTATCGGTGAGACCTAGAGGATGGCACGGGAGGCGGAGGATATCATGTTGGTCAGATTTCAGTTTGACAGTTTTGTGGATTTAATACGCAGTTTGTATTAATTGTCAGTAAAAAAGGTCCCAACATGAATCCTTGTGGAATTTCCTAATTTCCACTCTTTTCTGACATAGACATCTCAGCTACTGCACAGTGCAAGGTGATAATTCGTTGCAAGGAAACGCCAGCCGTAAGTGTCCAACAATTCTAAAGACAACAGTTGGGTTATTCTGCACATCTTTCTAGTTAACACTTTCCATCATTGAAGCTGTGGCCGCCTCTGTAGTCCATTGGACAACGTCCAAGATTGTCACGCGGCGGCCGCGGTTTCGATTCCCGATCGGGTTGGTTCTCCACTCGGGGACTGGGTGTTGTCGTCCTCATCATCATTTCATCATCGCCTACGCGCAAGTCGCCCATTTGACGTCACCTATGGACTTGCATCAGACAAGCCGAACACGATCCCAGCTGGAATCTAACAGCTAAAAATGCACCTAGAAATCAAAATAATAATTATTGAAGCTATGTCAGTGAGCACTGAAGGAAGTCAGGCAAGGATGTGGGTAGCATGTTAGAGTACGGTATGAGAGTGTAGTATAGTGGATTTGACATTTTGTGATGATTGTGGGTAATATAGGTCCCAATATAAATCCTTGAGGAAACTCCAATTTTCTCCAGGCGCGTTCAGTGCGAGGTGGCGGCTTAGAACAAGGGTGTCCCTCCAGTATAAGGCCGACCGTTGTCGGCACTTTTCTGACACGTGTCGGCAGTCGTAAAGCACGGCCGCTCCCGACAGAGGGACCAGATGGCGTTCGACGCCCTCTGGTAGCGCGGCGCCGGAAAGCCAATTATTTCACATCTGCGCGCGAGGGAAAAAGGCTGGCGGCGGAGGCTGCGTTTCTCAGGTGCGGGTCGCGCGCTCTTATGACAGAGACGGACGGCGCCGTAAATCTTGGCGCCCGGTCTGAGCCCGTAATTCGGGCCGGCAGCTGTGCTGCCACCTGGCGGGCGTCATCTGCAACACACCGGCGCGGCGGCGCATTTTTAAAACCGCCGGCGATTTCTCGTTTCCTTGCAAATGGCCGCGGGAGGCCCGATTTACGGGCCCTCCCGCCTAGGCGCCAGAAAAATTTAAGAAACCGAGCGACCACCGGAATTAGTTTAGGAGAGTGGCCGAGAGCGGTCGACCTCTCGATTAGAGGAGTCCTGTAGCTGGAAAACTTAAGATCGATCTTTCGCCTGAAGATGGAGCGTCGAAATGTCGAAACGTTGTGACGACACTGGCCACTACTAGACTACCGGACAGTGTTACCAGACGTAGGGAATTTTCTGAAAATCATGTAGGGAATTTTCATCCAAAAGTCCCCAACGCGTAGGTACTTTGGTAGGAAACATCCTCTCGCAGAAATGTACCTGGTACAAACCTGCCAAGAAGAACGTGGGTCACACTCAACAGAGTCCGCACAGGCCGTGGCAGAAGTGGAGAGATGTTCTTCAGATGGGGCATGCGAGATACTGCCCAGTGCCTCTGTGGACATCCTGAACAAACGACCCAGCACATCATTCTGGAATGCACGAAACGTGCATTCACAGGAACTACTGGAGAACTGTATGAAGCCTTCCCTAAAGCCGTCGAGTGGATGAAAAAACTGGACATATTACTTTATAATATAATTTCGTAGTTCGTTTTTCTTTGCTTGCTAAATTGTTAATTTGATATATAAGGAACTCATAGTTCGATGGGGCGATCTATAATTGTTTAATAAGTCTTAAACTTTGAAGTACCTCGTTTCAGACAGAACCATTAGAAGATGGATGTATATATTTTATTTGTGACTAGTAATTTTATGTTTGGTGATGCCTCAACCTGGATGTACTCTTTTAGTATATAAAAAATGTCGTGAAGTTATGTAAATGACGACAGCTCTGAAGATGGCGTCGAGCACGCCGAAACCGGTAACTTAATAAATGAAAAATGCGATCTTGGCTGCAAAATCATTATTAAATTGTTAATTTGATTTCAAATGTCATTGTATATATCTGTATGTATGTACGTAAGTATGTAAACCATTTCTACTTGAAAACCACATCCGCTAAATAAATAAATAACCATACCCGCAGCGCTACAAATTATTATAGTAGGACCTACTGTTCAATGTGGATTCCGAACCACGGTCCAACTCAGTATTTTCCGCACCACATGAAACGTAATTAATGATAAGGCGCGACTTTTACGCGTTTCACGTCCATAAGCCATTCAGCTATGTCACTTGCGTAAGCTAGGACCGGCAAGTGGTATCGGTAGGTTCAGTAATTCTGCTGTCGTTACCGACTCTTCGAAACATTTCCGTGGGTCCGGCGCGCTCTTCTCGTGGACTGGGAGCTGAGCTCGTTAGACGGCCAGCGTCTTCTCACGAGTACTTTCCCCGAGGGCGTCCCTCCCACCGGAGGGGCGATCCATCAGGCGCGCAGACAAAGCCCTTCAAGGGCCCATCGCCGGGCGCGATACATCACGGCGCTCCGGAATACGGCTCTGCCTTCTTCGACAGTTTTACGAGACCCGACCTACCCCCCCCCCCCCCCTCCCGAAAAACCTACCGCCCCCTCCGAGGATGGTTAGGGAAGTCCGAGAGCGAGAGCAAAACAACAAAGGCTAGAGGAGAGGAGAGGAGAGATCAGGTGGGCAAAAAGGCGCCCTGGACCGGCGAGGGGTGTGCCCGCCAAGTTTTTGGGTCCTCCGGGAGGCGGGAGGCGCTTTATGCCGGAGACAATGGGGGGACGAGAGGCGGAAGGCCAGGGCAGGTGGCGTGGTCGGTCGTCCGCTGTTTTGGGAAGAGCGAGCCACTGGGTCGCGATGGAGCGCCTCTGCGCCCCTTCCAGGAGAACTCCGGCTACACCCTGACCACTGTGCGACTCGCGCTGGCTATTCTAATGCTACTCGCTCGTCTTTCATTGCCCTTCGTGCCTTCCTGGCCGCGAACAGATACTCCGTGTCCCCTCTTTTAGATCCACATCTACATGGATGTTCTGCAAATCACATTTAAGTGCACGGCAGAGGGTTCATCGAATCACTTATAGCCGCGGTGGAGTAGCCGAGCGGTCTAAAGCGTCTCGCTGCGGAGCGCGCGGTTGCTCGCCGTGGAGGTTCGAGTCCTCCCTGAGGCATGGGTGTGTGTGTGTGTGTGTGTGTTGTCCTTAGGTTAGTTTACCTACGTTTAAGTAGTTTCTAAGCTACGGACTGATGACCACGCAGTTTGGTCCAATAGATTTACAGACATTTTTTTGTGTCAAGAATACAAGATGTGCGCGCCACAGTGTATTGAAACTAGTCTTCTAAATTAAAATTTTTCATTATTAGTGACCATTATATGTGGTATGTAATTAAACAAATATTTATCAATTGATAATGTTTAGCTCATGATCGCAGGTTAAATATTTTATTTTACATGACTGGTTTTGACAAAGTTATCATCTTTACATCTCTACATTTTAAATTTACTGTGTTAAGTACATACGAACGAGATATGTCAAATTTAAAATCATTTGCCATAGCTCGTCACTTTTAAAAATATCCAGACAACAATTTTTGTCACTTGTTCTACAAACACTGAGAACAAGTGAGAAAAAATTGTTGTCTGATGGTTTTTAAAAGTGACGAGCTATGGCAAATGACTTTAAATTTGACCATCTAATCTATATATACGTAACAAAGCACATTTAAAACATGTATGTGACACTTATAGCTCAAGCATCATGAGCTGTGTTATATGACGAGCTATTTTTATTTATTTATTATTTTTTTATGCAGAGATTTGATGATGACACAAGTTTGTCGAAAGCAGTCATCTAAAATATAATATTCTACAAGCGATCATGGCATATATATTCTAATCAAATAATTTCGATGGCCCCCTTTCGCTTGAAAAATGTCAGGCATTATAGAAAATATTTATCAGTCACACTCCTTTCGCAAAAATGTCGAATCAAAAGAAAATAAAAAACATAAAACCTGCCGCATTTGCTCACTTCTGATGGAAGTGTCACACGCCTAACACACTTTTTTTTTGTTTTGTTTCGGGCAAACCATTAATTCCACACTAACGGGACTTGTCCGTGATAATAGCTACGATAACGATCTGATACAGCCAGCATCCCCATTATGTGTTGTGTGCGCGCGCCATCTGTCGGACGAGGCAGCGCAGGTAGGCGCAGGGAGGGGGTAGGTGATTCCCCCCACCACTGGCACCCTCTTTCCACCCCACACAGGGGGGTGGCGCCCGCCGCCCAGGGGGTTGTAGCCCCGGCCGCCGCCGCCGCCGCTTCGGGAACCCAATTTAGTATATTTTAATTGGAGGCGGGGGCGGTGCTTCCGCTCGCCACGTGCCGGCGCCATCTTTACGACTGCCCCTCCCCCGCCCCCTCCCCCGCCCCCGCTTCCGGTGATCGCTCTTCTAACACTTCCGCCGCCGCCTCCCCCGTTCCCTGGCCACGGCATATTCTCTCGACTGCGGCTCCAACCCCAACGGCGGTGAGTTACACACACACACTCGTCCGACCTACTCCGAAGCGCACCCTATACAACAAGTGTTTACGCTGACCCCTTTGCGGGAAGACATAAGGCCAGTCCACGTTTACAGACCGCGAAATGAAGACGAAGCCTGCGAAAATCCAGACGAACCGTCTGCGTCCACCGGAATCAAGCTGCTCAAGACGGTCCATCTGACCGCATCAAAAATGTAAAACGTCTTAGGAGTCATAGTTCCTAAATCAATGCGTTCAAGTTTTTACAGTTATCTCTCCTGTCAGAGAGGACACAGTTCGTAGTAATCGATGGTAAGGCATCGACTAAAACGGAGGTGATATCGGACATTCCACAGGGTAGTGTTATTGGTCCTCTGGTGTTCCTTATTTACATAAACGATTTAGGGGAAAATCTAAGTAGCTCCCTTAGGTTGTTTGCAGATGACTCCGTCATTTTACCGTCTAGTAAAATCATCTGAAGATCAAAACCAACTGCAGAACGATCTGAATAAGATATCACTATGAAAGTTCCTGGCAGATTAAAATTGTGTGCCGGAACCGGGACTCGAACCTGGGACCTTTGGCTTTCGCGGGCAAGCGCACTACCGACTATGCTATCCCGACACGACTCACGATGCCGCCTCACAACTTTACTTCCGCCAGTACCTCGCCTCCTACTTTAGATCGCTTGCTAGTGAAAGGCAAAGGTCCCAGGTTCGAGTCCCGGTTCCGGCAGACAATTTTAACCTGCCACGAAGTTTTATATCAGCGCACACTTCGCTGCAGAGTGAAAGTTTCATTCAAGATATCACTATATTCCTTCAAACCGTCTTGATTGCAAATTATTTTATTAGTTAATGACGCGTTTCGCCCTTTAGCAGGGCATCTTCAGATTATAATGCGCTCTCCGTGGTGTGACACCGTAAGTTGTTATTGCGGTGTTTCTATTTTTCTGGAATTTTTTGGATTTCCTTGTCGCCCTTAATAGAAGCGGTGGTCTCTGATGACACAAGATAAGCCGATGTTTACAAATGCGCTCACGGGCGGTGGGCGGGCGTGGTGTGCTGCTCCGCCGACTTGTACAGACTAACTCCCCCCCCCCCCCAAGTTGAAACTTTGGACGGGCAAGACACGGTTTCACCCCCCCCCCTCCCCATCATTGTTTTCGATGGAAGCCATTTTTGCGTTTCACTGAAAGATCTCGTAACAGCTGCTACATTCTGTCCTCTCCTTTCGTCCTATATTTCAGTATGTGACTGCTAACAGGACACAACATCTGTACTCATGGGGAGCTGAAGGTCGCTCCTGGACTCGCCAAGACAAAGTCAGTAAATACGTTTTCTTGCCACCTCTCCTCTAAAGAAATAGTTGGTACGCCACTGAACGGTTCCGTATAAGGGCATGTAATTTTCCCATATCTAGTTGCATTACCTATTGAACTCCCCCTCGTACTATTAACAGAAACACCGGAATGACGCATTTACAGTGTGCATCTGTAATTTAACTGCAGTCATTTTATGACAACACATACACACACACACGCACACACACACACACACACACACACACACACACACACACACACACACAGAGGGGCCCGAGGGAGAAGTCTAACCTCCAGCGGAAGACTTATTGAATCCATCATTGGTGGAAACGGAACAGCGGCTGGTCAAGAGTCTGAAGGAACTGAGGTACCAACAGCCGTATGTATAATGAAATATTTATTCTAGCACAACCAGTTTCGGCATTCCACTATGCCATCTTCAGGTCCCTACATCGGAACATGATATCCAAAAGTAGGGATTCTAAAACTGGATAAGTGGATTTCTGTCTATTAGTGGGAAACAACCACAGCAACTGTGACAACAAGGAGTGGTTGTGATTTCCAGTTCCTTCAGACTCCAGCGGGAGCGGCCGCGCATTCCGAGACGTGACGCCTTAGACCACCCGGCGACTCCCTCTGCGGCACACAAAGTTGCAGTAGAGTGGTTTTGCTAAGCAGTTCGTGCAGTGGAGACGATGAATTGTCTTTGCGACAGCGGGGCAAAGGTATAAAGGTAAAGGGGGGGAGGGATAGAGGGGGGAAAGGGGGGGGGTAGAAAGACAGAGAGATGGCGACCACGGAGCAGTAAGTCACCGGGCAGCGCGAGACCTCTTCATCAGGCGCTGCCTCCTGCACTGATGACGAACTGCGGCGGCAGCTCACGTTCGCCGGCGATCGCTCTATCCACGACGCGCGGAACAATTGAAGGCGGCCAGTGCCGGCACCGGCACGAGGCGGAGTCGCCCGTAAACTTCGCGACGTTCGGTGCAGCCGCGGGTTGCGAAAGGGGTTCCCGACAAAGGCGACGACGTCACAGCGGGGGTGGGGGTACCTGGCCGGGATTAATGAACTCGTCTGCCGAGACGGCGGGCAACAGATTGCGTCGTGCCGACCGCGGCTAATCCCCCGGGACCCCAATAACAGGTGCCGCCGTTCGTCAGGACGGAGTCGTGACGGGACGGTCACGGCCGGCGAAGACGCCGGAATCGGCCAACCCTGCGCTATTGTCTGTCGGGGGCCTCTGCCTTTAACCCCCGTAATGGCACTTTGCCGCTAAGTTGGTACGCCTGCCAGAGTCCGGTCTTACTGAATCTGTCATTACTGGTGGAACCGGGACTGCAGCTGGTCATGAGGACGTAAAAAATAGGATACCTACAGCTATATGTTTAACATAAACTTTTACTTATTCACTACCAGTTTCGGTATTCCATTACGCCATCTTCAGGTCCCTACATCGGAGTAAAATATCCATTAAGTAGGGATCGAAACTGTTTGTGTGGATTTCTAGCTCTCAGTATGATGCAACTGTCAGTTGTCGGTTGAGAGCTATAAATCCACGCAACCAGTTCCGTTCCCTACTTTTTTATTTATTTATCTTTCACTGCACTCCTGACGATGTGGCGGGCCCGTTTTCAAACTTACTGTTCGTTTGCGCGCCACCTCCATTGTTAGACAATATTATTGAACATTTGAGGGCCTGTTGAAGGTGAGAGAGAGGGCCTATGTTGACGTGCAGGTGGTGATGCGCCTTCGGTCTTGGTGACTGCTCGCTGGCACGTGCAAAGTGTTTTCTGCATCCCGCACGCCCGTATCCGTCGCGCCGTCCGGCGTCTACCGACCGCCGTCCGTCCGGTGCGAGAAAAAGCTCTCGGCGGCAGCCTTTTCATCCTGGCCGACTCGTCGCCCGGGTGCTTTTATTTACATCACTCGTTCGGCGTTTCCAGTTTTTCAGTTTATCGCGTCTGCTCTCTACCGCCGCCATTACCTACACACACACACACACACACACACACACACACACACACACACATATGGAGAGAACAGGAGATGACCTCGAGTTCTGCATAACCTCCCTGCGGGCTGTCCCCGTATTGGGTGCAAAACTCCACCGCCATTTGCGGTGTTGTCTGTCTCATCGCTATGCTGCTGCTGTCACACACACAAAAAAAGAAGGAAAAAAGAAAATAAATGGCGAATGACGTGGAATGACTTGCCACTTTAGACAATAGCGGACCTATAAAATTTGTCACAAAAAGGGGGAAATAATATCTATATAGGTGTCCCTCAGGGGTCAATTTCTGGACCAATATTACTTGAAAAGGCGACAAATTAGTTTGAATTTAACGACGATATTGTCTCAGAAAACAGCTTTGAGGGGAAATTGCAATGACAAAGTGTGACAAAGCGAGGACTTTGCAGTGTTCTGTAATAAATAATAATAATAACAATTAAAAAAAAGACAGCATAATGTGATTTACAGCACGGAAGGGTGGTGATGTCACATGAGAAAAATAATAGTGAACCAGGAAAAGAAGTGGAAAGACATGGTGGTACATTTGAAAGTGGCATATCTATCAAAGAAGGACGGCTATTACTTAACCCTTTAACGAATAGTGTAGCTGATCATCTACATACCTTATTTCTCCCATTATCTCTCAGACTGATCAAAATTTTACCACAAATTCATTTGTAGCTGATTCTATACATAGCGTTTACATATGCTAGTAGCTCGTCCTAGAAATTAGAAATTGCTGAGTGCTACTGAATCAGTTCGACAGTTAGCTGCATTGAATTACTTCTACATGTGCTTCTGTTTAGTTTAGTATTCTTCCTTTGCCATGTAGAAGTATTTAATTACATACTACTGTTGCAGTATAAGTTCCTTTCTGGAAAAGTCAGAGGCATAATAGTATCATTTACTACATCGAGTCCATCACGGAACCCCTATATAGCTGGCCAGATATGAATTATTTGTTGCTAGTAGTGCATAATATTTTTAAGGATTTTTGTTTTCAATATTTTTCTTAGTATATAAGCACTATACATTAATCGTGGTATTTTTTATAGCTTCAAATAAAAAGTCATGCATAAAACGTTTAATAAATAGGAAACTTTGTTAAAGTAGCATAGTCGTGCAAATTGTGATAATTCAAAAAGGAAATGAAAAGGTGTAGGTGTCCCCCAACGATGTATTAAACGACTATTATAATTAAAAGAATAATAAAAATGGGCAGATTGTAAAGATTCAACATCAGTATTATATCAGGAAATAGCTTTGCTGAAAAATGAGGACGATAGACTGGGGTTTTTACAGTTTTGCAGCAGGAAGAAAACAATACACAAGTTTTCAACTTGAAAGAGCGGTGATGTCACGTGCAATTAAAGAATAATTCAATGAATATAAATAGAAAAATCTGATCGAGTAACATGCCGGTTCTTAATGTTTTTGAGAAAGTAATTTAACTATCAAATTCGTGGATACTGAAAAGAAATAATAATGATAATAATAATAATAATCTGGTGTCCCCCACGGATGTATTTAGGGACCACAATTAGTTACAAGATAGAGTGAAATCAACATGGATGTTGTCTCGGGAAACTCATTTGTGGGCAAATCCTTAGGATGGAAATCGATGCTGTTTTGAGGCAAGAAAGGGAACAATGCAAGTAGTTTAGGGCTGGGAAGAGAGGTAATGCAAGGTGAATGGAATAACCAATACAGTGAAGAGAGAAACAGGTATCGCAAGATGAAAGATCGCTACGAACCTAACGTTGTTCGACTGGCAGGTGCGATGATACAATGGTCATTCCTGTGCACCATACGTAAAAACCGTGGCATTATTTTAGGAACTGAGCATCGGGAAGTCGGGGAGAGGTCAGACTGGTACACTTGGCGCACTTGGGCATGCGCGCGCACGTGGAATGCAGTAATTGGTGGCCGTAGTGCAAGCAGATGCTGCATTCCTGTCGCCATCAATTTCCTGGGCAGGTGGCTCTACCTCTGCCAATAGGAGGGCTCCAACAGCGACATGAAGCGAAAAGCTACCAGCTGCGCAACATTTATATAAGGAGGGGCGGATGGGTTTGTAAAGTAATTGCAGCTTTGTATTAAATCTGTAATTTTTCGACGTAAGCCTAGCACACCTTATTTGCCGTTGTCACCGAAGGTGGAAACTTACAGGTTGTCAGGGACGCATAATGGCCCCTCTTCAGTTTGTTTTAGACGATCGACGTTTCGACATCTTTTTCTGGAAATCTCTTCAGGATCATCGTCAGCACTCTACTGTTTCTTGGGTACTGTTACTGGATCCACTTCCACTTTCTCCTGCCCATGTAGATCCTGTCTTAGTGGGTAAGACGTCTGCATAGTGATCATTGAGGTCCGGGTTCGATTCCCGGCCGCAGCACAAATTGTAATTAAATGCTTCACCTTTAAATATAGATTACATTATATTAGATTAGACGTACTTTTCGTTCCAGTAAATCCGAATTGAGGAAATCCTCTTGGCTGTAGAACATGTCAGAACAAAATACACAATATATACTCACAAAAAGAGAGCATATGTGTTAATGTATCTTCCACAGATCACAAATGGATTGCCCTTGTGGATGTGGGATTCAAATGTTTGTAAATTTATCGGACCAAACTGCGTGGTCATCAGTCCGTAGCTTACAAACTACTTAAACCTAGGTAAACTAACCTAAGGACAAACACACACACCCATTCCCCAGGGAGGACTCGAACCTCTACGGCGAGCAACCGCGCGCTCCGCAGCGAGACGCTTTAGACCGCACGGCTACTCCACCGCGGCGTTGTGGGATTGGTCAGAAAAGAACAATTATCTTACGAATATTTACATTTTACAGCACATAAAACTTATTACCACACACTAATATACTAGGCAGTAGGCGGATGAGGAGGATAGAACACCCCCCCCCCCCCCCGGGGCCCGAAAAAAAAGAAGAAGAAGAAGAAGAAAAAGAAAAAGTATAACAGCCATCTGGTAAAGGTAAAGATTGGAAACTTGGGGTGTTTTACCATAAGCTTTCATTGGAAGGGAGTGAATTAGTTTCTTCGACGGGAGTGGTAGATGGTAGTCTGTCTGGAAACTGACTAACATTATGCTCGTCAAGCAGATCTATTCCCCCCCCCCCCCAAAGCCAAGTCATAGTTACGCCACTGATACTAGGTGCATATTACAATTCTTAGCTTCTTATTTTCTTTCTTTTTTTAATTTTTTATTTTTTATTTTTAATGTTACTATTATTTTTTAACACTGCTTTACAATGACGCTGTATTCAATTTGTGTACAGTAACTTACATCAATGTCTTTGACATTCTCGACACGAAAAACAGTCTCTGGGTATACGGGCCAATGACTCTCGTCTCCGGGCTTGACTGTAACCTTCATCTTTTTTTTTTTTTTTTTTTTTTTTTTTTTACGACGCTTTTTAAGTACTATGCTCATGTAGCGACGATCTACATCGAACTTAATGTAACTTAAACTAAGGACGAACACAACATCCATGCCCTAGGGGGGGGGGATTCGGAAGCAGCCTCGCGCACCGTGGCAAGACGCCTCAGTGCGCTCGGCCATTCCCGGCCGGTTCCTCTCTAGTAATTATGAATAACTTTATATAATTGTCAATTTCTTATTGCAACAAAACGCTACTTTTCTATTGTTTCTCTGAAAACTTTTCATTGTTGTGTCGGTAGTAATCGGCTAGCGCATTATTAAGCAAACACTGTTGCGGCGTGTCAACTGGCGACGTCTATTATTTGTTTTCGTTCATTGTTTGCTATCAGTTTACCGGCAATTTTTGGAATACTCGGATCGTGTGTCAACAGACAAGCTTACATTAACTCAGATTAATGAGTAATAACAGTGAAATAAAGAGACGATATCTAAGTTCGTTCCGTGAAGAATGGTTGCAGGAGGAAAATTATAAAGAGTGGCTACAAAAAGTCGATACTGATGAGTGTATGTGTAAGTGCAGAATATGCAATATCTCATTTACTGTTAAGTAAGACGGAGTAAAAACTATGAATAAACATTTACAATCAGAAAGACACAAAGCGAATATTACCACACAAAAGAAAAATCAGTCGCTTCTTAATTTCTTGCCGAAACAATTTTCTGCAGAAGACGACAATCCTGGTTGGGGGGTGGGGGGATGGGAGTTGGACGCAGTTGGGGGGGGGGTGAGTCATTGGCCAAGGGGGAGGGGGGCACGTCTGGTCTCCGGGCCTGCCTAGAGTTCAATCTGGCAACCCTAGTGAACAGGTAGGACGCGCGGCCAGTGCTGGTTTGTAGCACGGTGCCCAGGTGTTCCCCTGGTCTAGAGACGCTGGCCGCGGCTACCTCTCGGTCCCTGAGGCGGATCTCCGCCATCTTTTTGCGTTCTCCACTTGTCGTCCGCGCCGCCTCTCCTCTTCCCTATAGGGCAGAGCAGGCCGGATGAGCGCGCGCCGCCCTGTTTTGAGTGAAGGCGAGACGGAGACGCGAGGCTGGAGTCCAATTAGGGAGCGGCGTGACTCGGCCGCTTTTTGCACAGACCACCGGCCAGGCTGAGGCCGAGCCAGCGGCTGCCCAGTGGGTATGTGTGGGCCGCAGGGCGAAAATAAATGTGGCACGCACCTCAACGTAGGCAACTCAACTTACATGTATGCAACTTGGGTTGCATACCTTCAGGGGCATGACATATGCCAAGTTGCCTCCTCACCTCGAAGTGTGTTGCTATCTTGAAGATACGTGACATTTAAGTAGGGTCCTCTATCTTCAAGTTGGATACTTACGTTAAAGTGCATGGCATATTTGAGTTGGCATATTTAAGTTGGGCTCTCTACCTCAAGGTGTGTCACATGTGTAACTCACTGCACAATATTTATGTTGTTATATTGATAACACACGACACTAAAGTTGGGTTCCCTGTCTTAAGGTGCATGACTTATTTCAGTTGTTATTTTTAAGTTGGGTTGTTATATTTGAGTTCGATATTTATCTTAAGGAGCATGACATATTTGAGTTGGTTTATGAAGACCTCCGGTGGTAAAAAAAGATAACCTTCAACTTTTGTATTTTTAACATATATGGTGCAAACAATCAAATCCAATAGAATGTTTCATTTTCTTCAAGTGGTACATGAATCTGCAGAGAGATGGCAAATGTAAATATTCAAATGTTTGTAGAACTTATAGGACTTAACTACAGGATCATCAGTCCCTAAGGTTACAAACTACTTATGAACTAGCTATGACTAAGGACGGCACAAATATCCATGCCCGAGGGGGGATTCGAATCCCCGACCGTAGTGGCCGTGCAGACGGTGACTGAAGCGCCTCAGTCCCCTCGGCCACCACAGCCGCCTTGTAAATATTAAAACTTGTGAAAGTAAATAATTAAAAACATACAATGCATCATATCTCAGAACTGTATAAATGAGGGTTATCATTATTTTCCAGCGAGGTCTTCATATTTAAGGTGGGTTCCCTGCCTCAAAGTGTGTCACATATGTAACTGAGTGCACAGTACTTTTGTTTTGCTATATTGATTATACCTGAAATTTAAGTTGGATTCCTTATCTTAAGGTAGATGACATATTTAAGTTGCGTTGCTATTTTTAAGTTCGATTGTTATATTTAAATTAGATATTTACCTTAAGCTGCATGACATATTTGAGTTGGTATATTTAAGTTAGGTTCCTTACCTCGAAATGTGACATGTGTCACCGAGTGCACAATATTTTTTGTGTTTTCTGTTGATGATGAATGACAGTTATGTTGGGTTCCCTATCTCAAGGTGCATAATGTATTTAAGTTGGGTTGTTACACTTAAGTTGGGTTGTTATATTCAATTTGGATATTTACGTTAAGGTTGATGACATATTTAAGTTTACTTGGTTTATTTAAGTTGGGTTATTTGCCGTAACATGCACGGTATACTGAAGTTGCGTTCCTCGCCTTCATTAAGGTACATTCCCCCTTCTCCCCTTCTCAATGAGTGCGTATCAACACTCCACAGCAGCCTCAAGGCCGTTGAAGAGGAAATGGAAGTAAGTCTTTTCTTCGTTCTGCATCTGTCTGAAGTTCTGTAATTAACGAATTGCACTCTCCGCTCCTGGTAAAAAAAAGACTGATGTGTACGCTGAATGTCTTTATTTTCCCTGGTCCAATGTACCGTGTGTACCCTCAAGTTGTGAGTTTTTCCTTTCACTGTCAAATGCAAGTGTGTGAAATTGGGAAAAAGGAAAACATGAAGCTTGTGAGAAATCTAAGGGGAGTGGGAGAACGAATGGATGCATTAAATGGATTTTAACACAATGCCAAAAGAAACAGAAAGACCGAGTGTACACTTTGTGTACAGTAAGGGGGTGTACCGGCTGAAGGTTGAGTTCTCTGACATATTGAAGTTGGTTTCCTGCCTTTAGGTGCGTGACACGTTTAACTTAGTTTGTTATATTTAAATTAGATATTTACCTTTAAGATGAATGAGATAATTGACTTGGTATGTTTAAGTTGGGTTACCTACCCCTAACATGCATGATACAATGAAGTTGGTCTCCTCACCCTAATTAAGTTGCATTGTTTATAATCTTTCCTCTTAAGCAGATCCTTAGGAGGCCTCTTGCTAGTCAACCACTCTTTCCCACTAAACCATCTTCGGTATACTGTCTATTCCGTTTTATATCTATCCTCCACATTCATCCACAATTTTCTTGCATTATTGCAAGTCTTTCTGTTTTTTTTATTTTTCAATTTAAGAAAAAATAGGAAGCTTGCTCCTTCTTGTGACCTTTCGGACCACATCTTTTACTGATCGAACCAGTAATGGCACCCTATTCTCTGGCGTATTATTCGGGGCGTTTACGTCGCTCAGATAATGGCCGTCCGACTGTCGTAAATTATTCGAAACGACCTCGCGTGACGCATTTTACCAGAATTTTCTGTGTTTTCCTCAGACCTGTTATTTGCCCGTGAACTGCAGACTCAGGGCAAATTATTATAGCGCGGAATACGACAAACTGCGGTGAAAATATCGACAGTTTCGTGTAGGTATGCCTGCTACCGATCTACTAGCGAACCCCTTGTTCAAAATAACTGACTAAGTCCCGATACTGCATATTCCAGTTCTATTCTATGTTCTATTTAGGATTTTACGGTGCGAGAGTGCTCTAGCTTTGAAATGAGATCAACTAGAAAAGGAGAATGGACAGTAACATGGTAATTGTCTCGTATTGAGAGATGTTTGGCGGCGTTATAAATAGGATAAGCATTTAGTTTTGAGGGCTTTATCATATAGTTTGGAATTAACCCTTAGGCGAAATCTGGAAACTCTGAGGAAACATATGTACGTATTAGTGTTACTTTCTCTGTTTGACACAAGTTGTAACGATGTTTTGTGGAATATGAATCTGGTAAGGGTATGATATCCCTTCCACTCTTTCTCCCTGCTTCTATTTCGCACCAGTTTTTATCCCCCTTTTCTCTTTTTGTCTCCTGAACGTCCTTTCTCCCTATCCCTTTCTCCATTTCCTCTATTTTAGCCATAGTTCACATTTCGATATCACAATAATCTTCAGTGTAACTGCTTGCGCGAATGTGTAGACAAAAACAAAGAAAAGTCTATAGTTATTGTTTTTTTCTGTCTGTTCGCAGGTGAGTTTTCGAGAATTGCCCTCCCAGCAGGTTGCTGTTTGGTGAGTGTTGTTATCGACTAGAGTGTCTGACACTTGTCATAAAATGGGAAGTCCAGGATGGGATAACAACAATTTTTGAGAATGCAAGCTTTATCAGCGAATTTCGTTGAAGTTTTCTCCTGTAACCAGCCAAGCCAAGGCGCTGTTCTTCAGTAGCGATTCGACAAGTTAACCTGAAGATGATAAGTACTAAATTTGTCGAACTGCAGTCACAGAAAGACGCCTTTTCTCGTTTGATAACCCAAGTAATCTAAATCGAAATCAGTAATCTGACAAAAATATCCACACAGTACACCAGACGAAATGTGGTGAGGTAGACAGACACACTGAGAAACTGTTCGACATTTAAATTTTCGATCATAAAACCTTCTCCTCAAATGGAACACATTCACTCACACACACACACACACACACACACACAAGTAAAAGTCTCACAGTGGTGTCAACGTGTATCAGTTGTGAATGTGCGTGTCTGTGTGTATGTGTGTGTGTGTGTGTGTCTATGTGGGTGGGTTCCCATTTCGGAAAAAGTTCTTCTGTTCGAAAGCTTAAATGTCGAACAGTCTTCTCGTTGTGCCCGACTATCACCACTCCCTAGGGTAAGGTGGTACAATTTCGCTATAGGTACAATTCCGATCAACAGAAGTTTTCGGGTCATTTGTCAGTCTCGTAGTGTCTCGTTGTGTCGCGTTGTAGAGTACCAGGTTTCTACAGCTCCTCCTGTCTTTTCCAAGAATACACCACTTTGTGCTATGGAGATATAATATTTTTCCCTGTAAAGAGGCAAGTAAAGCTACTTAGTCCAAGGCGCTCTTATAAATCATCTAGTTAAGGGTGACTGGATTGGCTGCCAAAAATGCAATGTTCGGTACCACGAAGTAGGCGTTGGTGCGTGGCAGAAAAAGTGATTTTATGTGGAAGATGCCCGTAATCAAAATTGTACGAGGAAGTGATCACAATTGTACCTACTGTGGGACATTTTCGATCGATTTTTCTCAATTCCGTAACCTTTTTTTTGTGTTTATACCAACATTTGCAACTGTATAATATTTGTGGTTCATATTCATTAAACATCCAAGAACAAGTGCCATAGTTTTCTCAATTTATTTCCAGTTATAATAACATTTGTCTGAAATGATCGAAATTGTACCACCTTACCCTATGCTCAATACAAGTATCTGCTTTTCATAATAATTTTATTATTTAGCACTGGACTTGTAAGTGTGTGACTTTGCCTAACTGATTTTTTTGATTGCCTCAACCCAGCGCTATTTTCCTTTGCAACTATTCTCTAACGCATTATTTTGCTCAAAGCTCCGATTTTTCTATAAACATATCTGTGATTTCTCCGATACTTACTGGTGTCTCGTTTCGGACGGCTAGCACTGTCCTTGGTCGCATTTTGCCTCTACTTCCGCCATCGCTCGTTCGATACCCGGTGTTCCCCAGTGCAGCAGAAATGACGCACCCCCAGGCTACACGGCTCGTTCCTCACCTACACTCTGCGACTCAGGCGGAATTCCGACGACTAGTGACAGGTCACGGAGGGGTGGGGTGAGGTGGCGTGACCAGCCAGTCAGCCGCGGGCGGTGACGGAGGGGTGAGGTGGCGTGACCAGCCAGTCAGCCGGGGGCGGTGACGGACGCGCCGACAGCTGACGCGCGCCGCATTGTCGCGTCACGTGACGCTCGCCGTCCGCATAATGGCCGCCGGGCCGTTTTCTCCGCCATCATGACTGACGGCCCAATTA
Organism: Locusta migratoria; assembly: GCA_026315105.1. NCBI lineage: Eukaryota > Metazoa > Arthropoda > Insecta > Orthoptera > Acrididae > Locusta > Locusta migratoria. The sequence goes on along the minus strand of CM048754.1, from coordinate 76,056,307 downwards.
TGGCGGCGCTTCAATCTGCAGCCAGATGACGGATGGAGATCCCGGCGCCGAGCGGGCCGGGGCGCGCCGGTTCCTCCCCCAACTCTCTGCGATGGTCTCGGACCCAATAAAAGAGCAATCGTTAGACCCACAGCACCGCAAAGACTGTACGAGAAAGCGCGGTGCCTCGGCGAATTCCACTGCTGAAATCTACCGGCCTTATTGAGCTGAGTAGCGATGTGCTGACGGAGCGTTTCGACGAGTTTTGTACTCGTCATCTTCAGAAGTCTTATTTCCCATGAATATAACGAGTAGCAACGTGTCGTTTCTGCCGAGGATATTAGGAAACACGTCGAGAGGTTGCAAACAATAGCTGAGTAGCGATGTGCTGACGGAGCGTTTCGACGAGTTTTGTACTCGTCATCTTCAGAAGTCTCATTTCCCATGAATATAACGAGTAGCAACGTGACGTTTCTGCCGAGGATATTAGGAAACACGTCGAGAGGTTGCAAACAATATGACGCTATATCGCTGCCGACAACCTGAGAAGATTTCGCGAACTGTTATTGAAGTCACCGTTACGGTGACGACGTTACTGAGCGAAGGGCATACCAGGGCACATGGATTATTCCCCCACATCCCTCCCACCGCGTTGATCACGAACCTGATAAAAGACCAATCGTTACACCGACAGTACCGCGGGAACCGCGATGATCGTACGAGAAAGCGCAGTGCATCGTCGAATTTCACTGCTGAAATCTAACGAGCTTATCGAGCGGAGTAGTGATGTGCTGACGAAGCGTTTCGACTAGTTTTCCAGTTATCTTCAGGAGAAGACTCATTTCGCCTGAATGTAACGATTAGGAAAACGTCATTTCTCCCGACCAATAACTTTTAGGAAACGCGTCGGAAGGTTGCAAACAATACAGGGTGGTCGGAAATTCCCGTTACAAACTTGTAGGACTTGTAGAGCGTAGTGAGTACGTAACATTTTGAACAGGAACCCATGTCCGGAAACGTATCGTTTCCGTTCTACGACGGTTTCAATTCAGATATGTAACTCGTCAACGTATGCTTGGGGACAGAGTTCTGGGCGCTCCACAAGACACTGCAGAGACACTGCACCAGACGATGCTTCGGAGGTCCAATGTGTGTAACGACGTAGGTGGTCGCCACATTGAGCCGCAGTTGTAATGCATCAGTACGTTGCGGCTGGTGCCGTAGACGCTGGGTTCTTGTTGTTATCGACTAATGTAAACCATAAGGTGTAAATTGCAATGAAAATGCATAAGTAATAACGGAACGATTCAGCATTCTTTTCAAGTTGATTGCGACAATAGCACCGGGTCACGCCTAATTACATTCCTCAAGAAGCAGTGGATGAGATCATCATCTGAATTGAAACCGACGTGGAACGAAAACGATACCGCAGCCATATTTACAGAAATATCGAAGGTATCACACACATATTTGTAGAAATATCGGAGGGATGCAGCTATATTCATAGAAGTATCGGCGGTATCGAGTTATATGGATTGCAACCACCTTCCTACCGAATACGAGTCCAGTGCGTTACCACTGCGCCACCTCGCTCGGTATCGGAGGTATGCAGCTATAATTATAGAAAAATCAGTGGTATCACAGCCGTTTACACAGAAATATTGGACGTAACAAGCCACATTTAAAGAAAAATCGGCGGTATCACAGCCATATTTGTAGAAATAACAGAGGTTTTGAGCATATTTATAGAAATAAGAGAGGTATAAGGCCATATTTATAAAAAAAAAATATCAGATGTATGGAGCCATTTTTATAAAAATATCAAAACTCTCACAGCCACTTCTTAGAAATATCGGAGGACATATCCATATTTATAGAAAAATCGGAGGCGTCACAGCCATATTTATAAAAAAAAAATATAGGAGGTATCACAGACAGAATGTAGAATTATCGGAGTTATCACAGCGATATTTATACAAATATCGGAGATATCGCTGCCATATTCATAGCAATATCGGTGCTATGACAACCAGACTAGAAATATCGGAATTATAACAGCCATATCCAGTACCACACTCAAACCATAACAATAGTTTTCAACAGTCTCTCTAGACATTACCTCAGACTGCAGTTCGCCCATCGCAGTCATGCAAGAAAAACGTAATTCGTCAGTAAAAACACGTTCGTTCTATTTGCCTGTCAATTAATCACATCATTGCCAACCCAAAATCCTGTGGCGTTGACTCAGTAATAAACTCAGTAGTAAACATAACACAGGATGCCTTGCGGTCAGACCACTGTGCTGCAAAAAAAATGTTTGTCAAACTTATGGGACTTAACTGCGGGGTCATCAGTCCCTAAACTTACAAACTACTTATGAACTACATTATAATAAAGACGACACAAACATCCATGCCCGAGGGAGTGCTGCAAACGACTTGAAATTGTACGTGAGGAGACTACTCGTTGAACGACGGAACGTATGTCTTGCAAGATGGTTCGTGAAATGGAAGAGGCATCCATCAGTGACATGCGCTCAATATGCAACGAAGTGGGTGAAGTCAGTCCCAGTGGTCCGTAGTTCCCTCTTGCACCCAGCGTTTACCGACCCGCATCACAGTTACTGAGTTGCGTATCATACAATCATCCATTGCTCTGAGGAATGACCCAGTTGGAGGTACACTAAAGCTTTTTAGGCCTACGTAAAACAACCCCTCGGAAGAACAATTCCAGTTAATCCACACGACCGTATGTTCTCCCTTTGTACAGCGTTGTTGCATGTGATGTGCACCTCCAATGACAAGGAGTAGGTGACACGCAACTGAAAGAGTAATTCAGAATGCAACTGTCGGGCACAAGAACAGAGATAACGAGGTGGCTGGGGGAACAGTGGCAACGACGTAATGGCGGCAGTGTACAAGAATAACCTGACAGACGGCGGAAACTACTGCCACGAGACAAGGAGAATACAAAACTCTGAATAAAAACGGCGATTTCTGATCCAGAACGTAGTCGCAGTGCGTGTGCGCACGCCAGTCTGTCTGTGAGACGGCGGCTTGCGTGAGGCGATTCCGTAAAAGCCAGAAACCTGAATCCGCTCTCTCGTCCCGTCTCCTCGACCTTCATCCGATCACAGACGCAGTTTTTATTTTCTTCGGAGCTGCGCAACGCGTAAGATCGTCTGGCGTGTCCCCTTCTGAGCTGGTGTGGAAAAGAGCGGGCAGTCAGTAGCAGCAGAGAGTAAGAGAGAGGAAAAATAGGAGGAGTAAATGAAAATGCAAGAGTTGATGTAATAGAGGAAGAAATATAAGGAGAGAGATGGAGATGAAGGTAAAAATAGAGAAAGAGAGTGAGTGATTGAGAGAGAGAGAAATGATTAAATATAAGGAAGGAGATGAAAATAAAAATAGAGAAAGAGAGTGAGTGATTGAGAGAGAGAGAAATGGTTAAATATAAGGAAGGAGATGAAAATAAAAATAGAGAAAGAGAGTGAGTGATTGAGAGAGAGAGATGCCGTGAGAGAAAACCTCGTGATGGATATTATTATTCCGGCAGCAGGGGGGTGGGGGGGAAATAATTAAAATAATTATATGCTGCCGCTCGGAAACACGATTAAACCGTGCCGCCGTAATTTGCTCGGTCGAACGCGGAGAAAATAATAAAATTGTGTGTGTCGGTGTAATTGGCGGAAAAAAGGAGCCCCCGCTCCGAGATGAGGAGAAATAACAAGAAAACGGAGGGAAACAAAAATTGTAAAAGTTTGGTGGGAGGTGGGGTGGAATGTGTGTACGGAGCTCCCTCCGGGCGAACGGGTAGGGCATTCCTGAGTGGCGCGGTGATTTTCTCATAAATTTCGCTCCGTCTATCCTGCGGGTAGGCCTGTTTGTCGAGTATCGTGTCGCAACTACGTTATAACTACCAGGTGCAGGCAAGATCGATGGGCTATGAGGGTAACGGATTGGCGTAAAATTTTTGAATTACATGCCACTTGGAACGTAACCAGGACATATAATCTTCGACTTTTTTTCTATTTGTGTGTGTGTGTGTGTGTTTCCGTTGAGAGTATTGAATTAAAACTGAGTACATCCAGTGTTACTGTTTAGGATTACAACCACAGTCTAACATATACAGTCACGACACTTCCAATGATTTTTGTTATACTGCACGAGAGAAGCGCTCCTAGCGGTGGCAAGCTACATTTCTACGTAAATACGATATCGGGATGAGTGTGAATAGCGTCGTTTAAATTGACTTTAACATACTTTTTTACAACGGGGAAGGTATGTAGTGTCATAAAAATAGATAATAACTGGAAAATAAGAATCATTGGCGGGAATGAAACGGTACTTTGCAGGATAGTTTATTTAAGATTATCTTCAAGTCTACAACTTTTTATTCAAGATTTTGTATGCATCATAAGTCTCAGTCATATAATTTTTTTTATAAAGAATTGACCCCCATTTGACTGAAAGTTTTATTTTTATTGTCACAGCCAGGTTTCAGCTTTAGGGCATTTTAAAGTGATAAAAGGTGTCAGACAGGTTTTCTTATGTCGTGGTCATGACCGAGAACATTTTCTCATGCGAGCATAGAATAAATTTAAAAAAAAAAAAAAAAAAAAATTGAGATACCGACTATTCTTTGATGAGTGTTTTCTTGCGAATTGTGTCCTTAAACCTTACATTAAATACGGAAGGAGATACCCACAACAAAATTTTTTACCAAAAACCGCAGTTAAAATTTCATATAACGTGTGTCCAATTTTTATAGGGTACAGAGTAACAGCTCTTGGTATTTACAACAAACTGATTTGGATATTTTGACTGATTCTTTCGTCGGTTCTTACTAGATCACCATACTGACTTTTATTTAAATAACTGGTTTTCTACGTAGTTTAAAGTGTGAATATGTCCTGGTAAGCCGAAAACCGGGTAACTAAGTGGAAATGAACGTGTAGAAGATACACAAAATTCTACTTTTAACTAAGTGTGATGTTGTACTACCAAGAACCGACGGATAAATCAGTGTAAATTTCTTGATTTACATTTTCTCCAAGTTTGTTTGGTTTTCATATTGTCAGCTATACCTCTGTATTCAATAAAAATTGTACACAGGTTATATTAAGTTTTTTTATGCAATTCCTCTATAGTATCACCTCCTACTAAAATACTTACGACTGAGTCGAAAAACTACGTTGCTCTGAGCAGGAGACAAGTACACATTTCTCGAACAAATTCCCGACATAGCTTCGTTTGCCATCTGGGTTCCCCATTCGGTCGTCTGCGCATGCGCAAAGCACTTCCATACGTGTGGGAATAGGCTTCATCCTATTCCGCCTACTAGCGATCGTACGCGCGCGTCTTGTGCAAGTGGACGCGTCTACACTGTACGAGGACGTCGTGACCGGTGCGACACGGGTAATCTCGTAAGCTCTCACTTCCCGTGTAGAAAGGTCTTAACAGCGCGCAGAGTTTTGCGGCGTCTTCGGAAACGTAGAGGCACCTGGGAGGGCAGCCCTGCACGACCGGTCGCTTTGTTTATGGAGCGCGAGCAGTGTTGATGGACCCGTGGAAGAGCGGCGGTCGGCTTCGGTCAACGGTTTGTGAATAGCCGCGCAGGGCGGCCAGTCGAAGCGCTATTTACATAAATGGAAATTAACGCGCGCGTATATCTGTCCGCCAGGGCGCAGCACCGCCGCCGCGCCAGGGGCCTAAATTACCGCAGCCGGAGGCGGCAGTTAAACTGCGTTTAGCCGGCACCGGCAAAAGGGGAAAAGGTCCCCCACCGTGGCTATGCCGGGCATCACTTGTCACAAAACAGAGAGGCCGACTTTTGGTCATACAGGTCATTCCTGGGAGAATCGTAAACACAGGGTGTTTGGTGTCGAGTGAGAACCAGTAGCCGGCCGCGGTGGCCGAGGGGACTGAGGCGCTCCAGTCACGGTCTGCACGGCCACTACGGTCGGGGGTTCGATTCCCCCCTCGGGCATGGATATTTGTGCTGTCCTTAGTCTTAGCTAGTTCATAAGTAGTTTGGAAGCTTAGGGACTGATAACCCCGTAGTTAAGTCCCATAAATTCTACAAACATTTGAACATTTTTGAGAACCAGTAATTCAGTAGGTACGCTGATGTAAGTGGGTGATGCTTTGGTACGTTGGTCGGAGAGTAAAATAAATGCTACAGCAATCGGAATAAAAACCGTCTAGATCGCAAAGTTTATATTTATTACGACGTTTCGGCATCTGCCATTATAAGATCTAAAAAAACCTCTGACCTTACACAGTAAAGATCAGCGTCAGTGATAAAATGACTACCTAGTAGAAACGTCACAGTTGACCGTCAATGATAAAATATCTCAGTTGAGGTACCTGCTAGGTACATACTTCATCACTGACACTGAAGGTAATTTCCTAGATCCTGTGTACACCGATGGAAACGGCATTGCGATCGATACATATGTATCGAACGTTCGACTTTTGCTTCGCTACCATTGACGATTTAGTGTTTCTGAACCGGAGATTGAAGCACTACGCGCCCTCCTGCACAATTAAGGCTACGCTACAGATAATTTTTAAGACAAAGTTAGATTAGGTATAGGTTAAACAGAAGTTTTTTAGTACGTCAGGGCGCGTAGCTCCCGAATCTCCGGTTCAGAAACACTATATCGGACGTTCGTTATATATCGATGGCCATGCCGTTTCCTTCGATGTACACTGTATCTAGGAAATTACCACGGCCGACCGCGGTGGCCGAGGAGACTGAGGCGCTCCAGTCACGGTCTGCATGGCCACTACGGTCGGGGGTTCGAATCCCCCCTCGGGCATGGATATTTGTGCCGTCCTTAGATGTAGCTAGTTCATAAGTAGTTTGTAAGTTTAGGGACTGATGACCCCGTAGTTAAGTCCCATAGACTATACAAACATTTGAACATTTTGAAATTACCACGCTGAACTTTACTGTGCAAGTTGAGAGGTTTTTAGATCTGATGAGGGCAGATGCCGAAATTTCGTAATAAATTAATATAAATTTAGCAATCTAGACGGTTTCTATTTATGTATTTTTCCTCCGACGAAGCTGCGTTTATTGCGGCACGTACACTCTAATCAGTAAAAATATTTAGGGTAAGCTGCCATTTTCCGAATGCTCAACACCTGTCTCCCAGTGCTGCGGTATCAAGACGTTCTTTAAAGCTATCGCAGCTAATACTGTCGTCATAGTGGGAGCATCATGGAAGACAACCTGTTATTATTCCTACGTCTACCACAGATACCGGATTTCAGCTCAACCCATAAATCGTAGCAGCAGGGAAGGGGGAAGGGATAGAGGGGAAAAAGAAAGGAGAGGAATGCCCAAGACGGGAGAAAGTAAATTATCATCCTTTGATTGCGTGCGGCGCAGGCAGGCAACTTAATTGATCGAAACTTCCCTCCCCTCGCTTCCCTCGCTCCCGTAATCAGCTCACCGTTCCTTCCCAGCCTTCTCGTAAAGCATCAGTCCCCAGGCGGTCTGCTTCGCTTTCCTAAAAGTGCGCACTAGCTGTTGTCGGAATTTCACGTCGCCGAAATACTTTTGGCGGAATTCTTGCGTCACCGACTGCGGAAGGGACGGTTTTACGGTTTGCGAGCTAGCACCGAAATGTTTTATACCCGATTTGTGCGTGCTCTTAACGAACTTCGCTCGAAAGGTATCTTCGGGTGTTTTGTCCAGCGGGCCCCGACATTCTTATTTAGAGACCACTGTGGTACCTTCCTTCTTTCCCTACTATTATTGCGTTGCTCTGGAATGGCATCGGCCCCGGGGGGTGGGGGAGGGGGGGAGGGGGAGGAGAATTGTTTAGAAAGCGCGAGAGAGTGACGGAAATGTTGAACGAAAACCAGCAAACGCGGTTATGGAAACAGGGGAGTGGCAGGTAGTTTTATGTTCCAAGACGACTCGATAATTTCGCCTGACGATTGCACACGATCAAGAGAGGGATTGGTTAATTACGACGTCGACATATTGACATTCTACCTTCCCTAGAACGAAACAGTACTCGTGTGTTATTTGTACCATTGTAATAAAAGGGGTACTATCACTGCTAAAAGTTTAATATTTAATGCTACAGCTGTTGCAATAGTTCGCCATTTTCAATCGCGTCAACTATGTTCTGACGTTCATAATTAACATCTGGCGTTACTGTTATAATAAATTTCATGTTTAGGGTTAAAAGAAATAAACTGTTTTTATTCTACTGATTTTGTATTCACTTCAAAATCAGTTTCGTCTTATTAGGGCATCACCAGGACGAAAACTAGATTGAAGTGAATAAAAAATCGGTAAGACAAAAAGAGTTTTATTTGTTTTAACCTGAAATACAGAATTGTTCTACCGATAAGTGACGGAAGAATCCGTACAAAGAATAAATTTCATGAACTAACATGATTTTTTCCAACGGTATACGTATTTACTTCTAAGTTTTATACAGCTTTATGTGGTGATGGCAAACTTTTTATATAAACTTTTATTTTTTACGTAATTTTTTACAAATCCACCAAAGATGTTTCATATTTATAGGACCTGTTAAAGCATTACGTAGACATATATATCGTCACATAAAGCTGCAGAAAACCTAGCAGCAAACAAAAAGTCTTAAATATTGATGAAATTTATTATAGCAGTAACGCTAGATGTTAATGATGAAACACATAACATGGAACACGCGATTGAAAATGGCAAATGGGGTGAAAAGCATGTCTATTAACGCATTTTTACATCTAGAAATAAGAAAATAAGAAAATTCCTGTGTGTTTTTTTTCAATCAGCGATAAATAAATAAACAAATAAAAGAACATATTTCGAAGATTTTGGAAATTCAACTTTTACAAGGGGGGCAAATAATGAGTGAAATAGTTGTTTTCTGAAAATGAAGTCAAGTAGGCTTATGGAATTCATCTGAACTACTTCAATTAGATATTACTCAACTAGTTCATTGACCTGTATTCACTGAACTAGTTGACTAAGAACAACAATTACGCAATGGACGTTTCCGTAAAAGGAACTACTTTTCCCATCTCTAGTACATAGGTTCTCCATGTACTCTTGTCCGCTCAAGTAAATTCACTGTAACCGTCACCGCAAATCAGCGAATTTCATTTCCTGGCCCCTTGCAGTGGGCGATGCCAACATATGAACACTGAACGGTACGGCGCGTCACGGATTGTAAACGGAAGACGTTTCAACACTTAAACTCCTTCTTAGTTACTAATAGGTGGTTCCCATGTATCCTAGAATGATTGCGCACACGGCATCACGCTCCTAGCTACTGGACTAGGATCCACTTTCGAGTTCCTCCCTCAAAATTTTCCTCATATTTATAGGCTGCGTCTGCGTCAAGTTGGCAGCTCTGCCGCTGCAGGCGTGTTATTAACGTCTGCCGGCGTGCGTTTCTTACAGGCTGCACTGAAACCTCCTCAGTAATTGCGATGGGTGGGGCATGTCCGCCCAGCTCAGAGCACGCAAACGATCCAATTTGCCGCTGTCTTTTTTTTTTTTTTTTTTTTTTTTCCTGCTGTTCCTCCTCTCGTTTTTTATTGCCCGATGGAGGGAAAGATGAAAAAAATGACGGTGGCAAAGGAGGCAAGATAGGCGATATCCGATCCGGCGGCCATTCCAAATAATTAAGTCGTTTAATTGTTGCCGGGCCGACACGTACAAGCCGCGCGCGCTGTGTACTCATCAAAACGGCGGGGAGAGATTAATTATTTGTTAAATGCTAATTAGGCCGCTGACATAATTGCCCATGCCTTGTCCGACCGCGTAACTTGCAACGTGTCCGGTTTTTTCCTCGTTTTTTTATTGTCGTTATTATTATAATTTTTCCTACCCATCCCCGCCCGTTCTCTGTCACACAATTTTAAGCGCCATTTAACTCAGTCTAAATTGCTGCGCGCTGCTCGCCTATATTCGCGCGGAGATTTGCAGAAAATGTACGCAAATTAGAGTTGGGCAACACGTTTCTTTTTTTAGTAATCGATTCTTGCGATTCAATCCCACATTGTGAATCGATTCCTACGATTCGTTCACGATTCTTTCGCGATTCTCTAGTCTGCATTGGCGCGATTCTTACTTCTACATCTTTCTCATAGATGGCAATACATGTCTGTGTCATGGCTGTTGGAATCTTAATCTTTTGCATCTGTTCGTACGATTCGTTCACGATTCTTTCTGGTCTGCGACGGCACGATTCTTAAAAAATGCCGAAAAGGTGGACAATATGTTATCGGATTTTCTAACATTTATGGTGCGTGCGAAGCCATTCGATTCAGCTCTCAAAAATCCTCGAGAAAATAGTCTGAAGTTTCGTGAGCGGTTATAAATACATATTACACTACCAACTATTTCTGCTGTCATCATAGCTCATTCAGTAGCGTGGTTTAGTGAACGTAGGTCACTTATTTCGAATCCTTCTATGACCTTATACAATTTTTTCGTTCTGTTTGACTACTTCGGCCATTTAAATGTAAATTTAATTAAATCTATGGTAATTAACAGATCAATTAGTTTAAGGAAACACGAAATAAACATTAAAAATAAAAATCCGTATCTAAATATTAAATTTCTTTCGAGATGCAAGAAATTCTCTTTTATTAAATGTTTCTATTTTGTAAATTCGGATTCTTTCAGGAAAGCTGATAACGAAAAAACAAAAATGGTGAAAAAGATTTTTGAGATGACTTTAAAAACATTTAAAATCGTGTTTTTATATATAAACATTATTTTTGTAAAATTGAGTTTTTACAAAAACTACAACTACTTAGATGAACTCGAAAAGCTTAAACCTCTCTAAACACAAAATATAATCTAAAGCGTTACAGCCATTTCCGTGATAAGCGAAATATAAATGTGTAAGGATTGCTCGTTTAAATACATAAAATGTAAACTGTATAAAAGACGTATATTCCCATGTATTGGCAGCTGTGTGTTTTGCTGCGTTTTGTTTCTGTCATCTGTAATTCATGAATAGGCTAATAATTAACGGCTCACGATCTTCGTTCTGTGCTTCTTTTGTTCACACGCTTTCTGGCTTTCGTAATTATTCGGTACGATTCGCCACTTGCTTTCGAGTCATGAATCGTTGGATCTTGTCACGAGACAGACGATTCTTTTGAACGACGATTCGTCCGGAGCACGATTCGATTCTTACGATTCTTTATTTGTATTCGTTCAAATGAACGACTCATTGACGAATCGCCACAACTCTAACGCATATTATTGCCGGCTTGGGTTACGTTCGTGTTGCCTCAGACGTAGACTCAAAAATAATAGCCGATCCAGGTCATCTACTTCACTGGTAATTTGACTGTACTGTGTTAAGCGAGCAAGTTACATTACCTCATACATTACCGGTAACTCGGCGTTCATAATTTTATTACACAGAAAAACCTAATTTGGAAAGCGCGATCGAGTTATTTCCGCGAGCATTCAACTTTTTTCGCCCTCTTATATGTCAGCAAAAAACCAGTTTTGCAAACTCCGTTTTAAGAATTCCTATTAAATATCGGGTGGATACGACCGCGGAAAATTTTCCGCCCGGCCGGACAGAATCGCTTGCGCGAAAACCGGTAGATTGTCGAACCCGTGCCCGTTGAAACTCGCCCGATCAGAAACAATCGCGAGATTTAGGGGCGTAGTTTCTGTCGCGGAAGCGAGAGAGAGAGAAGTTCTCCCGACCGGTGACATGCGAATGCCTCGTTAAAACGTTTACGTCAGTTTCAATTAATATTTATCTACGAGCCACCTCTTCGCAACAAAGCGAGCGGATAATTCGCCGAACGCTATTAACTGCCGCCATTACGGGCTGGCGAACCGCACTCATGAGATCATTAACATCCCCGTAACTCTTCCCTATACCCCCCTCTCTCTACATGTCTAGCTCGGCAGAAAATTTATCAGAAACTAAAATAAAACAAAAACGAGAGAGAGGAGGAGAGAGTGTATGCGCTTTCAGTTTGTGTGTGTGTGTGTGTGTGTGTGTGTGTGTGTGTGTGTGTGTGTGTATGTATGTATGTATGACCGTCGCGTATGAATAAATTCATAAGCGCTCGTCGGTGCAGGTTTCAGTTCGCCACCACTGTTACAGGGAGTCATTCCGCATTCCACGTCAGACGACGGTACCCACGTGAAAAAAATGTACCCAACGCAGTTTGAGTGACGTACCAACGAGCTATACGCATCATTGCGAACGGTAACGATGCCGGATGTTCCTATGAGTGCGTATGCTCCTGTCACGTACTTGGAATCAGAAGACGTCAGGCAATCGCCGATCTCGAATACCGGTGTAAACATTGGAGCTGACAGGATAGCTTAAACCTATCATTCCCACATAAAGAACTTGGCTGCGGAAAAATTGAAATTCAGTGTTTTCTGAAACGTATTTGCGAAATTTCTTCATGTTTGGCCGAGAACACACCAGAACGGTGTACTACGCCTTCCACATCGCTGGCAACGGGTTCTACACAACGCTGGTGACTATTTTGAGGCGCTCCAGTCACGATCTGCACGGCCACTACGGTCGGGGGTTCGAATCCCCCCTCGGGCATGGATATTTATGTCGTCCTTAGTGTTAGCTAGTTTGTAATGTTTGTAAATCTATCGGACCAAACTGCGTGGTCATCAGTCCGTAGCTTACAAACTACTTAAACCTAGGTAAACTAACCTACGGACAAACACACACACCCATGCCACAGGGAGCACTCGAACTTCCACGGCGAGCAACCGCGCGCTCCGCAGCGAGACGCTTTAGACCGCTCGGCTACTCCATCGCGGCAGCTAGTTCGTAAGTAGTTTGTAAGTTTAGGGACTGATGACCCCGTAGTTAAGTCCCGTAAGCTATATAAACATTTGAATTTGAAACATTTGACTATTTTGAAGGACAATAACAGGTGCAAACACGTAACGCGTTTGTATCGGTTGTGGATAAATACGAGGTACGTCCAGAAAGTAAGTTCCGTTTGGTTATATATAACAAACGTGTACAGATACAGAAAAAAATATTTATTGTACAAAAATCTACAACTGTTAAACTACTTTTCTACATAGCTGCCGAAATTCTGTAGGCACTTGTCATAGCGTGGCACAAGTTCCTGTATGCCTTCTTCATAGAAGGTTGCCGCCTGTGTATTCAGCCATGTGGTAGCATGTTCTTTCAGCTCGTCATCGTTGAAGTACTGACAGGACAAATTTTAGGTGTAAGAAGAGAATTTCCATCGAAAGGTGGTGTTTGTTTCCACGATAGTGCCCTACCTCATGTGGCGAATGAGACCAAACAACTCTTACGGGAATTTCACTGCGACGTGTTTGATCATCATCCGTACAGCCCGGGCCTCGCTCCTAGCCACTTTCACCTCCTCTTACACCTAAAAATCTGTCCTTGGTGGTCAACATTTCAACGATGATAACGAGCTCAAAGAACACGCTACCACATGGCTGAACACACAGGCGGCAACCTTTTATGAAGAAGGCATACAGAAACTTGTGCCTTACTATGACAAGTGCCTACAAAATTTCGGCAGCTATGTAGAAAAGTAGTTTAACAGTTGTAGAGTTTTGTACAATAAATATCTTTTTCTGTATCTGTACACGTTTGTTTTATATAACATAACGGAACTTACTTTCAGGACGTACCTCGTAGTTACCTTTATTTAGGTTCCAACCCTCTTATTTACTATTCTTCATGGGTTGTGGTATTCTGAGTCACGAAAAAGCAACAATGTACGACGGCACTTCTTTAGCGTCCATTGCGAACCGCGGGAGTATTGCTAGTAGATTAGTAAGAGTTCGAGTGGCATGTTAGAAGGGAGAGAAAGAAAGAGGGAGAGTTGGGAGGAGAAATATGAAAGGCTGCGAACGAATCGGGCGCAAACAGATGGCGGCCGTGCCTCTGTGTGTCTTCAAGCACGGACCAGACCAGACCAGGTGCTTCTGGGGCCCGAACGCACGCGAGGTAGCGGACACGCGACCACGGGGGAATTGAGTCCGCACGGGACCTCGGGAAGAAGTTATTTCGCTGCCGATTTACGAGCGCACTTTCCATTCTACATTTCGTTTCTATCAGTCGCGGGCGGGCGGCGGAAGTTTTATGTAAGACGCGGCCCCGGGACTTGTACACACGCGTGCGCCTCTGCTAGTGTGTGTGTGTGTGTGTGTGTGTGTGTGTGTGTTTGTCCGGCGTTTCCCGGGTCGAATATACCGCGGCCAGGCACGCGATCAGTGTCGTGCGCGGGCGGAAACTGACTCAACTGACTTGTGTACGTCCACCCTCAGCCATTTGTGTGTGTCTGTGTGTGTGTTTTTCGGTGACATAAGGCTCATTTTCCCTGTTTATTTGTGTGCTTATGTGATTGGCATTTAATTAATACATTTGTAGAAGTATCTTGGTCGCAAAATACTCTACGTTATTATGTACTAGCTCAAAACACGTCATTGCCCGGGTATTTATCTCTTTATTCGTGCCATTTTTCAGGTATATATTCATTTGTATAAGGGCTGTATGTCTGTAAAATCTCTTGGAAATACAATTAGTAATAACGAAGAAATAGATTAAAACTTGGTGCGTGATGGGGCGGTTTTCCATGAACCCTATTATTTATGTGCTCATGTAGAATAGACTATGTGTCGTACTGTGATACAATTTAGAAGGTACAGTCAACTATATGTGTGTATACTGTCTGAAAAATTTCCTGAGGCTACAATTTGTAGTGTACAAATTATAAATTGTAACGACATACCGAATTGCGGACTTTTAGTCCATGAACAGCGGAACGTTGCTGTTTACGTGCTCATATCTCATGAACTACGTGTCTTACTGTAATGCAATTTAGAAGCTACATTCAACTATATGTGTGAATACTGTCTGTAAAATTTTCTGTCGCTACAATTTGTAGTGTTCAAATTATAAATTGTAACGTTATATCCAGAACCGTAATTTTATTCCATAAACAGCGGAAAAGTAGTAAGCGAGAAACTTTTTTCCTTTCATGGAATGCAGTAAACGGTATGTTTATTGTGAAAGCTGAAAGAAATTTATACAGCAGTTTGAAATAATAGTTACAAAAGCTGCTATGGTTGCCAGCGAGAAAAAGTTTAAAAAAGCTTTGAAATTGTGTTTAAAGTTTGTTGCAAGTCGCTAAGTACTGTCATTCTCATATAGTGTATTTCGAAAGTCTCGCCGCATTATGGCATTCTTTCCGATTTCTATTGGTTATGACGTAATATCTTTTGAACCATGTGCCGTATGTGATTCTTAACAATGCAGCAATTGTTACCTTACGGTAAGGAATGTGTGTACCAAATTTGGTTGAAATCGGTCCAATGGTGTAGGAGAAAATGAGCAGCATTGTCGCAAAATGCAGCAGTTTTTCGCGCATCTCATTGTTTATGACGTCATATCTCGTGAACTATATATCGTATGTGATTCTTACACTTACAGCGACCGTCCTCATGGATTGAAGCTTCCGTGTACAAAATTTCATAAAGATTGGGACAAACCTGTAGATTTGTATGCATACAGATTTGTATGGACACTCTGCTTTATATATTAGATGACGCGCTTCGGAATTCCGTCGTCGGATACAAACTGTGGGGGGGGGGGGGGGGGGGAAGAAAAGAAAAAAAATGTAAGTAAATTTAGGTTCACAATAGGAAAAAGATGCAATAAACATGGTAGTATAATTGAAACTTACATCACATTGAGATATCAAGCTCAACAGTGTGAGCGAGAATAAGAAACATACAAAAAGATGCATGCGTGTTGGAAGGTGTGAATGTACAGAAGTCATGTGCCAAACTGATTCTGGGGAGTACAGCTGGCTGAAAGTAATCATAACCGACAGGTGGCGCTTGCGTACTTAGAGATATGCGTGTCAGGGAAATTTTTACAAAGTTGATACATACATCGAAAGTAAGCTTACTTCCATAAGTAGAGATACAAATATAACATAAAATATAAAATAACCAGCCATAAATGCAACTGGTTGTATATTTATACCGAAACAAGACGCCGATACCAAAGTAGTACATTTCTTCGGTGTACGTAGTAGCGTAACTTGGCCAAGAACTGCCTAGTACCTCGTGACGTTCAGCTGTCCAGTAAGACCCCGTTGTAGGAAGGTTGCCACTGATTTCTACATCCACGGCCTTACTTTCACGTTGTGTGTGGCCAGACGGACAACTTCATAGACCCGCGAGGGATGGGTGTATGAGCTCCCGTAAACCCGTCTATCACCGCTTTGCGCACTGGTACGAACGCCAGCGTGCGTATCTCAGCGGCAGTGACTCTGTTTGTTGCGAGTGTATACACGTGTGACTGCGTGTGTATGTGTGTGTGTGTGTGTGTGTGTGTGTGTGTGTGTGTGTGTGTGTGTTTTTCCCCGGACACTGCTGCCAACTCCGCGCGCTATCGAAATCGGCCACGCATGCCTCGCCCAGAACCAGACGCAGATACAATCTTTATGGTGCTATGTTGGCAGCCGTGTTGTCGCTCCATTTTTCGCCGTCGGCGAGGGCTTTATGTACACCTCTCCCTCCCCCCCCTCCCCACTTTTTTTTCTTTCTTTTTTTCCGTGCGTACTGCCCCGCGCGAATGTATGTATCTATGTATGTTTGTCCTCTGCCCTCCGCGTACTTTTTTTTTCTTTTTTTGCACCCTCTTCCTCTACTTTTTTTTCTGTTCCCCACCCCCCCCCCCCCTACTGTGCGAATACTTTTTTTTCTCCCCAGTTGCCCTGAGTTACAGCCGCTGATATTTTTATCGCTGTATTAGAGGATTCTTTTGCAAACACGGTCGTGTGTGCATCCTAACAATAATACGGGCCTATCATTATTTTGTTTCGGGAGATGTGTTCATTCCTCACAAAAGCCGTCCTTTATTTATTTTTCATTTTTTTCCCTTTCTGCTGCTTCCATCTCTCTCTCTCTCTCTGCACAGCGAAAGTATTATTGTAATTCATTTAATACGGGAATGCAGGCGAAAACAATCTCTGTGTTTGCTCCGTGTCGGCAAGTAATTAATTTTTATGTGCTTATATTTTTTCAGTGAATAAGACCTCTTTTTTATTTTACTAAACAGCATTGACGTTCGCAACAGCATTGACGTTCGCGACAGATCGACGTGTGCTGCTTCATTCGTTACAATATTAATCAGCGTTACGAAAAGTCTGTTTTAAAACCGGGATTTAGTTTTAACATGTTCTGTAAGCTGCCTGCGACGAACGCTTAAGGACAGTATTTGATAATTTATTTAGTCTTCCATCAAGCAACGGAATTAATTTGTGCGTATATATTTTTAATATATTACTTGCAACAAAAGCGATTAAAATATCATGTATTATTTGAGCATAAAGACACACATTTAGTACGAAAAGTATATGTAAATTGCTGTGCATTAGTCTCGGTAACTCAGAAATGGTTGGACCGATTTGAATAATTTTTGTTTCCTTCTTTTCGCTTTACTACAGGGGCGGTTTAAAAAGAGAAAAAAACTGTAAAGGCCAAAGGAAGAACTGAAAATCCGAAAAAAAATTAAATTTGAAATTTTGTATGAGCCACTTTGGAATAGATTCTTATTTTATACGTTCTCTTACTATTCACCCGGTTACTAAAAAATTCTGCACACTCCTCCTTCACAAAAAACGGAAGAGAACTGTCAACCTAAAATATTTTCGAAACTGTTTAATATATTGTAATTCGGTTTCGACCCTGATGAATGGTAAGGAAGTCCTCACTAAATGACGGGTAGTAATTTGTCATACCTTTATTAATTACCCACATATCCATATCTACAATTTTTCTTTCAAGTGGAACTATATCAATTTCTGCTACTAGCGTCGTAGATCTCAAAGTGACGAATTCAACGGCATTTCACACATCGAAATTCGATGAGTAGTTTCAGAGAAATTGCAATATTTCCAGGCCAGCATCTATCTGTTTTGAACATCAAACCTATTGCTGTCGTATGCGGAAGTAGTTGATTTCATACCCAAATAAGGAATTGTTATGTTGATAGTGACCTTCCGTTTGTTATGAAGGTAAAGTGTGCAGAATTTTTTTTTCCCAGAGAAAGAACTGAAAAACTGAAAGTTCGAAATATATATAATAAATTTCCAGTTTGGTTGGCGATATGAAGTAATAATTAAAAAAAAAAAAAAAAAAAAAAAAGCATATCAATTTCTTTCCTATGATGGACTATGAATATCATCAGTGCAGAAAGCAAGTCATGAATACTCATTTACTCCGCATAAAACATTTAACAGTCACGTCCATAAAATAACGACAAAAGTCTTCCTAGTACATATTACAAGTTTAAAGATCTCTTTAGTTATGCTTTATGCGAGGTACATGATTCATCATCAGTTGCATTCTGCACTAATGATGTTCTGTCATGGCAACGAAATCGAAATGTAATTTTATTAAATAAATACTTCATATCGCCAACCAATTTGGAAATTTATTGACTTTACTATATATATATATATATACACTATCTGCAAGTAACTAGCTTTGTCCGGGTTTAAAATAAGGTTTTCTGTGTACCTGTACCAAATTTCACGTTATTTGGTTGTCTGGATCTTGAGTTATAAGGGAACAGACAGACAGACAACAAATGCGTCTTACAAGTATAGAGACATCAACAAGAGCACTGTACTACGCTCGGCGTTCTACTATAGTTGACACAAGCGACGAGAAACTGCGGAAGAAAATCTAAATCGTGATTAGCGTACACGTGGTTTTTCGACTGCATTATTTCCCGTTTATGAATTCAGTATCTCGAACAATGGCAACCGCGTTGCTCGTTCGTTTAGAGAAGCAACAGCGGCAGTATTTACGAGTTGCTCAGGAAAAGCTGTTGCGAACGGACACGAAATCGCACCGCAAGTCGAGCTAAAAACGGGACAAAGCAGTTCACTTCCGTCCGTTTGTTCCACTCTTCTTCCTTTACTTTTCTTTTTTTTTATTATTTTTTTTTTTTTTTTTTCTTTCTCCTGTGAAGACACCCACCAGTGGGACACGGAGATTCTTTCCTTCCTTCTGCCCGACGCTCCTTGCAAAAGTCTTACCCCGGTCGACTTCCACTGTTACCATTCGCAGGCTCTGAAACAGAGAGAGAGCAAGAAAAGAAAGGAGACAGAGAGAGAGAGAGAGAGAGAGAGAGAGAGAGAGAGAGAGAGAGGTATATATATATATATAAAAGGAGAGAAAAAAGTAGGACGAGGAAAGTTGTTTGCGTAAACACAGACATGCAAGGGAAGAACGGTTCCGGAGCGGAGTGCTAGAATTGGAATGGCTGTACGGGAGAGTTGGCGGCCCTGTATACGGCCTGCGTCCACAGACACGGGTAAACAAGCTGTAAACGCGACTGCGGTGGAAGGGAGGCGAATTCGGTGCTTTCTTCTCTCTTTTCAGATGTTCAGTGAATACGTCGCCTTAGAATGGTGAACCGATCTATAGTGCCACTCGTGAGAAAAGGAGGGCAATGATTATCACCTAATGTATGATATAATCAATTAATCCTACTTTTTTCCAGTAATGCTGCATGTACAATACTGGGATCTGAGCTATATAGACGAAAAATATATATATAAAAAAATATTTAAAAAATTATATGGCCTATTTATTTATTTAGCGTATGGCAAGTACAAATCACGTTTATGGAAAAATATACTGCTACAATAACTTTATAACTATGGCACTTAAATACAAGACATAAAGAATTAAATACAATTATTTCATGAACAACATATATACAATTACAAATTAACATTTAGGCTTTTAATATATTCCACTGCACTTTGAGTCGCATCCAGGAATACGGCCTATTAAATAATGTTTACACAAAACGGATTTAAACGATACAAACATCCTTTCCTTATACAAGGAAAAAATTGGCCAATTGGTCTACATACGTGAAGTGTCGCCGATTGTTACACGTCCAACGCTGGAGCAATATTTTGAAAGTTTTCACATTTACTTTACTTCAGAACAACAAGTTTATTAGTCACTGATGACTAATACCATGTCAATTTTTATTGCAATGACCACTCACTAATTTAATATTGATAAACTGCCCTAAATAATGCACTTTCAACTACTGATTATACTAGTAATAATTCCATACATCACTATTTCATATATTTCACCCTCTTACATCATTTTAAATATTTTATACATATCTACTACTGCCTAAGATATCTTAAGACACCAACAGTTTGAAGAAATTTTATTCATTACATACAATCAACTCCATTGCTTCTAGAAGTAATATATTTCAGATACTTTGACTCTTATATTATTTATAAATTTCATTTTATTTTAATACCTCTTTTACTCTACACTCCATTACTGCATATTGCACGTACATCTACATCGGATACTCTGCAAATCACATAATTAAGTCCCTGGCAGATGGTTCATCGAACCACCTTTATACTATTTATCTCCCATTCCATTCTCGAATAGAAAGAAAGAACACCTGAATCTCTACGTTCGAGCTCTGATTTCTCGTATTTTATTCTACATTTGTAAGTGAGAGTCAACAATACATATCCGCATACGGAGGGGAATGTTGGCGATTGGAGTTTCGTAGCCGGCCGCAGCGGCCGAGCGGTCTGCGGGGTGCCAGTCACGGTCTGCACGGCCGCTGCGGTCGGGGGTTCGAATCCCCCCCCTCGGGCATGGATGTTTGCGCCATCTTTACTATAAGCTAGTTCATAGGTAGTTTGTAAGTTTAAGGCCGGCCGCGGTGGCCGAGGAGACTGAGGCGCTCCAGTCATGGTCTGCACGGCCACTACGGTCGGGGGTTCGAATCCCCCCTCGGGCATGGATATTTGTGCCGTCTTTAGTATAAGGTAGTTGATAAGTAGTTTGTAAGTTTAGGGACTGATGACCCCGTAGTTAAGTCCCATAGCCTTTACAAACATTTGAACATTTGTAAGTTTAGGGACTGATGATCCCGCAGCGATAAGAGCCGTAGTTATATTGATTTCCATCCCAGATCCTGTATCATTTCCGTAACGCTGTCTCCCCTGTATCGTGACAATTACAAAACGAGCTGCCCTTCTTTGGACTCTTTCGATGTCCTCCGTCAAACCCATCTGATAAGGATCCCACACTGGGCAGTAATACTTAATTTGTATAGAGCCTGAAGATGATATTATTGTAACATCGAAACCGATAGTTCAATAAAACAACCTAAACTTTACGGCTGTTGGTAAATACATTAATTATTGGAATTAAAACTAGACTAGCCGCAGTCCTAATTTCGAAATAATATATTAAACACAAAGAGAGGCATTGAATTAAAATTTGTGATATGGCCGGGATTCGGATCCAGGACCTCCTACTTACGAGTTAGGCGCTTTAGACCACTCAGCCAACACAGCGTTGCAGCCAAAGCGACTACACGGACTGTCTTAAAGCACGTCTCCCTCCACACCACATACTTTAATTCTGCCTCATGTTCCCTGTGAATTGCGTTCTTTGCTGGGGTGGCTATTCCAATATAGGAGATCCCTGGCAATTTGATACGCAATTCACAGGGAATGTGAGGCAGAATTAAAGTATAAGGTGTGGAAGAAGATGTGCTTTAAGACCGTGTAGTCGCTTTGGCTGAAACGCTGTGTTACCTGAGTGGTCTAAAGCGCCTACCTAGCCCCTAGGAGGTCGCGGGTTTGAAACCCGGCAACAGTGCAAATTTTATTTCAATGCCTCTCCTTATGTATACCCTTGGTATATCGAGACAGTGTTGTCTCAAGAAATTGTATTATTTGTTGATATCCAAAATAATATGATAACAACATGGACTCGTAATATGTGTAGGAGGAATTAATCAACTAGCGACTGATTCCTGCCGGCGGAATACGACTGTGACGACGTTGGCGGTGAACACGTTACAGTGGAAGTACGAGGGGCCGTATATTACGGCGGCCGCGAGACTCCGCCGTGTCCAAGCGCGATGACGTCACTGGTGCTCAGTCGCCGGGCCGGTGTTTAGTATTCATAGGGACCGCTACATGCCAAACGGGCCGGCCGCGTGGTTTTATTGGCCGGGACATCTTCATCGCCGTTAATTACAGCGCAGAGCCGCTGGGAGCGAACGCCTGGGAAACGACGTGAGGCCCCGCGCCGCCATCTTTCATAGGTCGCCCTCTTCCACCCACCGGGCTCTTGTCGCCATTCGTTACCGGTTTGCCGCGGTGCGGGAGAGGAGGGGTACCCGAATAAAAGGCGCCGGCGCCGGCGACCGCCCAGAGGCCTGCGTTGTGCAACGAGTGTCTTAAGCCGGCGCCAGTCCTCAGAGGCCGCATTAAGGAAGTTTCGTCACCATTCAAAAAATGCCGTGCATTCGTCACAACTAAAATAAGCACGCGGGAGCATTTACAAAACAGCATAAAATCAACCGTGATAATTGTATGATTAATTTTCTTAAGCGACACGATGGGTTTTGTAACAGCACTACTTGAATGAGGTAATTCTGGAAATGTGGCGACCGTGACAGGATAGTCTTCTCTTCCTGATTACCCAAATTGATTGCCAAACTTCAGATTTGTGTCTTAGCCAAATCACTGTGCGATGAGGCACAGTTCTTACAACAGTGGAGTCACATTTAGAAGGACTGGGTTGGAGTCCATCCACCTAATTTTCAATTTCTGTGTTTTCCTCTCTTGGATTAAAGTGAATAACTGGATGGTTCTTATCAAATGTACATAATTTTCTTATACGCTCTATTTGCATCTATCGCAACTGAGAAAAACGTAAGAAAGAGCAAATTTAAAGAACTGCCTAAAAGGATTTGTGAAACTTAATTGCTTCACTTCCTTAAGCGACTCTATGAGTGTCACAACAATACTATTTCGCTTAAATTCCTGCAATATGGCGACGGTGACAGAATTGTTTTCTCAAACAGCGTCCCTAAATTGATTTCCAATCTTCAGTACTGGTGTGTCGCCCAAATCACTATGCGTAGAGTCACAGCTGTTACAATATTAGAGTCACATTTACCAGAACTAGGTTAATGTTCATCTATCCAATTTTTAATTTTTGTGGTTTTCTCCCCTTCAATTAAGGTGAATGTCCGGATATTCCTATCAAATAGATATAATATTTGTACACACTTTACTGCTGTGAATTCGTCAGAACTGATAGAAACTAAATAACGCACATTTATAGAATAGAATTAAACAATCTGCGTTAGTTGATCGCATTTTCTTAAGAAACACAATGTGAGTCGTACCAAGCGAGGTGCTGCAAAGGTAACGCACTGGACTCGCATTCGAAAGGACGATGGTTCAAATCCACCTCCGGCCATCCAGATTTTAGTTTCAGTGATTTCCCTAAAACACTCCAGGCAAATGCCGGGATGGTTCCTTTCAAAGGGCACGGCCGATTTCTTTCCCCATCCTTAACCAAAACTATGAGCCAGAGCTCCGTATCTAATGACCACGCTGTCGACGGGACGTTAAACTCCAAGCTTTCTTCCTCTTTTCTGAGAGTCGTAACAACACTGTTAGGCAAAGCTTCCTTGAATGGGGTGATGCTGCAAATATGGCGACCGTGACAGGACAGTTTTCTTGCCTTCCACTGATTTGCACCCTTAAGGATTGCCGTCACATCCAAATCGTTGTGCAAAGAGAAACAGCTGTTACAACACTGGGGTCACATTGAGCACGTCTGGATTCGAATTCCTGTTCATCTAGTTATTAATTCCCTCGCTTCCTCACACACATAAACGGGGATGTCTGGGTGTTTTCTGTCACTCATAATTTCCTTAATACTCCACTGATATCAACTCGTCACAATTGATATAAACTCAAGAACACGATATATTCACAAAATCAAATGTTCAAATGTTTGTATAGCTTATGGGGCTTAACTACGGGGTCATCAGTCCCTAAACTTACAAACTACTTATGAACTAGCTAATCCTAAGGACGGCACAAATATCCATGCCCTAGGGGGGATTCGAACCCCCGACCGTAGTGGCCGTGCAGACCGTGACTGGAGCGCCTCAGTCCCCTCGGCCACCGCGGCCGGCATATATTCACAAAAAGCATAAAATTTAACTCGAGACTGCGTCTTATTTAATGAACGTTTTTAGGCGCTGTTTAGAGTTTTTCAAACGATCAGTTCATGTGGGGTCTCCGCATCACGATTCTCTCGAGATTCGTAGATCGACAGGACGAGAAGTCTGGGACGCCCCCTTACCCTTTAGCCCATCACAACTTGCAAGTGAGAGAAATGGCCGATTAAACCCTTATAGTTGGGCCTACAATACTGGGAGCGTCCTGAAACAACTGCATAACGGGACAAAGTTGGCTATTCCGCACTACTCATTTGCGTGACGTAAGAGGCCTACATATCTTGTAATGGGTACAAGTACACACAAACACGCACTAGAATTTGTCTTACAAATTAGGCCTCGTCCCTCGATTATTGCTGTTTTATGTTCCGACAAAGCTACGCTCTACTCAGCCTCTTTTAGACTGAATAGAAGTAGCTACCACAATTCGATTCTCGGAAAGAAGAGAATCAGGAATGTGGAATAGCTTTCCTTTCGAGCGCAAGGCAGCAACGAACAGGCGTCGAATTAGTTCCAGTGGAGAACGGTGAACTTGCCCAATTTCCAATCGATAGGTCGATTGGGAAGTCTCGTCTCTTATTGAGAGTACTCCGGTAGGTTTCCACCTTCGTAATGACGGACCACCGTTGTACGGAGGCGGAAGCCGAAGAGATAAGAGCGCGAGAGAAATCGGCGCGGACGATGCATCTGGACCGCGAGCCGGCAAACAAGCGAAAGCCCGCAGCGTGTGTACGAACACTGGTAGCGGGCACGGGGCATCACCGCGGCTAACAAGACACTCGCTGCAGGCGGCGGCATGCAAATCGACCGGAACGCCCGCTGTCGACCAGCAGGTCGATAGCGGCGCGATACACGCCGCCTCGTTATACACGTTCGACTTGCGCTCCCGACTGAACACGTATCGAAGAATGCAGCCGCGCGTTCATCTGGAAAGTCGTCTGCAGAAAAATAAAATAAAAATAATGCAAAGGGTCTCGAAACATATTGCGAACTGGACGTCCTTATCAGTAGAGGTACCGTTCGGAGGAGAATGTGTGTTTGGAGAGCACAGCTAGCGGTCGCATTTCAAGCTGTCAGTGTCCGCTCTCACGCCATCAGAAATGCCTGTGAAACTAAGTATGGTTGTGTGTCGATTTGGCAGATCCGAAAGAAGTTTTGCGCTACTACTCCATTTGGAGACGTCCTGTTAGCAATGGCGTAGGCAATTCCTTCTTATCGGGGGTGGGAGGGGGGAGAGGTGGTATCAAAACTGTAGAAGACATTCATTGAAAACAACATCGCCAACCCAAGGCGGATTGTCAAAGTACCTTGACGTTTACAAATGCAGACCAACTTGCACCTTCCCTGGGCATTAGAATGGCAGTGATGGAATTCAGCGAAATTTCCGGCATACTCTTCAGATAAAAAAAAGTATTGAAATTTTTGTAAACCTAAGCTACTGGGGTCATCGATCCCTGTGCATCGGACTACGTAACTCACGGCAGTGGCTTTCATTTAGAAATGGACTATGGTAAGAGACATTAAAAGTCATAAAGCCACATCCACCTCCTGAAACAATTAAACAAAGGGGAGGGATTTAAATATCCACCTCCTGAAACAATTAAACAAAGGGGAGGGATTTAAATATTTCCACGGGACAAAAATGTCCCATCGGCGGTTCTCTTCTTAAGTAGTTTTTAAGCCTAGGGACATAACCACGCTATTTAAGTCCCATAGATTTGCAGACTTTTGAACATTTGAGAAAACAAACCTCTACCTGAGAGTGAGTGTAGAACCAATAGAGGTGACACAAAGTAAACATGAAAACAATGCCCTTACCCCTCTGGTGAAAGCTTCTGCAGTATACTGTATTGGGCGCTCTACAAACCTCGCACAGATAAAACTTTTAACTGGCGACCGTGTCAGGACCCGATCGTATTTTACTCGCACCGGAGAGCGTAACGAAACGTATTTCGGAGC
Source organism: Locusta migratoria (assembly GCA_026315105.1). Lineage (NCBI taxonomy): Eukaryota > Metazoa > Arthropoda > Insecta > Orthoptera > Acrididae > Locusta > Locusta migratoria. The sequence continues at coordinate 76,030,260 of CM048754.1, read as the reverse complement.
GGGGCGTCCAGCCGGCCCAGATAAAAGCGGTGTGCGGCGGCGGGTGCTGTGCACACACGTGCCTCTGCTCCTAGAACGGGTCCGCCGTCGCCTCAGGCCGGGGTCCGCCGTTCTGCGCCCGCATTCTCCTCGCCTTAACAAGTGGGCGGCAGGGAAGAACTCGTTACAGAGAGCCGGCCGGCGCAGACAAGGATCGAACCCGCGGGCGCCAGCCCGGACAGGCCACGCCGCCGATGACGATCGCCGCGCCTCACGGATCCGTTCTGGGGCCCGTCGTCTTCTTATTGCCCACCGCCGCTCTGTTGGCGTTTCATTTTTATTTTATTTCTTTTCTTTTTTATTATTCCTATGTCGACCGTGCTCCAGATCGTCGCTGTGAGTTGGGAGTTCACTCCGGAGCTGGCACCCACGTTCAAAATGTTGGTAAAAACCATAGACCACTAGCATGCTGTGACAACCTCTGCACTATTTGCCTGCGCTCGTTACACTGAGTCATTCGCTCAGTCGCCGCAAAACGCTATCTACCGACTGTTTCTTGGCTATGACTGAATGGAGCACTTATGGTATTAAACACGCACCTAGCAGTTGAGAGTTGGGGGGTTGGGTTAGGTTGTTTCCTTGGGATAGGGGGACTAAACTGGTAAGGTGGGGAGGGGAAGGAGTGATGATAGAAAAGGAGGGGAGGAGGAAAGGAAATGCAGTCTGGGAAGTAAAGAAGGAAGTAATACTGCATTAGATCGGGGCCCTGTGTGCGCCACGCGCGTACTCACGAAAGAATAGTGATCCCCTGGGGGGGGGGCTTGGAGTTAAATTACTAAATTACTAGCTAATGAAGCTCTCTGCTTGACTGCAACTGCTAAGAATTATTTACACATAAGTGTGCTTATAAGTATTGGTTGCTTTTGCACACGGCGTTTATAGGTGAAAATATTGCAGTTGTTGCTGAACTGACCTCTTACCAGAGCTTACAGAGAAATTTCGTCTTGCTTAAGTACTTTAGGATTCCAATCTTGACGTTATCAAAGTCATAACTCCTGTTTCTTCTAAGTACCAACAACACAACGAGAACAAGTTATCGTCATTGGAGACAAGGCGAAGTATCAGGAGAGAGATTAAAAGTTCGATACATGAGCCGACGACGACGAGGTTCAGTGTTCAATACTAGTAAAGTCATGGGACCTAATTGCAGTGGTCATCGGTCCCTAAACTTACGAACTACTAGAACTAACTTAAGCCGACCACAGTGGCCGAGCGTTCTGCGGAGCGCCAGTCACAGTCTGCACAGCCACTACGGTCGGTGGTTCGAATCCCCCCTCGGGCATGGATATTTGTGCCGTCCTTAGTATTAGCTAGTTAACAAGTAGTTTGTAAGTTTAGAGGCTGTTGACCCCGTAGTTAAGTCCAACAAGCTGTACAAACATTTGAACATTTTTGAACTAACTTATTGAAAATTTCTAGTTAGTGCGAAGCTAGCTCCAATGTAGAAAAATGTAAGGTGATAATGTTCGAATACAGCATTAGTAGTGAGCTTCTTGATGCTGTCGCGTCGTTCAAATATCTAGGCGTAACGTTGCAGAGCGATATGAAATGGAACGAGCATGTAAGGACAGTTGTGAGTAAGGCGGACAGCCGACTTCGGTGTATTGGGAGAATTTTGGGAACATGTACTGCATCTGCAAAGGAGACCGCGTATAAAACGCTTGTAAGACCATGTCTTGAGTATTGCTCAAGTGTTTGGGACCTGCAGCAGATCAGTTTAAAGGAAGACATAGAGGCAGTTCAGAGGCGAGCAGCTAGATTTGTTACTGGTAGGTTCGACCAATGCGCGAGTGTCACGGAAATGCTCCGGCAACTCAATTGGGGATCGCTGCAGGAAAGACGACGTTCTTTTCGTGAATTTCTGTTGAGGAAATTTAGAGGGCCGGAATTTGAAGCTGAGTGTAGTACGATCTTGCTGCCGCCTACTTACATTTCGCGTAGTGATCACAAGGACAAGAGAAATTAGGGCTCGTACGGAGGCATATAGGCATTATTTTTTTCCTCGTTCTGTTTGGGAGTGGAATAAGGAAAGGAAATGCCTAGTAGTGGTACAGTGTACCCTCCGCCATGCACCTTATGGTGAATTGCGGAGTATATATGTAGATGTAGATTCCAAGAACAACACACACACACACACACACACACACACACACACACACCTGCCTAATGGAGAATTCGAACCTCCGACGTGGAACGGTAGCGCGCACCGTAGCAAGGCGCCTTAGTGCGCACGGCTATTCCATCTGGGCGACGACGAGGTAATGAACAATGATAGGAAGAGGAGGTGGAGGAGAAAACAGTGCGAAGTAAAGGATAAAAATAAATAAATAAATAAAATTGCGATACTGTGCGGCTTGCCAGGGCCAAAGTGTACAAGCGGCTCACTCCATCATCGCCGGGAGACAATAATGGCGAAATAATCGGGAAGGAGTTTGGCCGGCGGGCCGTACGTTATGAGAGCCAGTGCTGGGGGACTTCTCGAGACTCGGGGCTGGTCTTTCTTTTCTTTCCCAGGAGTTGCCGCGGTGCCACTAAATCGCAGCCGCCATTAATTGGCGTATCGCGAGAATTAAGACGCCAGGCGTCGCGGCGTAGGGACGGGATTTTTCCGCGGAAACCCGCCACCGCCACTCGATAAATCCAGCCGGCGTGGCGCTGGAGATTAAGCGCTACACACATCACGCCGCCCGGCCGCCGTAATGCGATATTAATAAAGGCAACCGGCTGTTCCACGAGGCCAGAGGCGGCGGGATCTTCTCTGCCGCGGGCGACCGTCTGAATCACTCGTCAGCACAGTCATTGCGCTTCATAAACTAATTATTTTTTTATTTTTTTAATGCAGCCTCATTTCAATTAAAACGTACACTTGATGTAGTCACCGAAGGATTTAAGGCGCCTTGCTGCGGAGCGCGCGGTTGCTCGCCGTCGGAGGTTCAAGACCTCCCTCCGGCACGGGTACTTGCGTTGTCCTTATCATAATTTACTTTTAGTGTAAGTAGTTTGTAAGCCTAGGGATTGACGACCAACGTAGTTAAGTCCGTCAGATATACAAACATTTGAAGATTTTCACAATCACTTTTCTGGCACGGGCCTCGTCTCGATACCAGGGAGTCATTCAAATTTTCTGAAACTGTCCGTTATCCGCACAAATTTCGCTGTCTTCTCAGGCTTACCTCGAGACGGAGCACTGTGAATGTACTCGTTTATTTCATTAACGAGTTGCTAGGTACTGCCTTTTGCCTACATGACACGTAATGGAACTACACTTACGTCATCGTAGGCATGTGTTGTTCAAAAGAACAATGGGTGCAAGCCCTCCCCTGTAACACCACCGCCTCCGAATTTTACTGTTGGCATTACACAAGTCAGCAAATGACATTCACCGGGCATGCGCCATACCCACACCCTGACGTCGTGTAGCCAAATTGCGTACTGTCATTCGTCACTTCGCACAACGTTCCTCCACTGTTCAGTCGTCCAATATTTACCCTCCTTACACCAAGCGAGGCGTCATTTGGCATTGACCTGCATGCTGTGTGACTTATGACCAGCCGCTCGACCATGAATACCAAGTTTTCTCACCTCTCGCCTAACTGGCATAATACTTGGAGTGGATCCTGATGCAGTTTCCGTACCTGTCTCTTCACGTTTCCACTTCACTGCCACATCAGAGACAGCAGACGTAGGGATGTTTACGAGTGTGGAAATCTCACCTACATACTTTGACACAAATGACACCTAATCATCTGACCACGTTCAAAGTCTGTGAGTTTCTCAGAGCTCCGCACTTTTGCAAAACGAGCTATGCGACCCAGTTGTAACTCACTGGTTTAGCATTCGCGAGAACGCCGTGTCTAATCCGCCTCCGCCCATCTTCACTTAGGTTTTCTGTGATTTATATATAAAAAAAGTCTAGAGTGAAATGATTTTTTATTCATATCACCAGCAGTGACGCACTAGAAGGCTCACAAGTACCTGCTCAGCTGCACGCCGTCAATGGAGTTGGAATCCTGAAGATGGTCCAAAAAAATGTACCGAAACTAGTTGATATAAATAAAAATCATTGCAATCTAGACTGTTTCTTACATGTAAATTTAAATAAATGAGTGCTGTTATCGCCAAAAGTGGAACGAAAATGTTTCCAAAAATATGTTTCTGTGATTTTTCTCCGCTCCGGACCAGTGCTGTGGTGATTCATCCCAATCGGCATGGCCTATTTCCTTCCAAACCCGTTGCTAAAATCAGCCTCCAGCGTATGCTCCGTCCCTAATGACTAAAAACGTCCCAAACCCCAAACTTCCTTCCCTCTTCATCCTTTTTTCCTCCCCCGTTCCCTTCTAGCATCGCTGCGGTGTCGCTACCGCCACTTCAGAAGTTGCGCACCACACTACAGAGGTCCTCCGCCAGCTCCGCCCGGTTGAACCAGAGCCAATAAGCGCCTGGCCGTCGCGATCCTTTTGTGCGGCCCGCTACAATGACACTCGCCTCTGTTTTTTTGTTTTCTTTTATTATCTCTCCTCTCTTCCTTTTGCCGGGCTGCCGGCTTTTTGATCTAAGACCCGCGCGCGGTGACGCCGCCGCGCTATCTTCGTGATCTGTCTCTCTGCGTCTCCCCGCTCTCCATAAATATTTCATGAGCGCTCTGCTGCTGCGGCGGCGGCGGTGGTGTGGTACGCGTTTTATTTAAGCACCGAAAAATTTTAACGAGACCGTCACCGAATTTTGTTTACGGCCCGTATAAAGACCGAACCAGTGTGTCTGCTAAGGGCTGTGCGTCCCAGCGCGGGTTTTTTTAACGTACGGCCTGGGTGCTAATTTAATATGATACACGGCGGTTCCGATTTCTCTCGTGCGCTCCTCCAATTTCGGCCGCGCGGCTATTTCGGTGTCGACGGATGTGGACCTCGGCCCGACGCGAGTGGGAAGATGTTCGGCCGTCGTGAGAAAATAACAGAGGCTGCGCTACACGAATGCACTTACATAACTCTCAGTAAAAGCTTGTTCCGTAAACAACTCATAGTTATCCGGGGTGCTTCCGCTGTGTCCAACCATAGACCAAACGATGACGTGGACTGCATGTGACGTCACTGTACTGTAGCCACCTTCTAACACCCAAACCATCTGATTTCAGACAGCCAGATCGGTACCAAACGTTGTATATCCATAGAGTATGAACCCAAACTTCAGTAGAATTCGTGCTATGAGCTACTGTCCAGGAGAACGTGCTTAAATTGGGAGTAATAAGTTATCACTTGTCCTACAGAGTATAGGGAAAGCATATGTCAGCTCCCGTGGGGAAGTCAATAACGCGCAAGTTTTGTCGTTTCAAGGGTTCGGGTTTCAAGTCCTGTAGATGCTAATTTTTTATGTATTACTTGGAAATTGTTCTCCATCGACATGCAATGAGTGTTATCTTAGACAACATGTTCCTAAAAAGTAAAATTGGTGCCAATCTAGCAGTCTTTAATCATTAGTATTATTATTGTTAATACTTTCGCACGTGTTTATTTTCTGAAACTTCGAATGTACTCTACAAGATTGCTACTTGAAAATAAACGAAGCAAAAGCAAACTGCCGATAACACACTGCTATAAAATCCGAACAGTCCTTTTACTCGTCAGGTGCACGTTGCCCCATATAACAATTGCCATGGTACTGTAGAAAAAAAAGGTAGTATGAGCAAGGCTTGAACCAAGGACCCTCAGTATAACAAACAAACGCTTTACCATCTAACCCACGGTAGCTGGACGCGAATGCTCTCTCACGTATGCTTTTCCTTTACTCCGCTTGGGCCTAGCATGAGCATAGGATTGTTATTCTTTTGTTACAATCTGACGTAGTGATTAGTTTTATGACCATGGAACCAAGATAACTTTTTTATTTTTAGGATGACCGGTTTCCACGTTACTCAGACGTCATCTCCTGATTTCCTATATCTCACAATGTCATATGTCATATGGCTTTAATTATATCCTCTCATTACAACTTCCATGGTACAGTTGTATGCAGTAATACAAACGTGAAATATAAGCATCAGTGCTACTATATCACATTTGTACAATAAACAGACTGATGTAGTTGATACCTTAGCTGCTACTTTATTCAGGGTGACCGGAAAGGCAAGCAAATGATTGAATAACTTGCATTTTAGCGTGGATAATGTAGCAGATAAGGTATCAACTTAATCAGTCCGTTTATTTTTCTGAAGACGGCTTAGAACAGAAAACGGTCAAGTCATAACTATAACCAACAGCTGATGGTTCATAATATGCATTTCTTACAATATATTACGGCTGTTACTCCTCAGTAAAAAAAAAAAAAAAAAAAAAAAAAAAAAAAAAAAAGATAAAAATCTGCCGTTACTTACAGTGTTTCGGTACTGGCTCCTTCAGGTGGCATTAGTGGAAGCAGACGGATCTGAAATCATCAAGATGTAAATAAAAAGAAAATTATTTAGTAGTTAAAAATATCGTAATTTTTTCTGGTCTATGCTCGGTAATCGTGTATTCGTGTACGAGAGAGTACACTAAATGACGTGGGGAAATTGTAGGAGGAGGAGGAAAGACGTTGGGGCGCTTTCAGTTAGCGGCGCGGTCTCTGGGAGACGCCAGCCGACTGTAAATATTCGCAGGTAGTGCCGCCGCCGAGGCATAAACCAAGGACAACAGCGGCGATATAATCGCTCCTCCCGAGCTGCGGGTTTCTAATGGAGCTATCTCTGCCGCTCGTACCGTAACTTACCGGTCCGCCCCGCTGATACAGCACGGCCTGCTTGGCATTTCAGAACCGTTCTACTGGTCGCCCGGGGCAGCACAGTGGCTTGAAGCACTGCAGTCGTGGCGGGGAAGGGAGCACGTACGTCAGCCGCAGGCACAGAGCAGCGACTACCGGGTGGAAAGCGTTTTGTACCACCGACATTGCCGTGATCCAGTAGGCCGTTTCGGCAGTTCAATCTGGAAATGGATACCTAACTGACGATAATTCCCGCAAACAGGTCTTGTTCTTCTTCTTCTACTACTACTTGACCAGGCCTAGTGGACCGTACGCTGCTACAACGTTCCTTTTCAATGGTTCCTATGCATTCCTGCTATCCGCCACCTGTCCACATCTATTCAGGTTTTCATGGAGGCCACCCTCCAACGCTTCCTTGATCTCCCTGGGGGTCTCCTTCCTCCAGGAATAAAATCCAGGAACTTCTGAGGCCATCTTCCATCCGGGCCACATAACCGACCCACTGCATACGCTTGGCGTTTATCGTTTCTGCTATGGTGGGCTCTTGTTAGTATTTGTGGACCCGCAGAGGGCTGAGGGCAGAGGACAGAGGGCTTGAAATCAATGTGTAATTCAAATAAAGGTCTCAATGCGACCAAATCTGTTTCTCCCTGTTTTAATAATTTTAATGTGGTCACTCTGCACCCTTCTCCAGACGTAGTTGGCTACATGAAATAAAAATAATAATGTTGACATATGACCCAATAGAGCAAAACATTTCCAGCGGAGAAAAAACATTTTTAGAGGCCCAACTGTGCCTATCCCGAATCTGTTGAAATAATTTCAATTTTTTCAAACCTGCTAGCATGATTCTTCCAGCAGTACTGTTAATGACGAATAACTGTCGAAAACTTGCGAGTTACGACACAACAATCGCGTCTTTCGTCTTAGAATTTTTCCTCCATTGGTCACGCAGTCTGAGACAACCGCGTGGTTTTATAAATACATCCCATGAACAATATAGCCGCGGTGGAGTAGCCGAGCGGTCTAAAGCGTCTCGCTGCGGAGCGCGCGGCTGCTCGCCGTGGAGGTTCGAGTCCTCCCTGGGGCATGGGTGTGTGTGTTGTCCTTAGGTTAGTTTACCTAGGTTTAAGTAGTTTGTAATCTACGGACTGATGACCACGCAGTTTGGTGCGATAGATTTACAAACATTTGAACCATGAACAATACATCCCCTAATAGTTAGTTCCGAAGGTCAAGCATGACAACGAGTGAATCCTTCCGACCGTACTGAAGACTATTGTGGCGTTTCTCTTCCTCACCCCTTAGGGGGCTCACCGTTCTTTCCGTAGAACGTATGTGGCTAGCAGGGGTCCTAAGCTAACGCAGTCTTCCTTCCTTCTTTACTTCCCCTCTCCGCTCCTTTCCTGTCCTCACCCCTTCCTCTCCCCACTGGGGGATGATAACCGTAGCAGTTTCGTCCGTGATCCCAACCAAACAATCCAGTTTTCCTCAAACGCGACTGTAACCCAGAAGCACTGTGCTTTGCTAGTTGCAGGTAGGATTTTTGGGCACAAGAGGGGGGAGGGTAGGTGAGTTGGTCAGAGAGAGAGAGAGAGAGAGAGAGAGAGAGAGACAAAGAGGGAGAGAGAGGCAAGTAGAGTCGCAATTACGCCCCGCTTGAGTTATTATTCACGCTCGCGGCGTCGGTAACCACACAGGCCGAGTGGGGTTCATGCAGAGGGCAGAGTCTAAAGCGGTCATTAACTTCTCGCAAAAAACAATGGCAGACCCGGGAGGATCGATCAGGCGGGGGGGCCACTCGTGACGACCGCGCCGCGAGTAATCGATAGAGCGAGAGATCGAAACGTGTACTTTGTTTATCCGCCCCGAAGCCGCCGGGCCCGGCGATAAACAAACGACGAGGAGAGACCGCCCGTGACAGATATACGCCAGCGCGAAAGCGGCCGGTAATTAAATGATCATTACTTCGTGACGGCCGCGAAATTACACGGGGCCCTGGGCGGCGGCGTGCTCGGGCAGCTCGGCGCGCGGCGGAGGCAGTAAAAAAAAAAAAAAATTCGCCGTTGGCAGCCCTGCGCAGATTAATGCGAGTGGCGCGGGCGACGCACAGTGGGGGGGAAAAACCGGGGGGAGGGGGGGCAGAAACGGACAAATCACCAGCTCCGGGAATCAGTCACGTAATTCCGATTATCGCGTTGTTGGCTTTCCGAGGCCGGAGTTATTGCTGTCCCGACAATTGCTTATCTGCCGAACGCACGGCCATGCCTTGCTTTTCCATTCTCGCCTTTCTCTCTCTGTCTCTCTCTCTGTGTCTTTCTGTATCTCTCACTGCCATCTTCCTACTTTCGCACAATCGTCATAGAGGGGAGTGTCGGGTTGGATACCATTCACTGACAGGGCTGTCTGGCAACACGAAGTGGTATTGGAGGGGGGGGGGGGGGGGGAAGCTGAACCGTGCCAACGCCCAGACAATATAGGGGGAGGGGAAATTTTTTGTAAATGGCTCCCTAAGGTCGCCGTCACATGAATAAGTTCTTGCACTGTAAAGTAACTATGGGTTCAGTAATACAGAAACGTATGCTCAAGTGAAATTTATGTAATGTTAAAGTTACGGAGTTCTTAGTGTAATATTAATTGTAAATTGAATATATCATAGATTGTTTTACACTGTTAATGATGAATAAGCGAAAAGTCTGAAAACTGCATTCAGGAAAATAATTTGATACATAAAGTATTTCTGAAAAATTCGAAAAAAAAGATTTACTTCTTTACAAATTGTCTATGCAGTGAGACGTTTCTTAATGAGCATAATTCGCTACAGAGTCTTGCCTAAAATGCTAAATACTCGTTAACAAAATACATTTTTCTTAGCATAGCCCCGATGGAGTAGCCGAGCGGTCTAAGGCGCCTCTCTGCGGAACGCGCGGTTGCTCGCCGTCGGAGGTGCGAGTCCTCTCTGGGGCATGCGTGTGTGTGTTTGTGTTGTGCTTAGGTTAGTTTACCTTAGTTTAAGTAGTTTGTAAGCTAAGGACTGATGACCACGCAGTTTGGTCCGATAGATTTACAAACATTTGATTTTCTTTCTTTTTTTTTTTTTTTTTTTTTTTTTTTTTCTTATCATATTGGTGGTGTTTTCTGTTCTTGCGAACATGTCCGATAGAACAGACACCACCCAAATATAATAGGTATTTACACGAGAAGACGGCGTTAGCTTCATGTGGCCATACGTTCGACCTCGCACGGGAATCCGTAATGGCGAGTGTAAGAGGGCATGGACGATAGGGGCGCTACAGACATAGCGTGCGACTTGTAGAAGTTTGAAGACGAACGGGAGGCGAGCACGGGTGGCCAAGTGGTTAAGGCGAACCCTGGCCCGAAGTGGGAGACCCGGGTTTGTTTCCCGACCCGCCTCACATTTTCACTTGTAACCATCTCGGGTCCGGTGGTCTCGGGGTAAAGCGCTCGACTGGAAACCGAAGAGTCGCGGGTTCGAAACCCGCTCAGTCCGCACTTTAACCCATCCTTCCCCTCTAAACGATGTGAGGAGCCGCCAGAAACGACACGTAGTTTGGATTCCACGCTAAGCTGTAGGTCCCCTTTTCTTTCCTTTCCCCGGTTGGATAACTGGGGTAGGCGAGGGACACGCAAGTCGCCGAAGTGGCGTCCAATTGAAAGACTTGCACCTGGCCAATGAGCCACACGAAATTATTATTACTTGTCGCCATTGTTTAATTTCAAGGCTCTAATGCAGCCACTATCAATCCTTTCCTTCCCAATTCCATCTCCTCCGTGATCAAAATTTTTCAACGTAAAAGTAGGAGATGTGCACCATTCCGAGAAAGATACGAAATAACTTCGTTCAACAATTTAAAAGAAATCTAAAGCAAATATATATAATTTGAGATAACATTGTTTTCTGGCGGTTCGTGAGGGAGAGTGCCTGAATATTTTTATTTTGAAGTGAGTCACTATTCGAAAAGGTTGAAAAAGACTGCCCTAAGGGAACTATGATCTTGCTGTTCAGTACCCCTGAAAAAATGGCACAACAATAACAACAAGTACGCACACCCCACAGTGCCCTGTGAAGTGTTTACATAAAGGTTCGAAGGTAACTGTTAGAAAAACAAACACCACGAAGCTGCGCGGAGGAAGAACGACGTGGGACGCAAAACTGGATGGAGACTGAGGACGCGGTTGTGAAGACCGGAGACGTAATACCTCTCCACCGGCCACGAGAATCGATGGCGGTAACGAAGCCGGGTGGTGAGTGAGAAATCAGAAAATCAATTAGGTTCCTCCGACACTGGTTTCCTGACGATCGCTGTTTATCGGCTGCGGTGCACGCTTTTAATTTAAAGCACGCTTTTAATTTACAATGCTCCCCCCTCCTCTTGCCCCTTCCCCTCCCCTCCCACCCTTTCTCCCCCCCTCCCCCTCTTGGCCACCGTGCGAGGTCCACGTATACGCTCCTACGGACGGAGAGAGAGTCGTATTGTACTCGGCGCGACAAGAATAATAAAGTTGGCAACTCGCTCCATTCACTCGGGGTACTTCTGCTGAGAGAGGCAATAAAGAGCAGCGGAAAAAGGCATTCTTCAATTAGGAGGCCGGGCCGCTTATCTGATGCATCTGTCATGTTTTACATTTGTATTACAGCGGCCGCCGCGCGAGCTAGCCAGCACACTGAGTTATAATACGGCTGTGCGCTGCTGCCGCGTCTATCCCCGGCGTTAGTTATTCAAATACGACACGCATCTTTTGCGTTACGAGTTCGACCGGGTCGAGTATTACGTCCTCGGGGGACGTAACTTCACTCCCAGACCCTACTGCACGCTTCGCGCCGGCATTGTTAATGTACTCGGCTACCGCGGTGCTGAATACAATGTGGAGGGCTATTGTCTGTTAATTATCCGAGCGCACTCTATTTGCGGTACTCGGAACTTGCAGATGCCGCAAAAGGGCCGTCTACGCGTTACTGGATTTGTCAACCGACTACCGCGGACGCACGAACGGGGAGGAATACTTACAGTTCTATTTAGAAAATTACTCGTGTCTTTTTTGGCTGAGAAACCTCTCCTCACCGATTTGATCCATTACGACAGGACCTAAACAAATGCCGCGGTGGAGTCGCCGCGCGCTCTAAGGCGCCTTGCTGCGGACCGCGCGGTTGCTCGCCATCGGAGATTCGACTCCTCCTTTGGGCATTGGTAGTAATAATAAATAATAATATGGTTTTGTGTTCCAAAGCACCTAAGTGGGAGGCAAGACTCCATGGTCATGGAACAACTCAATACACGAATACAAGAATCATAATAGAAAATCTGTAAGTAGTGCTATGCACATGACAATCTTAACCCTAAGTAAAAGTAACCAATAACGAAAATAAATAAAAAAAAAAAAAATAAAAATAAAAAAATAAAAAAAACTAATGAGTTCCTAGACAGAATAAAAGGAGGTCTGTGGTTGTCCTTAGGTTAGTTTAAGATGGTTTCAGTAGTTTGCTGGCCTAGGAACTGATAAATATAGTTAAGACCCATAGCTTTACAAACATTTAAACATTGGATTTGCGTAAACAACTCTACATATGTAAACAACTTAACCGCTCTCTATAAAATGGAGTTGGAAAAATTTTGTGTGGCTTAACGTGTCCTGTCTTCCAACTCTTCGACTTTATAGGGATTGCTTGTCTTTTAAGCTTGTCACAGGGATTTAGATCTGGAGAATGAGGAGGCCACTCAACTATCCTATCATCAAAAACACTTCGTATTGCTGCCATAGAAGCATTGGCAATGTGTGCTCTTGCATTGTCCTGCACGAAATAACCGAACAGTTTTTCGTTTGGTGAAACTCCTTGAAAAAAATGGATGCAGGATGTTGTTCACATACCTGAAAGAATTTATTGTTTCGTGAAAAAAGATTCGACAAGTCATTTCCCAGATTTTGGCAGCCGAAATTCGACGAGTGTTCGCAAATGTGTTCAAGAGATGTCAGGCCGCTCTTTCCATAGAGGGACATCATTTTGAACATCTACTGTAAATAACTCAGGTTACTCAGATGTCAATGTTTTTTTTTTTTTTTTTTTTTTTTTTTTTTTTTTTTTAGATTTTAACACAGTGTATGCGCCCGCGGCACAATAGAGTCCTGCATAGAATCGGGCGCTGCCGTGGCCGGCGGATGCGGTGGCGGCGGCCGGAAGCCGAACAGTACCGAACAGAACACAGCGGTCCAAAGGACGCCTGGCAGGCGTCTCTCGTGGACACCCTGTATTTGCACGCAAGTACGAAACCGAGTGTCTCAAGTGGTCATTATCTTTCCCTCGTACCATAACGGCCGAAAACGGAAGGCACCCATTCTTTTCATTTTCCGTTGTTACCTCAATTAGTCTGTGCCTGGTACAACTCTTCATTTCATTCTCTACTCTGAGGATTGGACTGTTTGAGATCCGGTTCATGAAGATTTGTGGTTCTATTCAGCCAATATCAGGCAAGCTGAGAGTGGGGCAAGGAGGATCCCAAATGGAAATAAGTGTGAGGGGCTAACCAGTTTCCGCATATGCTTTACAACCAAGGAAAACCTCCCGAAAACTTTCTTCGGAACCCGGGGATTGGAATCAATTTAATTTATTTCTGGGACATTGTCCCAAACTGAGATTATCAGGCGAGCACGAGTGCACTCCCGACAACCAAAAATTGCACAAGCGTCTCCCTAGAGGAAATGCACGCAGTGCTCTGTATCGTCTGAGTTTGATTTTATTTTATTTTCTCAGGGAAGCCAAAACAGTCTTGGTCCAACCCGCCGCTGCCCGCACCGAAACTAAGTTTATTGTGCGGTATCGCTCCCTGTATATCTAGTAAAGCCAACCAATGCCCTTGAACAGTGCAAGGAGTCCCTTTACCAGTTCTTTATTAGACACAATTTCTTCGGGTCTGGTTGTTCCAAATGTTCTGTGCCTTTTACTCTCCAATGCAATGCATTCGGAGATTAGATGTGATGCAGTTTCATCACCGTCATCACAGATCCTACATTTAGGGTCCTCTTCTGTTATTCCCATTGTATGTAGGTGTTTTTTGAAATTCCCATGGCCTGTCAGCAATCCAACCATGAGTCTAATCTCTCTCCAGTTCAGGCCCAGGATTGCAGAGCTTCTTTTAAAACATGGCTTTGGCATGATTACCTTGCCATGTTTTTGTTGATAGACTTTGGTCCAATATTCTACATGCTGTCTTCTGAGCCAGTTACGTAGCTCCAATTTGATCATTGCCTCGGTGATTGTCAGGACAGGTTCCAGTCCAATAAATGGAGTGTCTGCCCCCATCCTGGCTAATCTGTCGGCATGTTCGTTGCCACTGATCCCCGAGTGGCCAGGGTTCCACGATAGGTTTACTCTATTGCTTTCCCCCTAGCTCCACCAGAACCCTGTGACATTCTGCAACAATTTTAGACCTTGTTGCAGGAGCTGCTAGTGATCTCAGGGCTGCCTGGCTGTCTGAATAGATATAGATGCTACGTCTGAATTTCCCGTGCCTGGTGTAAGAATTCGAGTAAATTTGAGGAGGCACCACAATGTTTCAGCTATTGGAAAAAGGCAGTCGCCGAATACCACCGAAGAAGCATCAGTTCAGTTACCACCGTACTCTTCCCCTAACCCCAGTACCCCGACATGACATCCAGGTAGAGCTGTTCTAAGAACCTAGGTTTCTTCCCCACGTCCCCCCGCCCCCCCCCCACGCCAACTCTTGCTCCTGGCCGAAACCGCCGGCCGCTGTTCCCAGAATGCAGCGCGGCCGCCACGCCCCGCGGCAGGATGCGGTGACGTCACGCGCGGGCCACGCCCCCGCCTCCGCGCGTCGTGACTGCCGGCGCCGACATCCGCCTCGCCGCGCCGCTCTCGCATGTATTTATTTATTTATGTATTTATTTATTCGGAATTGGCCCCCGCCCGCCATGCTAATGAGCGACGCCCCGGCCGCGCTATAAAGCTTTATCGCGCATTGTGCCGGCGAAACGACGCCGCGCGCCCTGGGGCTGCCTACCTGCGGTGGCAGTCCGCTTAGCCACGCCTGACGAGCGCGATAAACCAAAGTGGAGGCCGACGGCTGTGCGAGCAGGCTGAACTGAAACACTTACGGAGAGTCAGCACATAGAGCCATTTTGTCAATCCTGAGTTCTACCCAGAAAAATATTTATAAATAATATTGGTTGTTCCACAAGGAACAGTTTTGGGACCAATTTTGCTCACTGGTAAAAGAAACGACAGCAGAATGAGCTATCCATTCTCTCACGTGGCTGAAGTAAAAGACACAAAGTCCTCAGAGCTCATATATTCTTGTAAATAATATTGGTTGTTCCACAAGGAATGGTTTTGGGACCAATTTTGTTAACTTTTAAGAGTGACAACAGCAGTGTGAGTTAACCACTCGCTCACGTGGATTAACTGAAAGACACAGGGAGAGTCAGCATCTGGAATGATTTTAATCAATGCTGACTTCTGTCACTAAAATTATATTTGTACATAATAATGGATGTACCACAAGTAATCGTTTTCGGACCAATTTTGTTCACTGTCAAAAGAAACGACAGCAGAGTGCGCTATCTTTTCACTCATGTGACTGAAGTGAAAGACACAAGGAGAGTCAGCTTCTAAAGTGCTGAGTTCTCAGAACTCATACATACTTATAAATGATATTGGTTGTTCCACAAGGAATGGTTTTGGGACCAATTTCGTTAACTTTTAAAAGTAACAACAGCAGTGTGAGCTAACCACTCATTCACGTGGAGGAACTGAAAGACACAGGGAGAGTCAGCATCTGGAATGACTTTCAAGGAATCATTTTCGGACCAATTTTGTTCACTGTTAAAGGAAACGACAGAAAGGTGATCTATCCATTAACTCACGTGGCTGAAGTAAAAGACACAAAGAGAGTCAGCTTCTAAAGTTATTTTCTCAGCATTGAGTTCTCAGGACTCATATATATTTATAAAGAATATTGGTTGTTCCACAAGGAATGGTTTTGAGACCACTTTCGTTCACTGTTAAAAGTGACGACAGCAGTGTGAGCTATCCACATACTCACGTGGCTGAACTGAATGACACAGGGAGAGGCAGCATCTGGAATGATTTTCGCAATGCTTAGATCTCACACAAAGTACATATTTATAAATAATATTGGGTTTACCACAAGGAATAGTTTTGGAACTAATTTTGTTCACTGTTCAAAGAGAAGACAGCAGCGTGAGCTATCCAGTCACTAGCGTAGCTGAAGTGAAAGACACAATAAAGTTATTCCTTACAGAATTGACTGTATTGCACAAACATAGGAGGAAACAAATCAGTATTTCCTGAGTAACTTAGCTCTTTATGTTAAAAGGTTTGTATAGCTTATGGGACTTAACTACGTGGTTATCAGTCCCTAAACTTACAAACTACTTATGAACTAACTAATACTAAGGACGGCACAAATATCCATGCCCGAGGGGGGATTCGAACCCCCGACCGTAGCTGCCGTGACTGCAGCGCCTCAGTCCCCTCGGCCACCGCGACCGGCTGTAACGGATCCGAAATGTTGGAGATATGTTATAATGACGCGGCAAATAGCTCAAATGAATTTCAATTATCACTGTAAATTGAGTTATTGTTTAAATAGCGGAGTTTTGCGTAATAGGACGACGAAATAAACGGGTAAAACAATACAGTTGTCCCCCTAGGGGGCTCAAAGGTTCTTTCCGGAGTACATGCGTGACGAACACGGGTCTCCGAGCTAATGCAGTCTTCCTTCCTTCTTTACTTCGGGACTGCGTTTCCTTTCCCCTCCCCTCTTTCCTATCCTCACTTCTTGCCCTCCCCGCCAGGGGACTGATAACCTTAGCAATTTAGTCCCAAACAACCAACCAATTCGCGTGGAGAGACTTGGGAAAATCAAAGAAAACCTAAATCTGGAAATCCAGAGTTGGATTTGAACCAGTGTCCTCCCGAATGTGATTCCAGTGAGTTGCCATTTGCGCTATCTCGCTCGGTCTTTCGTAGACGGACATCGGGAGGTCCCTGGTTAGAATCCCGGTGCCAATTCACGTGGAGTGACTTGGAGAAATAACGGAAAACCTAAATCAGGAAATCCAGAGTTGGATTTGAACCAGTGTCCTCCCGAATGTGATTCCAGTGAGTTGCCATTTGCTCAATCTCGCTCGGTCGGAGATCGGGAGGTCCCTGGTTAGAATCCCGGTGCGGCACAACTTTAGCGTCTTCTTTCCGCTAACTTTGATTTATTGAGACAAAATGTGTGTTTGGAAATTGAATTATTGTTTAAATAACTGAGTCGTGCCTAATAGGATAGTCTAAAATCGAGTAACACTGTACAGTTGTAGAGACGACAGGTGCAGCCACCGTTCGTTCTCTCTGGACACAATCGCCCCTGGCCGAGCGCGCGAACTTAACTCCGGTTGTGCCTCACTACTGGGTCGCGCACAGTGTGAATGGATTACTCGGAGCCGCAAAGTCGAGCGCTTAGCGTCAGCGCTGGCCGCCATTGGCCAGGTGTCGGCTACGTATTGTTATGTGTGTGTCGCGCGTGGGATCCCCAGATTACCGGCGACGCTAAGAGCTTCAATTACGAGCCCGCGCGGACGCTATCTGCGCCCGTAAAGCCGTCGGCCGGCACGTTGGCAGCCCTGATCGCGTGCGGCGCAGATAGCAGACGTCGCTACCAGCCTCCGGCCGTGGAAGCGCCTGTCAGCGCTGCCAACTTATGCCTCTCTGTGTCCAGCTGGCGATACCGTGGCGAACGGCAGAGGGCGACCTCAGAGGCTGGTTCCACGCCGAGCAGCAGTACTGGCTGCCTGGGCCTCTCTGGTGTATTCCGTGTCCCATCTTTCCCAAAGATTTGAACAAAGGTCAACACGGATTTAGAAAATGTCGTTCACGCGAAACACAACTAGCTCTATACTCACACGAAATGATGGATGGTATCGACAGGTGTTTGCAAATTGATTCAGTATTCCTTGACTTCCAGAAGGCTTTTGAGATCGTACCTCACAAACGGCTTTTAATCAAGTTGCCTGGTTATGGTATATCGCCCGTGTATAGGGGATTTCCTGTCAGAGAGGACACAGTTCGTAGTGATCGATGGTAAGGCATCGACTAAAACACAGGTAATACCGGGCGTTCCTCGGGGTAGTGTTATTGATCCTCTCCTGTTCTTTATTTACATAAACGATTTAGGGGAAAATCTAAGTAGCTCTCTTAGATAAAAATTGACTCTAAATAATGAGAAATGTGAAGTTGTCCACTTTTGGTCATTGTTCAGAAAACATACGTGATAGACTGCTCTATAATGATTGATTTTTCGACACAGAACCAATGTTATGGAGAGGCAACATCTACAATGATCTTACGAATGAACGGTAATTTTTTATTGTTGCATCGAACAACATTGGCTGGTTACGATTTAAATTTTTCGATATATTTAACAACATCAGAAAAAGAAGGGCAAAGTTCTATGGCAACATTTACAGGATGAATGAAAATAGGGTGATCAAGAAGATTTTTAACATTGTGATGATTAATACGATAAAAACTAAAAGGGCAAAGAAAACCATGGAAGACGTCAAGAAACTAAATATCTCTACAGAAGAAATAATAATCAGAGAATAAAAGAGAAGAAAACAGGAAAGAAGTGGACAGAAGAGAGGAAGAAGAAATACAGTGATTATATGTGGTGTTTTGGGGAGGAGAAAAGAGAGATAAAAAAAGTGCCAGGAAAATTATGTTTAAACGCTCTCCTAAATGGGGAATTAACGATAATAATAATAATTTAACAACTTTTAAGCAATCGTTGCCCTTGTAGTGTCCCAGGCAAAATGAAGAGTACTCATTATATGCGCCAAAAATCGTCTTATGTTGGTGTTGCGTCTAACGTTATCCTGTACTGCGAAGAGGTAACACGCCTGAGTCAAGTAGTCTACCATTAACACCGAATTACAGGGATTCCTACCGAGAGTGGAAGGTTCGTGCCCGTGGAGAGCCGGTAGCGTGGTGGGTGGGTGGAGCAGAGACAAGAGAAGAGAAGAGGCCCCGTTTAGACGGCGAGATTAACGGCGCGGGGTGGTCTGGTCCCGCCAGCCTTGTCCCACCCCCACCCCCTCCCCGGCATGTATTTTTAATTTCCCGGCAGGCAGTCGCCGGTAATCCAATACAGCGTCTCCTGCGACGCCCGGCGCCAGACAGAGACGGATGGCCGAGGGGCCGCGGAATGCGCCCTGAGGAACACCGACTAAGGCGGGGTAGGCGGCTGCTGCAGCTGGCGGCGAGCTGGGGGATTATCCGAAACTCTGTCACACGGCTATCTGGAATAGACTCTGCATCCTGTTAATAAATACTGTACTCCCGGGAAAGAAGATTGGCGACTTGGTATTGGTAACAACTTGGGCGGAATACAATTGGCTGCGGAATTACTTAATGGAGCTTTAGCCCCGGAATACAGATTATTAGTCATGCACCTAAGGATAGGCAATCCAAATGACACAATCCAAGTTACTAGAGCTGGGGGATTATCCGGAACTCTGTCACATGGGTATCTGGAATAGAGTCTACATCCTGTTAATAAACACTGTACTGCCAGGAAAGAATTTTGGCGACTTGGCATTGGTAACAACTTGGGCGGAATACAATTGGCTGCAGAATTACTTAATGGAGCTTCAGACCCTAAATACAAATTATTAGTCATGCACTTCAATATAGGCAATCCAACTGCCTAGTTATGCACCGAAAGATAGGCAATCCAAATGACACAATCCAACATACTACAGCTGGAGGATTATCCGAAACTCTGTCACACGGGTATCTGGAATAGACTCTGCATCCTTTTAATAAACACTGTACTGCCGTGAAAGAAGGTTGGCGACTTGGCATTAGTAACAACTTGGGCGGAATACAAGTGGCTGCGGAATTATTAACGGAGCTTCAGACCCGCAATACAAATCATTAGTCATGCATCTAAAGATAGGCAATCCAGCTCTCACAACCCAACTTGTCATACACCTAAAGATAGATAATCCAGCTGACTTATCTGTCTGTACTGTATGGTAAGGTCATCGGCATATATGAAACTTTTGCATGTAACGAGTCTTCGCTGATCGTCTGTATGGATGATGAAGAACATCGTTGACAATAGGTCCTCTTGGAGTAAGCCTTTTCTTTGATTTTTCCAACGGCTGTGTCTTCCTTGGAATTCAAAACAGCATCTACGATTGTGCTGTATGGTGGCAGTTAGTCTGGTGAAACCATAGTCCTTGGTCAGTGTTGGACTGTGTCATAAGCTGATAAATGCTGCTCCTGTGATCTTGCCCTTATCAAACCAATCCTCTATGTGTTAACCCTTTAATACATGAGTTTTTATTTGAAGCTGTAAAAATACCACGATTAATATATAGTATGTATATACTAAGAAAAAACTGAAAAATAACCTTAAAATTATTATGCACTACTAGCAACAAAAAGTTCTTGGCTAGTCAGATACATAGTGCTTCCATGATGTACCCGGTGCAGTAAATGTCACTATTAAGCCTCTCATCTTTCCAGAAAGTAACTCATAATGCAACAGTAGTATGTGAGTGACTACTTTTACATGGCAAAGGAAAGTAGTAATACAAGCAAACGCACATGTTAGGAGTAACTCAATGCAGCTAAATGTCGAGATGATTCAGTGGCTCTCTGCAATTCATAATTTCTAGGACGAGCTACTAGCATATGTAACATTATGTATACAAGCATCTAGAAATGAATTTGTGGTAAAATTTTGATCAGTTTGAGAGATAATAGGAAAAATAAGATATGTAGCTGATCAGCTACACTATGCATTAAAGGGTTAAGTGAGTTACTAGCAATAATTTAATGCTATATAAAAAAGCATGGTTCTCAATATTTTTTATGCAGCCCTTGCATACTGAGATGTTAGTTACAAAATTATTTCATAAGCCGAGTGCATAAAGTGTGATTCGAAGAGCTATTTCGAAGAATAAGAGAGGAAATATAATGAGTGACAGTCGAAACTTGTAACTGGCTCAGGAGGATGTAGCAGAGAGGATAGTTGTAGGGATAGAGAGGGAACGATTGCAGTTCGTGAAACATATGGAGTGATTTGTGAACAAAAAGGGATGTTTGATGTAGTAGTGAGGGAAATAAATATTTAAATACTAGCTTCAAACCGCGGCTCCGCTCGCGTGTTGGTTGATTATGATAAAGAAGCTATCTTTCAGTAGTGTGCTATTTATTTATTCTTATATTTCCTTATTCGTATGCTTATCCTTACAGAGAAAGAGCTGAAGACATTGTAGCACGCATAGACCAAAGATATGGTCTGTGGCATTACGTTTCGCTGTATGTAACCTCCTTGCTATAGAGTCGCAAACGACATCGCTGGACTTCAGTCCATTTTTTAAATAATTTGACGACTTTCAACCACCATATCTTCCACACCCTTATAGCTGTCGGCATGGAACTGCTATGGTGTGCAACGGGACACTCCGTACAACAATTACACACAGACCATTCGTCTGCGTTCCGTAGTTTTCGCTGCAGAGCGAAATATTAACCACACGTATAATTTTATATACACCGATAACTTTCTATCCCAATATACTCCACCCTTTTATCATTATGAACCCTCAAGAACAAATCAACCAATAAAACAATTTTAAAACAGTAAATATCATTTTCAAAGCTTAATTATTGTTCTGAATTTCGCGTTATATTCTTCAAATTATTAAATATCTATCAGATCACTATAAAGCCGAACCTAAAACCTTCCTCAGTTATATGTTATTGACTGAACAAATATCTAAGTCTCTGCGTCTTGTTGTTCGGATGTTATAAGCGCACAATGAAGAGACATTCACATTAATGTATATAGATAAATATATATCCAATCGGCATAAAACCGTGCCTAAAGCCTTCCTCGGCCAGACATTAGTAAGTGTACAAATTTTTAGCTCTTTATGTCTTGTGGTTCAGACGTGATAAACGTACACAGAACAGACATTCACATTTATAGATATAGATATACGAGAAGTTAGATAGGATGTGGAGAGTAAAAGTAATTTGGAGCGAAATGGATGGAGTTTCAAAATGTTCAAATGTTTGTAGAGTCTATGGGACTTAACTACGGGGTCATCAGTCCCTAAACTTAAAACTACTTATGAACTACTTACAACTAATGACGGCACAAATATCCATGCCCGAGGGGGGATTCGAACCCCCGACCGTAGTGGGGATGGAGTTTAGCAGAGAGGTTAGTTTAGGGCTAGGGAGGCACTGATTACAGTTTGTGAAACATATAGAGAGATTTGTGATGAAAACGAGATGTTTGATGGAATAGTAAGGGAGATAAATATTTAAATATATACGAGAAGTTGGATAGGGATTGTAAATAGTACTTCTGGAGGAGAAACGAGTGGAATAGGAAAGGCAGGGAGAAATTGAAATATCTCTCGCAAGATTTGAGACTGCAAGAGAAAGTTTATAGTCGTAGCGGAGCTGGAGAGATTGCGGGTTGACGGCGCGGCGCGGCGGCCTGGCGACATCCATCTGGCGGTGTTTACCGTCCCGGCTGCCGGTTCGCAGGCCAATCAGATGCTAATGACACCGCCTCTCGTTACCTCCTTTTTTGTTTTCCTTCTGCCGTTTATTCTCCCCTAACGCGCGCCGTCGTAAACTTTTATCGCACATTGTTCTTCTCTCTGCAAAGTCCGCGCTGCGCTGCTTAGCTCCGAAATTTATGATTCCCCGTAAGTGAAT
The DNA here is from genome assembly GCA_026315105.1 of Locusta migratoria. Lineage (NCBI taxonomy): Eukaryota > Metazoa > Arthropoda > Insecta > Orthoptera > Acrididae > Locusta > Locusta migratoria. The sequence goes on along the minus strand of CM048754.1, from coordinate 76,007,699 downwards.
CCGGCATCTGAATATATTACGCCGTAGCTCTCTCTCTCTCTCTCTGTCTATCTCGATCTCTTTCTCTGCTTCTCTCTCTTTTTTTCTTTTTCGCCCTTTTTTCCCACTCCATGGGTGGCCTCATCGAATCACTCAAGATCCTCTTTCAGCCGCCAAGCTGAGGTGCCTTACCGAGTCCACGGCTGACTTAACGCTCGTGAAACGCCGAGTCAAAAGACGCAAACAGCCTTCGTCCGTCTCTATTACACGCCCGCTGAATTTATCTGCCACTTAAACGGCACTATAACATCAACTACTGACTCAGTTCTTTAAAATTTTTCCGGCGCTGTAAGTAATGATGCCTCTTTATTCGTTACAGGCACTACTAGCATGTTTTTACTGTACTGTTTAGCTTACTGTATGTTTGCGAGACCCCATCCAGGAGCAGTAACTGTATAAATCGTTTCATAAGTAGCCTTAACCCCTTATGCTTAGTGTAACTGGTCAGCTACATACCTTATTTCTTCCAGTATCTCTCAAACGGATCAACATTTTACCACAAATTCATTTGTAGCTGCTTGTGTACATAGTGTTAAATATGCTAGTACCTCCTCCTAGAAATTAGAAATTGCAGAGTGCTACTGTATCAGTTCGACAGTTAGCTGCATTGAGTTACTCCTAACATGTGGGTTTGTTAACTTCAATATTCCTCCTTTTCCGTGTAAACTTAGGCCATAACGTACTACTGTTGCATTATGAGTGATTTTCTGGAAGATTAGAGGCATAATACTGACATTCACTGCAGAGGTACATCATGGAAGCGCCATATAGCTGACCAGCAATGAAAGTTTTGTTGCTAGTGGTACTTTATAATTTTAAGGTTATTTTTTTTCAATATTTTTCTCAGTATATACGCACTATACATCACCAGATTTTCTCTGCACTCCAATGCCCTAGTTTTCCTGTTGTTAATAGTCATCTTATATGCACCTTTTAACACACTGTCCATTCCATTCAGCTGCTCTTCCAGGTCCTTAGCTGTCTCTGACAGAATTACTATGTCGTCGGTAAAACGCAATGTTTTTAATTCTTCACCCTGAACTTTAATACATGGACGATAATCAGTGTGGACAGGACGAGAATAGAGGCTTTTGAAATGTGGTGCTACAGAAGAATGCTGAAGATTAGGTGGATGGATCACATAACTAATGAGGAGGTACTGAACAGAATTTGGGAGAAAATGAATTTCTGGCATACCTTGACTAAAAGACGGGATCGATTGGTAGGACACATTCTTAGACATCAAGGAATCGTTAATCACCCCGTTTACATGGGCTCCCAAAACCGGATTTCGTAATCCGATTTCCCAATTCCGCTTTTGGTTGGTCATATAAACACTCCAAAATCGATTCTCGAAATACCCTTCTCTAAAGCGGTTTTCCAGTTCCATAATCGATTTTCGTGCCCATGTAAACGCAACCGTTTTTGAAGCGTTTTTGACTAATCTGAAATAAAAGTATAAATATTAGAATGAACATAAATCTGTGTATTTAAATAAATAAATATAGTGATTGTGCTGAAAAATTGTCAGGATGTGAATCAGCTGTTCTTGAGCCGCCATATTAAGTGGGCTAGGAAATCCGATTCAGGCTGTGGCATGTAAACACGACACCGAAAAACGGTTTACGAAAATCGGTTTTCGTCTTCCGGAAGATGTGTTGCATCTAAACGTAGTGAATTTAGCATTCCATGGAAGTGTTTGGGGTAAAAACCGCAGAGGAAGATCAAGAGATGGATACAGAAAGCAGATTCAGAGAGATGTAGGTTGCCGATCTTATGTGGAGATGAAGAGGCTTGCTCGGGATAGGGTATTGTGGAGAGCTGCATCAAACCAGTCTCCGGACTGAAGACCACAACAATTCCCCACTGCAATCGTCATCCCCAACTAAATTTCATTCTCGCACCCCGGCGTCCGCTGCGGCGCGGGGTATTCTCGATCAGAAAAGAGAGATGTTCGTCGGAAACTGACTGCCCGCCAATTGGCGAACGAATCCACCCCCCTCTAATTTTTTCGGACACCTCTTCCCGACATTTATAAGAGCGAAGCTCGGGCGTCCGTTGGGAGCCATGCGTCGCCCAGAGCGAAACGCATTTACGCAGACGGGAGCTGGACGCGGGAAATGGGGTGGTTTGCGCTCCGCAGGGTGGGGGAGATTGATTTAGTGGGGCGGAGAATGAGGGATGACCGTCCGTCAGCATTACCGCCGCTCCAGGGGATGCTCGGCGCTCCTGGACCGTGGAGGGGGCGTGGCTCAATGGAGGGGGCGGGGGTAGGTGGGAGGGGCGGGAGGGGTGGGGGGTTGCCCGGCCGGGCGGTGGAGGGGGAAGTCCCCACACCAGGAAATTGCCAATACAGCGAGCCGCGGACGTGCCCTCGCGTGCTCTTCCGTTTTGAGAGGGGTCGCTTCGGGACCCTGCCGAATGCCATCCAGTTGCCCTCATAATACGTTTTTATTTATTTATAAATCGATTCGGATACGCGTTACGCTTTGGCAACAGCTATCAGCTGGTATAAACAGAGCTGAACGCTGTTGGTGAAGTCGAGAAGTAAAATTACGTGTGGCTGGAAAGTATGCACCTTTTTCTTTTTCCTACGAAGACAACATACTTACCCAAAACACTTTATTAGCGATAGGTACATCAACGTTTGAGCTTTTTTAATTTATATATACTAGACAACCCGTGTGAATATTTCGTCCCGTTAGTGGAATGACAAAAAAGTTGAGGAAATGTTCAATGTTCAAATGTTTGTAAATCTATCGGACCAAACTGCGTTGTCATCAGTCCGTAGCTTACAAACTACGTAAACCTAGGTAAACTAACCTAAGGACAAACACACACACACACCCATTCCCCCGGGGAGGACTCGAACCTCTACGGCGAGCAACCGCGCGCTCCGCAGCGAGAAGCTTTAGACCGCCCGGCTACTCCACCGCGGCAAAGTTGAGAAAAAATGGAAGTAAAGTTGAATGTTCACGCATAGCTTTCTTCAGAAGCAATCAATGTAAGTATTTAAAAGCACAAATGAAAGAGCTTTTTCGCTAAGTGTTGTTAAGTCAGAAGAATTGCATACCTTAATTATAACCGAAGATATCGCAAGACAAACCGATTAAAATATTCAACGCAAGGACAGGAGGATATCGCGTTTAGATAAAAATAATGGATGGAGAAACTTAGGTTAATACTGATACTTGAAGACAAATCTGTGGATGAATACCTTTAAAGTAAAAATTAAGGAAATCGGTCAGCTAGAACGGCCTGACCGACTAACTTTAGTTTTAAATAAGTTGGGGAAAATTGAAATAAAGTTTCATGATCACGCATACCTTCATTCAGAATGAATCGGTGCAAGTGTTTCAAAGCGCAAATAAAAGAGCTTGATCCGCTGAGCATTGTTAGGTCAAAAAGAATTACGTACCTTAATGAGGACCGAAGATATCGCAAAACAAAGCGATTAAAATATTCAATGCAAGGAGCAAAAGATACCGCGTTTGAATAAAAGTAAAGTATTGTGAGACTTAAGTGAATTCTGTTACTTGATGACGACGATGTCGGACCTCAAGCACTTGCTAAAAGTAGAAACATATTTTGAAAAAATGGATCGAACTGCATTGGGTACTAAATTCCATTATCGTGGGATCAACTCCGTTATTCCTAGAGACAGTGGTAGTGCCGAACTTTGAAGTCGCGGGTTCGATCCGCGCGCAGCCCTAGGATTTTTATCTGCCACTTTCCACTTCTTTCTGCTCTGGCAATGTTGCTGATGTGAGAAATGTCGACTAATACCGTGGTTCGGAACCAAAGTTAAGCTGTTGGTCCCCCTATAACTGGCTGGGTAAGTCAGTTCGAAGGTCGGAGGAAGGCAACGGCATACCTCCTCCAAACAGGACCATGCCTAGTAAAGCACTGTGGTGTTCAAACCAATCTTAGGATTGTGACAGTCGTGTGACAGACGTCTTCAGCTTTTCGTCGTTCTGAAAACGATGGCCAGATGACAGGAATATCTTGAAGTTGCTGGTAGAACTTCCGGGTTATAAGGCCGTTAAGTCTTGGCGACGGATGAGTCTGTTGTCTGTGAGCGCCATATATACTGTGGAAAGTGGGCGTGGTCAAGCTGTCACGTTATCAGCAGAGATAGTCCTTGTCAGAGATAAAACATCACTATCGATTGCAATCGGTCAGAGATAAAACCTGTCGATCTTTTAAAGCTACCGTCCATATGTCGCTAAGTTTCATAGCTTCTTTCCTGTTAAAATTTTCCTTATGTTTATATATTTCAATAGCTTCCCTGTATTGTCGTGGATAATAATTCGTCATTGTAGATAAAACTGATGTTTCGAAAAACCTCACTACATGACTTCCAGATTCAAGAGCATACTCTGCCACGGCCGATTTCTCTGTTATTCATAGTCCGCAAAGACTTTTATGTTCATTCAGCGTAGTTTCTATACTTCTTTTTGTGGTTCCAGTATCTTGAAGTTCTGGAAAAGATGCGAATCGCATGGAAAAACATCAGGACTGTATGCTGGATGATAATATAGCTCCCAGTCGAAATTTTGAAATCATTTGCTGTGTGTGGACTGTCATTGTCACGGAGTTTCACTATGCCCCAAGTGAGCACTCCAAACATATCGTTCTGAACGGCGCGTCCTCCGACAAGTGTTTTGACGACGAACGGAGAGCTGAGTCTCTCGCGACGATTATGTCAGCTAAAGGAATGTTTTAATTTTCTATTTATAAGGCTTTATTTCGTACTGTAGCAGTTCTTCGCGTATTACTATAATTATTGAGACCACTTAGACCTCTGGAAAAAAAGCTGGAATTGTGCTCATATAATCACATCTCTCATTTCCTTTTTACACGGGTTAGAGGGGGGGGGGGGGGGAGATGTTTAGGGAGGGGGAAAGTGGTTGTGGAGGGGAGGGGGAGAGGGGTAAGTATCCATTAAAAGTTGCGGCGGGTAACGATGTAATTGCCTTCGCTTTGCGATAGTCTCTCGGTCGGACTCTGTAATTACCTCTAAGAGCGGTTTTGCAACGCGGTGCTGTTTTATTCTGACGTCGACGACGCCGCAGATAACGAACGAGCCCGCCAAGGCTGACCGCGCGAGGGTATCTGTCCGGCTTCATTATGCAAATAACAGGGGAAAGGGGGGAAGAGAGGGGGCGTAGTCCGTCCTCGTCCGCTATTGGCGGAAGAAAGCTCCGGGGACTGAAAAACCACTGTGCGCGCACGGCTGATGACAGACCGGATTAGCGCGAAGCCACGTGGCTAGTCCGCCGAGGACGGTCACGTGTTCCCTGTCTGCTTCCCGAGTCGTGAAAAAATGCTATTGCGGCTTTGTACGACTCGTATTTCGGTTTTTGTAATCATGTACACGATGTGATGTCAGTTGGGTGCATTAGTTTTCGTAAAGACTCAGGTCTGGTACACTGTGCATGGATGTTGCAACGTAGTAGGTCTGGTACACTGTGCATGGATGTTGCAACGTAGTAGGTCTGGTACACTGTGCATGGATGTTGCAACGTAGTTTCTACTTTTTCAAATTTTTTTTCGTTACAAAACTATTTAAATTTGAAAATAATAGCGAGAAACTACACATTTTACACACAAAAATCATAAATAAAACGAATATCACAGAAAATAGTCTTGATCGCAAAAATTAACAGTTTTTATTGACTGGTTTCGACCTCATGTCATCTTCGGAACAAAATGTAACCCATGTAGCCATTGCTGGACTCAGCAGTTACCAGCTGGCAGCAGAACAGCCCAGGACAGCCCAGCCCAGCCGAGTCCAGCACTGGCCACATGGGCTTCATTTTGTTCCGAAGATGACATAAGGTCGAAACCAGTCAATAAAAACTGCCAATTTTTGCGATCAAGACTGTTTTCAGTAATTATAATCATACCAAATAAATCGCTGTTTCTCTCCTTTGACAATGTTGTCTAAATTAACATAAATAAGACACCCGATTGGTCCATTAGAATGGCTACCACCGAGTATAGGGAAAAAGTTAGCACGTGTTTCAATTGATCTCAACAACGGGGCAAGTAGCAACAGACCAAAATTTTACCGAAAATCTCCTATTTTCGAAAACTCCCAAAGATATATAAATGCTGCGAATATTCTCAGACTTGTCCTTTCAGGTTGTCTCATGTAAAAACCATTTTTTCTGTAAAAAAAAAAAAAAAAAAAAAAAAAAAAAGCCAAAGTCACTCGACTCCAGCTACCCAAAATGATGGCAATTTTTTGTTATTTAAGTTTTCCAAGGTAGGACGGGCGATCTTCTTACTTTAAAATAATAAAATGCCAAGATAGCAATTAATTTATTTATTTTTCGACGACCAGTTTCGACACACTTAAGAGTACCAACATCCGGTCACTTGTGTCCTGTGCTTTCCATTTCGTGGAGGCGCACGGCATTATGAAGGTAGTCATAGATCTTTTAACTTTCATACATTCTCCATTCTGTGCCATGTTAACAGTCCTCGGAAAGGTTACTTGATCAACAAAAGTATTAGGTTTAGAAAACAGTCGTTTAGAATAGGTCAGTGTGGGGTCCATACAGGGTAAAGAAATTGCTGCAGCCGGCCGCGGTGGCCGAGGGGACTGAGGCGCTCGGGTCACGGTCTGCACGGCCACTACGGTCGGGGGTTCGAATCCCCCCTCGGGCATGGATATTTGTGCCGTCCTTAGGATTAGCTAGTTCATAAGTACTTTGTAAGTTTAGGGACTGATAACCCCGTAGTTAAGTCCCATAAGCTCTACAAACATTTGAACATTTTGAAATTGCTGCATAAATAATACTTGCAGGACGGCGCCCGTAAAACTCTGCTTTTTCGCGCCTTTCATGTGCTTTTTTAAATAAATTATATCACTTGTATATATTGTACATTCCAATATAGACTCATGTTTATAAAATGCACATGATTTTACATTTTAAATAACGCAGGAACCATGTTGCTCTCACATTTCTGTACTTTGCGATCTGTTTTATAGACATCCCAAAAGTATGCTAGTTCACGGCCCAAGTGCCGGGTGTGAATAGGGCAGTGTTGAAAGTGATAAAGAAATTATACGGTTCTTAAGTTCGGAGTGGCTTATTGGAGCTCAGAAGGACTACTTCAGAAAGTGCCGGTAGTTTCATGCCGGTTCTTGTCGCCGGGTTAGGATGTCCAGCATTGCGAACCCGAGTTAGCGAGACGCACCCCATAATTCGCCTGGCCGCTAGGCGGGGACACGTGTGCGGCGGAGTAGGAGTGGTCCGAGAATCGCGCCTTGTGGAACGCCGGCGTGCGATGTATGGCCAGGCCGTCGTCACGTGTGTCTCATTAGGCGGCAGGCCCTAAAGCACGCGGGGGCGGCCACCGCACGTGGCCATCAGCGGGGGCGTCCATCACGCTTCCAGTGGCCCACACCTACTGGCCCGTACGTGCCGCCTATGGCACCAACACCCAGGCGGCGGTACCTGGGATCTTGCCGCACTCCTTAACCCTCTGATGCATAGTGGCTTCTTTCGCGTGCACCTTAGCTTTTATTCTTTTCCAGCCGACTGACACATTGGTTTCAAATGGTTTCTGCCCGTCTTGCTAAGTGCTGTGATCTGTGAGAATTTTTTGTAACTATGTCCAAAACCTGATTTGTTGTTATAGCAGCTGCTAATAGTTGTATTTGTATCAATTATAATAGCTGCGATTCAATTTACTCCAATAAGTATTTCCTGAGCATATATTTTATATAAGGTTGTTAATAATGGTGATTTCAATCAAAAACACATAAGATACCTTCATTTTTACAGCAATGCCTTCAATTTCACTTGGCGACGGTAGTCTTTGGTTGTTCAGTTTGTGAAGAGCTACGAGCCTACTTTTGGAAAGCTACTAATGGCTTCCAAGTGGCTAAACTACTCAACCATCGCTTTAGGCAACGACAAGGTGTTCAGCTCGTCTATATATACATAAACAAAAACTGACACGACACGTAGAATTAGAGATACAAAATGTTTTATATAACTGAATTCGAAAAAGAAAACCATGTATCTCAGCGGGATTCGAACCATAGACTCTATGATTCTGAGTCCACAACGCTGCCACCTTAGCAACATCGACAGATACTAAAACTGCTTTAGTTATTGCTACGTACGTGCACTTACAAATCTTCAGAGTATAGGTTTTCTAGAGAATTTTTGAGAGTTGAGTCGAATGGCTTTAGCTGAATGGTATTTTAGTTCTGAATATTACGTACGTAATGCGATACCCGTGTGGGTCTCCTCGTCAGTATAGTATCTCGTATCTCATCTTCAATTACTTCTTCTTCCCTTTCAATAACACTACCTTTATTTCTCTTGTATAGGTCCTCTGCATATTCCTTCCTCCTTTCTGCTTTCTTTCTGTTCTTTGCTTACTCCTGGCTTTGCATCTGAGCTCTTGATAGTCATGCAGCAGCTTTGCTTGTCTCGAAAAATTTCTTTGTTTTCCTTTAGGCGGTATCTAAATTTCCCCTAGTTGTACATTTTCCTACAGACTTGGATGCTTAGCCTGTTTGCACTTCCATCAGCCTCACTTTTAGCTGTCTGTACCATCTTCTGCTTGCTTCACTTGATGCATTTTTGAAAGTTGCGTCGAATGGCTTTGGCTGATCGTTATTAAGTTCCAAACTACACGTACCATAAATTTAACAAATTGCAAAATCCGATAACCGTGTGGTCTCGTTGGGAGACCTATCCAGCTTCTCTGAAGTGGGCCTGCTACAAATGAATCTGTTCGTGGTCACCTGCCTCCCACGCGACTTCTTGTCGCATTTATAATACTGGGTGTCCAAAAAGTCTTTCCCCTATTACATAAATTGATAACTCAGGCTAGAAGTAAGATACAAATATGAAACTGGTGTCTAATTGTTCACAAACTATCAAAGTTTTTTTCACACATCTGTTAACTTCCACATGAGCACCCCTGGTGATAGCATTTCGACCGCAAAGTCATTTCGACGCGCACTGTCATTGGGCAACAAGGCCTGAACGATTTACACTTTGTATGCATGAAACAATAAACGTTTGTGTAAAATGTCGTCGAGAGAGCTTTTTGGCATCTGCGCACCGATTTCTTCGGACTTGGCAGAAAAGACTGCCTCACAGCTTCCACCCTGTCTGCTGAGGTTCTCGGTCGACCAGACCTCGGTAGGTCAGAAACCGATCCTGCGTTCTTGAACGTCTCATTACCAGGCTTTAATGCTCTTGACATCAGATGTATTCCTTCCAAATGTTGTCTGGAAGTGTCTCTGCACTGTGGTTGATGATCGTGTCTCGTGGTACCACAGGACACACTGTGCCTTCTCCTGATTGGTTAACATGGCTTCTTGGGTACTGCACCTCATCCATTACTTACGTACTGCGAACCTAAAACTGAAAAAAAACTTTGATAGTTTGTAAACAATTCCATACAAGTTTCATATTTGTAATCTTACTTATAGCCTGAGTTATAAATTTATGATATCTGGGAAAGACTTTTGGGCAACCTTGTATTTACAAGTGTCATGAGAACATCTACCGCGAGTACTACAGAACAGTGGAGCCGTACGGGCAGATGCTGCCCTACACGGCATCGGCTCCCGTTATACAACGGGGACAGAGGCCTCGCTGTGACGCTATTGTGATGTCACAAGACACGTCTCCCAGCCGTCGGGGACGGGCGAACATCTGCGTCCGGGCGTCTCGGACACACAAGGGAAGACGGATAGCCGGGTGCGCATCTGGCGCGGATAAAGATGTTTCGGCATCTGCCGGCGCCGCCATCTTCAGGAGCGCGTTTCGCCCGCGGACGGAGACGGATGGCTGCCTCGCGCGCGGCGGCCTCTTTGCACCGCGCAACAATGGTGGCGTCTCAATCCAGGCCCGCGTGCCTGGAGAGGCTGCGCGCATTTCTGCGTCGCCGAGAACGCAGGGAACACTTTGCCGCGCCGTGTCTGGCGTCGAGCGGACACGGAGGCGCGCGGAGGCCGGTGTACCTCTGTGCGGCTGCTTTTGTCTGGTCTTGTCTTGTCTTGTCTTGGCTAGCCTCGCGCGCGCTCTGGCCGATTGAGACAAAGCGGCCGGATCCCGCAGCTGCGAACACTCCATGAGGTGCATTCGAAATATAACACGTCCATATGGTCTAAGTCTATGACAGCCTTATAGCCTTTTCTACAAGAGTATGAAAAAAAAGGCAGTTCTCTCCGAAATGCTAGAAAGGTTGACGTCCTTCGGAGGCTTTAAAGTAGCGTTTGACTGACTGTAGGTAATGTAAAGCTTACTAATAGTATCAATAACGATAATACAGTAAAACAGTTGTTCCCAATCTTCTTGCTATGGACCCAAAATGTTTCTGGAAAATTTTCCGCGACCATGTATACACGGTGAGGCAAGCTAAGTCATAACACCCCTTGTGACGCCCCAACCGTAATAGGTTGGACAGTGAATTGCAAGGACTGGGGCTCTTTGAATACAACACATTTCATGTTTGTGCTATTTTTTAATTACAGAGACATGAGGAAATCTATCGTCCATCAAAGCGGTGTTGCTTGTGTAAGGACGGCCTCGCGACGTTTACCGTGTAGTGTACACAACAGAAAAGGTCACATTGGACCATGCCACTTCGAAGGCCGAATATGATAGGAAAACATATCTTTGTCTCAAAAACTGTTAGCGTAAATATTATGATATACACAAATTTGAAAACGTCTTCTTAAGCCCAACATGTTACGCTAAAATTTAGCATAGGGTTCAATTAAAAAAAAAAGTCCTCATATATCTGTAATAAAAATAGCACAAACATGAAATGTGATGTTGTCAATTCACTGTCCAAACGGCATCTGTGTATCTATTACGGTTGAGGCGATGCAAGGGGTGTTGTGACTTAGCTGCCTCACTCTGTATAACATCCTAGAATTTTATACGAATTAAATCGCAAGCTCGGTGGGTGAGTTTGTTAAATCTTGGTACTGATGTCACCTTCCGTGTCTTAACCGAAGCCTGTTGGTTTTAAGAGTGAATCAGTTTCTGCGCATTTGTTCTTTTTTTATATAAAGAATAATAAAAAAAGAATGAGAAATTACTTGCGGATCCCGTTAATTCCTTGGAAGAACTATCTACATGCATTCAGTATTCTCTTTTCTGATTTAAAATAAGATTAGGCTTTAGTCTTTAAATAAACTGTTCAATGAAGAAACACACGCTTGTTCCACCAGGGAGTCCTTCTCTGTTGTTGACAGTCCCTCATTTTTTTCGGCCGATTTCTGGCACATTTTGAAACATGATTTAGCCGAGCAACGTGTAACAGACTTAGCAACACTGGGAGAGGTCTTCCCCTGAAGATGACGGGAGGGGAACTCATCGAAACGCTGCGACATTTCGCCACAACTTGGCTAATAACCGCAGACAGTTTAGTGAAAAATGAAAATAGCTGTGAAAGGAAAGTGATGTTTTCTAAATCGCTTAGGGGGAAGAAAAATATTCACCCGCGAGTTATATTCAAGGCTGTCGGCATTGCAAATGGAAGCTATCACTACCGTCTCTCGCGACTGTACATTACTACTCCTCCACACGTTATACGCATTAGGCAGATCTGCGCGAGATGAACCTCCCCGTCGCAGGTATTAGTATTATACGCACGCCTGCCCGTTTATCGGCGATCAGCTCTCCCCCACCGCCCCTCCGGATACAAGTTACTCGAGCAATTCCGAATAGCGCCCCCTTCTTTTGCGTAATTTTTGCGACGTCTTCGGGGAGCGCAGTAGCCCTCTCGCTGCCTCCTTATATTCCTCCCCCGCAAGTCTCTCCCACCCTCCCTCGCACAGCGCCCGTAAATCTCGCGACGGTACTACTTTAGCCGGAACACCCCCTCCGCGAAAACAAAAGGAGGCGGCAAGAAGAGACACAGAGGTCCGCGCAATAAAACAGGAAATTTATCCGCTTTACTTTAATTGGCTAAAACCTCTGCGGTAAAATAAAAAAAGGGGGGAGGTTCGGAGGAAGGAGAGTAGGGGTGGACACGAGGGGTGCGGATGAATTGATGACGACGCAGTCTGCGGGGGATGGGTTGGACGAGCTGACGCCGCAGAACAGTTAGCTCTTTCTGGGGACGCGTTCTGATGATGTGCGCAGTGGACGAAACGTCGGCACACACGAGCGGCTAGCATAGGAGGCGCGTGGAACGGCAGGTAGAATTTGATCCTCCCAGACATACACTGATCTTGGTCAAGGGCAGGGTTTTTCAACCTTTTCGAATACACGACTCCTTCCAAGTGAAAATATTCTGGCGATTCCCTTTCAAACAATTCAATGTCATCTCGAAGGAAACAAATTATATCTTTTTTCTTTTGTTTCAGCTTTCTTTTATAAATTGTTGGACGAATATATATATATATATATATATATATATATATATATATATATATATATATATATATATATATATATATATTAAAGGATGCCAAATGGCCAAATGTTTTCAGGAAAAATTGAAGAAAAAGACAGGAGCCAAGTGGGCCGAAGAAGAAGAGACAAACATCGAAAAATGATGAGAGAAATATGGAGGAAAAGAAAGGAGAAACAGTTGAAATAATAGTAGTTCATAGTGGCTCATAGGTAAAAGAAGAAAAAGGAGATGTGTAACATACTTTACGTACAAGTAGAAGAGGGAGATATCTAACATATGTTACACATCTCCTTCTTCTTCTTTTACGTATGAGCCAATATGGACTACGATTATTTCAACTGTTTCTCCATTAAATTTCTTACATATTTCTCTCATCATTTTTCGATGTTTCTGTCTTCTTTCCTCGGTCCACTTGGCTCCAGTCTTTTTCTTCGGTTTTTCCTGGAAACATTTGGCATCCTTTAATTTCTTTCTGAGTGGTAGTCTTTTCTCGATATCTTGTTGGCTAATTTGGAGCACCACGTATTATCCATTTTTAATTTACTGTAGTAATCGAACAGTCATTTTGTCAGTCTGTTGGGATCCATCCTTTGTATGTGAGTATAGAAAGCTATTCTTCTTTTCCTAATTACTCGTCTCCTATTTTTATTTGATTTCAGACAGACAAATTTCGAATTTCAGGCAAGAGTCAGTAGCGAATTACGCTCTCATTAAGAAACGTCTCACAGTACAGACAAATTGTAAAGAAGTACATCTTTTTGTTCGAATTTTTCACATTTATTATATCAATTTATTTTCCTGAAAGCAGTTTTCAGACTATGCGCTTTTTCACCATTAACGCATTATATTGTAAAACAATCTATGTTCTATTTAATTGCCGCTACGGTTGGGGGTTCGAATCCCCCCTCGGGCATGGATGTTTATGCCGTCTTTAATATAAGCTAGTTGATAACTAGTTTGTAAGTTTAGGGACTGATGACCCCGTAGTTAAGTCCCTTAAGCTCAACAAAGGTTTGAACATTTGATTTCTATTCAATTCATAATGAATATTACACAGAGAACTCCATAATTTTAAAATTAAAATTCAAATTTGCGAGAGTAGCTCGGGTGTCCAATTTTTGGTTGTCGGGAGTGCAATCGTGCTCGCCTGATAATCCATTTTTAGTCTGGGATAATTTCCTAGAAATAAGTTAAATTCGTCGCAATGCCCCGGTTCCGACCAAGGTTTTTGGTAGGTTTTCCTTATTTGAAAGGCGTATGCCGGAACTGGTAAGCCTTTCCCAATTATTCCCATTCGGGATGCCCCTGTGCCCCACTATCAGCTTGTCTTATATTGGCTCAAACACACCGCTCCACTCGTCAGAGTGGAGAATAAAAAGTTTTTTTGCAGCTTAAGGTCAGTGACTTAAACTTTCGTTAAGTCTTGCCGCAACTGATCACGCTACTGTTAAAATGATTCCCGCACAAATTCACTTGTCGGTGCTGATCAAATCCACAGCGCAGTCACCGTATCTAGGTTCAGCAGAATCCTCATCTCGAAACTATGTGATCGCGTCTTAGAATAGACTCATTTTCACGAATAATGTTCTCTTAACCTATACTAGTTCTACTTCCAACATCTCCCTCGTATCATCCACTGTGCGTTGTTTATCTTCAAAGCAAGCACAATTTCTCTGCTGAGTACTACGGCACCAGGGGACAGATGTTTATAGACGGTTGCTGGTATGTCAGGCGTGACCTGGGAATTGATAAATACGAAAGGGCGCGCCGTTTTTAGCTGCAGTCAGTTTTGGATGCCTCGCAGAGCTCTTTGAAAAGCGCGTTCCGTTTTCGACAGACGCCTCGGCAGAGACGTGTAGGAAATTAGGATCGGAATTATGAGGGGATGCGCCTGTTTTATCAGCCGCTCGGCGCTCCGGATCGCTAAGTAAGCAAAACACTGTGCTCTCCCCCTCCTCCTGGGCCAGACTTAAACATAATAACGGGGGAGGATGGCATTCCGAGACGGCGAGATGTCGGGCCATGCGTCTCTGCGCCGGAGATAGCAGGAAGAATGTGTCCCAGGGGCGTACACAGGCGCCTTCGTAGGCGGGGGTGGGAAAAGAAATAAAAAAGGGAAGAAAAAAATAGAAACAGGAAGACACGGGGCTGCGGGGCCCGTTATTTGTAAAACGAGGGGTGGATGACTGCGGCAGATGACGCGTCGGATGATGTCACGCGTGAAATAGGCTCGGGTGCTGATAAAGACGCTCGCGGAGGAATGTAGTCACCAGATATGGGGGTGTTTAGGGAAGGAATGTGCCCTGGGACGAGCTGAATAAATTTGCCCGCGAGAGATATGGTATTGCGTCGCGTTCCTGCCCAATATCTAAATTGCGTTAGCACTCGGGTGTCGAGCCGATTCTGTCGTTCTCTTCTTACCAAAGGAAAGTTTCGGCGACTTAATATTGTGGCTCTCAGCCTACCCGACAAAAAATTCCATCCTTTCTTCGCAGTGACTTTCAGCTGCGTTTGCATATTAAGTCATTAAGTCGCCGAAACTTGATCCACAGATTATCACGACGACATTTCGTAATGATGTGGAACGTTGTTATTATTGTGGTCTTCAGTCCACAGACATATTCGATGTAGCTCTCCACGCTACCCTATCCTGTGCAAGCCTTTTCATCTGAAAATACGCACGGCAACCTATATACCTTTGAATCTGCTTACTGTATTCGACCCTCAGTCTCCCTCAACGATATGCTAATGCTAAGTTGACGATTCCTTGATATCTCGAAATGTGTCCCACCAATCTATCCCTTCTCTTAGTCAGGATATGCCAGAAACTCCTTTTCTCCTCAATTCTGTTGAGCACTTCCTTATTAGTTACGTGATCTACCCGTCTAATCTTCATCATTCGTCTCTTGCACAACATTTCAAGAACTTCCATCATCTTTTTGTCTGAACTCCTTATCGTCCACGTTTCACTACCATAAAAAATATTTGTTATGCTTATGGGACTTAACTGCGGAATCATCAGTACCTAAACTTATAAACTGCTTATAAACTACCTTATACTAAACACAACACAAACATCCACGCCCGAGGGAACGGCCTCGGGCATCGGAGCATACCGTCTCAGTGCGCTCGGTCACACAGCTACAGCTCAATACCATACTCCAGACAAATGCTTTTAGAAAGGAGATCCTAACATTTAAACTTGTGGTGTCACACAAGTCCAAAGTGCGCGCCACCTACTTTCGCCGCGCGCCGCCATGCACTCACGGCGCGGCGTTCTTACGACGTCAGCCACGAGCGCCCTCTGCTACAACTCCGCTCGTGGCCACCACTGAACGACATCGTTCACTTGGGACTGAGATAGGAACCAGCTAACACTTTGGAATCAGATAAGCACCAGTGAAGAGTTGGCTATCGGATAGGCACTAGGCAGGCCTCTAGCTCAACTATGTATCAGCATTCTGCATTACTGAGCTATGTAAAAGTTAAGTGTTACTAAGTCTCTGAAAAATATATATCTCGTTTTAATTTACTCTAGTGTTTCTAGTTTCTGCTGTCCCACTGGCTGCTCACCTTCGTACCTGCACAAGCGTGCTACCTTTATTCCTGTGTCGGTCTCTTCCTACTTGGCCACCGACACCTACGAAGGAAACGAGACACCAAAGCGGCGACGAGGCAGGGACACAAAAAAACTAATATTGGATGTGAGCAAATTTCACTTCTTCAGAAACCCTTTTCTTCCCATAGCCATTCTGCATTTTATATCTTCTTTACTTCGGATATCAGAAGTTATTTTGCTACCCAAATAACAGAACTCATGTCATACTTTTATCGTCTCATTACCTAATCTAATTCCTTCTGCATCGTCTGATTTTTTCTGGCAATACATTCCATTACCCTGATTTTGCATTTGTTAATGTTCATCTTATACCTTCCTTTCATGGCATTGTCCATTTCGTTTAATTGCTTGCTGACTCTGAAAGAATTACTACGTGTGGAACGTATCGGTTAAAAAAAAGGGCATCTTTGCATCATATTGGAAGTTATTCATTTATTTTATTTCAAAAATTATTAATTTATATCTAAAAATCTCTATTGACTTCTGTTCTTTCCCATGAATATCTTATTCGGTTTCTTTTGAAATATCTTCGGTTCTAATTAAGGTTAGCGGTTCTTTATGGTCTAAAAACACTTATTTAAGCTTTCAGGCACTTGCATTGATTCATTCTGAAAAAATCTATGAGTGTGCATTCAACTTTACTTCAATTTCTTCTTAAAATGATTTGTCATTCTACTAACGGTGCGAAACATTTGCACGCGTCGTCTAGTTGCTTTCTAAAGAACAAGTTTTATTATAACTACAAGCGAGTAATGCGACGCAGATAGCGGAGTTAAAAGAAGAAGAAAAACAATGAAATAGTGCCCAAGTATCACATTCATCAGCAGTAATTTATCACAGCTCTTTTTTGTCGAATCATAACGGCCAACCCCTACCGCTCCAAGCACCCCTGTAATCACCCCATTTTACATAATCCAAGATGGTGTGTGTGTGTGTGTGTGTGTGTGTGTGTGGAGCAGCTCCTGGAATTTCGAACCCTCGACGAAAAGATTCACCCACCCTCTTCCTGTTCCAATTCGAAATTATCCGTCGCGACTGGGAGGGGGAATAAAAAACCAAGAATCAGCTTTATCAGCTTTATATAAGGAGTAAAAAAATTACGAGGGGTGGGGGGATAAACTCGCGACAAGGGGCTGGGGTCGGAAGATGGACTGAGACAAAAGCGACAGCGCGAATAAAAATTCTAATTAATGAAGAACAATTTTATCAGCAATTATCCAGAGAGTAGATTGCCTCTCCCCTCCCCCCTACCCCTAGCTTTCCTCTCGAGGGTCCGTCCCGCTTAATTCACCCTCTGTTTGAGCCGATTCGCTCTCGATTCCGGGACGCGTAGTGGGAGTTGGAGGGGGGGGGGGTGGATTTGTTGCTGTGAGAGGAATGGTGGTGGGGGGGAGGGAAGGGCTGGAGGGGGTAAAACAAAGTCCAGGGGAGGGTGGGGTGAAAAGAAAAAAAGTAAACGGAGAGAGCGGTAAATGAGGAACAGATGTGGAAGAGCGGAAGCCGGTCTTCTATCGGCGTCCATCTTAATGAGTAGGGCGCTACCTCAGTCGCCGCCCGACCGACCAATTTCCCGTCCACTCCTGAGCGGGTGTCCCATGGCCGAAACGTCTCGCTGCGCCGTCCATGCCGCGCGTACGATGGTGATGTTGCTTGGTGCTTCTGTAGTGATGTCAGTTTGGTCTTTGCCGAAAAAACAAATTGCACTGACGTGTTTCACGGCCAGATTGTAGATTTATGAGTTTTTGCAAACATTTTGGACCAAAATAATAATCTAAATAATAAAAAAAATAACTAATAATAGTGTCTGAAACCCTTTTAGGAAAGAAAATGTTTTGGTAGTGGCGGGTTCCGAACCACCGACCTTTAGCGCCATAGGCCAACGGCTTGCCCACTACGCTACGGCTACCAAAGAAAAATTCAGTCCTTTAATTTCATACTATTGATGGCTGTTGTTAACTGATGCTAATACGGCATTTGTAGACACTAGATTATCATTTATCGTACGAAGAACGACATGTTTTTGTTAATTCTTGTGCGCCATTGCTTTGAAATGACAACGTGTAAGTTACAATAAGAAAATCATCAAATACGCAAAGGCAAGATGGCGTATGCCAGAGAGAGTTCTGGGCGAGGAATGTTACGTGACATCTCCGAACGGCTGGTTTCGCTGATGACCACGCAATTTGGTCCGATAGATTTACAAACATTTGAACATTTGATTTGGACCCGTGCGAATTATAAAAAAGTAGGAAAAAATGGAAGACAAGTTGAATATTCACGCATAGCTTTCTTCAGAAGCCAATCAATGCAAGTGTTTAAAAGCGCAAGTGAAAGAGTTTGATCCGCTGAGTGTTGATAGGTCAAAAAGAACTGCTTAACTTAATTAAAATATCGTATGACAAAAAATGTTCAAATGTTTGTTAAGCTTATGGGACTTAACTACGGGGTCATCAGTCCCTAAGTTTACAAACTACTTATAAACTACTTACGAACTAGGACGGCACAAATATCCATGCCCGAGGGGGGATTCGAACCCCCGACCGTAGTGGCCGTGCAGACCGTGACTGGAGCGCCTCAGTCCCCTCGGCCACCGCGGCCGGCTATCGTATGACAAACCGATTAAAATATTCAGTGCAAAGACTGAAGGAAACCGCGTTTCAATAAAAATAAAGGATGGAAAGACTTGATGACAAATCTGCGAATGAATACCTTTCGTTTAAAACAAAAATTAAGGAAATCGGCCGTGTAGTTTGGTCTGGCCGACTGACTTTAGATTTCGTACATTCTTTTAATATATAAATAATATTAGAATATTTCCTTTTTTAATGTAATAATACCACATGCATATCACCATTAATGTAGGTAGGTTAAAGCGTTAAATTTTAACGCATTAAAATTTTATTACAAAATCAGACGATTGTGTAAGCCGCGGAAAGATTATAAATATTAGTTGTTAATTCGAGGAACCGGTTCCTTATTGGAAAAGGAGAATATAGCTGTTGCCTTATAGTATGTATACAAATAGACGATCACGGATTTTTAAAACAAAAAATAAAATGTTTCCCTGATGGAGAATCACTATCGCCTGGATCCCTGAGGATTAGTTTTAAGTAGAGGCTTATTTGAGGAGGTGCATTAGTTAAACGAATCAACACATGACTTTTCGCCTGCAGGAAAATTACTTCTAAATCTCCCTTGATGATGGCAATATTTGCGGTCGGAGCAATACTGAACATCAATCTTCTCCCTAGCTACTACCAAATTATCCCCTGCTTGTATGTCCTTACACCTTCGTGTACACGTTAGATCTCCAATCTTGCTGCTGCTATTTTGCTTCAGTTCTCGGATGACTCTGGTGTTACTCCACATCCTGTTCCTGTTGAGGCCTCAGACGGAACGGATACAGGGAAACGGCGTGACCCATGAGCCGACAGATATTATTATTTTTTCTTTTTTTTATCTCCTTCCTTCCCCCCACTCCCCTCGTGCGTCTACGGCTGAGTGAAAGCTGTCACGATTCGCTCGCGTGATTGTTCTGCATTTATTCTTCTCTTTTTCGTGTTTCCCATTCCGACTCGATGCGTACTTTAGATTAGGCCGGTTACGACTCCGGTGAAAGGAAACGGTTTTTAATTTGTTGTCCGTGATTTAAGGGGCACGACTCGAGTCGGACCCCTTCGGCGTTCCCATTCGGACGGACGGCATCACTCCATCTCTAGGGTCCGGACTCCAGGGAAAAAGGAAGGCGTCCCGTCTCACAGAATTCACCTCCGCTCCTTCCCCGGGTTGAATTATGTGGAAACGTATTTGTCTTTCAAACACGACCTTGGGTATTATGGAACGTGAAACAAAGGTTATCGCTGCATCGTCCCATTATTTATTTATTATTGCTGGGAGCTGGTATTATTTTCCTTTTCCAGTAAACACAACACCTCTTCAAGCCTGGGGCTAAAAAGTACCCTCCACCACCTGCTTACGTTGTCGTTATTGTGCTACAGATTTTTTTTCTGTAAGCCGAAGCGCTCCTTACACGGGACAAAGGAATGTGACTATTTCAAATTTAGTAAAAAAAACGTGTTCCCCAGCGCACTGCCTAAGGCCCAAAACTTTGACTATACTTTGAAAAACAATTTCTTCGAACGCCTCTGCGATCTTTATGGCAAATTCCTGAAACATTTGGTCAGATGGTCATAAAAATCCCAGTGAATAAGGAAACTCCTAATGTTCTCTAAGTCTGGAATACACAGATTGGTGTGTTCTACAGAAAGGTAGCCTGATTCTATCGCTGGTGACCCCTGTCTGAGTTGCGGATCGAAAGGTATCAGGCTGTTTAAGGGATTGGCTGGCATGGCGTTCGAAAGGATTCTGCTTATATTAATCTTTTCTATAGTTTTTCGAAATATATCAAGGCATATGGCGAGATTGTCCCTCTCCGAAGGACTGGTTGATTTGATACCATATCTTTATCTGCATCTTTATCCTTCTGAGGCTCGCGGTACATTATACTGTACTTCACAATTTAATTTTTTTCTGCTAGATATCACAGTTCAACTGAGCACTGGTGGCTAGGAACTCAAGTACGACTCAAAGAGTTCCAAAAACGTTACCTCCTAGCCACCAACGCCCAGTTCAACTGTAATCTCTAGCAGAAAAAAATTCATTTGTGAAGTACAGTATGCTGTGCTGTGGGCCTCAGGAGGGTAGGCACGTGAAAGTCAACAATCCTGTGAGGTAAACAACTTTTTTCTGAATCAAAATGCACCCCCAAAAGTAATTTAAAGAATGATGTGAAGAGGTATTAATGTAAGACGTGTGCTGCTCAGTGTTCCACAATAATACATCTCGTGTCGGCCAGCAATAAGTGGGAAGTTCACTACGAGAATGAATCGGCGTATGTAAATGCCTTTGTCCCCGCCTTCTTAGATGCGTTCTGGGCTAAAGAGCGTCCCTTGCCCTCACGACTGGGCAGGAACTGCACGCGATGCTGCAAAAGGAAAACTGGCGACCCTGCCAGGATAGCCGCGTGTCGCGGACACACTTGTGGTCTCCCAGCGCCTACAGTAATACCGCGTGGCTTCTGGTGGAGGATTCACGACCGAGATACGCTTGGAGGGGGAAAAACTAGCAATAAAAAAATTAGTAGCGCAACTGGATAACAAAAAATTGAGACGAGGTATGTGAGAGAGTCAAGAGAGAGGGAGGGAGAAGGAGAGAGATGGAAACCGGCAGAGCGAGCGCTCGCTTTTGTTTCGGTCTTTTTTCCGACCTCTTCAGCAGGGGGAGGGGCCGACGCTTGCGTCCTAATCTTGATGGCGGAGGCATACGCCTCAATTAGAGCCCGGCGCCGCAGGCCGTTCGGTAAAAAGGCTGCTAGCAAAAGGAGCACCGCGGAATCGCCAGGTAGGCTCAGCGCGCTGCCTTTTGTCGAAGATTATGCGCCGCAGATATTCCACACCACCCCTCCACCCCCGCCCGACCACGCCCACTCCACCGGGGCGTGCGCAAAGTGTTTGTGTACTCTCGCTATCCGCTCTCCACACCCCTAGACTGGAATGCCGGCGTGTCATGTATCGTGCAACTTCATGTGGAAAAAGTAGTTTCTGATAATTTGCTGTAAGTAGGTATTGCTAGTTACACTAGAAATTGCTATAAAAGTGGAGCCCGTCATTGCTATTACTGTATTATACAACACGACAAACATGAATGCTTACAACCAAAAAAAAAGTTCAAATGTTTGTATAGCTTATGGGACTTAACTACGGGGTCATAAGTCCCTAAACTTACAAACTACTTATGTACTAGCTAACACTAAGGACGGCACAAATATCCATGCCCGACGGGGGATTCGAACCCGCGACCATAGTGGCCGTGCAGACCGTGACTGGCGCGCCTCAGTACCCTCGGCCACCGCTGCCGGCAGCTTACGACCGTGCTAATGTTTACGTTCAGTTATTACTAGAGCGCCGCCGTGGAGTAGCCGAGCGGTCTAAAGCGTCTCGCTGCGGAGCGCGCGGTTGCTCGCCGTGGAGGTTCGAGTTCTCCCTGAGGCATGTGTGTGTGTGTTGTCCTTGGTTTAGTTTACCTAGGTTTAATTAGTTTTTAAGCTACGGACTGATGACTATGCAGTTTCGTCCGATAGATTTACAGACAGTTGAACATTTAATTTCTAGAGCGAACAGGGCGTCATGTCACACAAAATATTCAGATCAGTTCTGAAATTCATGGTGTGTAACGTATGGGTAGAGATGTCGACTTCGCTATGATGTACTGAAATTATCCTTCTCCTCTGTGTTAACTGACAACAACTTACGGATTCCTTTATCAAGTGGATCATTTAGTATTCTGAGATTCTACTGTACTGAGATGAACTTAATAATCAAGTGTGCGTTCTAAATATCGTTCTGTTCAAGATTAATTTTTTTCCTATTGGCTATCTATATTTCCTTGTCTTCTAATATTCTCATTTCAGATCTCTCTAAAGAATTTAGTAACTGATGATTGCTACTTATCGTAAGATCGTGCTCCGTTTTCCAGTTAATCTGACTATTATTAAGTGCCTTGAATATGAGTTTTTAAAATGTGTGGTCTCTTGAAGAGATCGGTAACGGTCTCTGGCAATCATAGTAATAAGTTATAATTAATTTTTTTTTCAAATGTGTGTAATTCTATGGGACCAAACTACTTTGGACATAAGTCCCTAGACTTTCAATCTACTTATACTGAGTGAAACTAACCTAAGGTCAACATACGCATCCATGCCCGACTTAACATTCGAATCTCCGACGCGGGAGGCCTCGAGATCCGTAACGTTGCGCTTCAGATCGCTCGGCTAATTCCGCGCGTCAAGTTTTAATCGACAGTTATCTTGTTGTTTTTTCATTCACACCATAATCATATGCTACAGTTGTGCAATGACAGAAAAGAAGTGACTGAGTTTCGAAATATTACAGCGCATGGAAATGGTACAAAACCCTTTCGATTTCTTTCAGTGTAATGTCATTACGTGAAGTACAAAAATCTATAGTCTTCATGAGACGCTAGTCATTTTACACTGACATTAGTGAGTAAAGAGTCCCAAAATTTGTCGCCTCGTTCGATCTGTTGGTAAACTGAAACAGTATCCTCGGCATTATCAGGAGACACATTTCCTGTTTGATTGAGAGATTTATGAGTTTATGCAGCCAACAATCATTAGCTTTCTCTGCAATCATCAGGAGACACACGAATTACGAAAAACAGGTGCCTAATCCTGTATGAAATTACGGACTATGTGTTTATTTAGCTAGCTAAATGTGAAATAAGAATTACGAAACAATTTGACAACATATATAGGAAAGTACAAAAGACGAGACTACCTTGTTAGCTATTTGCGAATGTACGAATTTCGAGATAATTAGTCCAACCTCATAAGGAAGTACGAAATACGAGATAATTCATCCGACTAAATGCGGATATACGAAGTACGAGGAAATTTGGCCAACTTCATACTTAAGTAGGAATGATGAGATTCGCTAGCGAAATGCAAAGATACCAATTACGAGACAATTTGCCAAACCATACACGCGAAGTACGAAAGATGAGATCATACAGTTAACTTGATGTGAAAGTAAACATTACGGTATAATGTGGCCAACAAAATAGTAATCTGCCGGTTATGAGATAATACTACCGACGAAATACGGAGGTACGAGTTAGGGGATAACGCTGACAGCAAAATACAGACGTACGAACAGTGAGGTAATTCAGCTAAGTCAATATGGGTGTAGCAACTGGCGTATTAATGTGAAATTACTCCTGACAAAGACCACAGAGCCTCTCGATGAAAACTTGAGTTCATCAGCAAGTGTGACGAGGGAATATGGCTGAGGAAGGCTTATTCGAGGCGGATTCCCGCTTTTGACCAGCATGGGAAACCTCTTCAGAAGGCGAGAACCTGCCACACACCTGCCGCCGAGTGCGTTATCGGTGGCTACAATCCGCCCCCTCATCACAGCAGCCCGTTAACCGCCTCCAGTAAATCATCCGGCGTTCAGCTCCCAGATCCATCAGAGCCCTCGGGTCCTTGAGGCGCCCGGAGATCGCTCATACCAGACACTCGGTTTTCCCGACTCGTGACCGTTGTTCTTGCTGCTGCTGCTGTTGTTGTTGTTGTTGTTATGAAGTGAGCGTGCGTGACCAGATAGCCGGGCCGCGGGCAGTCGGTAATTGAGAGATCAGCGTCGGCCGCTCCTCTTCGGCCATCTGGGCGCCTCCCGCCTGCCGCCTCCCCAGTAATTACGGGCATCGCAACAGCCCGTCGCATTCAAATTAAATTAATCTCGCCCGCCCGATCGGCACGAGAACGGCCGCGCTAACGAAGCGAAAACTGCCCCGGGGTCAATCGATACGCCCTCGGGGTCCTCCGCCGTCGGTGGAGCTTTGCGGTGCTCATTTTTACTTTTTTCCGGTGCCCGGTGCTGTACCCGGGACCTTTCTGCTCGAGGGAGCCTAGCGTTGGGCACAAGATCCATCTCGCTCCGGCAGAAGTCGTACCCACTGTGTCTACATATTGTGTTCCGAGACTCCATGTTTTTCCTTCTAGGTCCTCCTGACTCAATTCAGAGGCTCAAAAGTTCAAACCTCTCATAACTAAGGGACCAAATAGCCAGGGTCAAAGGTCCCTAGAATTGCACTCTACGTAACGTTAAGGACATGTCCCATGCTTGTGGAAGGGCTTGAATCTCTCGCCCTCAAGATCCACCACAATGAGTGAAGCTTCGTGGGGCTCATTTTTCTGTTTTTCCAATGCCGGTGCTGTAGCCGGGATCTTCCTGATCGAGGTAGCCTAGCACCTTACACAAGCTCCGACTCACTCTGGCAGAAGGCGTACCCAGTGTGTCGAGACATGGTTCTCCGAGACTCCATGTGTTTTCCTCTGGGTCCTCCTGACTCAGTTCAGTGGCTCAAAACTTCAAACTTCTGATAACTAAGAGACCAAACTCCCAGGGTCATCGGTCCATAGATTTGCACTCTACTTTAAGTTACACTAAGGACAACTCCCATGTCTGTGGGAGGTCTCGAACCTCCAGCGGGAGTGGTCGCGAGCTCAGTTCCACACGGAAAGCTGCTGGTACAGTTGAGTAATGTGGCTTAGTAGTTCGTCGAATTGAGAAAACCCAACAGCTGTGCGCTTTTTAATTTTACTTTGAGACCAGTTTCGCCATTAAAAACTGTCGAGGTCAGAAATGTAATCTATCCATTACCGAAACATAGCAGGTGCCAAGTATAGGTACAAAACTGGGGGCGAGGATTTCTGCTTACACAGTTTATCAAGTTGCTGTTAGAGGTATGTTAGCCTGATAAAAAGATTCTATAAAAAAAGAAATTGTACAACCAATCTGCAGTGTAGCGAACATATTAACTCAGTAGTTTAAGTTCGTCCTGTTTATATATTTCGTTGGAAGGATGTATATGATTCCTCATATGAGTTGGCGGAGTTATTAATTCACGCATAGATAACTCAGTTTCGGGCAATAAACTACTGTATAACTGCAATATGGGCTACATAGTAGGACAGACACGACATCACCAGATGATCCTTACAAGGTGAAAATGTTTCCTAACCCAACACACCTATAGTTACAATCAAGTAAAATGCTAAGGAATGCAGTCCAGGTGCAATCCCTCCCCCTTCCCACGCCTGATTCAGAGCAGGTGATCCCTGACGTGAGTTTATTCCTACGCGCCAGAGCCGGGTTTTGGTGCCCAGGACTCGAACCCAGTTCCCCCCAGCGACACTGGAGGCCGGGTCGCGCGCGTACTCCCCCGGGGGATGAACCGCGCGGTCGGGCGGTATGCTGATTGGTTCCCGGCGGCGGAAATATACGGCCCCAGCGGAGGCGCGAATTAGTGCAGGCTGACGTGAGAAAGGCCGCATAATAAACACGACCGGGGCCAACAAAACACACGGCCAGCCACCTGCACGCGTTGTGATTTCGGTAGTGTTTGTCCGCGCGCTGGGGGGTCCGGCGCTATCATAATTAAACACCGCTATCGACCGGCGGTATCTCGATAGGTCGCGCGGCGCGGCGATAGTGCGCGCGGCACTGCATTATAACGCGGCCGCGCCGACACAATTTGTGCGGGGGCGTTATAAAACAGGCGCGCCATCGCTCAGCCGCTCCATTATGTGGCCGCGTCACACAATTGTATCTAAACTCAATTACCCGCGCGCCGGCCGGCGCTACATCAGCCGCCGCGCCCGACAATGCCGCCGACCCCGCCATTGTTTCCCTAGCCCTAGCCGTGGCCCTAGACACCTGGCGGAACGCCGACACGCTCCAGGCGACCGGCTGAGGAACACCTCGTACTCCGCCGTTCTTCTCGGAGTGGAATCGTTCCGAGAAGAGGCGAGGTTCCTCAGGGATGCATATTTGGACCACTGAAATTAATTTTATTAAGTGTAGCCCTAGCCGTGGCCCTAGACACCTGGCCGAACGCCGACACGCTCCAGGCGACCGGCTGCAGAACACCTCGTACTCCGCCATTTATTATGTTACCGGTTTCGGCGTGCTCGACGCCATCTTCAGACATGTCGTAATTTACATAACTTCACAACATTTTTTTTTACATACTAAAAGCGTACATCCAGGTTGAGGCGTCTCCAAACATAAAATTTCTAGTCACAAATAAAATATATACATCCATCTTCTAATGGTTCTGAAGCGAGGTACTTCAAAGTCTAAGTTCTAAACTTAGAAGAGACTTTGAAATACCTCGCTTCAGAACCATTAGAAGATGGATGTATATATTTCATTTGTGACTAGAAATTTTATGTTTGGAGACGCCTCAACCTGGATGTACTCTTTTAGTATGTGAAAAAAGTTGTGAAGTTATGTAAAATACGACAGGTCTGAAGATGGCGTTGAGCACGCCGAAACCGGTAACATAATAAATGAAAAATCTGATCTTGGCTGCAAAATCATTATTAAACATCTTATTTTCTTTACTGTAAAACCCTATCTTGTCAGCCTGAAACTCCAGAAAAGACTTAAGATTTCCCAGCGATTTACGCATGTCGCATCTTGTTAAATAGAAATCCCTAGCCTTATATTAATATATTGGATCTTCGAACGTCACACGTATATGCCTGTAGGCCCAATATATGTCATCGTCCCATATATGTCAATAAGCATCGTGATAGCTGCTTATCAACAGTGTCATAATCGAAATACATCATGTGTTTACACAGACAAGACTCCACAGGATTGGTTATCTGTGTCACTGAAATTAAATTACTCCATTCATTTCCAGACCATCTTATTTTGCTTACTGTACAGTCCTATCTGTCAGCCTGAAACTCCGGAAAAGAATTAAGATTTTCCAGCGATTTACTCATGTCGCATCTTGTTAAGTAGAAATCCCTAACCTAAACCGCGGATAAGTTCTCTATAGCAGATGAGACCATGGAACAGATTACCTAAATCAGGAAACAGCTCAAGTTACACACCGATACGCTACGATGCAGCGTTCCGAATTGCTCCGCGAGAAGTAGCAGCTTGCGAAAATGGGAGTGCATGAAATCGGAGATAACATCGAAACGGAGATGTGACGAAAGGATCTGCGGCGCCGGCTTCGTCGCAGAGTGGAGCGGCGCGCGGTTTCCAGCTCCTGCTCTGGTGAACAGCGGCGACTCTTGCGACAGCCCTCTGACACAGTGGTATACCAGCCGTGACTACGTGGCCATTCGTCGCACAGACTTAATTGATTAATCCGCGCGTGTCCTGAGGATAATTGCCCCGTTAAGCGGGGAAAGGCCCGGCCCGACGCCCAGAAACAAACGCAGGCGGACAGGCCGCCGCTATCTGCCGCCGATGGTCGAGGGGCGCCGCGCCGCACGACCGCCGCTCACGACCACCACCACCACCACCACGACCGCGCGGCGATAAGCGCCGGTCGTGTCCGCGCATTTGTTCGCGGGGCAACCTCTGATCCGGCCGCTATCGCGTGCCGATCGGTGCGCCATCTGGCGCCAGCCGTGCGGCGGGTGCGTCTCCTCAGGGTTCCGTTCAGGGACCGCTGTTACTTGTCATAGTTTGGAAAAAATCACTGGGGCATTGCAATAGCGACATCTGAGGGGTCGGTTCCAGATCCGTTATTACCGGGTCACACTGTTATGTTAAGAAATGGTGTTCCTCAAGACCGACTCGTGAGGGCTTCGTTCTAGGACCGATATTACTTGGTCGAATGTGGGAAAAATCACTGAGATTACACAAAATGGTGCTCTGCAAGAGTGACACCTCAGGGGTCCGTTACAGGACCTTGGTCACCCACGACTGTTCTTAGTTGGTCACATTTAGGCAAAAAGTACTGAGGTGTCACAAAATGGTGCTCTGCAAAAGTAACACCTCAGGGATCCGTTCCAGGACCCATGTTAATGGGCCACAATTAGGACAAAAAATCACTGAGATGACACAAAACGGTACTCCACAATATCGACACCTCAGGGGTCCGTTCTAGGTCCGTTGTTACCGGTCACATGTAGGAAAATAGTGATTCTCATGACCGACTCGTCAGAAGTCTATTGTAGGTCCAATATTACTTAGTATCATTTAGGAAAAATCACTATCACAAAGTGGCACACCACACGAGAGCGACACCTTATGATTCCCGTCCATGACATCAGTTACTTGGTCACTTTCTTTTTTTTTTTTTTTTTTTTTTTTTTTTTTTTTTTTTAAATCTCTGAGATGCCACAAAATTGTGCTCCACAAGAGCGACATCTCCGGGGTCCGTACTACGACCGTTGTTACTTGGTCATATACACGAAAAATCACTGAGATGTCACAAAATAGTACTCTGCAAAAGCGACACCTCAAGGGTCCGTTTCAGGACCGTCGTTAGTTGGTCATATGTACGAAAAATCACTGAGATGTCACAAAATGATGCTCCGCATACGCGACACCACTGGAGTTGCATAGACCATAGTTACCTCACCGCAATTAGGACAAAAATAATCACCTGTGATCTCACAAAATACACTCTGAAGTTCTCCATTCAATGACCATTGTTACATTGTCACAATTAAGAGAAAAAAAAGAGTGCCACATACGAACTAGCGCTCCATATGTGTGTCACTCAGGTCACAATAATTCATCGCCGTCTTCTCCTCGTCGACAATCACGTCGATTCTTACAATCATTACAATCATCGTCATTTTACATTCGAGAGTCACTGATTGGTACATTCTCTTCCACAGTTCTCCAACCACGCTGCACCTTCATTTTACTTACTGTCGTCTAGCCATTCTTCCATCAGATCATTTCCTCTCTCCACTCTTATCATTATAAATTCTTATTTGTAATTGCCCTCTTTTATTATTTATTTTTAGCATTTGCCATCTCCACTATAAATTCTGGTGAAAAGGTGCGTTAGTATGCAGAGCGCCAATTCAAAAGGAACTGAGATTGTCCAGTTAGTGATACACACACACACACACACACACACACACACAAGTACGTCATGCAGTCGACCTCCAGTCTAAACCAAAGGTGAAATCAATTTCGTAATTACCGCCACCACACCGTTCCGCTAATTTAATAACAGGGCATTAAGTGAATGACGGCCATATCTAAGGCCATGATCGCGTTTCGCAAGGCGAGTGGTTTTAGGCCCCCGAAAACGCCACACGTGAGCGGCTAAAATAACAATAAAAATATTAAATGCTACACACGCCCACACATACACACACGAATTGTCCGATCAGACATCGGGACCAAACTTGCACGACATATCAATGCGGTATGTGTGTGTGTGTGTGTGTGTGTGTGTGTGTGTGTCTTTATCCAGTCTACGTCGCTCAATCGGGGCGACAGGGGGGAGACTACAAAAGAAAACAACAAAAGGCGAACTACGAAATCGATGGCGCTGGTAGATTCAGACGTCACGACACCAGATTAAGGGCAGCAGATTAAAACTCCGGTCTCGGGGGGAGTGGAAAGAAATACAGAGGGTGGAGGTTGGGGGGGGGGATCGGAATGAACAGATCTAAAAACGCCGCCGGGGCTTTCTGAGTGAGCGGTCACACGGACAGGACAGGACTCAAACCCTCGCCTTGCTCAATCGGCCCCGCTCTTGACGCCGTGACTTCTCGCTTCGCGACAGCACGACTCTCGACTGCACAAAAGTCGTGCGTGTTCTCGATTTTTTCCGCTTCGCTGTTTTCCGTTCCTGTTCTTTTTTATCCGCCGTCTGCGAAGGCTTTCAAGGCCGCTTCGAAAGAATGCGGGATTTTCTCCGCTCTGATATCCCAGGCTCACGACGCCACACCCCGACAGTATTTTTGTTTGTTTGTTTGTTTCCGCGTCCGCGTGTCGGCAGTTTGAGCGACTGCTATTATAGTACGCTCTCGTAATTGGCGAGACACGTCTCGCGCTGCGCTACTTCCGCCTGCTTGTCGCTTGCCGCTTACCTTCGGGCTGGTCGCGAGACGGATTGAGAGAGATTGTGTCCGATCCTGTGTTGGCAACAGGTTATCAAGGATACAGGGGATTACCTGCTTGAACATCTACCGGGAGGCAAAATAAACGACAAATTGGGTGCGAAATTTTTCGCGCTCAACTTGCTTTCATCCTCCGTTGCAGGCTGGGGTTCGATCCCTGATACTGCAAAACGTTTTCTTCGGTCTCAGTCTCGTGAGAGCAGCTGTAGAGATACTCGGCCGAGTATATGGGTTCCAGAGTCAAGAAACACAATAACAACCGAAACAGTTATGTGTTTACGAAATGTCCTTCCACATTGTAATCTAATGACGTCATTTGCAGCGGATAACATGGCGGTCGGTCGGATCCAATTGTCTCATCTATTGCCAGAACTCGGAACCTTGTAAATCTATCGGACCAAACTGCGTGGTCATCAGTCAGTAGCTTACAAACTACTTAAACCTAGGTAAACTAACCTAAGGACAAACACAAACACCCATGCCCCAGGGAGGACTCGAACCTCCGACGGCGAGCAACCGCGCGCTCCGCAGCGAGGAGCCTTAGACCGGTCGGCTACTCCACCGCGGCAACCTTACCTTAACTCCTCCCCGCATAGGAAGTGGAATGGATGGAAACTGTTTCAATTACTTCCAAACTGCAAGAGAAAAACGTGTACTCACTCATATTGTTGGTGTTTGAAAAACGCGAGTAAAGTATAACTCAAGTCGAACGCTAAAGTACTAGTGAAAAACACTGAACTTCTATACGATGCGGAATAAATGTACCATAATTTGGGAAATCAGCCGTTTGATTTAAACAATTCTTTTTCAGTATGGTGTAGTATTCTCAAAAGTAAATGCATATCCTTATTTCCGTTCAAGGGAATGGAAAATATAAAAATGTGTTACACACCGTCTATGAGGGTTGAACAATGCACATGCCTAGGATACTGATATAAAAAAATGTATGGTATGTAAACTACAGCTATATGGTTCTATCTAATTTGTCAATGATACATTTTATATTATGTGATTATACGGACGGTTGACTTCTCATTATTTTAGCACTGATTATGACAAGTCAATTGCCGAAATTGAGATCTGCAAAATAATACAGTTCCTTACAAAAAGAACGACTTATTGCTGCAAATCGCCCATTAGGATATCATAAACACGGTCGTGGGTGCAAAAGAACCCTTCTTTATGGAAGGCAATCTGATAGAATAGAAAATTTGTAACCAAAAATGTGTTTATGTTGGTTTTTTATTATTTTTAGTCTGTAGCCAGCCACCGTAACATAGGTGACTCGTACCAAAACATTCAGAAAATATCCTTGAACAGTCGCCGAAATTTCTAGGTGCAGTTCTGGGTTATCTGCGCGTATTTCATCAGATGCGGAGACACAAATCTCAACTTATAGCAGGTACTAGAAAACGAAAAATATGGGGGTAATGGAAGACACATTATGTCTTTTATGCACAGCGATATAAGAAAAATTTAGACCCTTGTCGCACAACACTTTTATTTGTTGAACAATTTTATAAAAGAAATTGGTGAAATGTTACAGAATTAAATTGTAATGAGAATATCAATAAACATTTTAATATTTTTTTTTAAAAAGTTTTTCGAAAACAGTGGTAGTACATTAAATTTACCCCCACCACGGGTCGTCATCACTAAAATTTGCCTCTTCAGCTGAAGAACTGTGATCTGAGGTTATTTCTGCATAGAGTTATGCCATTAACTCACCATCTTTTTATTATTTCCTTTAAGTTTATTATTATTAACTGAAATGAAAGGTAACGCCTCGTGTTATGTGGAAGACCTTCGATGCACGCTGGTACAAATTTTGAACTCTGAGTTACTCGTGAATCATTCATTTTATATAGTATAAATCCAAAAACCATGAAGTTTACAGTGATTGAAATGCATAGACATCATTATCTTGGCTGTATGAAAGAGATGAATCAATAATATATCACAAAAAGGCAGACAAAATATGCTCTTGACCGCAGAGGGGGGGAAACCTGCCAATACTGTACACGCCATGGGAAATAACTGCCGCGGTATAGTAGCCGAGCGGTCTAAGGACTTCGCTGCGGAGGGCGCGATTGCTCGCCGTCGAAGGTTCAAGTCCTCTCTGGGGCATGGTTATGTGTGTTGTATAAGTAGTTTGTAAGATACGGAATGATGACCACGCACTTTGGTCCGATAATTTACAAACATTTGAATATTGGGAAATAACTATCGCCATATATGAGCAAAACTACTTCTGACACCTCTTGCTCACTGTGGGTATTACGACCTTACATACAATGGGTGGTTCAGGAAATGAACTTTCATGTTGGATGAGTCACATAATTATGTGGTGCGTTTTTTGTACCATTATGCAGTTATGCGAGGCGGAATAGTGATACACAAAATGTAGCACCAACCCTGAAAGAGTTATTCGACCCAGGAAATTAGCACACATCTTCTCGTGACTGAAGCAAATTCAACAATTTCGACCTATTTTTTTTTTTTTTTTTTTTTTTCGTTGTAGATGCGTCAGCAGCCATTTTCAGCCTGGACGCTCGCGGCATCGCGAGGGACATCGGTCCCGGGTTCGATGCCAGGGCAGTTACAGGACACCGAGCACAGACAAGCCAGCAGCCGCTACGGGCGTCAGCTACAGCGAACGCGAACAATTGAACTGCAGCCGGGACAAGGGGATGCGCAGGACTTTATCGCCCGTGAACCACGCTCACACACACAAACACACACATACACACACACGTGTGCACTCGCGTTGCTTCCTGGTCTGGACACGAGCCCGCGATGGATTGGCTGAGCAGTGTTGAGGGAGTCCGAGCGAACACACACACACGCACACACACACACACTGTGCGTGCATTGGCGCCCAGCGACACAGTTCAATTATTGGCCGTCGTGTTCCCGGAGCCAGCAACGCCAATATATGAGTCTCCATGTGTGTGTGTGTGTGTGTGTGATGCCGAGAACAAATTCGGGACGACCCACGTCACACGGACACACACATACACACTCACACATACGCGAAGTCACATGCGCGCAATTCTAGTACACGCCCTGAAACAAGGAGCGCCACACGCGGTAATAAATAATGAAATATAATACATCCCCCAACCCCACCCCTAGCTGACCGCTGGCATCGGTTCTACGCTCCACCCCTTCCTACCGCCCCCTCTCCAACACCCCTTCCCAACCCCCTCCAGAAACTTCCCTGACCTCACCTCCATCACCACTTTTTTTGTTCCTCATATATAAAAAACAATGCCTCCCTGTGTGTTGTTGTTGTGTGTTGCTGTCGTCGTCCGATGCAATCCATTCGTACGTTACAAGAGCTGAAAATTTGGTCGCTTCTGCGTTTCTGTGCCTTTTTTTGTTTTGTTTTGTTTTAATCACGATTAACTTTGCTCCATAAACAACGACTGTGAAAATTGTGTGGAAGAGCCGCGTGCGGTGAAAAAAGAAAGAAACAAAGAAAGAAAATAAAAAAAATGAAGGAGGAACAACGTCCAGAAAAAGACTCGGAAAGAAATATTTTATTTTATCCTGTGTTCTGTTTACTTGCTGTTTCATATTCGTAGATGATTATTGGCTCCTTTTGTAGCTTTTACGCGACTGCGGAGGAATATATGGCACTCAATTTCTCCAAAGTCTTGTCAAAATAAAGACAGCAATCGCTTTCCTTCTTCAATATGAAATCTTTTTCATGTCTTTCATGTCGCACTTTCTGAGTGTACTTAGAAAAAACGTAGGCCTACTGTCTCAATCTAGGAGTAAGGAGAAAAATTGTTCATGCAGCGCGTCTGTCCTTCACCAGCAATACCCGAAAAGTGCTCTAGTAATTTAAAATCTAATAATTTTTTTCAACTCACTGCACTGTACAATATCATTAAGCATTTCGTAAACCTGAACAAATTAAGGAAAAGAAAAAATAACGTATTCTTTTTGAAATCCAAACCATCTCTGAAATGCCGCGGCGGAGCGGCCGAGCGCATGGAGTCGGCTATGCTACGATGCGCGAGGCCGTTCCCCGTCGGGGGTTCGAATCCCCCCTCGAGCATGGAGCTCTGATGCTGCCTG
This sequence comes from Locusta migratoria, assembly GCA_026315105.1. Taxonomy (NCBI): domain Eukaryota; kingdom Metazoa; phylum Arthropoda; class Insecta; order Orthoptera; family Acrididae; genus Locusta; species Locusta migratoria. Next base: position 75,973,065 of record CM048754.1, on the reverse strand, counting down.
GCGTCCGCTGTTAGTCGTTACTAAACCAAGTGGGGCATTGTAATGCTGTCCGACATTCTTAAACGTGGTTTAGGACGAAATTAAGGAATGAATACATGTCGCTGCAGGGATTTCCAGCCACTGGCAGGCATCATAACAGACCCCTTAAGACAACAATAATTGCATCATGTTGAAGTAGCAGACACCATTGGAGCTTGCTATCTAGTGTTACCATGTTAGATGTTCAAATGTTCAAATGTTTGTAAATCTTATGGGACTTAACTACGGGGTCATCAGTCCCTAAACTTACAAACTACTTATGAGCTACTTACGAACTAGGACGGCACAAATATCCATGCCCGAGGGGGGATTCGAACCCCCGACCGTAGTGGCCGTGCAGACCGTGATTGAAGCGCCTCAGTCCCCTCGGCCACCGCGGCCGGCATGTTAGATGTTATGGACACATGCAGACGATGTAATTCAAATTCGCTGTCCAATAGACACTGGGAACCAATGTGATTGGAATTTGCTGTGTAGCATTATTGTGTTGGAGTTCACAGAGCTCTGCAGGCGCACCATGGGAGCTGTCTAGTGTTATCGTGTTGAAGCTCACAGACGTCAGTACCCGACTCTGTTGGAGAAGTCTAGCGTTGTCGTGCTGGAGCTTACTGATGCCAGTACCCGACTATATTGGAGCGGTCTAGCGTTATCGTGTTGTTCACATACTCCAGCACCCAACCCCATTGGAGAGGTCTAGCATTATCGTGCTGGAGCTCACAGACACCAGTACCTGACTATTGGAGAGGTCTAGCGTTATCGTGTTGCAGACACCGGCACCCGACTCTACTGGAGAGGTCTAGCGTTAGCGTGCTGGAGTTCCCAGACGCCGTCAGCCGCCGCCATGGCATCTGGCTGCAGCACACGTGTCCGCCGCCTGCACCGGACTCCCGGCTCTCGTTGCGTGCCGCGCAAGTTGCGTGCGGCTGTTGGGAGGCACGCGATCCGCGCCCCGCTGTGCAGACGCCGGCAATGACGTCTCAATCCGGAGGCCGCAACCGGTCTGCGCTCATTACCATCCCAGGCCCACTCCCACCAAGCCACTCCCCCACACCGATCCACCAGCTACTCACCAGATCTCGCTGTCCGCCGAAACAACTCTCCAGAATCCTCTACCACACCTGCTGGCCATTAAAGCATTGGGTGGTCCTAGAAAGTAAGATCTAATGAACGTCAACTGAATGAAAAGTTTCATCAACTGTACTGGGTGGAGCGTGTAGAAGAAGCCCAGATAAGTGGATACGATCTTGAAACGTTTTTTGGCAGCATTACAGCAGGTAGAAGCAGCCTTCCAGTAGTATGGAGCAACTGCCCATACAGTAGGCTGAGCATCGTATCACGTTCATACAGTCTCCACGCTGACAAAGTCATCAGCAGAGGTCACGGCTCTAATATACCACTCGGGCCTCCTGGTCTGTCAATTTGCCACTACCGTGTATGTGGAGAACCCTAAAAAAAAAAAAAAAAAAAAAAAAAAAAAAAATATATATATATATATATATATATATATATATATATATATATATATATATATATATATATATATCTTCCGGACTGGCGTTGTCCGTACATAAAAATTTACCCTGATGGTTTCGCCTTCGTCTGCGGAAGGAATCCTCTAAGGTAAAGCTGCGTGCTGCAACGACAACGCGAGTGCGCGCCGTATATATAAGACAAACAGAGATCGCCGCTGTCATTCACATGACGTCGGTTGTCTCTACTATTGCCAACCTTCTCGACTGAAATTAATCGATTGTTATGCTGTTTCTGCAATATTGTCATCCAGATCTTATCAAGTTTAACACCTTCGTCTTTTCTTGTTAAAATTATTGCGGCGTTTAAAAATCTCAATGGCCTCTCTGTACATACCCGCATAATAATGCGACGTCTATGCTACGAGGGTCGTCTCGCTACATTTTATTTCGTGGCCACCTCCTTGATTCACGTGTTCTGCTACAGCCGATTTATCAATATGTCCGAGGCGGCAGTTCCTTTTGTGTTCGCCCAGACGGGTCTTGCCGCTTCTTTTTGCTGTGCCTATATGAACTTGTCCACAACTGCAGAGAATTTCGTAGACACCTGGTGTAGCCAGGAGATGTCGCTTATCTTTTGCGGATCTTAAACAGTCTTTTATTTTCCTGGTGGTTCTGAAAGCAGTTTCCACGTCTTACTTGCTTAAAATTTTGCCAGTGCAATCAGTAACCTTACTGATAAGTGTTAGGAAAACTTTCCCCGTGGGTTGATGTCGTTGCTCGTCCGGCCTGGTTGTCAGTCTAGGGCACAGTGCACGATCTGTCTCTCTGTCACAATTGCCATTCTTCTAAAAGGTTACTCTAAGGTGTTCAGTCTCATCATCTAACCAGTGCCGAGAGGTGACTGGTGTGCACTTTGAACATCTGCTGTAGTCAGCTTAGTACTGTATTTCTTTCCCCTGCTGTAGTTTCTATGTATCCTCGGACTTTCTTCTCTGGGCCATTTTTATTTGCTGCGTCTCATATTTATTAGTAAATTTACTAATATTCTCTGTTTGGAGGAAGATAAGAAGGAGCCAACTTGGATAGAAGTGGATGAAGCGACAAGGGCAGTTAAAGGAGGGAGCGGATGAAGTAAGTGTAGAGATGTGGGAGTACGATAGATGTATCGAGTCATGAGAGTAGTATGGCAAGAAAGAAATAACTCCGAAGACTGGAGAAAAGAGTAAAGAGAAGAAGAAAACTGGTTCAGAATAACAGGGGTATCATCCTGATGTGCAAAGCTGCCCAGGGTTTGAGAAGAGTTTGGGAGTGAGACTACGAAAGAAAGTAGAGCGAGTCTTCAGGGAGGAAAAATGCCGTAATAAGAAGACCTTTCTGCAGCAGACACCGAATCACCAACGTCTCTCGCCAGAGATGTTGCTTGCATGTATCTGCACTCTAGTATAAAAACTGGAGCTTTCAACATTTTTTACCATTACATTCCTCAAGGTAATGAAAACATAACAAGTGTCGCATCCCGATTTTTCTGAACTAGTAGCTCAGTGGGAGAGGGGCCAAATCAAACGGGATCCTGGTTTTACATTCCCAAGAAGACGACGTTTCCAAAGAAATTCAGGTTGCCTCACCTGTATGAAGAACCTGCAAAAGAATGGCGGAAGATACATATAAATAAATTAATGAGACGACGGTAAACAGTAAAAGGATTTAAACGTGAAAGGAAGGAAGGAAGGCGAGCTTGTGCTAGTACGGAAGCGAGAGCAGGGAGCGGGGGAGTAATTTATCTGCGTGTGTTCTGCTGTGACAAGAGTACGGGACGAGGCGCAGGGACCCGGGAGGTCTGGAGGGTGGAGGAGGGAGGGACAGAGGGTGGGGCGCCCTCCCAGCCCAGCCGGCGCAGCTACCGCTCTTCTCTTACCAATTAAAGCCGCGGAATAAATCTTGGCAGAGCCTCCCTCAAGGCGCAAAGGGTAAGGCGGCCGGCTCTGTGCGCTTACGTACACTGTGCGGCGGTGGAGGGTAGGAGGGGGAGGGAGGGTAGGAGGGGGGGAGGGTAGGAGGGGGAGGAAAGTGGGGGCGCAGTCGGCGGCGGCTTCCCAGCGTGATTTGTGGAGTCGCGACGGGCGCCGGGGCTCAAAGAGGGGACCGCAGCCAGCGGGGTCGGGACTCCCCTCGCGCAGTGACGTATGTGGCGGCGCTCCCCAGGCGCGCGCGTGTGCTGTCTGGCATCCGCTGTTAGTCGTTACCAAACTGAGTGGGGGTTGTAATGCACTCTGACGTTCTCGCGCTTGATTTAGGACGAAATTAAGAAATGACTACTATGCGGCAGCTACTTTACTCTTAATATCTACGGTAAAAGTTTCATTCAAGTATGTATGCAGTGGTAAATATATCTAGATCTACATAGATACTCTGCATATCACATGTAAGTGCCTGGCAGAGGGTTCATTAAGCTTTTTCATAAGTTTTCTCTACCGTTCCATTCTCTAATAGCGCGCGGGAAGAAAGAACACCTAAATCGTTCCGTTTTCGATCTGATTTCTCTTATTTTATTGGGATGGTGTGGGTGGTAGCGAAATATTTTCACATTCAGAAGTAAAATTCAGTGATTGGAACTTCGCAAACAGATCACGCCGCAATGAGTAACGTCTTTCTTTTAATGATTTCCACCCCAATTCGTGCAACATTTCCGTGACGCTTTCCCCCCCGTAACGTGAGAAAACAAAACGAGCTGCCCTTCTCTGAACCTTCTCAATATTTTCCATCAGTCCCACCTGGTGAGGGTCCCACAACACAAGGGGCAACAGTACTCCAGGAAAGGACGCATAAGTGTGATGTAGGCAGTCTCTTTGGTGGAGCTGGTACAACTTCGTAGCGTTCTGCCAATAAAACGTAACCTTTGGTTCGCCTTCCCCACAACATATTCTACGTTTTCTCTCCAGTCTAAGTTGTTTGTAATTGTAACTCCCAGGTATTTGGTAGAATTTACGACCTTAAGGTTTGACTGACTTCCTGCCGTCTCTAATGACCACGCCCGCCAGGGGGCTCACGGTTCTTTCGTATGTGCGTGGCGAGCACGGGGCTCCGAGCTAATGCAGTCTTCCTTCCTTTTTTACTTCCCAGACTGCATTTCTTTTTCCCCTCTCCTCCCCTCCTTTCCTATCCTCACTCCTTCCCCTCCCCACTGGGGGACTGATAACCTCAGTAGTTTAGTCCCCCTATCCCAACCAAACAACCCAACCCATCCTCTAATGACCACGCTGTCTACGGGACGTTAAAACCTAAGCCTTCCCCTCCCTCCCCTTTCCGATCAACACTCCTTCCCCTCTCCACCGGTGGACTGATGACCTACTCAGTCTCTTGCCCCTGTTCCAAACGACCAACGAACCAAAATAACTGAAGAACCGACACCGAACGAACGACGAATCCGTGGGCATCTGTTGCGACGTCTAACGCACCCAGCGGCTAAAGCTGCCAGGCACAGCAGAGCTGAAGCCGTCGTGACCGCGACAGAGTCCGACAGAGAGCGACCGGGGGCGGCGGAGGCGGCGGGGGCGGCGGTCGGCCGGGGGCGGCGGTATTTCGCTCAGGTGGGCCGCGCCGTCCCTCTGCCGGCGGCGGCCTTAACTCGCGCCTGTAATGGGATTAGCGGGAGCCGGCCCCACAATCAGTCGCGACAGCCTCCGCCGCCCCCACCGCCCCCGGGGGCTGAATAATTACTGCCGCGCTAACAAACACAAGCAGCGCCAACCGCCCGTGGCTGCCTCTGGCGCGAACCCAGCTACCGGCAGTAGTGCGTCGACTCGCTGTACACCAAGCATTCACAGCCTGCGTGTCTACATCGGCATTTATTTTTCTGCAAAACAGCTGTGCTGGACATCCAATTGCACCATTAGATCACTGCCCGTTCCGCGAGGGAAAAGTACGAGTACGAGGAAGAGAAATAAGAAGGTTTGGTATGTCTATAGTTGGCGTCATGTAGGAAGGCGCTTCCACGCATACAGGTGGAGCGATAGGAGTGGAGGAGCTACGGCCGAGCGACAACAGTGAAGTCTGCAGGAGAAATGCTGCAACAAGCCACGCTCCTAGAGAATGAACGTTATTGGCTGCCAGTGCAGTAATGGAGGGGGATGCGCAGAACGACTGACAACTGGACCGCCTTCCTGCGTGAGGCGAACTATAGGAGATGCCCAGTTCGTACCTACCTGACAGCAGATTATCAATTTCTCCAGTTACACACGGTAATTTTGTTTCTTCCACCGTGTGCAAACTGTAGGGACTGATCCACGAGATGATACAGAAAAAAAGAAAAGGTCTAATGCAATTATTAGACCATTTTTATCCACATAATCTCATCGATCAATCCTTACAGTTTTCACATGGTAGAAAAATATATATACATACATCAATATGTATAAGTGAAGATATCGATACCCGCCTTCTTCTTTTACTGAATTGGTCCTCAGGCAGGTAGGTCTGGACAAACTGCTTAGTTTGCTTGTGAATTCTCCCTCATTTCGCAACTGCTAATGTCCAGCCTCTCCTTGTCTTGTCCCTCTTTCTCCTTCTACTTTTCCCTCCATTATACTCTGCAGCAGAGTGGCCACGTGGTCCAAGGCTTCTTGCTATGGTCTGAGCGGCCGTCCCCACCGGACGTTCGAGTCCCCCCCCCTCTGGTATAGGTGTTGTGTTGCTCCAGACTGATGACCATACTAGTTTGGTCCAATAGGTTTACAAATATTATAAAATTTAGTACACAGTTCCTGCGTAATATGTATCCCACCCAACATTTTTTTTCCTCTTCTGCCCCTTCCTCATGAAGTTCCTTTCCTCTGTCAACTTGTTCTACACCTCCATATTTCTCATTCTGTCGGTCCATCTCCACATTTCTCAATACCTTCCTTCCATCTGACTGACTACCCAAGCTTCGGAACCATAAGACACTATTATAAACTGTAAACTCCGTGCTACAGGCATGCAAAGGCCCTACTGATACCGACCGGCCACCGTGTTCCCCTTCAGCCAAAGACTTCAACGGAGCGGTGTGGCGGTGGACCTGGCCAGTGCCCCACACTAAAGGCCGTTGTGTCGGTTTTCTTGCCCGGAGCCGCTACTCCTCAACGAAGTACCAGTAGCTCTTCAGTTGGTCCTCACCCAAGTAGCTCCTCATCTGGCCTTAAAAGGGCTGAGTACCGCCTGCTTGCAAACAGCGCTCGGAAGACCCGAGTGGTGACGCATCCAAGTGCTAGTCAAGCCTGACAGTGATCCAGCGAGAAACGCCACTTTTCTTGGCACATAAGACACCACGCTCCACACAAAATATTGGACGAACATTTTCCCGAAATGAATGGGGATGCTGCTGGTTGTCACTAAATCTCTCTGTCTCCCAAACGCTTTCTTTCCCATGGAAATTTCCGCGCCTCACTTCTTCTGTACATCTTCCATCGGAAATTATCAAGCGGTCCAAATTCCCCATCTCTGAAAATAAATCACTGGATGACGTCCGCACTGTAACAGTTCTCACGATGTCTCGAATTCTCTTTCCCTGGCCAACAGATCTGGCTGAAAAACCCGACCGGAGAATTGTAAGCAACTGCTGGAGGAAGAAACGACCATTTTCGTCATCACCGCGCTACAGCTCCATTAGTGCGGACCCATTTCAGCGGCGAAAAGCTGAAAAATAAAAAGACCGGGTGATCCGAACTGTAAATTGCGTGCATATTCTCCTCTTCCTCCCCGGGGGGAACTGCATAAATAATTCAGATTAGCAGAAACGGCCGCCTAATGCTATCCCGCAGCCATTACACGGCCCATATTTTTTTTTCGCTACTTTTTTTTCCTCCGGCGCCATCTGTCAGCGGATATGGCGTCTGGAACTGCGCAGTAAACAAGCGGCCCGAAGACGCGAGCCGACTTCCTGCCGAAACGCCGCGACGACCCACTGCGGAGGAGTACATAAAGTCTGGACCGGTACCAAGAATAATTGGCAAGCATCGGGGCCATCTTTTATTTCGCTCGGCACTGGTGCCAGAGGCTCCTCGCAGCCTCCCGCGAATCTGCTGTAGTCTGCGGAAACTATGGCGGCCGCGGTGACGAGTGTTTCGCCACTGTTCGAGCGGTGTCTCCTCATTGAAAGGTCGTCCGCCGGAAGTTGCAGGCGATCGTTATCGTATAATGAGGACCGTCTCGTTTCGTGGAAGAGGATGTTTACAGCGCGGCAGTTCCAGCCAACTGAGACAAAGTGTGAGGACGCAACTTTGGAAATGGGCTTACAATACGAGACGACGCAGTGATCTCGTCTGATGGTTTATGTTTCAGTCCGTCTTTGTTGGAGCTCTGGACGAAGTGTCTCGCCTGTTCAAGTGATGGAACTGTATCTCAAAACAGCTGTCTTCTATCTCCCTTGATTTATCAGAGCCAAACGTAACTTAAATTTGCCCTTTTTGTGTGGAACTGATTTTTGGTCCTAAGGTAGTATAGCAGATTTTTAAAATAAAACATTTTTTTCCTCTTACTTTTCATATCCCTTACTTACTGGCACGAGGCATTTCGGCCATATGCTGTCTTCATCATGTGACTGTTAAGTGGTCATATTATATACCGCAACTTAGGGCGCAGCTAAATATGTGGGAAAACTCAGTGAAATCGATAAGGACCTGAGAAAAAGCAGTAATGTCCTTTACATAAACGTTTCATTTGCTTTCGTTACCGTCTTCAGCCATTTGTTGTGGTGTACTTGACACAGACCACGTCACTATGCAGGTTGGTCATTTGTGTGAAAATTAGATTTATAAACACGAATAGTCCTTTACATCATTTGACCAGTTTTCGAGAAATTCTGAATTTTTTCTGTTACTTTTACTTGCTTTGAAATGTCATACATTCATAAGACTAAAGTTATATACCGGGTGATCAAAAAGTCAGTATAAATTTGAAATACTGTAGATGGAAAAGTAAAAATAGGCACACATACTTGGAATGACATAGGGGTTTTATTAGAAGCAAACATCTACCGTTATCGGTCCTTTTTTCTTCCAGGAACTGCGCGATTCTGGTTTTGTAACTGCTACCGTGACGGGTGAAAGGTACGCCGATATGTTACAGAATCGCATCATCCCCCGCCTGGCTGATAAACACCTGCTGGAACGTACGATTTTTATGTAGGATGGCGCTCCACCCCATATTGCTAGACGCGCGCGTCGTTTGGTGATGATCGTGTGCTCAGCCGCCACTTTCGTCATGCTTGGCCTCCTAGGTCCCCAGACCTCAGTCCGTGCGATTATTCGCTTTGGGGTTACCTGAAGTCGCAAGTGTATCGTGATCGACCGAGATCTCTAGGGATGCTGAAAGACAACATCCGACGCCAATGCCTTACCATAAGTCCGGACATGCTATACAGTGCTGTTCACAACATTATTCCTCGAGTACATCTATTGTTGAGGAATGATGGTGAACATATTGAACATTTCCTGTAAAGAATTTCATCTTTGCTTTGTCTTAATTTGTTATGCTAATTATTGCTTTTCTCACCAGATGAAGCGCCATCTGTGGGACATTTTCTGAACTTTTTTTTTCTTTAATAAAACCCCGTGTCATTCGAAGCATGTGTGTCAATTTTTACCTCTCTATCTACATTATTCTGTGGTTTATTAAGTTTTCAAATTTATACTGACTTTTTGATCATCCGGTACATAAATCCCACGAAATACGACGGCCAATTTGCGTCTTCACCTCTCTACCGAAAAGAGCTGCCCCCTCCCCGGATAGCCACGTGGTGTGACGTCGGTGGCGTTCTACCACCTCACTGGTGATCGTTCAGACTTACGATGAGAATATCTGGCATACTTGATTCTGCCCGACACGTTGGAAAGCTTCTCCGAGATGCGGTTCGCACGTTGTCCACACTCGTTGATACACTCGCTCCGTGTGCCGACGGCTTTAGGACGGCCGCCACCCTATCCAGGGGGTGTCTCCGCGCCTACCAACCCCCTCGCTCACCCTTTGGCCACCCCCGGCGGTCCTGGAACGCTCCCCAGAGCCCCGTGGCAGCAGCCAACTCCTAACTCAGTTAGCTTTCGCAAACTTAATGCCCTCGCCGAGACAGACGCGCTCCGGCGACCAAACTTGGAACTTTACGCGGTCGCCCCGCACCACGCAGGAACAAACTCCCCCTCTCCTCCCTCCATCTCGCTTTGTTTCTCCCACTGTCTCCACTATTTTTTTCCCTCTACTCCTCCTCCCTACTCCGTTTCGACCCGACGAGAGATTACTCGCCGGTTTTAAAACAACGCCATCTTCGGTTTTCTTTAACATTGCAACTCCCCCCGCCCGTCCCACAGCATCTTCCGCAGCACCACCCAACTCTCCACTCACACCCCTTATTTCCTCTCCCAACTCCCCCTTCTCCTCCCTCATCCAGCTCTCCTTTTTTTTTTTTTTTTTTTTTCTTTTCCTTCCCCATCTTCCTTAAACCTGCTCTAACTTGCTTGATGCGGGGCGCTCGTACAACTTTCTTAATTTATCTGCCGCAGTATTTCACATCTTTTTTCCTCTTATTTTCGCTCCTAACTCACTTCCTCGGTTGTGCCTGCCCGTCCCCTCGTCTCCCTGTATTCCGGGCGTCAGTTGAGACGAAGAAACATAGCCGCGTCCTTGGCTTCGAGCCAGTGTTCATTGTTAGCAAGGCGACGGGGCAGGAAAAAAAAATAAATAAAAAAAGAATCAGTCATGCAGATATTTCGTCTCTCAAAACTACCGATATGAAACGATCCTAAAGTAACGCAACAGGCACCTCTGTAATTTCGTCTTCCGGTACATATATTGATACAGAATCAAGCAATAAATACTTGGATACAATAGTAAACGAAAGAAGAAGATGAATGTTTAACGTCCCGTCGACACCATGGTTATCAGTGACAGAGTACACGAAATATTACAAACCCACACGCTGACAGAGAAGGGCATTTGTCCTTGACTTATGACAGTACTTCATAAATGGTTAAAAAACAGATTTGAAATCGTGTTTTTGTAAAATCTTTTCGATCTGATCAGTAACTTCTTTTTATTAAAACGAGAGAAACCATATAGCTTCATTGCAGTGTTTTACTGTTATTCTTTGACATGCTGTTCCTTGGAAGCAGAATCATATTCACGTCTTTGCTTGAATATTCATTCATCTCGAAAGTCTGTATCGCCGGCCGCGGTGGCCGAGGGGACTGCGGCGCGCCAGTCACGGTCTGCATGGCCATACGGTCGGGGGTTCGAATCCCCCCTCGGGCATGGATATTTGTACCGTCCTTCGTGTTAGCTAGTTTGTAAGTTTAGGGACTGATGATCCCGTAGTTAACACTCATAAACTATACAACCATTTGAACATTTGAAAGCCTGTATCAGATGTTATTTGGCGTCCAGGTGCAAGTCGTTCTGGTTCTGTCAACAAGACTTTTAATGACTTTTTTTTTTAATTTTATTTTTTATTTTATTTTAGTGGCATTCTTATAGCTGCACTACATAAGGTATTGATGTACTACCAAATGTGACACATGAAGATTTGTGCCGATGCAGGACCGACGAAATGGTTAGGCGAACGCTGGCGAAAAGTAGAAAACACGGGTTCGAATCCTGGACTGACGTAAATTTTCATATATCACCATTTGGTGATACATCTATGCCTTACACAGTAAAGCTGTAAGAAATTCGCTATTGCGAAAAAATTGGATAAAATATTTGATCACCGTACTTCGTCACCATGTAGTAATACTTTTAAAGGTGCCTCTCTTTTGCTGTGGATGATGGTTGGAGCAACTTTCCGTATGCTTTGCTTTTCGAAAATCCTTTTCTTAGGAAGGAAGAAGCCACGAAACTTAGTGACATATGGACTGGGGCTCTTTAGAATTGGTAGTGGCAATCTATAGTTAAGTTTTTATCTTTGAGGGAGATTATCTCTGATGATCACTTGAAAACTTCATCAGTTGCATGATCCGTCGTCCGACGCGTTATTCGGTAAGATCCTGCATCTCTGAAGATGTACAGCGCTTTTCTACACGGAACGCCAGGAGCAGAATTGTTTCATAGGCGACGATCATATAATCCGACAGATTCATCAGCAGTAGCGATCTTTGTCCTGAAGATGAAATACGGAGCGCCGCAACTCCACCTCGGCGCTTTGCCGATGGCGACCCCAGCGAAATCCCCTTCTTAGCCACGATTAACGACCGTCGACTCGGTGTTTCTTGCGACCGGACGGTAACGAAGTGCCGCGGCCACCACTCCCCGAGACATTAGTCATCCGCCGGCGACAAGAAGGGGCGAGCGGGGGGGCGAGCAAGATGGCCGATGAGGTCTTCCTACACGGACAACACTGTGTCGTCGCCAAGGAGATTCATGGCCGCCCCTCCGGCGACAACAACAACAATGGATGGTAATTAGAGTAGCCGACTAAAAACCCCCGCGCGCCGTTCGGCGTCGTCGGCGGTACAATTAAGACGGACGGGGTGGCCAGAGACGGGTTTCTCGTGCGGAAGGAGCGAGTATAGAAGGCCGTGAGAACGTAGCGAACAACTGAAGGCGGTCGGAATACAGCGGGTTTCGCGGTACTAACCGCGAGCGCTGCCACGGGACACACTGTCCGCCATATTGGAGAGCCCAAACGTACCTTTCACTGTTAACCCTTTCAGACCCAAAGTTGTAAATGGCGTGACAATCTAGAGAGGGACTTTTAAGATACAAAATACATACAGTAATTCATTACAAAAAAGAAAATAGTTTTATTTTCAAAAATTTTTTACCCAGCGCCCTTGTGCGGAACGAGCGAGTATAGAAGGCCGTGAGAACATCGGGAACAACTGAAGGCGGTCGGAATACAGCGGGTTTCGCGTTACTTACCGCGAATGGTGCTGCGGGGACTGACTGTCCACCATATTGGTAAGTCCAAAACGTGCCATTACTGTTAAGGGCCCACGTGCAGCTTGCCCTCTTCTATTAAATTATCTGGGTTCATAGTCACTTTACAGTATGTATTTAGAGACGATTTTCTTTCTTGCAGGAATGTAATTAATTTTCTACCGTGAAATCTCAATCGATAAGTGTGAACTTTATTGCGGCAAAATTTCCGATAAAGTTACCCTTTTTTAGAGAAAATCGAACTGTGAGCTGTAGTATAAAATTGTACAAAATCATTTGAGTGAAAGCCCTACCGAGAGGTATGATTTTCAAATTGAAGGCTGCGACATGACGCCTTTTAATCAATAAAACAAGCAACTTTGTGCGAAAATCATGCGCCACTCTTTCGTGGCACCGATCATTTCCACTTGCATCAATACCAGAATACTTTATATCCTATGGTCATTCAAAAAGCCATGAGAACCCTCGCGTTCTCGGCAAGTTACATTGATGAAATTCGTTTGGTTATCTGTCGAGCACTGACATCCTTCTGATGGAACGTATCGACGAATTTCCAACTCCTCATTTTCATGCACGATTTTTCGTCTGATGAAGACGCATAGAGACGTGGTCGAAACGTCGCAATAACACGTGCTTTCCACTACTCTGCCCAGGTGCTTGCGATGTCAACAGTTGTTGTTTAAAATACAGTGCGTAGCTCCACTATGTCACTGTAGTTAAAATGTACATCCCAGTATAAGTGATAGTAAGGTACTGAGTATCCTAGCGTCACTTTTACTTACATGTTCATTTTAACTAGAGTGGAATAGTGGAGCTATGCACTTTAAACAACAGTTGACATCGCAAGCACCTGGGCAGAGTAGTGGAAAGCACGTGTTATTGCGACGTTTCGACCACTTCTCTATGCGTCATCTTCAGACGCAAAATCGTGCATGAAAATGAGGTGTTGGAAATTCGTCGATACATTCCATCAAAACGATGTCAGTGTTCGACAGATAACCAAACAAATTTCATCAATGAAATTTTGACATCGCAAGATGACATTTATGGATCATAAGATGGTGACAGAGACTATTGAAACCGGTCGTCGGAATAGAATTATTATATTAGCGATCTTGGCATTACCCTTTTTGGAACCTTTCACGAGACTGAATCGCGTCCTTATTGTACAAAAAGATAAAGTCAAGTGGCTTTGCGCTTACCTTCGGTCGACCAGATCCCCATAGCTATCCATCGCCCTTATATCTGCCGAGCAAGTGACACCGTTTTGTCGCAACGTTTCGACGTATTTCCAACTCGCCATCTTAATGTCACGATTTTTCTCCTGAAGATGACGACCAAGAACTTAGTCGAAACGTCGCGACAGCACGTGACTTAAGCACTACTCTGGCGAGGCTCTAAAGACCTCGATGTCGGGTGCGGAGAATTTACCATGCCCATCCATCACCCTCGCTCCGGCGGCCGACGGTGGTGCCGCCTGGCGGATAAACGCCGTACTGGCGGCGTAATTACAAAGGCGGCCTCCTCGGCTGTGTGGGGTTTTATTTCGGGCAGGCAGCGCTCGTAACGAGAAGCACGAGAGGAAGCGGCTCGGATGTCGATATGCCGAGTAATTGCCGCCAGATAAGACGGCTCCCGAATATTTCTGGCCGAGTTTCCGCCACGCGATAGATAGCGCCGCGGGCGCCGTCGCCGTCTAAAAGCGGAAGCGTCCGCCCTGCCAGGCGCCCCAAACCACCCCCAACCACCCCAACCACCAGTGGCGGTGGTAGCTGCCGCCATCGCCAAGGGTTCCGAGCTTCTGCGCTACCCCGCTCCTGGCCTCAGGTGAGCAACTACCCTACTTCATTTCTCCTAGAGCATTGGTTTTCGACCTTTTCGAATATGTGACTCCCTTCTTAGTAAAAATTTTCTCGCGATTCTCTTCCAAATATTTTGGCTACACCCCCCCCCCCCTACTCACCAACCGTAAGAAAACTACGTTATCTTAAAGGAAACAAACTGAATCTTGAATGAAACTTTTCATCCTGACGTGTAAACCCTTTTTTATCGGCTGTATAAATATTTAGTTTCTTGGAACTTCCCGGCAGATTAAAATTGTGTGCCGGAACCGGAACTCGAACCTGCGACCTTTGCCTTGCGCGGGCAAGCGCTCTACCAGCGAGCTATTCCGACACGACTCACGATGCCGCTTCACAACTTTACTTCCGCCAGTTTAGAAAGTAGGAGGCGAGGAACTGGCGGAAGTAAAGTTGTGAGGCGGCATCGTGAGTCGTGTCGGGATAGCTCAGTCGGTAGAGCGCTTGCCCGCGAAAGGCAAAGGTCCCAGGTTCGAGTCCCGGTTCCGGCACGCATTTTAATCTGCCAGAAAGTTTCAAATTGAATCTTGAATCAAACTTTCACTCTGCAGCGGAGTGTGTGCTGATATGAAACTTCCTGGCAGATTAAAATTGTGTGCCGGAACCGGGACTCGAACCTAGGACCTTTGCCTTTCGCGGGCAAGCGCACTACCGTCTGAGCTATCCCGACACTACTCACGATGCCGCCTCACAACTTTACTTCCGCCAGTACCTCGCCTCCTACTTTGCAAACTTCACAGAAGTTCTCCTGCGAACCTTGCAAGACTAGCACTCCTGGAAAAAAGGATATGATGGAGACATAGCCACAGCCACAGCCTAAGGGATCTTTCCAGAATGAAACTGTCACTCTGAATATTTCTCACCAGTTTCACACAATGTAGACTGTTTTTGATATTCTGTAAATAAAATAGAAAAATGTCGTACTATACTGATTTTAAAAAATAAAAAATAAAAAACGCGGAGGGAATCCGAACATGGTGCCTCCAGCATGGTAGCTGGAGACCTTAACAGCTGCGCCACATCCACTTGGTTGGAACTTGGCTAAGGTTACGAGTCTTACATCGCGCAGTGAACTACAACATAAATTTTCTCGGAAACCAAGGCCCATCGCTAAAAAAAAAAAAAAAAAAAAAAAAAAAAAAAAAAAAAAAAAAAATGATAGCATCATACTCAGGGTATGTCCCTTCTGATGGTTCCCTTGTCATATTTGGAAAGCGGCCATAGACATAAAAAGACGACGAAACGAACGGTGCACCGATTGGTTTCAAGAGAGAGAGAGAGAAGTATCAGATGTATTAATAGCAATCCTAGACAGATAAAATTCTTCCCCCCAATTCCCTCTAGTGAAAATGTTTTTCCCAGAAATTTCTACAAGGCTTCCTTTCCCCCAAAAATCCCCTATCCCCCCTCAAAAAAAAAGTATTTTCCACCAAAAATTGCGAAAGAATCCCTCTATCTGGAATAGACTGACTGAGGACCCCTATCCAGTGTACTGAACACGGCTAAACGCCGCTTTTTGCACAGAGGTCGAGGCGCTTCCCCGACGCGATACTAGTATTCCAGCGGCCCGGCGCTTGTCCTTTTTGCACGTGCGCGCCACGTGCAGCTGGTGGATCGGCGTGCCTCGGGCCTCCCGGATGCCATCGTCCGCCGGCGTGGCCAACCGATTCCCGCGCTGCGCGCCACATTTCTCACGCAACACTCCTCCTTACGCCGCTAATGTCTCCCTCCCCCCCTCCAATCCCTCCCCCATCCTCCAGAGGTCTTCTTCTTGTTTCAAGCCGCGCGCTCGGTCGTGAGATATTAATCTCCATTCGGCGCGCTTGCGAAAATCACGCCGAGCTCGCGGGAGCCGCGAACAAACTCCTGCCTGACACTACCCAGTCCTTCGCTCAACACCTCCTTCTACTCTTCGCTGCCTTCCTTTGCTACACACACACTCTTTTTTGGTACTCCGACAGAAATCGTGACAGTAATTGCATAATTCGGCACAAATATATTCCGCTGGCGTAATGTCTAAAAATTACTGATATTTTGAGGCTGTAGAAGTTAAGCAGCTTTCCAGCTTATATTTATAAAGTGAATTTTATGCCTGTAAATGGAACCAAACACCTATCATATACAGATATTAATTCGCAATTTGCGAGAATTTCCGACTTCAGGTACTCTTCTTTAGTTAGTCTATCAATTTGCAACATACGAAAATGAAAGAATGGCATGTAAATCGGTCGCACAGTGGTAGAGTGCCACACTACTAATCCCGATCTCGCGGGTTCGATCCCCGCCAGGTCCTCGGATTTTTATCTGTCACTTTCCACTTCTTTCACCTCTGGCAGTATTGCTCATGTGAAAAATATCGAGTAGCACCGTGGTTCGGAACCCACGTTAAACTGTAGGTCCCCTTATAACTGGCTGGGTAAGTCAGTTCCAAGGTCGGAGGAAGGCAACGGCATACCACCTCCAAACAGGACCATGCCTAGTAAAGCACTGTGATGTTCAAACCAATCTTCGGATGGTTGACTGCTTTACTTTAGCATGTGATGTCGGAAATTGTCGCAAATTGCGAATTAATGTCCTTATATTTAAGCATTAATAGCTGCGGACTATCATCAATTCTATTCCTTTAGAATAGTAGTATTATTGTAAATATCTAGGATTTAAAATGACGAGCAATTTATTTGAAATACCGAGCAGACGGAAGGCTGCGTTTCATTGGCAGAACCCTTAGAAGATGCAACAGTTCTACTGGAGAAACTGCTTACGCTATACTTTCTATCCTCTTTTTGAGTAATGCTGGATACTGTGGAATCCTCACTAACTGGGACTGATGGCTATAGAGAGAGTTAAGAGAAGGGTTGCTCGTTTTGTATTATCGCGATATAGGGGAGAGTGTCACGGAAATGATGCTCGAGTTGGTGTATAAATCATTAAAAGAAAGGCGGTATTTTTTGCGGGGAGATCTATTTCCGAAATTTCCTTTGCCAACTTTCTCTTCAGAATGCGATTTTGTTAGCACCCACTGTCATACGGATACATGATCTTCGCAGCAAAATAAAAGACACAAGATCGAAAACGGAAAGATTTGAGTGTTCCTTCTTCTCGCGCACTATTAGATAATGGGACGGTAGTAGTTCGCTTGTGACGTTTTTGGTCCGTATCAACCTGTCGAAATTTGAGGCCTTGTAGACTCCTGATGAGGGTGAACTGTTATGACAGCTTAAGGAATTTAATGAAGTTAGACCGCCAAACATAACTGGAAAGCGTGTGAAAGACAATTGAAACATCTAATTAGACCTCCGTCACAAAAATGGCTGATATGTTAGACGTGTATTTAAACATCATCATGTCAATGATAATAGTGCAATGGGGGACTGCAAAAGTAGATCATTCATGCTAGAGCTGCTGTTGATAAATATGTTGGTCACTAGGGGAAGGCGAAGGACAAAATAGTGATTGATGGTGAGAACAAACAATGTGAATGACTAAACAAAATGTAAGATGAAACTTTATACTCTTACTTTGTAAAGAAGGGTGGAAAAATTCCACGTGTTCGCTAGCTTTCAAGTCGGTTCATTTGGCTGTAATCAAGGCACGCCACGGAAATTTTAAAGGAAAATTCTTAAGAATTTATAGGTGCTGAGATCCAGAAGGATATTAGTTGTTTACGGTATCGAAACTGACTAAAGCTATTCAAACAACTCTGCCAGACCTTTGCAAGGTAGCCAGTCTCTCTGGCGACCTTGCCAGGATTGCCAAACTGTTCTCCCTGAATCTCCTGCACAGCTGGTCCGCGGTACTTTTTCCCCTTCTGCGCCCAGCAATTTAGGAAAACACGAGGCAGATTACCGGCCCAGTGTTCATAACTCGGCCTTATCAGCATGCACCATCTCCGTACGTCCAGCAGATGTTTCGCCTCGGGCGCAAAGCGCCTCTTCGTTCGGCAATTTCGCCTTTGCACGCTGTGATTACTATTTTCTTTTCCTCTCATCTTATTATTTTTTTTTTCTTTCTTCAACTTATCCTCTGGTCCCTTCCACTTGCTTTCACTGCGTTGCCCGAGCAGGTGCTTCCTGAGATCGGCGGAGCAAAACGGCTGTCGTGCATTAATCACATTTGGCTACCTGCGCCGATCCATCAGCTCTCCCACGAGTTTTTCAGCGCTGCTCTCATTACGGACGCTTTTAAGACGGTCCTATCTCGGCTCGCATCTCGTTTCTGCGCAGCGACCGACCGTTTGACGAATTAACCCGATCGGCCCCAGGAGCGTCTACGGCTTTCGGATTCCCGTAACTAGCAGTTAGCGGCCTTAATACTTCGGAGGCTGTTATTTTCTGCGCAGATAGGCCCTCGACGCATCCTTTCACGTTCATTAAAGCATTTTTTTTTTCAGGGCAATCTGCAACTTTTGAGTCTTATTTTTTATTTTGGGACAACAGTTTCCGGACGAGAGTGCTCCGACCTCCATTTGAGAACTATTAACAGGATTTTTGCCTAAGTTTATAATTTAAACGCACGGTTTTATAAGGAGATGCCGCGGCTATCGTAAGATCTCACGCAAACGAATCACTGCCGGATAAACAAAAAGTCTTGAATCTTCAGTCGCTGTATAGTTACACAGCTAGAAATAATACGAAACGGTACTTTGGAGGGGGTTAAATAAAGATCAGCGGAGTTAAATACACGAGTAGTTCATAAAGCAAAATTTCTTTTGGTAACAAAAAACGAATCGGGCACGGATAATGAAATTTATTTCACAGAAACCTATAACATTTCACTGAGAAATAAAATTGAAATTAGGTCTACACAACAGCAATTAGGAATTCAGGATTTTGGTCTGGAACTGAAATAGAAATTTAGTGGCAACGTGCTGTCTAGAAATATTCTAGATTAAATGAAAACCCCAGAAAAGAAAGAGATGTCTGAAAAATCGTGTTTAACATCAGATAAAGAAAACTTCTCTTTCTTTCTTATTTTTTATTTTATTTACATATTTTTACAAAATTTGTACAGTTTTGGGTCCCTGTAGTGGGGAGGGATCCATTTGCAGCCACTTGGCCTCCGACCCACGTTCGTCTAAGATAGTAGCAAACAGTGACTTACATTCAAAGATACAAGAATTTATAGACATTTACTGTTTATTAAAAAAAAATTACATTATTGGCCTCGGTACAGGACACTGTGCACATAAGGTCTACCGATTCTTTTCCACGAATTTTTCCCTTCTGTAACAAAACTTTAAAAGTAATTTGTTGAAATGTACTTTGTCCTTTTTTAAAAATGCCGTTCCAGATCATTCGTTCTCACGCCCTGCTAGGCACCTTGAAACGCAAATACTTCCGGGTGACAAATCCAATTTTGACGATACACATGGTGATATCTGAAATACAGCACCTATTGGAAGGGTCTTCTGGAATGGAAGAGTTTAAAACGTTCGAAGGAGGACGTAATTTCGTTGATTGCGTCCAATATCTACATCTACATGGGATACACCGCAAATCACATTTAAGTGCCTGGCAGAGGGTTCATCGAACTACCGTTATACTATTTACCTCCCATTCCATTCTCGAATAGCGCGCGGCAAGTAAGAACACCTGAATCTCACCGTTCGAGCTCTGATTTCTCGTATTTTATTCTGATGATCATTTCTCCCTATGTAAGTGGGAGTCAACAATATATTTTCGCATTCGGAGGAGAATGTTGGCGATTGGAGTTTCGTAAGTACCCCACGCCGCAGCGATAAACGCCGTTGTTGTAATGATTCCCATCCCAGATCCTGTATCATTTCCGTAACGCTGTCTCCCCTGTATCGTGACAATACGAAACGAGCTGCCCTTCTTGGGACTCTTTCGATATCCTCCGTCAAACCCACCTCATAAGGATCCCACACTGGGCAGCAATACTCCAAATGAGGACGGACAAGCGTAGTGTATGCCGTTTCTTTAGTAGTTCTCTTCCATCTTTTAAGGATTCTGCCAATAAAATGCAGTCTCTGGTTCGCCTATCCCACGACATTATCTTCGTGTTCTTTCCAGCATAAGTCTGAAGTAATAGTAATTCCTAGGTATTGTGTGGAGTTTTCGGCCTTCACTTTTGATTGATTTATCTTGTAAACAAAATTTAACAGATTTCTTTTCGTACTCATGTGGACGACTTCACACTTCTCATTATTTAGAGTCAATTGCCAATTTTTACACCATAGTGATATCTTATTCAGATCGCTCTGCAGTTGGTTTTGATCTTCAGATGATTTTACTGAACGGTAAATGACGAGAACGCTTGGTCAAACACAACCAACATCGTCTAACAACCGCGGTGGAGTAGCTGAGCGGTCTAAAGCGTCTTGCTGCGGAGCGCGCGGTTGCTCGCCGTGGAGGTTCGAGTCTTCCCTGGGGCGTGTGTGTGTGTGTGTTGTCCGTAGTTAGTTTACCTAGGTTTAAGTAGTATGTAAGCTACGGACTGATGACCATGCAGTTTTGTCCGATAGATTTACAAACATTTGAACATCCGTCGCGTGAAGTAGTCTTTATGAAAGGTTTGAATACAATGTATAGTGGGTCCACGTCGTAAAAAAAAAAAAAAAAAAAAAAAAAAAAAAAAAAAAAAAAAACTTGCAAAGCTATTCAGCTTGCACGGCAACGTCGGCAGCAGCAGGACCACGCTCCACCAGAAGTGAGTCGAAGGCGAGAGTGGTCAGGCGGGGATCGAACCCCGTTACTCCGGTGTCGGACGCACCTCTCCACCCGGCTGCGCTAGCGCTTTCGAACCCGTGGGTCCAGGGTGTGGCCGCCTGGGCCCCGTTCCCTCTCTCTCCCTCCCTCCCTCCTTCCTTCTCTCTCTCTCTCTCTCTCTCTCTCTCTCTCTCTCTCTCTCTCTCTCTGGGGTACACCGGTCGTCCTTGAGCATCTGGTCCCAGCCAGGCCGGGCGTCCCTCCGCCTCAACATGGCCGTGCCTCCGGCGTCCGCCTATCGCTTCCTCTTCCTCTTTGCCCGCTCCTTTACTCCTTCCTTCCTTCCTTCCGTTCTTCCTCTCTCTCTCTCTCTCTCTCTCTCCTCGACCGGCCAATAGCGTTCCCGCGCCCCGGGAATGGCGTGCGACCCCGGCATCATGTTGGCCGTCGCCTCCAGCGCATACCGGGCCGCCGAGAACCGATGCTTAATCCCCACCGACACCGCTCTTACACACACAATGGCGAATTCTTTCGAGAAACGGACGCGTCGAAGAGGCTGTTCTCACCTGCCGAGCGAGATGGTCGCGGGAAACAGTACCAAAAATACTCGCGGTAAATTCATTTCGCGAACACACACACTTTTATTTACGATTCTCTTGTCCCTTTACGCAGTACATTTCAGCTTCCATCATGGTGATAAATGTACGCTGTTGGTGTTATCGCCTTTTGCACAATTCAAATTCAAATGTTTGTATAGTCTATGGGACTTCACTTCGGGGTCATCAGTCCCTAAACTTACAAACTACTTATGAACTACCTACAACTAAGGACGGCACAAATATCCATGCCCGAGGGGGGATTCGAACCCCCGACCGTAGTGGCTGCGAAGCGCCTCAGTCCCCGCGGCCACCGCGGCCGGCTTTGCGCAATTCCTGGTTTAATCTTTCTTCGGTCACAAACATACTACCGCGGTGAAGTGGCAGAGGGCTCCAAAGCGCCATTTTGTGGAGCGCGCAGTTTCTCGCCGTTGGAGGTTCGAGTCCTCTCTCGGGCACGAGTGTGTGTGTGTGTGTGTGTGTGTGTGTGTCCTTAGCGTAAGTCAGTGTAAGTAGTTCGTAAGCATATTGTCTGATAACCGCAGCCGGCCGCAGTGGCCGAGGAGACTGAGGCGCGCCAGTCACGGTCTCCACGGCCACTACGGTCGGGGGTTCGAATCCCCCCTCGGGCATGGATATTTGTGCCGTCCTAGTTCGTAAGTAGTTCATAAGTAGTTTGTAAGTTTAGGGACTGATGACCCCGTAGTTAAGTCCCATAAATTTTACAAACATTTGAATTTGATAACCGCAGCAGTTAAGTCCATTAGATATACAAACATTTCAACATTTGAAGAAATATACTTACTACGCAGGGTGTCTCATTCAACTTCTTCAGTACAGATATCTCTGGAATTAGAACAGCTATTGAAAAAGGACTTTCACGCTCATGAACGTAACGGTAGGGGCTTATGAAACCAAGTACAATGAGACTGGTAGCACGTAAGCAAATATCACACACAATTTTTTTAATTGTTTAATGGATACCCCATTGTATTTTTTACGCAATCAATAGTGTGGGTTCCGTCGAAATAAGACAGTTAGATACGGAGAAAATGAGAAGCGAAGTTGACGTTTGGAATACACGAAGCTCGCTGCTAGCTCATGCCCAGAGACTCAGTCGTGAGTCTAGCTAGCTAGCTGCGATCTTCATCAGACGCCAACTACGCTTCGCAGTGTGTCCGGATGTAATTGACACATTACGATGCAACCAACGCCATTCATTTTGTGATTTTTCTTGCTATTGGTCGCGTAAGAAATAAAATGGAGTATCCATTTTAAAAAAAAATCTTTATTTAGTGTTGAAAATATTTGTTTACGTTTTATGTCTCATAGTACCTACTTTGAACTAACATACGCTAAGGGAAACACACACACACACAGCCATACCCGAGGGAGGACTGGAACCTCCGACGGCGAACAGCAATGCGCTCTTCTCTCTTAGAACGCTCGGCTGCTCCACCGCGCTTTTTCAATATCTGTTGTAGTACCTGAGATGTCTGGGGAGAAAAGATTGAGTGGGACACCCTGTATCTGTTTGACAGATCCGATGATGGCAGTGTAACTTGCGAAATCGATAAATAAGAACAATTACCAATCTTGATTGTTGTTTTCTATAATAATTCAAATATACTCCCTCTGCCCCCTCTCCTAATCCGTCATACTGAATCCTCGGAGACAAGCTAGGATCGGGGAAAGATGGCGAAGGAAATCGAGAGTGCTCAGTCGAAAGGAAACCATCCCGGTGTTAGCTCGGAGCAGGTACGGATGAGTACGTTAGTCCCCTCCCCGAAAGCGTCGCACGTTGTGAGCGCCTTCTGATTAACTCGTAGCGGCCGGCTGTTGCTGGTGCCGGGCCTATCTGGGCGGCATCTGTGTCCGCCGCCCCTAATGGAATGGCCGAGCGCCTTGGGCCGTGTAGCGCTCGCCGTGCCCGCGCTGGTTTACGATCCCGGGACCGCGGCGGCGAGAGCCAGCGGCTACTGTGCTCCCGGGGTCGCGGGACTCTTGATGTAGCGGCAAGTCTCGCAAGGCCGACCCGCTCTGTGCAGTAGCGTAGCGCTCGACCATTCTCTCTCTCTCTCTCTCTCTCTTCCTTCTCCTCCTCCTCCTCCTTCCTCTCTCCTCTGGGCCCATATCCTCCTGCCTTTCCACTATCTTTCACCTCCCCCATCCCTTCTGCAGCCTCTCCGTCTATCTCAGTTCGCTCTCCCCCACTTCCGATTCTGTTAAAAGTGGCGTAATTCTAACAGTTTCGCGGAGATAAGTGAAAAGAACTCTTTTTTTTTTTTTTTTTTTTTTTTTTTTTTTTTTTTTTTTTTTTGAGATCAAATATGCAAGATTTCATCAATATCGGAATTGATAGAGGTTTTACCTCCGAGGATGCCTTCCGCAGACGAGGGCGAAACGTCAGGGGAAAGTTTTATGTATAGACCACGGCATCTCAGCCCGGAAGCTTTAAGTAATAGTGGTGTCTTCGTTTTGGCACCAACGGCAATTGCTATCATCGATGGGTCGTTTGAACCAGAATCTTGCTTCCTTCCCAAGACTGCGTCCACCGACGTCAGACACGCGGGAGAATCTAGAGAGTACGTAAGCGGGGAGAAGTAAGCAAAGTGCGATATGCTGCGGTACCTGGTTACGGCGGCGTAAGCTGCCCTCTTGTTCTCTGCTGGCTGGAGTTTCTCGCCGGCCGTCCAGATGACGGAGAGCCCCGCTCCGGAATGCCGGACATAACTCCGCGCAGCAAATAGGTCCCGCACACGACACGCGGTTCCTCCGCCGTCTCGTAAACACGGTGCTATTCCACTGTGCGGGCGCGTAAGCGGGCAGCTAGTAGCCTCACGCCTCGCCGTAGCTTACCGCGCGCGGCCGAGACCTCTCTGCAGATATTTCTTTCACACCGACAATACACGTCATCTCGGCCCTTTATTTTCCAATGTTGCTCCCCAATGACATAGAAATTGCGCACTGGTTTCTGCAACATGTTTCGAGTTTCTTCCTCGGATGAGCAATGGTGCCTGCAACTGACATTTAAGCTCTCTCTCATACAGCGACATGCTATTTTATTTTATGAAAAGTGAACGGCCAACGGCACCTTCTGTTTCTTTTATGTGCTAGGATGTCGCGAAGTCTATTTTATTATTGTTTGTCTTCATTGTCGCCGTGTCCATGCAAATAGCATTATTTTCTCCATTTTAATTCATGTACTATTTCTTCAACACTGTCGCCGGTATATTTTAATTACCTTCTAATTTTATCTTCGTTACTTTATGTGTGCAATAATTTTTTATTGTTTATCTCTCGGCTGAAGAACGCCTTCGACAGCTAACAGTCCGCCTCGTTTAGAGGAATTGAAATAACAATAAAAGGAAAAAAAGTACAATGACATTCCGTAGTCGTTTGTGATGACTTTCTCGATAGACTCTATTGGTGAAAATTAATAATGGATCATATGGCTATCCGACCTACTAGTTAAGCTAGTGATTCTATGTGCTATTATGTTGATGGTTTATTAATGCATATTGTGTGTATCGGAGACTTCGATGCACGATCGAGCGAGCAACTCTAATGGATAACATTAATAATCAATCATATGGCTATCCATCTAATGATTCTTTTTGCTATGTTGTTGATGGTGTATTAATGCATCTTAATGTGTATCGGAGACTTCGATGCACAGTCAAGCGAGCAACTCTAATTGTCAAAATTAATAATAGGTCATATGGCTATCCAACCTAACACTTAAGCTAGTGATTTTATGTGCTATGTTGTTGATAGTGTATTAATGCATCTTGTGTGTATCGGAGACTTCGATGCACGATCAAGCGAGCAACTGTAATGGTCAAAATTAATAATGAGTCATATGGCTAACCAAACTACTAGTGATTCTATGTGCTATGTTGTTGATTGTGTACTAAAGCATCTTGTGTGTATCGGAGACTTCGATGCACGACCAAGCGAGCAACTCTAAAGCCTCCTGCTAATACTACGGTACGTTCTTCTCTGTGTGTCCACAGGCGCCAACGGGTTGCGGCGAAGAGGCCGGCAGACGTACACGCGCTACCAGACGCTGGAACTGGAGAAGGAGTTCCACACGAACCACTACCTGACGCGGCGGCGGCGCATCGAGATGGCGCACGCCCTGTGTCTGACGGAGCGCCAGATCAAGATCTGGTTCCAGAACCGGCGCATGAAGCTCAAGAAGGAGATTCAGGCCATCAAGGAGCTGAACGAGCAAGAGAAGCAGGCGCAGGCGCAGAAGGCGGCAGCGGCGGCGGCTGCGGCGGCGGCGGCTCAGCAGCAACAGCAGCAGCAGGCGGGCGCGGCGGGCGGCGGCGGCGACAACAACTAGGAGCGGTGGGGCGAGGCGGCGTGGGGCGGCGTGCACTAGCAGGTCAGTGGCCTGCGAGGGGCGGGCTCTTTACCAGGCAGGGACACCACACTGGTTCTGACAAGTTGAACATTTCTTTCGGTTCTTGTATTTCACCGTTGCACTTACATACTACCACCAGTTCTTACATGTTCCACATTCTTTCCACTTCTTGTATTTCACCCATATTCCCACCAGCTCTTACAAGCTGATCTTTTTTTCGCTCCTTCTATTTCACCCCTGTACTTACATACTCCCACCTATTCTTACAAGTGGCAGATTTTTTTTCACTCCTTCTATTTCACCCCTGTACTTACATATTCCCACCTATTCTTACAAGTGGCAGATTTTTTTTTTTTTTTTTTTTTTTTTTTTTTTTTTTTTTTTTTTTTTTTTTTTTCGCTCCTCGTATTTCGCCCCAGTACTTACATACTCCCACCGGTCCACAGCAGCCGCCCATTCAGTCGTCGAGACCTCGCTTGACCCCTGAAACTTTCGACCGCTCTCGGTGTCCATAGCGGCGCTGTCTCGGGTCTTCCTGTAAGGCTGCCCCGGCGACACCTGGTCGTTACCCCGGGTAATTGCCGGGCAATAACTCGGCGTCCCGCGCGTCGTTTAAAATTATAAAACGTCCGTTTTCCGGCCCACCGGACCGCCCAATTAAACGGTCGTGCCCGCGCCCGGGTGATTCATCTGCCGGTCGTCGATGGCTGCCTCGCTCCTCGCTCCACCTGGCCTTCCATGGGCGTCTCCGCTGTTAGCGGTACGGGACAGCGTTTTCTTTCACTGGCTGCGGCTGTGTCGCCGCTTAGGTTTAGAATAACACACAACATTTCAACGCACTATCTTCTCCAGCCCATTTATCAACGCACTGAAGTAATTCAGCATACCTATAAACTCCATCTGATATTCAGTCTTCATTATCGCTCCTCTCCACTTGCTCAGGTGTTGTTTACCCGCGTTTTCCACTTCCGTCTGCCTATGCAGCATCACAATGGACATTCATTCGGGAGGACGGTGGTTCAAATCCAACTCCAGTCATCCAGATGTAGGTTTCCCGTGATTTCCCTAAATCACCGCAGACACATGCGGGGATGGCTCCTTTCAAAGGGCACGACCGATTTCATTCCCCTTCTTTACCAAAAACAATCCCAACGTGAGCTCCATCTCAAATGATCAGGCTGACGTTGGGACATTAAATCCTAAGTTTCCTTCCTTTTCTCGGAACTTCAATAGAAGCCCCGCCGTGATACAGAACGTATCTGTTGCAGTCACTGAAGCGTCTCGATCATATTTCTGTCGCTTACTAAGTGTGTTGCTCTGCAGTGGACGTTCTCTATATCTTCTGTCGATCCTCACTGGTATGGTTCCCACAGTGATGATCATTACTCAGGTGTCAGCCGTATGATGTTTTGTATCTTAATTCCCTTGTTGACTGATTACATTTTGTGAGGATCCTTCTGATGAATTTTAGTGTGGCATATGCGTTACCCACATTTCATATTGCCAGATATTTTATGGAAGTATTTATTTCCAGTGTTTGTTCTGCTATGGAATATTATATAATAAGCTGTAGTCCACCTCCATATCCCGGACAATGCAAGGGTTTAGATTCCCGGCATGGGACTGGTTGTTCTGTGTTGTCCTCATCAGCGTTGTTTCACCATCATTGGCACACAAGTCGCCCACAAGGTGTCAAGTAAAAAGTCTTGCATTAGGTGACCGAACAATCCCATATGGGATCATTCAGTCAACAGTGCCATACTATTATCTCCATTAAGAAGTATCTCAAAAATGTTCAAATGTCTGTAAATCTATCGGACCAAACTGCGTGGTCATCAGTCCGTAGCTTACGAACTACTTAAACCTAGGTAAACTAACCTACGGACAAACACACACACCCATGCCCCAGGAAGGACTCGAACCTCCACGGCGAGCAATCGCGCGCTCCGCAGCGAGGTGCTTTAGACCGCTCGGCTACTCCACCGCGGCAAGAAGTATCTTCCTTTCTATTTCGGCGCAACACTTTAGATCTGTGCATTTCGAGGGACTATTTACTGACTTATCTACGAGCTCTATGTGACACACCATCGTCTGCATCATATTTCCATTTCACTTACTTAGATATTTTTCACAAGTTTTTTCCACATGTGTCCATCCATGTACGTTTATTCTTCCAGTATTATATCCTAGATGACACTTTCCCATGTCACCATAGAGCCATTTCTTTCTTTGTGATCCTACCAGTCATGTATTAATCACATCTGTGAGTAGCCATTGTTTTGTGATCCTTGCCTCGTCCATTCCTCTGACATTACCACACCATCGATTATACTGTCACTTTTTTTCCCTTCAAATGTGCATACATTACCAATTCATATCGTTATTTTTGTCATTTCACACATTATCCTATCTATTCTTCTGCGCCGTAATTCGTAAGAAGTACATTTCTGCAGCTTGTTGTCGACTTGTTTGGTGCTTGTACTGGTTTGTAGATCGTACTTTACTGCAGAGGAAAATGAAGGCGAGTCTGCTCCGCTCTCATGAGGGCATTGCAGTTTTCAAACATCTTCAATTGCTTGAAGCTATAGATGTAAGTTATTTATAGCTCTGTTTCTAGATGTGTATCTAAGACTTCAACTTTAAAAAAGGAATTTTTATTCCTCCGTTCACATATGCAAAGTGTTTGATTTACTGAATGTTATTAACACTCGCTCTCAGAATCTTTTTATAGACTAGCACTCCTTTCTTAGCGATATACATTTACTCTCCTCTTCTCTTATTGCCCTGCCCTTTTTCCCCACCTTCAGTGAACGTTTAGATCCAACACATTTCCCACAAAACGTGATATCGCCCCCCTCTCTTCCCCCTCCCCCTGTCGCACCCTAATCTCAAAGTCAGTAGTCTGTTACACGGCTTTATCTCACAATGTAAACAACATTCATTTCCCTCAGTTTGCCAGTGGGAAACTTAAAACACCCAATTTAGATTTCTCTATAGGCAAAGCAGTGCACTGTTCCTTTGATAAAGGCATATTCCTCATCCAGTTTGACACATAGCTTCATCTCTAATGTCATCTAACTGCAATTTATCCTTTATACCTTACTATACCGCACGCTTTACAGAATATACCCACAGAATCGCCATACCTCCAACACAGTTCCAAACACTGTTTACCAACTTATTGAATTCCATCTCTCTTTCTTTTCCTCAGTTTTATATTTACATGGTCTACATCCTCGCACATAAAAATATGTTATCAGTGACAATAGCTCAGCATCACAAAGCCCATTTTGCTTCACAAATAAGACAAACTGTATACTTCTATTAAATTCTCTCCCCCCCCCCCCCCCCCTTCCATGATATCAACTGTATATGTCCTTTAAAATACATCTCCTAGTCCTGTTTCTATAAAAACCTTTTTATATGTTGTTGCACATTCAGTTGTGACTGTAAACAGCAGTTTTAATTTTGCTGACTTATAGAATATAATTGACTCTAGCTTTCGGAGATTTCCGTTGTCACCAGGAGGACATACTGAAGAAGGTGTAAAATTCCGAAAGCTTGAGTTTTTATTGTTATGTGACATTGTTTGTAAACAGAAATAATTAAACAAAAGAACGCCACTGAGGGCATAAGCGTCCGCAAATGTTTCATGATTACACCAAAAGCACAGGCTCGTTGAAAGATGCACAGATAAAAACACACACAACACAAAAAATCCAAGCTTTGGCAACCGTTTGTTGCTTCATCAGGAAAAGAGAAAGGATTGGAATGACTCTTCATTCACTCCCTTAAAACCCGAATCCTTCCCTTTTTTCTCATCCTTCCTTCCTCTTTTTCCTGATGAGGCAACAAACTGTTGCGAAAGCTTGAATTTTCGTGTTTGTTTGTGTACCTGTCAACGAGCCTGCGCTTTTGGTAAGTGAAACCATCTCTATATTTTATACATATTTTCCTACCAGGAATGTTACTCTCTAATATATATATATACAGGGTGTTTCACTAAGTGTGTTTGCCTCTGTAACTTACAAAATAATAGGTGACGGGAAATTTTAATGCGGTGGGTCAACACAAGAAATGTTACACTTTCTGCGGAGCTATGAACATAGTTTATTGTATCATTTTCCAAACAGTTACAGCACAAAGATATAATATTTTTAATGGAACAATAGTTTTTTCTATCGTGCATTGGATTCGCAGAAACCAGCTGAGTCCAAATCAATTTAAACTACATTCCTATCACTGTTAGTTTGGGAGCTACAACCCTTCAAAGTTTAGGGGGCGGAGGCTATATCAGAGTAGCTGACTGGCTGGTGGTCATGAGACAGTGGGCCGTGCCCCAGGGGATAGCCACTCGGCCAGTGAGCTACGCTATCGCAGCCTCCGCCCCCGGAACTTTAAAGGGTTGTAGCTACCAAATTAACAGTGATAGCAATGTAGTTTAAATTGATTTAGACTCGGCTGGTTTCTGCGAATCCAATGCACCATAGAAAAAACTATTGTTCCATTTTAAAAAATTATATCTTTGTGCTGTAACTCTTTGGAAAATGATACAATAAACTATGTTCATAGTTTCGCAGAAAGTGTAACATTTCTTGTGTTGACCCACCGCATTAAAATTTCCCGTCACCTATTATTTTATAAGTTACAGAGGCAAACTCACTTAGTGAAACACCCTGTATATGCTTAAAACATTTTTAATTATTTTAATCAACCTGTGGGGCTGCAATTTGTCAAAATTAATTTACATCCCGTTGTTGCAAACAAGGCCACGTTCAAAATTATTACAGGTCCCGTAATATACTCCAAATAAGTGTACTGGAATGTAACACCGGCCGTCTCTCTTTCGCAGGTAGGGTACGCTCGCTGACTCGCTTGCGTGCGTGCGTTGACGAGTGCGTGAGCGTGCGTGTTTGTGCGTGGCTGCCGCGCGTACGAGGCGGCAGCGCCGACGCCGCTGACACCGCCAAGACCACGACCACGCGACGCGCGCACGCTCGACCACCGCCGGCCACGACCGCCGACCGCCTCGCGCGCCGACTTCGCAACGGCCACGCCGACGTCGCCGACTGTGAGTGGAACGGAGAGACGAGAGTACAAAACGCGACACGAACCCTCCCTGGCCACGTGCTGTGCACGTGTGAGTGAGTGTGTGTCTCGGCTGCCTCGCTTTCGTTTCTGCTACCGCCCGCTACCGGTACCTACCCGTACCGCTCGCCTTGTATCATAGGACTACTGTTCCATTGTGTACCAATGTTCAAGATCCGGACTTTTTAAGCCCTTTTGTGCTGAGCTTCGAGCAGAACGGCCTTTAAAAGTGGCGTTCTGCAAATTTTTTTCCACACTTCCAGCTTCCAATTTCAGTTCCCCCGTGCCACGGACGCACTTTCTTTAGCGAAGCGGAATTGTGGAAAAAAAAAAGGAATATTTCAAAGTGTTTTCAGATCAGTATGGGGCGTGGACAATAGACGCTCAGTTTCGATGCTGGTGTTTACTTAAGAGGAAAACTCACAGGTGAAGAAATGTTGTACAATGTTAAATTTCGTATCTTTCACACTTGTGAGCACAAAAGGTTCTGCAAATTTATTAGCCACTACTGTGTAAGATTGTAATGCATACTGCATGTGTTGTAGCGAAGTATTTACTGTTAGCTATTAATCCATCAATATTAGTTAAGGTGTGTCTTGCATTATTATCTGGAAGGCAGTACAGAGATTTCAGTTTTTCCTGGATGGCTTCAAACGTGAACTGACAAAAACAAGTTTTGAGACAGCTGCGAACATTTGCTCTCCAACGACAGCGTTTATTGTACAACGCGACTTGTAGCTTGCTTCTGGACAGAGGAATGTGTTCTGCCGTCTATCCACTGTGGAAAGTTTTAAAATCGTATCCATTCCTCCTGAGTATCGTGGAAACTTCGAAATGCAGAAACAGTGGGTAAATCAGTTTGATGAACCCTTGTCTCTACTGTTCACCAAAGTTCTGGAAAACTACCTAAACAATTTCCATTTTGCTCGAAAATGGCCGATAAATGTGTTTTCTTGTGAATAATAATTGGCAGGTACGGAACGTGGTAGTAGCTCTGCTCTAAATAACAGTTAATATGATGTACTTCTGGTGCTGTCATGAAATTTTTGGAGTTTACCATCTGAACAAGTAAAAGAGTAGTTGATTTGATTTCTATGCACAAGATTGAGTGACGGTTATACTCGGGCTCTGAGGTAGAGATCAGAGGTATTTATGTGATGTAATAAAAATTTGATATGCTTGATCTGTACGAGCATTGTCCTCCTGAAGATCGCACAGTTCATACAGGATTGTACCTGAAGATGTGTCTGTGGAGCGAAACATTTTGGTACTGGCGTGAATTAGTCAACATCCAAGTGTGCTCTCAAACGAATCCATGTCACTCAGTTTTTCCCCGAGATCAGTGGCAGCAGCAAAGAAAAGAAAATTCCTTTCGCAGCGAACATGAAACTCCCCTTCGCCTATTTGGTCACCGGTATCCTCCAAGGTCGCAGGTGTTGGGGAAGAACAAAAAGACCAGCGGACTCCAAAGCGGAGATCCGACACAGAAGGCGCCCGTGTTTCCCGTTCACCGCAAGAAAGTAGTCCCTCGAGCCCACCTGCAAATGCGGGCATTTCGCCTTAATGGTACGGGCTTCGACCCCCGTAAAGGACGAAACTGCCTCCTTGTTTAGCGCGGGACACGGCGGACGAGCTTTCCGATAATAGCTGCGCCTCTTTCGAGTCGACTCTTTCCACTAGCCTTGGCCGCTACAGAAAGAGGGAAGGACAACCAGCAGGGACTATTGGTGCGCCGAGGTTGGCACTACCTGCTCTCCCCCTCGCGAGAGGGACAGGCGCCGATGTTGACGTATGTACGCGCCTCTTCCCACACGCGTAAGCCTAGCACACGCGTGTGTGTGTGTTTCCCTCGCTAACAAGCTGCAAGTCTGACCCCCAATAGGAGTTATGTCTCCATTGAGCCGCCAGGCGGCAGTGAGATCGTTCGGCCGGACACTGAGCAACACGGTGAGACACCCCCCCCCTTCGCCCCCCCCTCTCCGCCAACCCTCCTAACCTCACAACTTTAAGCTGTCTCGTCACACACGCCTTCCGGTTTCTGAAACTGCCGCTCTTTCCAGGTAAATACGTCCTCTTCAGCAACTTAAGGTCCGCAACCTCATGACAAAAACCATTTCCTTGCCAACACCCTTTGCCCTTTGTTCTGAATATGGACAATACCTACCCTATCGTCCTCATCCACCTCTTCTTACCTCTCACTCCCATTACCCCGTACCTTCCCTATCCTCCCCAAATCACTGTAGTCTTAAAAATACTATCCAGTTGACGTAGTTAGTGCTCAACCTGAACAAACAAAAAAAGTATTAATATGTGTAGTAGAGTAGCTTTTGCTTCGTATATTTTATTCGTTCAACGTTAGTTAAGAAAACAATGTTCTCCCCAGGAGAAAAGAAAAAAAAAACAAGTACACGTCTTATATGTTTGTGATATTTATTAAGTTGTTTGTTAAAAAAATAAGTTTTCGTTGTGTTTTCGTTTTACTCTGTTCCGAAAGCGGTTACTGTTAGAAAAAGCCTATGCCTTCGGATGTTAAAAGAAATACTCGTTGTGTTTTAGTTTACAAACCAAGAAACCATTTTACAGAAGCTGTATACGACATAAGCATTAAGAAAGTGTATGGTTGTGATGTTTATTTATTGATGATCGATACGTTTTCTGTACAGTCTGTTCGTTTTGTTTGGGTGTTTGGAGAAAGTGCGTTTTTTTTCTCGTTTTGTAAAAATTAGCGTGTGATTGATGTTACGTTTTCGTTTTTGCCTTGTAAATTAGCATGTATATCAGTTCTATAATTACTTTTTTTGGTTGAATTATACGTAATATTTCGAAGATACCTTTATTGAATAACAGCCTCTTTCTTTACCTTCGTTGGATTAATTTAGATTTTAATTTCATGTATAATTCAATTGCGTTCTTTAATTTTTTCAAACATTTTGTAATTACTGATGGACAGAAATTTCTTAATTTATTGTCGAAATTTGTACAAGGCTTTTATTTTTTTAAATAAATTATGGCACTGATTTTGAAACGAAACCACATTTGTGTTCTATTTCTCAAAAGCACCCAAGTCCTTTTAGAAAGTAACTAGTTGATATTTCAAAAAGTAAGAAAAACAGTCTTTACATTCAAATAGGGAAATAAATACACCAATCACTCCCTTACCACCCTGATTGAAGTTTTCTTCAAATTTCCAAAACGCTCCAGTGGTTTCCTTTTTCATTTCTTGTCCAGTCATAACCTGTGCTTTATCTGTAATGAACTTAAATGGTGAAATAAGCTATAGCTTTTCTTCATATTGAAGACAAATACTTGCCCGAAGCTTTGATGCTTATTTCCTTTATCCTTTCACATCTCAAGAAGATTCCTTCCCTGGTCATCCTTCTGTTCTGTCAATGATATAGTAATCCCAGATATTTAAGAAATTGGAGGTGATATAGACTGTTTATTTTACTGCTAACATCTAAGACTATTTATTGTTTCTTGTCTTTTGTGGAATTCAGACTACTCATACAAACACAAATTATACTTCATAAAGAAAACATATGTAACCCAGATTTGTCCCTAGAATGAACTCAGGAAACAATGAATAAAACGAGTTTTTGACACACAATAATAACTTATGTTGGTTGATAAAACAATAATAATACTATAACTGAAAACATGGTGATGTATTATGTGGAAATACTGAGAAGTAACAAATATGAAATATTACTACTTGAACACCTTTTTATGTAAGTAGGCAAAGTCAAAGACATAGTATACACATGTATCACATCACACACACATTGAATGACTATGAATTAGATGCCTTGATTGTTGTGTAAACAATTTCATAGAAACATTTGAAGAAATGACAATTTTGTGGAGGTAGACTCACATTGCGTATACTGTCTGGTGACTGAATGAAGATACACATGCACTGCAACTTTAATCTTGTGAATGTCAGGTACATCATAGTTGAATAAATGACATGTAAGAAGTAACCTCATGTAAGTTCCTCATTCTTATTATGAATGAACTTTGTTACGAGCAATATGGAGTAGATGGGTGAAACTGTAACTAGTTTCTCGCATAAGACCATGGAGTTTTGTTATTCAAAACTATGAGAAAGGTGTTTTGAAGGAGCTTGAACTACTGTGTGTAAATTTTTAACAGGTATCTACAAGCCACATCAGGAACATTAGTTGGAAGAGGGAAAGAATACAGGAAACCTGAAAATGAAGCCCTTGAATAATAATAAAAAGCTTTGAAAAATATGGTACTTATAAATCACAATTTTCTTTTTTTTTTTTTTTTTTTTTTTTTTTTTTTTTTTTTTTTTTTTTTTTTCCTAATTTTGTTTTCGTAAAAGTTCATTTCACAAGGGAAGAAACAAATATAGTCAAAATATATTACTACTCTTACTAATCACCACGTGCACTTTCAAATCCTTGTTGAATTATACATTGAGGTGTTTAATATAGATACATATCATATTAATATTCATGTTACTCTTCTTTTGCATAACTTAGTTTCTTTCACACTCTTGTATGATACTAATTTTCGATAGTTCTTTGGAATACAGTTTTCACACAATGTGTTAAAGCACTTTTACACATTTTTCATTAAGGGAGACAGAAAAGAACGCATATATATTGTATGACTGTATTCACATATTTTGTCTTATCTCACTGGGCTTAATTCTTGAATATCCCAACATTGTAAATCTTGCTATTACTCACATTAAATAGCATTTACACTGCAGATATCTATTACTAAATGGCTACTGGCACCTCATTTACAAGGTACCTATCTACTAGGTGTCAGTGAGAATATTTTTTAAATTTTTCAAACAATTGTTGATTAACATTAAAAATGGTATCACAATTTACTGCTTACGAAATGTTATACTACATCCATGGATTACCATAATGAGTCAGTTACTAAAGTTAGAAATCCAGTATATCTATCGAAGCATTGTAACTAATTGATTGCAAATTACACAGACTTTATCCAGTTCGTATTAGAATATAAGTTCTCTTAGCGATTCCCATCAAACTTTACACATAATGTCGAACACTTTCAAAATTATCAGATTTATCACTTACGACATTTTTCTGTTTCCGTAGTAAAACATCAGCTTCAGGTACGACTTTGTGATTGGTTACTTCTTTACTACTATTTCTGTTCACAAGGCATTGTGCATACAGTACCTACATTTAAATGGAGCTTAAATTACTCAAACTGTACTCGCCAAGTGTTTCATAATTGGACCACTTAGTAACTTTTAACATGTTTTAGCAATGGGAGTTCGATTCCTTAGAGGTCTGTGGCTGGAGTGCTTAACCTTCTTTTCCATTCCCTTGGTGTAGAATTTCTTTCGAAACACTGTGAATCACTTTGATGTTGTGTTAATCTACTCTTCACACTTCCGCCGATGCTAAACTTTCATTTTCCGCTCAAATGGGACATTCAGAAAAACAGTTACAAATGTAGAAGTTGCATTTACAGTTTCTGTAGCTAAACGTCATGATCGCATGCGCAGTTCGTGGGTAAGTTTGCTGTTCTCAACGTAACATTGAGAGATATATTGTGCTTACACATGCTTTTTCGCCTGGATAAGCCCACCCGTAATAGTTATTGATCGACAGAAAAGCAATGTGCAACCACATATGTTTAAGAAGACATCTGAAAAGAAGGATAAAGAATGCAGCAGGTGGAAGATTACTGAATAATAGCTTCGAGCAACTCTTACACCATAGAAAACCAACACAAAGAGATATATAATGTGAAATTTCGATAGTGAAGTGTTTCCAGTATCCATTATTTAAAAAAAATATACCCGATACTTCCTTGTTGCTCCTCTGAGTGACGTATGCACCCAACTGATTTACTTTCGACAAACTGCCTTGAAGAGATGCATTAAGCCAATGTTCATACCGAACACAACATTAATACACTTTAACATAATTTACAATGGATATATGTCAACAAGTATTCTTCATTCACCATGGTCGTCAGCATCTACATTCAGACTACTTCTCTCACTATATTGCTATTGCAAGGCTGAACACAGGTCTACAGGAGATTCCAGCCATACTCGGTTCTTCCAGGAGACGCCGATTCCAGCTCAACACACATGCAGCGACCTCGCTTCCACGCATGGTTTATTCCAGTTTGTCTGCGTACCATTCCAGGAGTCAGGAAGCACAGCACTGGCTTCATTGTGGTCAATCATTCCTTGCTGTCAACACTTTCGATATGATGAGGTGTCATCAGCGATACTAAAAGGGTAGATGACCTGTTCGTACTAGGATGTCATCTTTACAGTTTAATGTTCTCTAAAAGGTAACACGGCAAGTCACACAAAACTGTCTTCAAATGTCTCCCCCTGGGAATCACAATCCACATACAATCACTACCGTATTGGCAGAAAGGATACGAGGACGTCGTTTCAACACATACTGCTATGGAACTTCGACAATGACTCATATACCAAACACACGGAGTGGTTCTAGTTTATCCAAATTTTTGTTACCACTAAGATTTAAGAATGATTTTTTTGTTTTGTTAATTTAGTTGGACTATTTCTAGAAACTTCACAAATACTGCAGTACAGGGTCAGTTTCACAAGATACACTGCCTTCTTCTATACTACACTTCTTATACAATCGAATTTTTGATTGATTGATTGATTTATTTTTACGAGTAAAATTCAGTAGTTAAAGGCTAAATATCTACATACGTTTTACACCACACACTGTGACAAAACATATAAAGCCAACAAATTGTACAGTATCTACGACTGAGTAACAGTTTACATACCTCTAATAAATAATCTTGATTCAGCTACCAATAGTTCTCCTCATTCACAACAGCGAGACGCCTGAACTTGCTTTTAAACATGGTCAGTCCAAAGACTTCACAATCAAATCAAGTTTTTAGTTAATTATGTGTATCATGAACCATTTGTGCAATTTTCATTTTAAAAAGTGTGATTCTTAATGCAAAAAAAGTTACATACAGCAAATTAGTTTTTGTATGACTTCATTTAGACTTGCAGATTACTCATTTCCAGGAGTCTTAAATATTTAAAAAGAGAAAAATCCTCATTAATTGAGACATGCTCAAATTTAATAGCAAAGATATATTACACAAGTTGGCAGTCCTTGATTCAAATTTACCATTGAATAGCAGTTCTTCAGATGAGACGAATTCAGATCTGATTTTTAATACCGTTTTTCTACCATAACATACAACTGATAGACAAAAGAAGATAATTTTATTGCCTTCATGCCGAAAGTCTTTCTCATCTGTTGACAGCATTATTACTGAGACAATGAGGGTATGATTTTCGTCTAAGGTTTTATCCCTTTCCAGTGATTAAGTTCAGAATTACTCCACAACAACACTTACTCGTTCAGATAATAGCTGAAAAAGTAGGGCTCATCGTTACGATGGTTCATGCCAGACTACACTTATCACAGTTAACATCAGAGTACTGTGTCGTCCTATACAAAACACAACACTAAAATAGTTTAAAAAAACAGGTCTGTTAACAACACAAATTACTCTAACACTATTCATATGGATCTAAACACATTTCATGGTTTTATAATAAGTGTCATTTTAAACAACAGTATTTTATAAATTGATAAAACTAAAACTGTGTATTACACAGCAAGGCTGTAGGCCTCTCACTAAGATTGTATGTGGCATGCTAGGTTACATTAGTTCAGGTACTAGGCTGCTTCCAGAAGGATGGGGGATCAACGACTCCTCTCAGGTAAACTGAACTAACTTACCCAGAAATACCACAGATGAATACTGTAATGTTTCTTTCAAAAACAGTTACATCCCTGCTAAAATTAGTTAACGTTAATTCATGCAAATTATTATGTAAATTGGGGAATTAAAAGATGTAACAATTAAATGTTTGCATTAAGTTTTGGTAGATTTAAAGTTACTTTCAGTAGTCAAAGATTCGAAGCCACTAACCATATCCTCTTTGAGACAAATTCCCTAACGTATCTCCTGGTTTGCTCTGATCATTTAAACAGTACGCTGGGATATTTATCTCTGTGATGTAAGTGCATACATGATTGCTTCCTAACGATCTACTTCCATTAGTGCTTTAGTAAGCATCATTCTACATCCTAAAGAAAACACCCTTCTTTTGAACAATTGGTGTGCCAGTAAGTCCCAGAGCATTCACTATAACTTTAATATCCTGTAATTTCACCATCATATCAAAAAATAGTACATATAAAAAAAGTTAATGATCTGATAAATCATGCTCCATGAGGAGACTTGCAGATAGGAGGGAGAACATAGCACACACTTTGGGTTGACGAGTGCATTTGGGGAAGGTCTCAGCCATAATCTGGCAGAAAAACTGCAGCATTGCACGTAATTTGCTCTGTTTCTTGTTACAGATGACTCTGATGAGGCCGTACTGTAACAAACATTTTCGCTTGTAGTTGATCACTTCGCTCCACCTAGCTGCCAGATTGAGGTATGTAAAAATTATAATAGTTTATCCTTGGTACTGTACAGCGTTGATGAGTCTTAGGAGGGTTTTTAACTAATTAGGATCTTCATTATTTACCTTAAACATTCTTAAACGAAAATTATTGAAAAATGATTTTCGCCACTCCTTTCCAACATAAAATCAGTGTTGTATACCTAGTAGCATGTCTGCCATTGGTCACTTAACCACGTTGTTTATAAATAGGCTATAAATTGTGAGAACGTTTCTAGGGTAACACTACATCTCTATTTAACAGTTCTATCAATAATGATCAGTCCTGTTTATCTCTAAGTCAGTAACTGAGTGAATAACAATCATTTTTTACCATTTCCTACTGCAATTTGTTACTACTAAACATCGCTTTCTTCAGTATTTCCCTTGAAATCTGTACATTTCTTGTTTCTTTTTCTGAGGTCACAACCTGAACAATCAATAAATTTGTCCTATATGGCTGAAGCAGTTTTTTCTCTGGGGTTTTGGTCTGTTAGGTATTTGAGTTGTATCTCATAGTCATATATTCCATAAATTTATACTTAGGTGCCTTTTTATATTAACTTAATTAACTGATTTTGAGATCCCAACTTCAAATGTCTGTATGGGTCTTCTGCTTCACTGAAATCGGCACGCACCAGCCAAACCACCAATCATGGTGATCTACTTGTGGAGAGGGCACTAGCAATATTCTTCACTCCATCTTTGCCAATCAACAATGTTTAGGTGATATAAACAGATTTAGGTTAATTAGATCAAATATGAATAAATGGATGACTGTAGGTGGGGAGTGTAAAACCTGAAAATCAGTGATACAATATTAATAGGCCAAATAAATGGCATCTGAATTGAAACCTACTCACTACACATTAAATATAAACACATATTTTCTCAAGTTAGGACACAACTATTTCTTATCCATATATACCGTATTTTACTCAAGCATCTTTGATATTTCGCTGTACAGCCCTGATGATCTGGACACATGATCAGGTTGGAGTTTGCATCGGTGTTGTAAGGTTATCACATGTTTAGAGGCTGAAGGAGCTTTCCTAACCCAATTTGCTTCCTTCAGTGTGGTCAAAATTTGCCATTTTACTTGTTTCAATCCGAAACCACTGTGTAGTATACATGAATTTGATTATGTTGATGGCACTATGCCTGTTGGTTGCCTCTGAGAGGATTAAACTAATTTGATGCTGATTTCAAATTATACCCAAACTTAAATTACATACTCACCTCTAGCAGTGTGTCAAAGCTGATATGTTCTTCAGATATACATCTCATCATTCATAAAAAAAAAAGAAAAAAAGAAAGACTTTTCACACTTATCAAGTTTTTCTATTTCGATTTTTGGGATACTAACCTACAAACATGTGCTAAGGATCCAAATTTTCCCAAAAAAATCATCGTTCCTTATAACATTGGTCTACCATCATACTCACACACATTTTGTGATGTCCATGTATGTGACACTGTCCTATAACAGACTGATAACCATCGTTGTTTAGTCCCTTCAAAAACCCAACCCCTGTCCTATAACAACATACTAAAACTCAAGTTGTTGTACTCACAACAAAAACAAAACTATCATTCATAACATCACAAAACCACAATTACACCCACAAACATTTATGAGATGACTTCACATTATATGCCTTCATAACACGATATAATAATGTAAAATATACACCACACTGTTGAAACACTTATCACACCCCTGTAATGATTCTTAAATATTTATATGATAAAGTAAAATTGTAATTGTATATATCTTTAATTCCACAAACTCTGTATAATACGATAAAAAAGTATGTTGTCACTTTATTGATACTCATTACCAATATGGTGTTAAACCACATAAATAAAATTTCCAAAACAAAATCATAATTTATAAAAGAAAAATTGGAATAATGCAAACATTCATCATTCCTATTCAAATAATATTTCTATGTAACAAGGCAGTACAGATTACTATGCTGAGTTTTCAAAATATTTTTCCTAACACCAGCTCACACACACATAGCAATAAGAATAATAATGTCACAGTTAATTTTTTAATTTATCTTTACAAATTAGTCAATTACGTTTTCCATATGTAACTCATAAACATTCTAACATAACGTTGTAGAATATAATATATAACAAATAAGTTTCATTTCACTGCCTCACTGAGGGTTACATACTACTAAACAC
This sequence comes from Locusta migratoria, assembly GCA_026315105.1. Classification (NCBI taxonomy): domain Eukaryota; kingdom Metazoa; phylum Arthropoda; class Insecta; order Orthoptera; family Acrididae; genus Locusta; species Locusta migratoria. The sequence goes on along the minus strand of CM048754.1, from coordinate 75,931,379 downwards.
AATTATGAATGAAGCCTTGTTAAATTTAAAGCAAAATCACCTCACTTGTCTCCTACATTACAATACCGCAATTAAAACTTCAGAAATCCAACATCAATGTGTAATAATAACTTTGATTGTATATCATAGTGTACTTATTATTGTTTGAGATATAGTGAGTGGTTAAGTGTCTATACACAAACCCAGTCATCAGCAGTTGGTCATGGTGCAGTGTATGTATTTATTACTGTGGGATCTTCAACTGTCCTCTACATTTCTCATTGTGCAACAGATATGCAGTGTTGAGTAACGTTTTGAATTTACTGTTGATATATAATTTCACTCTTCAAGTAGAAATAGAGGCAAATAAAATTTGTTTTTTAAACCACGTAGTAGCTTTACAGTAAGTTTTTATTAGATGAAAAAACATGCAGCACCTTAGTAATCAGGCATAGTTTCTTCGTAATCAGTGTTCCATAATGTTTGTATTTATTATGAATGTTGTAGATTATAATGGAACAAAGAATCTATTAGAACGGGGTGCCTTTTATATTCTTGTAATGCATGAGAATTATTTTGATTTTATCTTAGTAGTTTTGTGCATATTTCACTACCAGTGTAGTGACCATAGATATCACAGACTGCAAGCTGTTTGTTGCAAAAATAACTTTTAACATATCCTTCACTTAAAAATAATAATTACACTACAAAGATTAGTTGTTCAACTTCTCTGATTGTTGTCTTTCTGGTGCAAAAACATAAAAAGATCGTTTTGGATGGTGATGGGAGACAGTTTACAACACATGTCAAATTTAGTATTATTGACTACTGAGGATTAGATTTAGTAAGCTTATGCACCTCCTTTTATTGGTTGAAATGGTAGAATAAACAGTTTATCTGATGTATTTCCTGGAATATTTTTTAACAACAACCTCACAGTACTGCAGTATAGTATTTTTCATAAAATTTATGCACATTCAGTTTTTGTAAAGGACTAACACTTTTAACAGAGATAATGGTAATGGAAATATTATTTATTGAGTTATACAAGTAAGGCATTGTACATCATAGTAATGTTACTTTGCATTTTACATTCTATTAACACTTCTGTTGAAGTTCACCATAAATGAACTATGCAGACGATTGACTGCTGTAGAAGACACCTGGGAAAGAGGTGTTGAATCTGGTGACCTGTTGAAGTCCACCGAAGGAAATGTGTCTTTCCAAGGCGATTTGAACAGTATTTCCCCTCTGCAAGGTCATCAGACAGCTGTAATCAAAAGATTACTAATTACAAAGGATTCACTAATTATTATAGCCCATGTTGTTGGCATTCAAAGTTGAAACCGTGTTGGAACTTTTATACAACTATATTGCTTTATAATGTAAACCAGTTTACTCATTTACCTCATTTCTTGAGTGGTCTATTCTTCCAGATATCCGTATAGAATCCACAATGCAATGACATGCCTCACACAGTTCATTTCAGTAAGATTTTGCATCACTCATTTGTTTTCTGTTACTGAAATGAAGAAACTTCTGATTAAGTACCATGATAAAAAGTTATCAAGCATATCCATTAGCTGTTGTATAACGTAGTTACTCATACCATTTTTCACGTTTCATAGCATTGCTATATTAACAGAATTTATATTTGACATAACTTGATACAGATTTATAGGAATGTTACTTTGGAAATCAAGATAAACCTTTAATTAAGCATGCTTGAGAAAACAGGTTGTATTGTTTTGCTTGATTGGAGAAATGGAAGTCTACACTTCATACGTTTGGTTACAATTTTTAAAGTATAGCATTTCAGACAGGTGTATCTTGAGTTTCAGCTCAACTTCAAACATTATGCTTACTATATTGTTTCACTCTGAGATGTTATATATTCTAATTTCTCTCAGGTGCAACACTGCAAGGTAATTTTACAATTTTGTCAGTAGACCTTTGTTGGCTCTAATAATAGTTTTACATGGCATTTCTCTATAATATTTGTAATTTCTTTACTTTTAGTTTTTCTCTGCTAACAGTATTTTTCAATTGGTGGGTGAGCTCCAAACATGTAATTTTAGAAACCTTAGTTCGTCTCATTTGGTCAGGTGCTAGATTCCAACTTTTGGTATAATGCAACAGTAATGGTAATTTTCCACTGAAACCAATGAATTTCTTAACCTGTTGTTATAGATATTCCCTTTCCCCTCACCCTTTAATCAGGTAGGTTTCATATGGTTTTAGGTTCATTACAGTCCAATTATCAAAGTGCATTCGCTACAATTTTACTTGTTGAATTAAATTTCATTGCTTTTATAAGCATGTAATCATATGCATTAGAAAATATAAATAAAAGTGGACACTCATGTTAAAGTCCTTTTTAATAGTTGCAAAAACTTAGCTATTGTCTAATCTATCCTTGCTGTCTTACCAGTATTCAATGTTCTTAGCATGTGAAGAAAGCTTATTCCTAACAATTATTGCCTTCTACAGGACAAATATACCAGTTGCTGAAATTCGTTTTGGTTGGGAAAACATTTAGCATGCACATATTCCTTCATTTAAGACACCTCATGCTGGGTTAGTGATATAGCTGGAAGTTAGAAGTTCGCATTAATAAGTGAATGAGTTTGTACGTTTGTTAAGAAGTAAACCTCACACACTCAGTAGAGAGTATTACTTGGTTACAAAGAGAAGCATAGTCACAATTTAAATCTATGACACCATCGATTAACACATCCAAAGGTTTCAGCAAGGGCTTGTAACTTATCTTACAATAATGTCAACATTATTTCTGAAATGTGTAAGAGTTGTTTAATTAACAGGATAAAGAAACATTGTATCAACTCTGGCCTTTTGCTGTATTGCAGTCTGGCTTAGATAAACAACTATATACCATACATTTTCACTACTCTTGGTCCAAATGCGTGTTATCGAAGGATTTCCATGTCTTTCAGCTTGTTTGTTCCTAATTGCAAGGCTGGGTGGTCCTACTTCGGCACGTGTTTGCTACATAGTGACAGCCCTGCCTTCTTTTCCTTAGCTCCCTTGAGTTTTCCTGTTTATGTCCAAGGCAGGTCCGAAAAGTCGAAATCTGGCTGGTGGAATCATCTACAAGAAGCGTAAGTAACTGCTTGGCAGTGATAAATTTCCCTTTTAGCGTACAGAATATTGATGCACACTGCAACCAAATATGGTGGAGTCCTCAAGCCAGAAGATATTGCAGGTATAGTACCATTTATTATCTACCACAGCCTTCCAAATAACTACTATTACAGCAAAGAATACTGATGTCAACAAAGTCTATTCTTATCGGTAAGTACACACTTCATTTTCCATTACAACCTAGTATGATAAAAACCAGCTGACCTACATTATATGTAGACATTTATTTTGACTTGTCTTGATGTAGTTTGCATATCTTCAAAAACTTAGGTTTGATAAATTTCGTTTGACCGAAGAGTATTCACTTTGATTCCAATTTCTCCTATGTTTGCTTCATCTAATCCAGTATTTGTCTTCCCCTTCAGTTTTTACCCTTCTACAGCTCACTCGAGTACATGATGGTTGTTCCCTGATGCTGTCAGAAATGTCCTGTCATCCTGTCCCACCGTCTTGTCAGTGTTTTGAATGCCGTCCTTTCTCTGCCAATTCTACAAAAGACCTCCTCATTCCTTATCTTACTACTTCACCTAATTTTTAACATTACTCTGTAGCACCACAATTCGAATGCTTGGATTCTCCTTTGTTTTGGTTTTTCTACTTCCTATGTTCCAATTACATACAAATCAATGTTCCATACCTACATTTTTAGAAATTTCTTTATGGCATTAAGATCAATGTTTGATACCACTAGACACCTCTTCATAATGAATATCCTTGGTGCCTCTGTCTATGTTCGCCTTGCTTTGTTCTTTGAAGGTTATTTTACTTTTACAATAGCACAATTATTTAACTTCTGTACGTTGTGATCACCCATTTTATGATTGTACTTTCATTCCTAATTCTATTTTGTGGTTTATTCTCTGTCCACATTCTATACTTAGTAGACTGTTCATTCCATTCAACATACACTGAAATTGTTCTTCACTTCGGTGTTACAGCAAATTTGATCAGCAACACCTTTTCACCATTCTCAAACCTTTCCATTATTTCTGTCATTGCTTATTCGATGAATGTATTGAACAGTATGGGTGAAAGAATGCACTCCTGTCTTAGATGATTATTAATATGAGCACTTCACTCTTTGTGTGCCAATCTTATTATTCTAATGTGATTTTTCTATTTATTATATATTACCGACATTTCCGTACACATTACTCCTATTTTTGTTAGAATTTCCAAAACTTTGGACAGTTTACACTTTAGAAAACCGACAGATCCTATGAAGGTGTCTTGGTTTTCCCTCAGTCTTGTTCCCATTATCAGGTCCAAAGTTAGGATTCCCTCTCTGGTGCTATTATCTTTCATACGCCAAATTTTTCTCATACCACAGGTCGTCAATGTTCTTTTCCACTTTTCAGTACATTAATCTTCTCACCGTGAGCTATAAAGCTGACGGTATGGTAGTTCTCACACTTACCTGCCCCTGCTATCTTTCGAATTGTGTTGATAATATTTCACCAGAAAAATAATCATAGATGCCAGTTTCATAGATTTAACACGGCAACTTGAATAGTTGTTTGGTCGTCACATTCCTCAATGATTTTAATAACTGATGGAATATTATTTATTCCTTCTTCATTGTTTGATATTATATCTTCCAGAGCTATTTGAAACACTCTAACACTGGATCTCCTTTGTCCACCCTATCAACATCATTTTTCTCTTTTAGCATATATCTACATCTATATTCAACTTCAGATGTGTCTCATCACTCCTCAGTACTTTGGCATCCCATTTCCTTCCACGCTGGTTTTTGTGGTCGATTCTCGTGAACTTCATTCTTTATCATTACTAAATTCTCACCTGAGTCGATATTGGCCCTTGGGTATGTTTTATAATCCAATACCTTACTTCTGAACCTCTAACAATGATGTAATCCATTTCGGTCCTCCCCATGCCTCCAGGTCATTTCCAAGTACATCTGCTCCTTTTATGGTGTTTAAAGAGAGTATCCGCTTTTGTAGAGCATGTTTAGTCTTTCCCCTCTCTCATTTCTACTGTCAAGCCCATAGTCTTCCACAAAACCTCCCTTCTATTCCAGCAATAGTTTTGCAGTTTCCAATGACTATTAGATTTTTAACTTCCCTTACATACTGAATTGCCTATTCTATATCCTTATGCACTATCTCTACCTTTTTACCTTCTGCATGTGACTCCGTGTGTATACCTGGATGATCATGATTGCATTGTTTTACTAATGAATCAGATGAGACACACCTTGAATGAACTGTTCTCAGATCCCACCACCGTTATGTTATTTTCCTTTGTTGTTGATGTTGCCCTATATCTGTGTCAACAGAAATCCCTATTTTTTGACCATTTGACTTCACTGTAATCAGTCTGTTCATTTCCTTTTTCAGATTTTATCACTTTCTCTCCAGGTGATCCGTTTGGAGGACTATTGTGAAATCTTTTGCCAACTGAGAGCTCGGTGATTTTCATTACCTTCTACATCCGTTTGCCATTGATCACTGTTGATCTTTCCACCTTTTGGGCCAGTTTCCTCTCCCAAGGGCAGCAGCATGCCCTGAACCTCTGGCTGTTTCTCAGCCTTCATTTCTTCCTCTGGCATAACGAAGGTAACTTTCTATTCAGGTACTCATCACAATTACTATTGATTTATATTCTAAATTTAAGCAGTGGTGAAATTTGAACCGGGCACTCAAGTCGTTTTCATTATGAATCAAAGGTACTTCCCTTCGACTACAGGCAAAATCTTCAATTGTACTGTCTCTAATTGTGTTCCCCGCCAGGTCCTAGGATTTTTATCTTTAACGTTCCACTTCTTTCACCTCTGGCAGTGTTGCTAATGTGAAAAATATCGAGAAGCACCGTAGTTCGGAACCCACGTTAAACTGTAGGTCCCCCTATAACTGGCTGGGTAAGTCAATTCGAAGGTCGGAGGAAGGCAACGGTATACCACTTCCAAACAGGACCATGCCTAGTAAAGCACTGTGGTGTTCAACCCAATCTTCGGATAGTTGACTGCTTTACCTATTAATTATATTTCAGTTACGTGTTAAGTTAATGGTGCAGTCCTGTAGAGAGTAATAAGAACTTTGGAAAAAAAATTTGCGTCCTGAATCCAACCTACTCGTCTAATCTTTTAAATACTTTTACAGCATTACAATGCACAGGCGTTTATTTTCTTTTTATGTTAATCTTTATTCTCTACATTTCCCTTCGAACAAACTTATTCTCTCAAAAAGTACCCTCAGCAACGACTTCATTAGTAATCAACATGGTTTTGGTGAACACTTATCTTGCCAACCTACATTTTATAAGAACTCATTTACTTCTCCATAATAAAGTAACAAATTTTTTCAGTTATTTCTAGTGTTTTTTCTAATCTCAAATAACTTGCCATTGTCCAGTTTAGTTTAATTCCACTACTCTTGGTCTAGTTTTGTTGATAGTCATGTTAATATCCCTTTTCAGTAAGCTATAAATTTGGTTGAATTGTCTTCTTCTGAACCTAAATTCCCTTTCCAAATTTGCGCTTGGCACCTTTTATATGTTGGTCATATACTGCAGAAATTGTCTTTCACCTGCTCCTCGACTACTACTTTCCTTTAATGACCTTCAACATTTTAGAACAGACTTCTGGTTTCTATAGAAGCTATAAACAGCCTTTGAACATATGTGCTATGCCTGCTACAGTCACAAGAAATGTCCTTTTCACGAACAAACACATCTGTATGAACGTTTGGATACAGGACCAATATGTACATACCCCTCAACGTGCTTGTGGGTGTCATTTTCCTGCAAAACTCTGCAATCATGTTCTAGATAGCACTGTAGATGTAATTGTATACGCCATACCCAGTGCATAAATCGTAACTATAAATGTAAGTAGAGAATGTCAATAAAATACTCTGAGCAATATGAATGATTGCAAAACGCACAGTGAAGAAATGGAAATTGATCATATGGCATATTTGCACAGTTTATAATCTCAGTGTTGAACACAACCCCGATGACACTTTCGAAGTTGTCCACTGGTTCATCAATGTCGTATCCAGCATTCTGCCACACTTAAAGAAGCATTGGTCCAGCAGATAACTAATTGTACATGACAGAATGGATATTCATGATGAAGAATCTGTCATCCAGTTTTGTCTGCTTGCAATGAGTTGTTCGTCATTATCATACCTATCATCATCATTATGTGTTAGTGTTACAACAGTATTTGTCTCTAACTTAGGCTCATATTTCTGCTGTATAATAGATACCAGAAAACTTGGGAATGGTTCATCTTCCACATAAATACCATTTTCATGAAGAAAGGTTCTTCATACTATATTTATACAATATTTTCTTTGTTCTTTCAGATTTAAGTTGTTCTAAAATTTCCTCGGTATTTAGTTGAATTTTTGGCCTTTAGATTTGACTGATTTATAAAGTAAACGAGGTTTAATGGGTTTCTTTTAGTAGTCACATGCATTACTTCACACTTTTAATCGTTTAGGGCAATTGTCAGTTTTTCACCAAGCAGATATCTAAATCATTTTGCAGCTGCTTTTGATCTTCTGAAAATTGTCCTAATGTTTCTTGATATCTCCCTACCTTGGTCTCAATACCGCTCATTAAACTCGTTTCTTCAGGTCTTCAGGTAGTTCTATGTACTCGTGAAAACTGCCTGACCTTAATGATTATTTTAATATTGCTTCTTACTGCAGCTTGTGTGTTGCCAAAAGTTCATTGCTTCAACACACACATTGACATTAATGAAGGTTTGTTTATTTGGTTCCTGTAATTTCAACATATATTTTTCATCATATTTAGTGGCACAGAACTGTACAAAACGTTTCCTCAAAAAAAAAAAAAAAAAAAAAAAAAAAAAAAAAAAAAAAAAAAAAAAAAAAAAATTTCAAATGTTTGTAAAGCTTATGGGACTTAACTACGGGGTCATCAGTCCCTAAACGTACAAACTACTTACGAACTAGGACGGCACAAATATCCATGCCCGAGGGGGGATTCGAACCCCCGACCGTAGTGGCCGTGCTGACCGTGACTGTAGCGCCTCAGTCTCCTCGGCCACTGCGGCCGGCAACGTTTCCTCGAAAAACTTTTCTGACATCCATGCAATACTGGGAAATTTGTAACTTTCACTTTGACTCTTTATAATTGTAATTTGATTTCTATAATAGTGTGTAACAATCGACAATGTGTGAATTTGAGGAACCAGTTTTAGGCTGTTTCAACAAAAATAGGTTCATCAAATAATAAAAATATTGTAGATTATTACACAGTTGTCTCATGTTTCATTCAAAATGATTCAAACATTCTAACAAGATCTGACAGAATAGTCACTGAATGTTTTATATCTGTTACACTCAGATTTTAACAAAGTGTATATCAGTGAACCTTGTCAAAAATTTTCAACATTTACTACTTCTGTAAGTATATGTTGATCCTTCCTCACACAATACTATAAATGAAGTAATCTGGTGAACGTAGTCTCACATAAGTTTACATTTCTCCAAGACCCAAACTTTAATTTCCCATTATCAGATTCTACCTGTTTATATAAGGGAAAATACTCTCTTTGTTAGATAGCAGTTTTGCATCAACTTTATTGTTCTACAGTTGATCAGTGAAGTGATAGACACATACTTCTGTAATTCATATTAATTGCTCCATTTGACTGTGTTTCATTTGTACTCAACTCTGGATATTGGATGTTGACTAGTCACAAATTGAAGAATTTGTATCCAGCCATTCACAGTAAGAAAAATATTTTCTTGTCTTTGTTGGTATTCATTGTAAAACCCAATGAATGTTCTCTTTAGAAAACACTATGGTGGAAAATTCACCCTTCTCTTTCATGTTTACTTTACTTGTAACATTATTGGAAGTTATACATTATTTATAATAAACATACTATATAAATAGGTTTTGCATTCCTACTAATAATCATAGAAAATGTGTTGAACTTCAGATGTAAGCAATGAAACAATCTAAATTGTTATTCACAAAGAGGTGTTCGTGGAAACAGTGGAAAACAACACAATATTACTAATTTTAATAATAATGTCATATTTTGATATTTTTGTACAATACTGTAGAGTGGTCTAATTATATAAGGGTAAGGATTTGTTACATGGGATAAAGGTATTGTATGTAAATAGACACGTATAAGTTGATAATGTGTTGAAAAACTTACATACTAATTCTTCCACTGATACTATCATTTCCAGTGATACATAAAACATGCCATTCTACTCGCAGCACTTCACAGATTCAGTTTCTTACACTATTATTGTTCACCATCTTGCATGGTACAACACTCAGTAATCAAACAATCAAAGCATAGAAACGGCAGAAAAAATTGCATAGCAACGCTCATCATTCTAATCCTTTCCAAACGTAGGGTCATGTCTCTCTGTAGATGATTTGTATATTATTCAGTTCTGCAATTTAATGCTATGAAATATGGGTTACATATCTGTCTTAGATAAACCTGTTATATTTTCCTTTTTTATTTCAGAAGATGAAATAAAATGCTATCTAATACAAAACACTGCAGGCAATGCTAGAAATAGTGTTATTATTCTGAACGCTGCTGTTGAATGATAAAATTGCTAGAGAGGAATTTCCAATCTGATGATTTGCCAAATAGGACACACGTTGTTAAAAGCTGTTTTAGCTGAAACCACATATACCTATGAGTTTCTATCTGCACCTAGTAGGTGTGTTTGAACTCTTCTCCATTGTCCGTACTTTTGGTATATTTATTCCATATACCTGGTCACGGTTCTTCATCAGATTAACTTCTACACTTTTTCCTTTTCTTAGTGTCCACTTCATCTGTCACCCTACAGTGGCTACTATTCGTCGTGTGTGATGTACACTACGCCTAATAGATGCAGGAGAATTTTTTGTGAGGTGTCTGTGTTAGCCATTCGTTGAGACTGACACAATTACTAAACAGGTATGAAATTAGAATAAACTGTTAGTTAGGGCCAAACAATCATGTTTGTGGGTTGTCGCATCAGCCTCCACCTTCACTGCAATGATATGTTTGAAAAACTAAAGGTGAGGGATAGGGGTCGCGTTTGGTTGGACCTTGTAATATTCTTCTGTCCGTGATAGCGAGAGAAGAGCCACTTAGTAAGCCCAACGGTAGTGCAACGCATAGAAGATACGACCATCAACTTCCCAGGGCTGTGGAATGTTACGCCCATTGTTGTGGTAGTGACGTCAGCACCAGGAAACGAAAATAGTTTGGGATCGAAACTTGGTCAGACTGTCTTTACCGAAGTCTTCACCTCTAAATAATGTGAAGATAAAACTGGAATGAAATGTGGTTCAGATTTCGCATTGAACTGTATGTCCCTTTTGTCCAGCAGAGAAACTGGCATCCGACAGATGTGCGGAAATCTTCGAAGCATTTTCCACCTGAAGTACTTTTAGCATGCCATTGAGTCAGAGGATATAATCATTATCAAAATGTTCAAATGTTTGTAAATTCATGGGACTTAACTACGATGGTTATTAGTCTCTAGGCTTACAAACTACTTAAACTAACCTAACCTAGTCCAAGGACAACCGCACGCTCTGCAGAGAAGCGCCTTAGACCTTCACCGCGGCTATTATCATAACACAAGACTTTTTTTATATCTTGTACCAATGACCAGTAGAAAAAATTAGGAAGAAAGGGATATGGTCGTGACAGAATCAGTATCAGTTTGAGAAAAGCTGACTATGAGTATTTTTGTGAGGAAACTTTCTCAAGAAAGTTTCGTAGTAGTTCATCACACGAAAACTTTGTTGCCTAACCCTCGTGGATCGATAGCTGTTACCTCACTATCACTTGAACTGTTGTTGTTGTGGTCTTCAGTCCAGAGTCTGGTTTGATGCAGCTCTCCACTGTACTGAGCAACCCTTTTTGGCTTCTCATAAGAAAAGCAACACATCCATCTGAATCTTCTTACTGTATTTGTCTCTCTGAGATTTTGTACTCCACACACTCCCCCCTCACCCAATACTAAAATCGCGACTCCTTGATGTGTAAGATTGTGCCCTACCAGTCTATCCCTTCTTTCAGCCAAGTTAACATTATTTTTCCACAATTCTGTTCATTCCTTCCTCAATAGCTACGGGATCTACCCACCTAATCTTCAGTATTCTTCTGTTGCCCCACGTTTCAAAAGCATCTATCGTTTTCCTTTCCGGCCGTGTTTGAGAACCATACAAAGCAACGTAGCACACAGAAAAAATATTTTTGTCCTGGTTGACTCTCCCTATACAACAGTGACTCTAGGCCAATGTCTTCTACTCCAGGGGCGTTGTGTTTACTTAGGTCTTTGACTGCTCTCTCAAATCCATCTCCCAGCATAGTATCTTCTGTCTCATCTATTGATCTGTAACAATAATCATTTCATGTAAGCCATATGCATTAAGAGGGGCGTTTGGAAAGGCCGCGCAAAAATAAAACCAACTAACGTGTTTGTGGAAAACCATTTGAATTTTTCGTCATCGTCTCCTTTTCGACTTATTCACTTCGTCCAATGCTGTTCCAATTTCCGAATAAAAGGAATTGCCCAAGCCTCCAAAATAGTTGTTAGTTTCTGCAATCACCTTCTCGTCTGAATGAAATCTTCGTCCTGCGAGCCATTTCTTCAAATAGGGGAAGAAATAATAGTCTGAGTGAGCCATGTCTGGAGAATATGGGGGATGTGAAACGAGTTGGAATCCTGTTTCCAATAAGTTTGTGACCACAACTGCTGAGGTGTGAGCTGGTGCATTGTCGTGGTGGAAAAGAACTTTCTTGTGGGCAATCGCCAGCGTTTTTCTTGCTGCTCGATTTTGAAACGGCCCAATAAAGATGAAAAAATTCATCTGTAATAGTTTTACCCTGTTCCAGAGAGTCGATGAGGATTATCCCTTGCGAATTCCAATAGACCGTCGTCATAACCTTTCCGGCCGAAGGACCGGTGTTCGCCTTTTTTGGTGCTGATACTTCCTTGGTAACCCATTGTTTAGATTGTTCATTGATCTCAGTAGTATAGTAATTTATTCATGTTTCATCCACAGACACGAAACGATGCTTGAAGACCTGCGGATTCTTCCTGAACAGCTGCGAACTTTCCTTGCAGCACTTCAAACGATTTCGTTTTTGGTCAAGCATGAGCAGTCGCAGCACCCATCTTGTAGATAGCTTTCTCATGTCCAAATGTTTGTGCAAAATATTATGTACCCATTCATTCGAGATTATCACAGCACTAGCAATCTCACGCACCTTAACTCTTCTGCCATCCATCACCACATCATGGAAATTTATCAATCATTTATGGAGTCGTAGCCTCCACAGGGCCCAGAACTTTCAGCGTCACTTGTGGCCATATGGCTGCTTCGAAAATTTTGAAATCAATTGTGAAGTGTAGTAATCGAAGGTGCAGAGTTACCATCATGTTTATGAAGCTCCTCTTTAGTCTCCTGAGGCATTTTGCCTTTCATAATGTTTAATCACCAAACGAAAATCTTTTTCGTCCATTCCAATCACTCGACGACCTTGATTTACATGATCGCTAGACACTGAGAAACAGACCGAAATGGCTGAAACTTGGTGTGCTATCTTTCTGCTAACTAAACATGATTTCTATATGTGCTGGTGGTGCCATCTCTCGGACTTTTCACGAACTTTTCAAACGCCCCTCATATTTCAACAGTACATCGTTAGTAAACTTAAAAACTCCCAAGACAGTGTACAAATTTTTATTCCTGGCAGTGTTTTTGCTACACTGCCGAGCACCGGTCAGGTTCTATCTCACGGCATAACGCACTCTGCGACACTTGCTTCACAAGGCTATTTCGCATTGTGTGGAAACACTTTTACTGCCGTGCATTTCTCACTTTCCTTACGCGCATTTATAGTTGGCGTCATGTGAGAAGGCGCTTCCACAGATAGAGGCGGAGCGATAGCGGAAGCGTGGAGGGGAGGAGAGAAACATGGCGTAACTCAAGGCCAGCCACGCGGTCTACAGAGTGAATATTATTGGCTGACGGTGCGGTAATGGAGGGGGGTGCGCAGAACAGATGAAAACTGGGCCGCCTTCCTACGTAATGTGGAGATTTTTTTTTTTCACAAAGGATGGGGCCCCTCCACGCCCACACCAACGTGGTGACCATCACAAAAGTTCTACTGTCTCCTCCGTATTTGGTTAGTTTGCTAAGGTGGATCACGGGATGTGGGAACCGCGATGTTATCCGTACGTGTGGGCACGATCACCCATTAATACGGTGCATCTGGAGATAGAATTGGTTGAAAGGTATACGAAGGGTTAAGGTATGTAAGAGCAGAGGGAAAAAGTGCCAAGGCAATAGGCAAGGGGAAAATACTCTGCGACAGTGGAGTAGGTTTTAAGGGCAGTAGTGGTATGCTATCTGCGACAGATCATGCAAGGTTTGGTAATGTCAGTAAAGGGTATATCTCAGCACCGTTAACTTTGCTAGGTTTGTCATAAAGAATCAGTCCGTTTGATGCGAGGTTCTGCTGCAGCTAAGCTCCTGTGAAGTCTCCTGAGTCGGCTGCGGCAGAATACCTGTGAACATAGCCAAGTTTGTCATGATAGACAGTTCGGTCATAGACCTGGCTAAATGTGTGGGACTGTATAGGTTTGTTTGTGTTCAGTGCGCTGAACATGGTTTCCCTGCCTTGGCTAAATATGTGGGACTGTATGGGTTTGTTTGTGTCCAGTGCGTTGAATATGGTTTCCCTGCCTTGGCTCTTAGTCGGCTGTGAGCTCAGCTGGCATTGCCAGTCAATTTGCTGTTCTGCAGGGATCCGCCATATTCATCGTGTTTTGTGAGTTGGTGGTCCCTATGACCGTAGGAGAAGTGTTTTGGGGCGTTTATGTTTCCACTTATGGTTGTGATCGTAGTTCCCCAAGCGTAGGATGAAGGGGTTGTTCGAGTGTCTCGAGTTTCTGTACAGTCGTGTGGCGAGTTTCTTGAATAGCACCGAGAGGCGCTCTAGGCGGTATTCATTGTGAAGATCCACGGTACGTGTGTATCGCGGAGCGTTGCTGATGATGCGTAGCACCTTGTTCTGTATGCGCAGCCGTGTTGGCGCCGCGTATGCCCAGCACGGAGCACCGTACGTCATCAGAGGTCTAATCTACATTTGCATAGATACTCTGCAAATCACATTCAAGTGCCTGGCAGAAGGTTTATTAACCACTTTCATAACTTTTCTCTACCGTTCCATTCTCTAATAGCGCGCGGGAAGAAAGAACACCTAAATCGTTCCGTTTTCGATCTGATTTCTCTTATTTTATTTGGATGGTCATGTCTCCCTAAGTAGGTGGGTGCTAGCAAAATATTTTCACATTCAGAACTAAAAGTCGGTGATTGAAACTTCGCAAACAGATCACGCCGCAATGAATAGCGTCTTTCTTTTAATGATTTCCTCCCCAATTCGTGCAACATTTCCGTGACGCTTTCGCCCCCCCCCCCCCCCCGTAACGTGATAGAACAAAACGAGCTGCCTTTCTCTTAACCTTCTCAATGTCTTCGGTCAGTCCCACCTGCTGAGGGTCCCACACTAGGCAACAGTACTCCAGGAGAGGACGCACACGTGTGATGTAGGCAGTCTCTTTGGTGGAGCTGGTGCGTCTTAGAAGCGTTCTGCTGATGAAACGTAACCTTTGGTTCGCCTTCCCCACAATATTTTCTATGTGTTCTCTCCAGTCAAAGTTGTTCGTAATTGTAACTCCTAGGTATTTGGTAGAATGTACGACCTTAAGGTTTGACTGATTTATCGCGTAATTGAATATGTGTCATGTAGAGGTTCGTCGACACCCGGCTACTCAGTTTGCTTTTCCTGTTGAGCATCGGGTAGAGTTGTTTGAGCCTCGCGTTTCCTCGGTTGGTCATGTGTTGTATGTGGTCCCCCACATGTGAGTTTCCGGTCCAGCCAGACACCGAGGTATTTGACTTTCTCACGGAAACGTCTTGGGCGTTGTATGTAGAGCAATTGGTCTACAGTATTAGTGTTTGCGCAGGTGTTTCGGTCTGCGTGTGAACAGAAGAGTATAATACAAGAGCTGAGTGGGCAGTCGGCTCGCTGCCATTCCGCACAGTGACGCAACATGGTGTAACGCAGAGGGCAATCCTCTTTTTTTTCTGTTACGACCTGGCGACTCCTCCGGACGCGTGTGAAGTCTCCGGCGCCCTCCGGGAGGGCGCTAACCCTCCCGCTCACCTCTCGGCGACCTCCGCTCGCGCTCACGGGATTTGGCTGCTCGGCTCACCGGTCGTTTCGGATGCAAATCGGTCTCGCCGCACGGAACCAGCGCGCCGCATCCTCGGGCGACGGAAATTATTTAAATCGCCGCCGCTGCATCGCGAGGAGAACTCAACTCTCCTTACCACCCCTCCCCCTCCCCCCTACTAGTTCCAGTCGTTCATCTGTTCGCTCATTCCGGATTCCAGGCGGCACTTAAAGTAATTTCTCTGTGAATCGTTTGACCTGAAGGTATGGGAGTAAATAATGAGGGCATCCACCTAACACGCAAACAGATGCTCTCTCTGTCTCTCTCTCTGCCGGCAGCGGTGGCCGAGGGGACTGAGGCGCTTCAGTCACGGTCTGCACGGTCACTACGGTCGGGGGTTCGAATCCCCCCTCGGGCATGGATATTTGTGCATGAGGGCATCCACCTAACACGCAAACAGATGCTCTCTCTGTCTCTCTCTCTGCCGGCAGCGGTGGCCGAGGGGACTGAGGCGCTTCAGTCACGGTCTACACGGTCACTACGGTCGGGGGTTCGAATCCCCCCTCGGGCATGGATATTTGTGCATGAGGGCATCCACCTAACACGCAAACAGATGCTCTCTCTGTCTCTCTCTCTGCCGGCAGCGGTGGCCGAGGGGACTGAGGCGCTTCAGTCACGGTCTACACGGTCACTACGGTCGGGGGTTCGAATCCCCCCTCGGGCATGGATATTTGTGCCGTCCTTAGTTGTAGGTAGTTCATAAGCAGTTTGTAAGTTTAGGGACTGATGACCCCGTAGTTAAGTCTCTTAAGCTTAACAAGCATTTGAACATTTCGTCTCTCTCTCTCTCTCTCTCTCTCTCTCTCTCTCTTACACACACACACACACACACACACACACACAGAGAGAGAGAGAGAGAGAGAGAGAGAGAGAGAGAGAGAGAGAGAGAGAGAGAAACAGACAGAGAGAGAGAATACTTTTGCATGAAGCGTCTATGTTTGACGGACCGTATCATGTTTTTCCTTTATTGTATTTTAATGCCCCATGGGGCAGGCTGGCAACAGCCTCGTATGCTGCTCTTCAGCCCAGTGTACATATGAGTCTGACAGGTGGTAATGGTGGTTTAAAACAGGAGATAAAAGTGTTGAAATTAACAATAAAAAGGAAGATAATGTTGAAACTAACACTAAAAATAAGATAAAAATGTAGAATTTAACAATAAAAAGGAAGATAAAAATGTTGAAATTAACAATAAAAATAAGATAAAAGTGTTGAATTTGAGAATAAAATAAAAATAAAAATGTTGACTTTAACAATAAAAAGGAAGATAAAAATGTTGAAATTAACAATAAAAATAAGATAAAAATGTTGAATTTCACAATAGAAATAAAATAAAAAAATGTTGGATTTAACAGTAAAAAAGAAGATAAAAGTGGCGAATAAAAAACAATAAAATGGAGGCTTTAAAACACACAGTCAGTATTAAAACCTGACACGGTGGCTAAAAAACACAGATTTTGCACCATGAATGGTGACGATAACAGAGAGACAATTAAACAAACATGGCAACAGATTGTTCTGCTATGCGGCTGTTGCTGAAGTCTTCATATCACGGTCACCATTTGACACTGACACAATACTTTAGCACAGAGCACTGTTAAAAACACTATTAAAAAGTGAAGCACTGAGAACCCACAGGGGGAATGCATCATCGTGAACAACCTTCGTTATAGACAAAATGTTCTCCGACACTTGTAATGAGTGACACCCTAGTTCCACTTTCTAATTCACACTTCGTAAATTTTGCAATTTAGGTCAAAAGATGACACACTCATTACTATTCTTTTTATTGGAGTCACGTTCCAAGATAGCTTTGTATTTTTTATCTTTATTAAGATTACCGGTTTCGGTATCTTCGCATCTGCAAGTACACACAAAGTCATTCTCAAAATGTAATAATACAGCAAACCAGAGAAATACATATTTTTAAATATCCACTTTCGAAATCCACCTTAGATTTCATTCTTCAGAACATTATTATTACAAGCTTTTAAAAACGAATTTCCACGCCAACTTCATTGTTGGCTTGTCAACAAATGAATAAGACATGAACGTCAACATCCTGTAACAAGCTGTGGTCACTAAGTTAAAAACAATCCTATGGAAGCTTAGGGTTTAACGCCCCGTCGACAGCGTGGTCATTACATCTACATCTACATAGATACTCTGCAAATCACATTTAAGTGCCTGGCAGAGGGTTCATTAACTACTTTCATAACTTTTCTCTACCGTTCCATTCTCTAATAGCGCGCGGGAAGAAAGAACACCTAAATCGTTCCGTTTTCGATCTGATTTCTCTTATTTTATTTGGATGGTCATGTCTCCCTATGTAGGTGGGTGCTAGCAAAATATTTTCGCATTCATAAGTAAAAGTCGGTGATTGAAACTTCGCAAACAGATGATGCCGCAAGAGACGGAACTCACGCTCGGATTGTTTCGGTAAGGATGGGGGAAGGAAATCGGCCGTCCCTTTCAAAGGAACCATCCCGGCATTTGCCTGGAGGGATTTAGGAAAACCACGGAAAACCTAAATCTGGATCGCCGGAGGTGGATTTGAACCACCGTCCTTCCGAATGCGAGTCCAGTGTGTTACCACTGCGCCACCTCGCTCGGTCCATGGATGTGGTATTATAGCTTTCATTATTGAAAACAGCAACTTGCAACAAGTACTGTAGAAAAATGTTTATTTACTTAAACCATAATAGGTTTCAGAGTTCCTTACAAATCCATCTTCAGGTGGTTGACAAGCTTTCCAGCTGGAGCCTCGTTTTAAGTTTTTTATGGCGAAAACTTACAAGTTGTGTCCTTTCCTGTCACGAGGTCGTCCTGTATTCCTCTTATGTATTTCAAACTGGCTCGTCCAAACTGGGCAACTTCTAGCTGTTGGTGATAAACGGAAGACTCGAACTGGGCGACTGTGCCCAAACTGGGCAACTTTTGCCTGCTCCGGCTAGACTGACAGGAACAGACGAACTAGGAAACTCCTACCTGCTCCTGGCAGACCGATTGCACAATCTCGCAAAATGCTTCCAAATCTATACCTGCCAACTGCGCAACCTCTGCCCCTATTTGTACAATTCTTAAGGAATAATGTCAATACTGTGCCAAGGAACAAGATATACAAAAGAAATTATATACAAATACAAAGAGTTTATTACAAATTTCACAAACAAAAATATTTGCAGAAAACAAATGCATTTAATTTGCCTCATATTCTGCTCACGGCTGCTTGGTATGAAACTCACTTTACAAAATCTAATTTGCCAAATTCACCATTCCTAAGTAATTCTAATTTCTATTGCAGAAAAGTTTGTCTCTTGCTGGTTTTTGAGTGCGTTTGGATGGTGATATTATTTTTTGCTGAGTTGATTCTTATATGAGTATCAGTTTGTACATGCTTCAGACTTTTCACAAACTGAAAGATGTTTGACTAAGAAGATTCACATGAAGCATTGAATCGGGAATGAAAGCTTTCGCAAATGTTAGTCGTGCTCCACAAGGAAGCGCAATCTGCTGTCCAAACGTTTGGAGGAAAGACTGCATCTTGTTGATCAGTGTAGTTTTCAGTAATGTAATCCGCGAATTTTGTGATGTTGTCGTCTTGTGGTTGTATGCTGACCAGATCAGCAAAAACATGAGATACATCTTGAGGATTTAAACAGATAAGCCCAAAGATGTAATGCAGCCACTGGCCTCTTTATTATCGTTATCTTTGTAGATCGGAGCCAAAACAAGTGACTGTATTTATCGTGCGTGGTCGTGAGTGCCTTCCAAACGTGAAAATGTCTGTTCGCTTCTACTGTAAATATCTTAACGGCACACTGAGAGGGTTCACCGCAGCATCGCCATCCACGTTCTTTCGTTGTTACAACTATTCTGTAAGGTTTGAAATTATAACTGTCACAGATCAAATGTCTATTACCACGATCACTAATAACAGGTTGCAAACCGTGACTTTCTGCCATATTATTCGCTTCCATGACTAAACTGAAGTAGAAAACGAAACACTGTGTGATTCTACACAGATGTCAGTGAGCTGGTGTTATTGACAGGACTGACGAGTTCAGTGAGGGCCAGGAAAGCCTTGAGTCGGACCGTCCTGCTACCTGCGAGCGGAAGTTGCCCAGTTCTAGTGTGGGATTAACTGTCCTTCCCAGAGCACCCTTCTAATGGCCACTAAAAGTTGCTCAGTTCCGAAAAAATGTTCAAATGTTTGTAAATCTATTGGACCAAACTGCGTGGTCATCAGTCCGTAGCCTGCAAAGTACTTAAACCTAGGTAAACTAACCTAAGGACAAACACACACACACCCATGCCCCAGGGAGGACTCGAACTTCCAAGGCGAGCAACCGCGCGCTCCGCAGCGAGACGCCTTAGACCGCTCGGCTACTCCACCGCGGCGCCCAGTTCCGGTATGCCCTTTCAAACAAGCAATGTTTTCGAACTTTCACTTTATGGTAGCTGTCAACTTTAAGGATCATGAACATAAGCTGGGCAACGATTTGTAAATGATTATAGTGGGCATTACCCTAAAATTTACCATAGTTTCATGTGAAGCACTTATCAGCGAAGTTAACAGCACGTTCTAAAACATAAAATGAATGAAAATCAAACAGATCATTGTTTAAATAAATAAACATTTTATACCATATTGGTGGCTGATCACTGTTTTTAATTATAAACATTGTGAGACACTTTTTTTTTTTTTAATTCGTGCCCACACTGCTGCTGAAGTAGTGAAAACCGTACCGAAGAAAACGAAGCTTTTAGCTTTCTGAACACATATCGTCGTAACGGTAGAAGAATTAAAAAATTGTTGGAGCATAGTTTCTACGCATCCTTCTCTACTATACAAGTGAACAGTGAACAATCGCATAATTTAAAAATTTTGATGTGTTTTGAAATATTCATTCCTTCCACTTTACACTTTTGAAAGAATAAAATGTTTGTGTGTACTAAATGTAATACTGTATTAAAAAAATGAGATTCCTGTGAGTGAGTATATATATATATATATATATATATATATATATATATATATATATATATATATACGTAAAAAGTAGATGAAGTACACTTACCAGGCGAAGGGGCACAGGCAGTAATAGCAACAAATAAACACACAGACACACACACACAAAAATGCTAGCTTTCGCAGCCTAGCTGCTTCATCAGGCAGAAGGGAGGAGAGGGAAAAGGAAATGATGAGGGTTTTAAGGAAGGGGGTAAGGGGCCATTCCAGTCCCGGGACAGGAAAGACTTACCTTGGGGGAAAAATGGAGGGTAGTTGTGTCTGTGTAAATGTGTGGGTGTGTGTGCATTTATTTACCCTCCATTTTTCCCCCAAGGTAAGTCTTTCCTGTCCCGGGATTGGAATGGCCCCTTACCCCCTTCCTTAAAACCCTCATCATTTCCTTTTCCCTCTCCTCCCTTCTGCCTGATGAAGCAGCTAGGCTGCGAAAGCTAGCATTTTTGTGTGTGTGTGTGTGTGTCTGTGTGTTTATTTGTTGCTATTACTGCCTGTGCCCCTTCGCCTGGTAAGTGTACTTCATCTACTTTTTACGTATATTTTTCCTGTTAGGAATTTTTCCTCTATAATATATATATATATATATATATATATATATATATATATATATATATATATATATATATATATGTGTGTGTGTGTGTGTGTGTGTGTGTGTGTGTGTGTGTGTGTGTGTGTGTGTTCATGTCTGGTGTTTTAATGTGTGATAGAGGTGAGAGAGATTGATAGACAGAGAGAGAGGGGGAGGGATATATATATAGGAGGACGGTGAATGGGAGAAATGGAGGGAGAGAGGATAGGGGAGAGAGAATGGCAAAGATGTACATGGCATGGATGAGGAAAGAGAGGAATTAAGGAATGAGCCAAGAGTAGACATACGGTTGATATTAGGGAGTTACAGAGAGAAGAGCCATATTTTGAGCGTATTTCTGAATTTCCTTATTTTTTTGTTTTTGTAGTCCTTTCTTGACCAAAAAATCAAAGGCTGAAGAAACACGGTTAGAAGAGTGATTGAAGGATTGTCCATGCACGGCTAAAAGGTTCAAGAGGTGCTGTGTTCCGGAACTGAACATGAAGGAAGTAGACGAAGATGAGTTTCGAGTTTGATACTGCCATACTGAGAGAAGAAAATAATAGACCATTGAAAGATTACAGTCGAAACGAGACCACGGGAGTAGGTAATATTCCCTATGAACTACTGACATTCTTGGGAGTGTCTGGGACAAGGGAAATACCCTTAGACTTCAAGAAGAATATAACAGTTCCAATTCTAAGGAAAACAAGTGCAGACAAGTCTCAAAACTATCAGTTTAATAAATGATGCTTACAAAATACTGACAAGAATCATTTACAGACGAATGAAGAACTGGTAGAATCCGACCTTGGGATAGATCAGTTTGGATTTAGCAGAAATGTAGGAACATGTGAGGCAATACACACATTATACTTTATGTTAGAAGATAGGTTAAGGAATGGAAATCCTACGTTTTTAGCTTTTTAGACGTGGAGAAAACTTTTGACATTGTTGACTGAAAAATACTCTTTCAGTTCTGAACTTAACAGGGGTAAAATATAGCGAACGAAATGTAATGCACAGCTTCTACAAAAACAAGTCAGCACTTATAAAAGTCGAAGGCCATCAAAGGGACGCAGCGGTTGGGAAGGGGGTAAGACATGGTTGTAGCCTTTTCCCAATGTTATTCAATTAATACATGGAGCAATCTGTGAAGGAATACAAGAAGATATTTAGAGAAGGAATTAAAGTTCAGCGGTTTGCCGACGACGTAGTAAAACTGTCAGAGACAGCAGGGGACATGGAAGAGCAACTGAATGGAATGGACAGTGTCTTGAAAGAAGCCGGTAAGACAGACATTAACGAGAGTAGACTAAGAAAATCATGTACTGCTAAAGTAATTAGATTAGGATGAGACAATAAAAGTAGTAGGTAAGTTTTGTTATTTGGGTAGCAAAAAAACCTCTAATGGCTAAAGTAACGAAGTATAACGAGCTATAGGAAGCATAGCACTTCTGAAGAAGCGAAATTTAGACAACCCAAATTAATTTAAATGTTATGAAGTCTTTTCTGAAAGCATTTGTCTAGAGCAGTGCTTTCCAAACTTTCCCTCATGGCGACACCCTTTTATAGCTTACAGTTTTTGCGCCACACCCTTTCACTAATACGAATGCATATGGTAGAATGTAGATGGTTCTAGCGGGGGGTGGGAAGGGGACGGAAATAAAGCATCGCTTAAATGTAGTTTGTGAACGAAACTGAAATCCTCGTACGCATTGGCATGTTTAATGTTGATCCTGACTGCAGCAATTACGTACACTCATCGCAAGAAAAGGAAACATTACGAACTACGGAGATGTACAACAGAGTAATACCGCAGACAACAATGCCTAACTCACACAGTAATACTTGCTTCTTCTACATGTGACCCAACTTACGAAAAACGAAAACTGAATTTTGGAAACGGTTTTTCGCTGTCGTGTGTACATGTCCGGGCCAGATACGGTTTTGCTGGATCGATTGAAAAAGGCATCTGGAAATTAGCTGCTCGGATTTCTGATTTATACAGCACAGTGGCTGTTCCCTTTCAGTTCAGTATTATCACATTATTTTCAGAAATAAAGAGGTTGTGTTTATGACAAGTGATGAATTATTATTTAACTTTGATTGTTAGGTGCTTGCTTCACCACGACCTCGGAAGACCCGACATATTCAGAAAAAATGGATAAATATTTGTGACAAGTAAGAATATGAATGTCATTTCTTGTCCCAGAATCTGTTACATACAGGAAACTGAGAGAAAAAAATATTAACGCATACCAGGGTTCGAACCAACGATCACTGAATTTAAAATACTACTCTCCGTTAATCACCCGGCCATACTCCATACTAAACATCGCTACTGAATGGCTTTAGTTGTGACAGCTTTTACAGTCACTATGCCATTGATTGACATTTAATTGGAAGAAACGGTACTGAGGTGGACGTGGCTTTGATAAATGAATTAAAAAACGCTCAGGTGCAGCTTTTTGAGAAGGAAAGCAGACTACAGTGAAGGTTCGTTGAAGCAGCTGCCAGTTCCAGCAAACTGCGCGTGGGAAGAGCTGTTATCGAGTATCAGCAGCAGATCTGCGCATGCGCAGTTTGCTGGAATCTGGCAACTGGCAGCTGCTTGAACGAACCCTGTCTACTGCTGCTGAAGCAGAGCTGCCGTCTAGCGGCTGAGCACGCAATTAATGTGCACCGATCATTCCTTTAATACGTGATCTGTGGTGCACTGAATGAAGAGAAGGATGATTAGCTGCAGGCGAGTCTTCAGGGCCGTACGAAGAGAAGGACATTTGGTGTTATTTTACGACAAATTTTTTTCTTTAAGTTGGTTAGTCTTGCGACACCCTTGATACTACTACGCGACACCCCAGGGTGTCGCGACACCCAATTTGGAAAGCTCTGGTCTAGAGTGTAGTTCTGTACGCGAGTGAAACGTGGACGATAAGGCGTTCAGGCAGATAGGCGTCAGAAGCATGTGGTGCTACAGGCGAATGATGAAGCTTAGGTTGGTAGATTGAAAAGCTAATGACTAGTTGCTGAACTGAATTGGTGAGAAAAGGATTTCTGGTATTTTTTGACTAAGAGAAGGGATCGATTGGTGGGACATTTCTTCGACATCAAGGAATCATCAGTTCAGCTTGGAAGGGAAATGTGTAGGGATAAAAATCGTAGAGGGAGACCGGGGGACGAATGTATTAGCTGGTTCAGAATGATGGGGGTTGCCGTTCTTATTCTCAGATGAAGAGGCTTTCACAGGATAGGATGGCGAGGAGAGCTGCATCAAACCAGTCTCTAGACATAGCAGACTTAAAACACTGCCGGTGGAGACTTAAGATTTGGAGAGGTTCTTGAGAAATACCTGTGCATTTGGCTAAATAAATTTAGAAAAGAATTACAATAAAAGGAAGATTAAAAGGATGTTAGAAGAAATGTTAATGAATTTAGAATTTAGAAACTTAATTTAACAAAAATAGAACAAATCAGGTTAGATGTATGTAGAAGAAACACTAAACTAGATGTGTACTCAAAAGTATTTCGTAATTCAGGGAGGAGTTATGTAAATGTGGTGTATGGAGGACAAGCTACGATTCAGATATTAAGGTCGTTTAACAGAGGTTTGTTGAATATACTGTTAATAAGAACTGGTGACAGGTATTGATAAATAAAGCATGGTTGAAGCAAGGAAGAGTAATGTTTGATTAACATACTGTCAATGATTTTGTCATTAGTGATTATCGTCTCGTGGGAGGGGTTACCAATAATGTAGAAGTTCACATCATTTTAGTTATCTAAATTATTTATTTCACTCTTTACGTCCATTGTTAAGTGTTAATTTTTATGCATCAGATGCCAAAATTTAGAACTAAGCTGCTTCACTGTATTCTCACAGGCCAGCATTAAGGGAGAACAAAGATCGGTATATAGATCTGGGTTACATGGTATGTTGTCAGTGTTAACATAATTTACGAGCATGACAATAAACATGTATTCTTCCACACTGTTTACATACGAATAACACTGGTCTACTGATGTTTCTCGTTTCGCGATGTACGAAACTTTGTGCTCGCTTGATGTTATTTTGTTTTTACAGTGAAATGACTTCGTTCTAACGATGAGATGCCCACTTGTAAATTTTGAAACGTGATGAAGCAAAATGGTCATAAAGTCGAAACTGCTGTAGTGAGAGAAATGAATAATTTTTTACGATCAACAACGAAAATGATGTAAAGGAAAAAGGTTGTCCTTGCACAACTTGAATTAGGATGTTGAACAAACCCAGCATAGTCCTGTCAAGATGTCATGCGATCATTTTTCTAAATGATTTGGAGAAACCACGTGACACATAATCTTGATGATAAGTTGGTGATTTCGATTATTCTACTCCTGAATACGACGTTCGTGGATATTAAGTCGCTGAATTTTATTTGACTGCAAAACCATTTGTCAACGTGGATCTCTTACTGACAGGATAACCATTTCCAACATATCACGGGAATATGTCCATCTAAATACGGGAAAACAAATTTTACTATTGCCCAATGACTTCAATACTTGACAACTTATTTTATCAGTAACCTATATTCAGTACCCATTCCATAACAAAAATTTGTTATTGGCAGACAACTAGACTATGGATAAAATGTTTACTAGCTTTCTCATTGAAATGACATTAGAGGCTTGTGTCTCCAGTCATGAATACCATTGGTCAGTTTGCCAGCATTCATCAAAGGGTGGTCACTTTAGGCCTAGTACAATCCATGGGTACATGTCATCATAGTTGACCAAACGGATGAAATATAGGTAGTCAGACAGCTGACACAGAAGGGAAAATCATGCAGTTTGCTGATTTCAAACACTTGGGAGAAACCATTGAACCCACAGGACTAAATACTATCTCCAGCTGGTATAAAACAATACCTTATTATTTCGTCAGGCATCTATAGCATGACAAATCACATAAACAATAGCATCGCGATAAGCCAATTACACCCAGAGATATTGTGAAGCGAATTTTACGGTTGAAATATGCGAAATGTTCGGCTAGCGCACCTCCTGAGATTCAGACAAGAACCTCATGCCACTCAGGACTTACGCAACCCGCAAGTTTCCCATATTTGAAGCGTCAACATAGTTTCGCAATATTGCGACTGGAAAGTTGCCCTAATTACTCCAATATTCAAGATAGGCAATAGGAGTGATCCCCAAAATTACAGGCCTATCTCATTGACGTCGATTTGCAGTAGGATTTTGGGACATATACTTTGTTCGAATATTATGTACTACCTCCAAGAGAACGACCTATTAACCAATAGTCAGCACGGATTCAGAAAGTATCGCTCATGCGAAACACAGCTTGCCCTTTATTCACATGAAGTGTTAAGTGCCATCGACAAGGGATCTCAAATCGATTCCATATTTCTGGATTTCCGGAAGGCTTTTGATACTGTACCCCACAAGCGGCTTCTAATGAAATTGCGTGCTTATGGAATATCTCCCCAATTGTGCGATTGGATTCACGATTTCCTATCAGAAAGGACACAGTTCGTTGTAATTGACGGTAAGTCATCGAGTAAAACAGAAGTGATATCTGGCGTTCCACAGGGAAGCGTTATTGGTCCCCTACTCTTCCTCGTGTTTATAAACGATTTAGGAGATAATCTGAATAGCTCCCTTAGACTGTTCGCGGATGATGCTGTCGTTTATCGGTTAGTGAAGTCAACAGAGGATCAAAAGCAACTGCAAAGCGATTTAGACAAAATCTCTACTTGGTGCGAAAATTGGCAATTGACACTAAATAAAGAAAAGTGTGAAAGGACCACTAAAAGAAATCCGCTGAACTTCAATTACGCGATAAATCAGTCAAACCTTTAGGTCGTAAATTCTACCAAATACCTAGGAGTTACAATTACGAACAACTTTGACTGGAGAGAACACACAGAAAATATTGTGGGGAAGGCGAACCAAAGGTTACGTTTCATTGGCAGAACGCTTAGACGATGCACCAGCTCCACCAAAGAGACTGCCTACATCACACTTGTGCGTCCTCTCTTGGAGTACTGTTGCCCCTTGTGGGACCCTCACCAGGTGGGACTGACGGAAGATATTGAGAAGGTTCAGAGAAGGGCAGCTCGTTTTGTTTTATCACGTTACGGGGGGGAAAGCGTCACGGAAATGTTGCACAAATTGGGGTGGAAATCATTAAAAGAAAGACGTTATTCATTGCGGCGTGATCTGTTTGCGAAGTTTCAATCACCGACTTTTAGTTCTGAATGTGAAAATATTTTGCTAGCACCCACCTACTTAGGGAGACATGACCATCCCAATAAAATAAGAGAAATCAGATCGAAAACGGAACGATTTAGGTGTTCTTTCTTCCCGCGCGCTATTAGAGAATGGAACGGTAGAGAAAAGTTATGAAGGTGGTTAATGAACCCTCTGCCAGGCACTTAAATGTGATTTGCAGAGTATCGATGTAGATGTAGATGTAGATGCGGGGTGTAAATTGCGTACTATGATGAAAACGTCATGTTTATGTCATTTGTCATGCTACAGATTGCTGATGAAATAATATAGGGTTTAAAAAACACATATGCATTCACTTTAGAATTTTTCAAAACATTTACATTCATGAGCCCCTGCCTTGCATTGATATCGGTGAAAGTCGTTTTACAATAGTTGTTGTTACAGAGATTTTTTTTGGTGGTCAAGGTAAGTGGGTCACCCTGTATTTCTCAGGTAATTAAATTACTGTCGATATTTATATCACTTACACCTGAGGTAAAAATCAGTATTGTTCCCACTGACATTCATTGCAGGGATGCTATTCCAGTATTGGTTGAGCCTTGCAAATATGATTCATATTCCATAGAGAAACATCGAGGTAGACTTCATTTAAAATTTCCTGGCTGCTAAGCCGCAGTCGATAGTTAAAATTTTCCTCTAACGTTTCGTCTCCAGCTGCAAAGTGCCACTTTTCCTCCGATGATATCTTCCGCAGCCGAAGATGATAGGTTAGGGCCGTATCAACCTGGAAATTTTAAGTGGAGTTAACGCCGGCCGCGAAAGCCTACATTGCATGATCGAGACAATTAAAGTATGTGTTATGGACGGAAGCGTGCTCTAACAAGGAGAGGACGCCTATTCGTCTTCCACGAATTCGTCCAAATTTATGGTACATGTAGGGCGTGGTGAGACACGCAAGTGCTCCAAGAGGGAACTCCAGATGGCCAAGCATTTAGGAAATTAAAAGAAGTTGGCAGCGTAAGGATGGGAATTTCTATCTGGTGGGAGGCGTGCTTAGGTAGTCCTTGCAGGTGCGGTGATCACTGTGTTCCCAGTTGTCAGCACAACTTCTTAGAAAGCAGGTGACCCGGGTTCGACTCCCGGCTGGGTAAACATTTCTAGCTTTGCCCATCCGCAGTTGATGTCATATATTCTGTGAATATGAAACAATAACAACTGCAGGATCAGAAGTGACGTCTGTTCTTTCGGAACAGACGCCACATGTATATCAACTTCCTTTCATTTCCATTTCTGGATTTCCCACTCGGTGCACTTTCATATCTGACTATATCCTACATGTACCATAAATTTGGACCAATTCGGCACTGACGAGTAGGCGTCCTCGGGTTTTAAGACAGTCCATGTAGGAGCGGTATCCGTAAAGCCGTGAAAGTTGAGTGGTCAAAGTGTCTGTCTAGTTAGCAGGAGATCCCGGGTTCGAATCCCGTGAGCAGCACATATTTTAACTCAGCGCCTCTCCTTATATTAAATAAGTCTGATATAATAAGACAGTACATGTCTCAGGATATTAAATTATTGTTGACATTCATGCCAGTTTGGTGAAAGAAAAAATGGGGGAGATAATTGGCTTTCTGTCTTATTTATTCACTTACTTGGAAAGTTTAACTGCACAGAGCAGTCAGTGTAGGCACCATACGACACTGGCCCGGTGCCAGTTGAAAGTTTCCCGTGTCAGTCATGTCGTGGATTCGCAGTACTCAGTGCAGAAGACGCTGGAGACACGGGACCACGTGACAGACGGGGAAGAAAAAGGATCGACGTCGCGAGGTATGGGAAAAAAGTGTGTGTGTGTGTGTGTGTGTATGGGGGCGGGTGGAGGGGGGACCCATCCGCTGAATATGCATGCTGCAGGGCCGCTCAGCGCCGACATACGAGGCGGGGGCCGTGTAATTGTAGGAGCGCGAAGGCAGCGTCGATGGACGGCTGGTGGCGGCTGCGAGAATTACAGCTCGGGCACCGCGGCGGGCCTATCTGGTCCCAATTAATACTCATTATGCGGTCCGCGCCCCTCCAGCGCTCCCGACACTCCACCGCCGGGCTACAAGACACTCCACCACCCTCCAATCCCCCTCGCTTTTTTGTGTGTTCACCGCCTGACGCATCTACAGTGCGGTCAGTAACAACCTGGACAGCGTCACGTCCTTCCGCTACCTGTCTAGAAATTTATGGATGACTTCCGTCTAAAACGTCTAAGTACCAAACACAGCAAGAATCTTCAGTCCGCATACTGGTTTGATGCAACTCTCCACGCTACCCTGTCCTGTGCAAGTCTCTTCATCTGAGAATACGTTCGGCAACCTACATCCTTTTGAATCTGCTTCCTGTATTCGTCCCTCGGTCTCCCTCTACGATTTTTACCCCACCGCAGACACTTCCTTCTAATGCTAAGCTGACAATTCCTTGATGTCTCAGAATGTGTTCCACCAACCTATCCCTTCTCTTAGGGTGCCTCGGTTGCACAGTTAGACTTGAAGCTTGCTATCAGAAGTGACATGTTGACCCGTGGAAGATTCCGTCTTATTGGGTTCGGAGAGAGGTTTTTGTCTTGCAGATCATATTCCTCCAGTGCGCATGGTGCAGTAGAAGATTTTACTGTGAAAAATGAATCTGTTCTTGAATATCGTCCTGGATCAAAAGAGAGAGAACAGTTGCAGGCAGCACTGTCAAAATGGTCCAAGACAACTACTGAAATACCTGTTATAATTGGTGATAAAGAATACAAGGATGGAGACTTCATTTATCAGTTGATGCCACACAATCGACACCAGAACCTGGGTAAAGCTGGCCAAAGTGAGGCAGATAAGAAATTATTAGGTAATGCAATAGACACTGCTTTGCAAGCACAAAAGAAATGGGCACAGGTGCCTTGGCAGGAGAAAATAAAAATCTTTCAGAGAGCAGCAGAAGTGATCGCAACAAAGTATAGATTTGATCTTAAAGCAGCTACTATGTTGGGTCAGTCCAAAACAGTGGTTTAAGCTGAAATTGACTCTGCTTGTGATTTCTTTAATATCAACACCTATTATTTGAAAGAGATGTCGAAGTATCAGCCTATAAGTGTTGACCCAAAGGTGACATTAAATAGTGTCAGATTCAGAGGACTTGAGGGTTTTGTAGCAGCCATAAGCCCATTTAATTTCACAGCAATTGGAGGAAATTTGGCTTATTCTCCAGCATTAATGGGTTGTGTTGTATTATGGAAGCCATCTGATACAGCAGCACTTTCCAATTACTTAATTTTCAAAATTATGCAAGAAGCAGACTTACCTCCTGGGGTAGTTAACTTCGTGCCAGCTGTGGGACCAGCATTTGGCGATACGATAACGTCTCATCCAAATTTAGCAGCCATAAACTTCACTGGTTCTGCACGGACATTCGAGGTACTTTGGAAACTTGTAGGCAATAATGTAAGCCATTACAAGAGTTATCCACGATTGATTGGTGAATGTGGTGGTAAAAATTTCCACTTCATTCATCCAAGTGCTGATGTCGAGTCTGCATCACTTCATACTATCCGGTCAGCATTTGAGTATCAGGGTCAGAAGTGTTCAGCTTGTTCAAGACTCTATGTGCCTGCATCATTGTGGCCAAAGATAAAGTCGAGACTTCTTGAAGTTCGGGATCAGATAAAGGTTGGGGACCCTGCTGACTTCAAATCCTTCATGGGTGCTGTAATTGATGAGACTGCATTTAAAAGAATTAAATCATACATAGACCTAGCAAAGAAAGAGTCTTCCACAGCAATAATTGCGGGAGGAGATTATTCAGATGAGATTGGTTATTTTATACAACCAACAATAACAGAATCTACAGTACCAGACACTAAGCAGATGACAGAGGAAATTTTTGGGCCCGTTCTTACTGTGTATGTTTACAAGACAGTGATGTGTGGTCAACTCTAGAAAAAGTAGACACCACTACACCATATGCACTTACGGGAGCTATTTATGCATCAGATAGGGAATTCATTGCGAAAGCACATGATTATCTCATCCATGGAGCTAGAAACTTTTATATAAATGATAAATCTACAGGAGCTGTCGTGGCACAACAACCATTTGGTGGTGCTAGGAAATCAGGTACAAACGACAAAGCCGGTGGACCACATTATTTACTGAGATTTTCTTCAATACAGGCGGTGAAAGAAACTTTTGAACTTCTTAAAGACTGGCAGTATCCATACATGAAGTAAGATTGTGTGATTATTTTTTTTTTTTTGTATTTTTTGTTATAATTATAGCCTTCAAATACATTAGTTTAAGTACTCCTATTGTGTATCTGTATGATGTGTGTTTTAATTTCTTCATATTTATTGTGGCATCAATTGTAAACCTTTGTACATGATCGGTGATAAAGTTCCGTTGATATGTTTTTGTGCAAGTACTCCTTGTTATAGTTGCTCATGGTACATGCTTAAAATGAATTAAATGTAAGCTAATGAGTAAGACATGGGTGGTACTATGCTATTTCTTATTGTCGGTAATAGCTTTTATTCTTCATTGGTCTTCCATTTTAAATGTTTTTGCTTGTACTGTTAAGTTACGTATTCCTTTATCAGCTAATTCTAGAAGTTAAAATTCATTCTTTTAACACTGTAAGCTACAATTGCCTGTGAAGAATTGCAATAAACTGAAGTTATTTATATAAAAAATAAAATAAAATAAAAATGGTTGCTCGGTGGTAGAGCGTCAGATTACAAATCATAAGGTCCCGGGATCTATCCCCACCAGGCCCTAGGATTTTTATGTCACTTTCCACTTCTTTCACCTATGGCAGCGTTGCTCGTGTGAAAAATACCGAGTAGCACCGTGGTTCGAAACCCACGTTAAACTGTAGTTTCGGCCAAGATGAAGATTCGGCTAATTTCCACCCTTAGCTGACTGTGACCGCCGGCCGCGGTGGCCGAGGGGACTGAGGCGCTTCAGTCACGGTCTGCACGGCCACTGTTGGGGGTTCGAATCCCTCCTCGGGCATGGATATTTGTGCCGTCCTTAGTTGTAAGTAGTTCATAACTAGTTTGTAAGTTTAGGGACTGATGACCCCGTAGTTAAGTCCCATAGACTCTACAAACATTTGAACTTTTTTTTTTAAACTGTGGCCGAAACCAACACGCCGCGGTGGAGTAGCCGAGCGGTCTAAAGCACTTCGCTGAGGAGCGCGCGGTTGCTCGCCGTGGAGGTTCGAGTTCTCCCTGGGGCGTGGATGTGTGTGTCTGTCCATAGGTTAGTTTACCTAGGTTTAAGTAGTTTGTAGGCTACGGGGTGATGACCACGCAGTTTGGTCCGATAGATTTACAGACATTTGAACGTTTTTTTTTTTTTTTTTTTTTTTTTTTTTTTTTTTTTTTTTTTTTCTTGAAACCAACATTTTGCCCGTCATCGAATATTCAAGTATAGCTGTAGCAAGAAGCATCACTTAGCGGCTCTGTTCTTTCGGACAAGTCTGAAAGAAAATACGCTGCAGTTTTTAAGTACACCCTATCATTTCTAGCTACCATAGTTGCAGTCGGATAACATGTGACGTCATATTTGCAACACGATGTGGTATCGGTACATCAATGTCGGTATGTGTGCTATCCGTTAAGCGGAAGTTTCGAAAATGGTGCGACGTTCAAACTCGTTTTAGCCTTCATCTTAACAACACGTCTCGGGACATGGGATCTTTGTCAGAACATTAGCTGGTAAGTCCCCTATGTGGCTCCTAGAGTCTTAAAACAGTAATGCCGTCCTGTCACGGGACGTGGGAACGCACGTGGAGGAGGACGTGGTGCCGTCGCAGCGTGGAATTCCACGTCCCGCTGCCCTGCCAAGCGTGGAGTGAAGGATCCAGCATGTTAGATTCTTATTTCGTGGAGTTGAACGTGGCCAATGAAAAGCGACCTGGTTTTCACGTGACAACCAGAACTTTTGATCAGCTATATTGCAAACGGAACTCCGTATTTCATGCCTTCTTTCGTTTTAGCCTACGATGAATAAATATAATCTTTTTCAAGCGCCAGAAAATTGAAGAACTTTTGAAAACGCATCATTTTACGTATGATTTGTTACAGTAAATTACCGTAAACTCTATATTCATACCTTTAAAGGATATCATATCCTAAAATGTTCAAATGTTTGTAAATCTATCGGACCAAACTGCGTGGTCATCAGTCCGTAGCTTACAAACTACTTAAACCTAGGTAAACTAACCTAAGGACAAACACACACACCCATGCCCCAAGGAGGACTCGAACCTCCACGGCGAGCAACCGCGCGTTCCGCAGCAAGACGCTTTAGACCGCTCGGCTACTCCACCGCGGCATATCGTTCCTATGCTACGGTTTCAACGCCATTCTATCAAAGGAGCGTCTTTATGATACTTCGTCGTAGATAAATAAGATATTACAACATATTTTAGGTGCATAGTAAGTTATACCACAAATACACTGTATTCTTTCCCGAGGCTGAGTTGCGCTTCAGACACCGCGCTGTTCGCACTAGTCGAGAGCTCCGCAAGCCGCGCTTTTGTTTACAAACCGTTTCCTCGCGTTGTTGACTTTACTTGTGTTACAAGTGTATTCTTTATACCCGCGAAGTTCAAAAAATGTTCAAATGTTTGTATAGTCTATGGGACTTAACTACGGGGTCATCAGTCCCTAAACGTACAAACTACTTATGAACTACTTACGAACTAGGACAGCACAAATATCCATGCCCGAGGGGGGATTCGAACCCCCGACCGTACTGGCCGTGAAGACCGTGACTAGAGCGACTTAGTCCCCTCGGCCGGCCCCTGTCTTCACTTGAATTTATTTTATTTTATTTTATTTTATTTTATTTTATTTTATTTTATTTTATTTTATTTTATTTTATTTTATTTTATTTTATTTTATTTATTTATTTATTTATTTATTTATTTTACGATGCATCATTTACGGAAACCATAGTGCTGTTGGCTGTAAAATCGTCACGAATAAAGTAACTGTAAAAATTATGTAAGAGTTCCTTGATATAGATACGGTCCTATTTCGGATCAGACCGACGTGACTACATAAATAATCAGCATCTAGATTCTAGTGAGTGAGTGGAATATATAAGACCTAGGTGAAAAAAGCAATAAATAAAATAAACTTTTTATTTACCGTAAAAAGTCTCGAAACTAATTATTAACAACTACTCAGTTTTAGTACAAAAGCTTTAAATCGATTTTTTTCAATACACTGTTTATGTAGTTGCGTCTCTTTGGTCCTAAACAGGGAAAGGATGAAACGGCAATGGTGACTGTGGCATCTGACCTTATTTGTATGAATTTTTGAACAAGGTTTTAACTTATGTGTAACGAACATTGTACTAGCTTTTGATCTTAAATTCGTAAGTGTGGTTGACAGACAACACACAGAACTGCCGAGTCCCAGCACGACAAACTGAACGTCTTACTTTTGGGTGTCACACAACACTCCGACCAGAGAAAAAAAAGGGGGGGGAGTCTCATATTATACTATATGTATTGCACTGTTTTGCATTGTTGCAGACATATGTTTTTAATTGGACGCCTCAAAGCTCGTATTCTGCGACAATTGCCACGCCATTTATTTCAATTGTTCCGAAGTAGCTTGACCTCAGAGCAGCGGCGGCACAGAAACGTGAATTTTTTTTTAAAACATCACGTTGTTTCAAAAAAGGTTAAATTCTCTAGAGTTAGTGATTGTGACAGTTCAGAGAGTTGATTTTTACGCACTTTCAAGATGAAGCAGTTGCACAACGCAAAAAAGAGCACATTTCCCCATTTTCCTAAAAACCCGGCCGAACCATTTTCAGGGTCCAAGAAAGAGGACATGTCCGGGTAAAAGAGGACGTCTGGTAAGCCTAGTTCACATCCAGTGCTGGTGTAGAGCACACGAACGTTCGAGTCTTTAACCTTCCCCCGGAAGCCGAAAATTCTTACTTGCACGAAATTCTGTCTCAATATGGGGTCATTCGACAAATTAGGAACGAACGCTGGTCAAGTCAACACAGGCTGCATTGCTTTAGTGGTGTTCGTGCGGTAGAAATGCATGTTAAACGTAATATTCCGTCTCACATCATGGTGTGTGAATATAAGGCACATGTTGCGTACACCGGCCAAACACCTACGTGCCATATACAGGGTGTTTCACTAAGTGTGTCTGCCTCTGTAACTTATAAAATAATAGGTGACGGGAAATTTTAATACGGTAGGTCAACACAAGAAATGTTACACTTCCTGCGGAGCTAGGAACATAGTTTATTGTATCATTTTCCAAAGAGTTACACCACAAAGATATAATTTTTTAAATGGAACAATAGTTTTTTCTACCGTGTATTGGATTCGTTTAAACCAGCTGCGCCCAAATCAATTTAAACTACATTCCTATCGCTGTTAGTTTGGGAGCTACAACCCTTCAAAGTTCCGGGGGCGGAGGCTGCGATAGCGTAGCTGACTGGCCGAGTGGCTATCCCCTGGGGCACGGCCCACTGTCTCATGACCACCAGCCAGTCAGCTACGCTGTCGTAGCCTCCGCCCACTAAAATTTATTGGGTTGTAGCTCCCAAACTAACAGTGATAGGAATGTAGTTTAAATTGATTTGGACGCAGCTGGTTTCAACGAATCCAATGCACGATAGAAAAAAGTATTGTTCCATTTAAAAAAAATTATATCTTTGTGGTGTAACTCTTTGGAAAATGATACAATAAACTAAGTTCATAGCTCCGCAGAAAGCGTAACATTTGTTGTGTTGACCTACCGCATTAAAATTTCCCGTCACCTATTATTTTATAAGTTACAGAGGCAAACACACTTAGTGAAACACCCTGTATGTAACGAGAGTGGCCATTTGCGGCAGGAATGTTCCGAATCGTATGGTTGTACTGAGAAGTACGTTCCAACAGCAACGGCGAACACTGGCCGATGTTGTTTCAAACAACCATATAGTAGGAGGTGAAACTTCTAACAGTGTAGTAAATATACCAGAAGAGCCTGTAGTTCAAGTTGCAAACTTCCCTGTTCTAGTTATGCCGGAAAAAGAAGTAGTACCACCCGTAAAAAGTGACGCTCTAAATGACAAGAGGCGCAGAACTAGTGATGCTAGCAGTTCGGGTGAGGACGTAGCTGGACCAGAGGTCACAAAAAAAGACGTGCGGGAAGTAGGATCTGAGGAATGTTCGAATGTTTGTAAAGTCTATGGGACTTAACTACAGGGCTATCAGTCCCTAAACTTACAAACTACTTATGAACTACTTACGAACTAGGACGGCACAAATATCCATGCCCGAGGGGGGATTCGAACCCCCGACCGTAGTGGCCGCGCGGACCGTAACTGGAGCGCCTTAGTCCCCTCGGCCACCGCGGCCGGCGGGATCTGAGGCTAAGGTGTTGAAAGTTTCAGTTGATAATACGTCCGCTACTATGGTAGCCGTTGGTTCAAACATAGTTCCGCAGCAGCAGGCAGAGGAGGCTATTCCACCGCTTCCGATGCAAGTAGAGCTACTACAACCGGCCGACATACCTCAGTCATCATCGTCATCATCATTAGAGACTGATTATGCCTTTCAGCGTTCAGTCTGGAGCATAGTACTTCTAATAAAATTCCTCCATGATCCCCTATTCAATGCTAACATTGATGCCTCGTCTGATGTTATGCCTTTTACTTCAAAATCATTCTGCACCGAATCTAAGTACTTTCTTCTTGTCTACCTCGACTCCTCTTACCCTCCGCTGCCGAGCTCATGAGTCTCTTAGGTAACCTTGCTTCTCCCATGCGTGTAACATGACCCCACCATCTCAGTCTGTTCGCTCTAACTGCTTCATCTATGGTGTTCATTCCCAGCTTTTCTTTTATTTCCTCGTTATGGACACCCTCCTGCCATTGTTCCCATCTATTGGTACCTGCAATAATTCTTGCTACTTTCATATCTGTAACCTCTACCTTATGAATAAGGTAACCTGTATCCACCCAACTCTCATACAACAAGGTTGGTCGAAAGATAGAGCGGTGCACTGCTAACTTAGTCTTGGTGCTTACTTCCTTCTTGCAGAAGAGAGTAGATCTTAGCTGAGCACTCACTTCATTAGCTTTGCTGCACCTCGATTCCAGTTCATTCGCTATGTTGCCATCCTGTGAGAAAATACATCCCAGGTACTAGAAACTGTCTACCTGTTCTTTGTTCCTCCTATTTGGCACTCAACCTGTTTGAATCTCTTTACCACAGACATTACTTTCGTTTTGGAGATGCCGATCTTCGTATCATAAACCTTGCACTTCTGATCGAGCTCTGAAATATTATTTTGCAACCTTTCAATCGAATCGGCCATTACAACTAAGTCATCCGCATATGCGAGACTGCTTATTTTGTTTTCACCTATTTTAATCCCGCCCTGCCAGTCTACTGTTTTCAGCATATGATCCATGAATAGTATGAACAACAGTGGTGACAAGTTACAGCCTTGTCTTACCCCTGAAACTACCCTGAACCATGAGCTTAATTTGCCATCTACCCTAACTGCTGCCTGACAGTCTACGTAAAGCCCTTTAATTGCCTACAGAAGTTTGCCTCCTATAACATAATCTTGAAGAACTGACAGTAGCTTCCTCCTAGGAACACGGTCATAAGCCTTTTCCAGATCTATGAAACATAGATACAATTCCCTGTTCCACTCATAGCAGTTACGGAAATTGAAATACGTCAGGAGCAACCCGCGCGTACACAAACCACGCCTCCGAACGAGGTTTGTACACAAGCGACGACAACAGCCTACGTAGTGGAACCACAACAGGTTGTCAGCACACAGACCACGCCAACCCGGCGAGCGTAGTAAACAATTTGCTACGTCTGGCGAGGTGGAGGAAACACAACACAACGAGGAAGCGTGTCAAACACTGACGTCAGAGACTGAGGTAAACACTAAACAGCCTTCGGGCTCGGGTGATGACAAACAAGCTGTGACATTTCCATTAACCAATTTTGTTTTAGTTATTCCAGGAAGAACTGCGTACATACAGTAATACGCTCCAATCTTCAAGAAGTACAAAGATTTTATTGCTATGGGTTTGAAAGATGGATAACATTTCATGCAGTGAAGGCTTTCACGACCGGCTGAAATAATTGCTGTTGAATCTTCCGGGTTATGTGGTCGTGGTCGAAGAAACATATCTGCTCCTGACGTTTCGTCCAGAGCTGCGCTGGACATCCTCAGCGGTTTTACTGGTAGCGGTGAGTCTTGCCGACAAGAGGAAGAATAGCGTAATTTGTAGTGCGTTGAACTGTGGAGCGGAAGTTGAGAGTAACTCGGGTTCACGACCCCATACTTCTAGAATATTTCTGATTTTTCCCTTTTTGTTTCGTTAATGATTCCGGTTCTTCTCATTAATTTCAGTCTAATATCCAATATTCGTTGCAATTTCTTTTTAAGACGACAGATTATCGTGGTGGTGGGCGTTACGAGCTACGGAGGAAAAGAGATGTAAATAACAGATTTGCTTCTACACTCTCCCAGATATTTTTAACCATTTCGTTTAATTATGGTTAATCAACTCATTTATTAATTTAATACAATTATATTATTCGCTATTCGACGTTATTCAAGATCGAACTTTGTCCACGACAGATTTTGTTGAGTTTTTCGTTCTAGGCCACAGGAACAAATAAAATTCGAGACAGTACCCTACGTCACTCGGTTTTCCCCACGGTGTTATTTGCAGTTCAGTACACTGTTGGAATAGTTCAGTTTCACAGTGCAAAGTGAACCTGGCTAGCGCGTGGTTACAGAAGCAGATGCGGTGTAGCAGGAACAGTGTTTACGTACAATACCAAACGCAAAAATTATTACAACGAGCATTGTCGAGCTGGGGCGTTGTTCTGCGTGTGTAACAAGTAAAATATGTGGTCAGAAACTATTATCTCCGAATATACAGAATATGTACAAAGCGGAAAATGGGAATATAGCCGGCCGTGGTGGCCGAGGGAACTGAGGCGCTCCAGTCACGGTCTGCACGGCCACTACGGTCGGGGGTTCGAATCCCCCCTCGGGCATGGATATTTGTGCCGTCCTTAGTGTTAGCTAGTCCATAAGTAGTTTGTAAGTTTAGGGACTGATGACCCCGTAGTTAAGTCCCATAAGCTATACAAACATTTGAACATTTGAATGGGAATATAAGAGCAAGACAACTGGAGCTGGTGAAAATGATGTATTTCACCACTGACAATTTTTTAAAGAATTTTTGCCAAAATTCATTTTGTCGTAAATTTCGTTATCTTAACCGCTTTCAGATACAAGAACGTCTTTTGCTTCTTGAAGAAAAAAAAAACACAATTTCTGTAAGAGTATTGCATGCCACATGCAAGCATAAGAAAGCATTTAGTTTTTTTTCCGACGATGGCTAAGAGAGATACCGTGTAATTTTACGCACATCCATCTTTGTAAACACAATGATCTACGCCCAACGCGCAACGGTCGCTGGAGAGCGCTGCGGTCGCAAAGCAAATCACGGTGAGCAGCTCGTGTTCCGTGGGATGTGGCGGGTCGTTCAGAGCATGTTGTAGCTGCACTAGACTAGGTAGACAGCACAGTCTAACATACACAGATTTTTGTTATACACTACGACAGTAGCGCTCCAAGCGGCCGGAAAGCTACATTTCCGAATACGACATTGGATGAGTGCGAACAGTATCGTTTACCTTGATTTTAACATACTTTTTACATTGGGAAACGTATGTAATGCCTTGAAATAGGTAATAACTTAAAAACAGTTCTACATTTGTTTTAATGAAGTTTCCTAAGGACCCTGGCAAGGCACTAAATGGTACATTACAGGATAGTTTATTTACCGCTGTCTTGTAACCTACAGGCTTCTGCTAAAAAATTTCATTTTCTATTAAAAGTAAAAAATGGCTAGGAAACACCAGAAGACCTTTCCTTTGGCAGAAAGACGTCGCTTTTCTACTGACGAACGTTAAGCTTTCTTCACTATTATTCCAGTCGAATCAGTGAGTTTGAACGTAGCAAACGTATATAGAATGCAGTAACTACAATATGTAACGTACCAAATCAGCTACAATAGTTGTAGCTGAAGGAAACAGATCACAAACGTGGCAATAAAACGGCAAAAGTTATGAAACTGTTTTCCAACGGAGACGAAGGCAATTCCACAATTATTACTACAGCTGAACCACAAATGGTAAAAATCATCAAAACTTTGCCTTTTTAAGCTAAAGTAATTACACTGAACATAATATGCACGTTTAAGGAAGACGTATGAGGTGTAAAACTGTGAAAATCATTAGACTCCACACCGAAAATGTACACGTCAAAAAAACTGCCTGTCATAGTAAGAAAAGACCATAATAGAAATTTATTATTCTCTTATGATTAGTCTACTTGATTTGATTTGATTTTCTCAGGGAAGCCAAAACAGTCTTGGTCCAACCCGCCACTGCCCGCACCGAAACTAAGTTTATTGTGTGGTATCGCTCCCTGTATATCTAGTAAAGCCAACCAATGCCCTTGAACAGTGTAAGGAGTCCCTTTACCAGTTCTTTATTAGACACAATTTCTTCGGGTCTGGTTGTCCCAAATGTTCTGTGCCTTTTACTCTCCAATGCATTCGAAGATTAGATGTGATGCAGTTTCATCATCGTCATCACAGATCCTACATTTAGGGTCCTCTTCTGTTATTCCCATTGTATGTAGGTGTTTTTTGAAATTCCCATGGTCTGTCAGCAATCCAAACATGAGTCTAATCTCTCTCCTGTTCAGGCCCAGGATTGCAGAGCTTCTTTTAAAACAAGGCTTTGTCATCATTACGTTGCCATGTTTTTGTCGGTAGA
The DNA here is from genome assembly GCA_026315105.1 of Locusta migratoria. Lineage (NCBI taxonomy): Eukaryota > Metazoa > Arthropoda > Insecta > Orthoptera > Acrididae > Locusta > Locusta migratoria. The sequence continues at coordinate 75,890,242 of CM048754.1, read as the reverse complement.
CTTAGGTCCAATATTCTACGTGCTGTCTTCTGAGCCAGTTACGTAGTTCCAATTTGATCATTGCCTCGGTGATTGTCAGGACAGGTTCCGGTCCAATAAATGGAGTCTCTACCCCCATCCTGGCTAATCTGTCGGCATGTTCGTTGCCACTGATCCCCGAGTGGCCAGGGACCCACAATAGGTTTACTCTATTGCTTTCCCCTAGCTCCACCAGAACCCTGTGACATTCTGCAACAATTTTGGACCTTGTTGCAGGAGCTGCCAGTGATCTTAGGGCTGCCTGGCTGTCTGAATAGATATAGATGCTACGATCTTTGTGGCACCTACGCGAATTCTCCTCCACACATGCCCTGATGGCAGTGATTTCGGCCTGGAATACTGAGGCCAGTTACCCTAGAGAGATGACGCCCTCCAGTCTTGGCTGCACCCCGTATACCCCGGCCCCAACGCCTTGGTCTGATTTTGACCCGTCAGTGAACTAGACAATATCCCCTGTACGTTGTCCAACTATTTTCTCCCACTGCTCCGTACTTCCAATTGTTATATTGAAAGGCTTGTTGAAGCAGTGTGGGGTTGTAATATAGTCGGCTGGCATTTCCCCAACCTTTCCTATATTTACCTCAGTTAGTATTTTTAGTGTGTGATTCTGGATATCCCAAAGAGTTCCAGTTGTTGCCAGTTTTGAGTCTGTATGCACCAGCTGCTGCCTCCATCTTGACCCAAAGGTGTAATGGGGGCATATCCAGCATGGTTTCCATCCCAGCAGTTGGTGTGCTGCTAATTCCGCCTGTTATGGCTAAGCAGGCTAGTCTCTGCACCTTACCAAGCTCCTTAGCAGCAACCTGCTGTTCTACCTTCTTCCACCACACGACCGCCCCATAGGTGATCCTGGGTCTAATCACCGTGGTGTATATCCAGTGCATATCCTTGGGGCTCAGGCCCCAAATAGTCTACTTACTTTCAGCGGAATAAGTTTGAAATACACACATATTCGTAAGTATTCGTTCAAGACGGAGTTGTTGTTTATACCACTGAATCAGTAAAAATGACTGTTTTACATTAATTTTCCTATTAATTTACGTCGCTTGATATTTTCCTAATGCTTGTAACGCAAAAATTGTACTATCTCGTTAATTACGTCCAAAAGTAATTATAAACAAACATCACAACTCTAATGACTTGCCCACCGCTAGGATCGCTAGTGTCGTTGCATCTGTCAGTTGGTAACAACTTTCACAGCAGTGAGTGTCGTGACTGTTTATGTTATACTGTGGTAGACAGCACGTCTAGCTTGCGCAACGTTGGGACAACACGTCCCGTGTGAGGACAGCTTAACTGTGAAAGACCTGTACGTTTAAAACTAAATTGGCACCCGTGTAAAATTGGGGCAAAAAGCGATGTCAAATGTAACCAGGCAAATTATGATGTGTGCAGAAAATATTTTCGGGTTATTCTATCAGTGACCGGTTTAACATTTATTACCAGCAACGTCATAAACAGAACGGAAGGAAATAACTCTTTCCCTCGATCAGTAGCGGCATTCCTCTGAAAATAGCGACAATCACCTTAAATCATACCTATCAGTATTACAGAATTGTCCAGATGGAAATTTTCACACGTTTACCTTCATTCCTGAGGAAGAAGCGTATTTTTCAGGAAAAAAATATTCACATATTCATGTAAAGTCTAATTTTAAATACATAAATATCTCTGCTACATAGGCATTAGTTGAGTTTATGCACGTACGGATGGGATCTGGCGTAAATTGCAGGAATCTCCCTCATGATTAGCCGGGGCACGGGGTGTGTTTAAGTGGATAATATACACGCGACGCGGACAACTGCTGATGAATATTTAATGACGACTCTTCCCACCACGTCGCAAATTTCCTCAATAAACCTGTAGACGGACATAAATTAATTTTACATATTTTCCCAGTAAAGTGTTGCGGCGGTAGTGGGGGGTCATACAAATATTTTCGGACGAAGATGAAATTTAAAAGAAATCACAGCGTATCATATAATTGTCTTCCTGTACAACAACGAGCGTATACGTCTACCGAACATGAACGGTATAAAAAAGCATCTTTTTCGATACAAACAACACACAAAAATTGGAGTACGAGTAATGGTAGTACTGAATAACAATTATAAATATACACAAAAATTGGAGCAGAAGTAGGGTAGTACTGAATAATACAAATAAACTTTTGTAGCGAACAATCGTTTTTCACATTGTTGCATCATCGACAGAAAGGGCGAGTCAAAATTCGCAGCGCAACGTTTTATTCCAAAAACTGCAGGAATTTAGGCACCTGAACATTCAGTAAGATATGAATGACGTGGTCTATCTTTCACGGAAAGTATCGGACAGATTCGCCGCCTTGAATCGGTCATGATGAGTCCAAGCCACTTTTATATGGAAAGGGTGCAGTGAGATATATCACACAACCACAGCAGTTTCTGACAAGTTCATTAATCGTGTTTCATCCGTGATGGATCCAAATGTAAACAAAGTGTATGGTGTGAGTTCACATTTCTGCAGTGATGGTGGCAAATCAGAATAGTAATAAAAGTAAGGAGGTTATAAAAGGGAAGTGTATTCGCAAAAGTGTGTAAAAATTGCGTAACATGGACAATAGCGATTTGGATACAATATTAAATTGAACTCCACCAACATGCTACACATTTAAAACTCTGAATATTTTAAGCACCTGAAGATGGGCACAAGTCCGAAAACCGGTCGTGTCATAAATAAATAATATCATCTTTAACGCGACTGATAGCCTTTTTCCTATTCTCAACCCGGAGTTCATTACTATAAACAGATTCGACATAGCTGTTATGATCACAAATTACGACAAAGTACCCTCCTCTGCAGAAACTATCTCGTTCGCTGATTTAATAGGATGTTTTGTTAGTGTTGAAGTCAACTGTCACAAAAACAGATATTGGAATGACCAGAATCCACACTCAATGCAACCTTCATAGGGAGTTAGCGACGCAAAGTTACGGTGTTTGTGTGGAATTCGGGGTGTCCGTGTAAATGAACCCATTTTCATTGTCCAGAACCTAAATGCTCGAAGCTGCCTGAAAATTCTGAAACAAGTGGTACTTCCTTTAGTGCTGAATGAAGCTATCCTTCTTACTATCGACAGGATGGAGCGCCATCACACTACCTAGTAGTTGTTCGTCAGTAGTTAGATAGTAAATGCTGGCCGCGGTGGCCGAGCGGTCTGCGGCGTGCCACTCAAGGTCTGCACGGCCGCTGCGATCGGGGGTTCGAATGCCCCCTCGGGCATGGATGTTTGTGTCGTCTTTAGTATAAGCTAGTTTATAAGTAGTTTGTAGGTTAGGGACTGATTACCATGCAGTTAAGCACCATAAGCTATAAAAACATTTGAACATTTAGATGGTAAATCTGGTCGTTGGATTGGCCGACGTGGTTCTGCAGAATGACCACCAAGATCTGATCTCCCACCACTCGACTTCTATCTGTGGGACCAATTGTAGCATATCTCACATATAGATAAAATAAACGAAAATGTTAACAAAAACAACTTAACACTTAAAGTTAATATGCACTAAAAACAAAAAACAAACATTGCTTATTCTTCTGCAACTTAATAAACTTACTTTTTTTCTATTCATCAGTATGTAGGTACGATCTATGTGTTTACCCACTTTAAATCTAACTCAAAACACACATATGAATAACAAACAATGATCAAAATATTTTAAAGGTTTCCTAAGTAAAATGAAAAATATTGGACTACTTAAAAGTCAATCAAGCTATTACGGTGTCAGCCAAGGAAAAATCCGATCTGACGTCGGTCTCAATACTCTCTTACTCTTTTTGCTAGGTATATTGTAGTGATGTCCCCCTTCGTAGGGGAGACGATAGCGGGAAGCACACAAACAAAGAAGAAAGCACCGATGTCAGATCGTGTTGCAATTATGACATCACATGTCACCCGACTATAAGGCTAGCGAGAAACTGGTGCGGTATACAGTAACTGCAGCGTCTGATTCTTCAGACATCGATAAGTCATGTTGTATTACTATAGCTGTTCATAACAAATATTTTTAACTGGAGTTATTTTAGTCTTAACTAAGGACCTACTGAATGTTTGGTTACGGCCAAATCAGTCAGTTTCGGTTTCGTCCAGAAATCAGACTAATTTTGAGCTTGGCCGAAACTGGCTTTCGTCAACTTACGGATGAAGTCGGGTAAACTACTAGGAGTGTTTCTTCGGGCGTATGTTGTTGTTAATCACAATATATCGCAATCGTATCTGACAGTGATATTCTTATGCTGTGTTTGTAACAATTTAACTTACTTGGTGCTGTATTAATGTAATAAGTTACCAGGTTATTGTGCGGAAACGTTTTATTAATCTGTTTCCTTGAAAGCGTGTGGCCTTTTTTAATAACCAATAAGGGTTTAGGAGACAATGATCATGTGTAGTCAGCTTTTCCTATTGCGGAGATATCTCTTTCTCTCTCTCTCCCTGGTGTCTCACTGTGTTTGCCTCTGTAACTTATAAAATAATAGGTGACGGGAAATTTTAATGCGGTAGGTCAACACAAGAAATGTTACACTTTCTGCGGAGCTATGAACATAGTTTATTGTATCATTTTCCAAAGAGTTACACCTCAAAGATATAATTTTTTGAATGGATCAATAGTTTTTTCTACCGTGTATTGGATTCGTTTAAACCAGCTGCGTCCAAATCAATTTAAACTACATTCCTATCGCTGTTAGTTTGGGAGCTACAACCCTTCAAAATTCCGGGAGCGGAGGCTGCGATAGCGTAGCTGACTAGCCGAGTTGCTATCCCCTGGGGCACGGCCCACTGTCTCATGACCACCAGCCAGTGAGCTACGCTGTTGTAGCCTCCGCCCACTAAACTTTGAAGGGTTGTAGCTCCCAAACTAACAGTGATAGGAATGTAGTTTAAATTGATTTGGACGCAGCTGGTTTCAACGAATCCAATGCACGATAGAAAAAAGTATTGTTCCATTAAAAAAAATTATATCTTTGTGCTGTAACACTTTGGAAAATGATACAATAAACTATGTTCATAGCTCCACAGAAAGTGTAACATTTCTTGTGTTGACCTACCGCATTAAAATTTCCTGTCACCTATTATTTTATAAGTTACAGAGGCAAACATACTTAGTGAAACACCCTACTGGCTCCAGGCTTGTAATATTGTAATATTCTATTTTTACGCAATGAATTGCTGTCTTTTACATTGGCACTAGAATCTGCACAGTCTTTAATCTTTATTTAGCTTGTGTTTGTTGCTTATATTTTTGTGAAAAGCTAGCATGAAAATTCTGTTGTCTCAGGGGCTTGATTTTATGGCGACACAACATAATCGTGTTATCTTTTCCCGAATAGTTCTGTTAAGTTGGAGCCTATTACAAAAAATGTATTTCACAGTTTGTAATTGATATTGTTTTCGCAACTTAGTCTTAATTTTGGATCATTTTTACATCCAAGATATCAGTCTTACTTCTACTTATACGGTTGATTCAAGCATCAGAGATATTATTCATAGCTGACTTTTCAAATCATTTCACAGATGTTGTTAAGGGTTCTAATATGAAATAAAGTTGTAAAACACTTTTTCTACGTCTGTTGACTCAATATTTTCTCAAGTAAACTCTGTTCTCAATTATTACACTTGAAAACACACTCGTATGATAATTAACAGTTCGGGAATTCAGTTAGCCACATTTACTAATTTTCTTCTAACAACAACTTCAGTTTACAGTTCGTATTTATACTGATTTTACCTAAAATCAACATCAACTATCATTGCTAATGAGACTGATGAAATCAATCTGACAAAGTTCATACTAAAATCGGAAGCCAGAATTTCACACTATTTCTTACAGCATATCCGCGATCTAAACTTCATAGATATTATTATTACGACGAGCGCTAAACATAGAAATGAGATCTGACTTATTGCTTTCTTTACGAGTTTAGTCCTCATTTAATTCAGGTCTCTATGTAAATTAAGTCAACGTTAGGCGCGGTTGCTCGCCGTGGAGGTACGAGTCCTCCCTGTGGCATGGGTGTGTGTGTTTGTCCGTACATCTACATCCATACACCGCAATTCACCGTAATGTGTGTGGCGGAGGGTACTCTGTACCAATACTAGGAATTTCCTTTCCTATTCCAGTCCCAAATAGAAGGAGGAAGAAAAGAATACCTATATGCCTCCGTACGAGCCCTTATTTCTCTTATCTTGTCTTTGTGATCTTTACGCGAAATGTAAGTAGGCGGCAGCAAGATCATAGTACACTCAGCTTCAAATTCCGACCCTCTAAATTTACTTAACAGAAATTCATGAAATTCTTCCAGCGATCCCCAATGGAGTTGCCGGAGCATTTCTGTGACACTCGCGCATTGGTCGAACCTACCAGTAACAAATGTATCTGCTCACCTCTGAACTGCTTCTATGTCTTCCTTTAAACTGATCTGCTGCGGGTCCCAAACACTTGAGCAACACTCAAGACGTGGTCGTACAAGCGTTTTATACGCGGTCTCCTTTACAGATGAAGTACATCTTCCCAAAATTCTCCCAATAAACCGAAGTCGGCTGTCCTCCTTACTCACAACTGTCCTTACATGTTCGTCCCATTTCATATCGCTCTGCACTGTTACTCCTAGATATTTGAACGACGCGACAGCATCAAGAAGCCCACTACTAATGCTGTATTCGAACATTATAAGATTGTTTTTTCTACTCATGCGCATCACCTTACACCTAGGTTAGTTTACCTAGGTTTAAGTAGTTTGTAAGCTACGGACTGATGACCACGCAGTTTGGTCCGATAGATTTACAAACATTTGAACATTTTGACTTATTTCATTCTTTACGAGTTTAGTCCTCATTTAATTCAGGTCTCTGTGTAAATTAAGTCAACTTTAGGTTCAATAAGTTCAGTTTTCTGTAAAGTCAAATCTCATTTCTAAGTTTTTAATTTTTTTATCTATTTATTTATTTTAGCCGCGGTGGAGTAGCCGAGCGGTCTAAAGCGTCTCGCTGCGGAGCGCGCGCGCTTCCTCGCCGTGGAGGTTCGAGTCCTCCCTGGGGCATGGGTGTGTGTGTTGTCCTTAGGTTAGTTTACCGAGGTTTAAGTAGTTTGTAGGCTACGGACTGATGACCACGCAGTTTGGTCCGATAGAATTACAAACATTTGAACATTTCTTTTTTGTAAGACTCGGCTGCTGATAGGACTTAGACGTATAAAAATTTGCGTTGCCATCCATGGGACAAGGGATTAATATACCCGGTCGTACTAACAAAAATGTTCAAATGTCTGTAAATCTATCGGACCAAACTGCGTGGTCATCAGTCCGTAGCTTACAATCTACTTAAACCTAGGTAAACTAACCTAGGTGTAAGGTGATGCGCATGAGTAGAAAAAATAATCCTATAATATTCGAATACAGCATTAGTAGTGAGCTTCTTGATGCTGTCGCGTCGTTCAAATATCTAGGCGTAACATTGTAGAGCGATATGAAATGGAACGAGCATGTAAGGACAGTTGTGAGTAAGGCGGACAGCCGACTTCGGTTTATTGGGAGAATTTTGGGAAGATGTACTTCACCTGTAAAGAAGACCGCGTATAAAACGCTTGTACGACCACGTCTTGAGTATTGCTCAAGTGTTTGGGACCCTCAGCAGATCGGTTTAAAGGAAGACATAGAGGCGGTTCAGAGGCGAGCAGCTAGATTTGTTACTGGTAGGTTCGACCAATGCGCGAGTGTCACGGAAATGCTCCGGCAACTCCATTGGGGATCGCTGGAAGAAAGACGACGTTCTTTTGGTGAATTTCTGTTAAGTAAATTTAGAGGGCCGGAATTTGAAGCTGAGTGTAGTACGATCTTGCTGCCGCCTACTTACATTTCGCGTAAAGATCACAAAGACAAGAGAAATTAGGGCTCGTTCGGAGGCATATAGGAATTCTTTTTTTCCTCGTTCCATTTGGGAGTGGAATAGGAATGGAAATTTGTAGCAGTGGTACAGTGTACCCTCCACCACGCACCTTACGGTGAATTGCAGAGTATGTATGTAGATGTAGATGTATATATATATATTTTAGTCTTAGCTACTGATGGGATATGGACATATTAAAATTTGTGCTGAGGGTGGGATCCGTACCCGGGACCTCCATACTAGCCAGTTGAGCTAAGTCCGTGTGCCACCTGCCATAAGTACTTGACGTACCTTCACGGTCTACCCAGTGATGTATGTCATGTTCTGGAAACTTTCATGGAACATCTGAAACAAAAACGCTTCCACAAGGTCTTCGGGACCCCGCCCGGAGGATGGCAGTAGCCGGGGACAGCAAGAAGGGCGTGGCGAGAGTCGCACCGAAGCGACGGCCACAGAAGGGCCCTCCCGAGTGCGCTATTGCCCGGCGGTGGTCGTGGTGGTCGTGGTGGTGGTCGTGGCGCCATAACGACCCGGCGTTTGATGGCGGCTGGGGCGAGGGCGAGACGCCGGCGAGCCCTGCAATAATAATGCCGCGGAATTGGTTTATTGTTATATTGCGGCTGGCCGGAGGGTCGGAAGGTGTGATTGTAGCAAGGCGGGGAGGCGGACACTGCGCAATTGGCCGCCACTGTCCAATCAGCCGAGGGAGGAGGAGGGGTCGGCGACGGTGGTAAACCCAGCGAACTGTGCAGACACTTCATTGTCTGGCGCCACGGCACTTCTGACCGACGCACGGTGAGCGACTGCCGCGTCCTCCGCCTGATGCGGCACCGAGATTTTTATTTCCCCCAGGGCTTCAGTCTCGTCCCCTGGCGGCCGGTCGTAAACTGATTTCGCGCAGTTCTAGTCCAGTGCGGTAGTGGTGTCCATTCCTCTCCTCTGTCCGTGCAGAGAAGGGCAAACGAGTGTGCGATATTCCATTTCGGCGCGATAGAGCGCCGAATAATCGAATTTCCGCGCGGCGCGTAATCAAGTCAATTGTGTTAGGGGCCCGGCCTCGCTAGGCGGTGCGGTGTTTGTGTAGCGGCGGTGGCGCTGGCGTTCCGCCTGTGTATGTATGAATATCGCCGATTTACGAGCTTCACAATTCGAACAGAATTACGCCCTGCGCCCACGGTGGTGGTCCTTTCACTGTTGTATAGAAGTACGGAGGGTGTTCCGGTCACATCTGCCACCGACTGGCCACGAATGTGAGAGACTAAAGAGTGGAGGCCCTCCACGCTCGCACTAGCACGGTGACCGACTCAATAGTTCTACTGTCACCGCTGCATGTGTTAATACGAGGTGCGTTCAGAAAAGTAATGTATGTATGTATGTTTAGCTTAAGGGACTTAACTACGGGGTCATCAGTCCCTAAACTTACAAATTACTTACAACTACCTACAACTAAGGACGGCACAAATATCCATGCCCGAGGGGGGATTCGAACCCCCGACCGCAGTAGCCGTGCAGACCGTGACTGAAGCGCCTCAGTCTCCTCGGCCACCGCGGCCGGCCAGAAAAGTAAGTTTCGTTTGGTAATAAAATGAAATTGTACACAGATACAGAAGAAAATTTTATTGCACAAAATTCTACAACTCTTAAACTACTTTTCCACATAACTGCCGAAATTTTGCGGGCATTTGTCATAGAGTGGCACCAGGTTTTGTATACCTTCTTCATAGAAATCTGCCGCCTGTGTCTTCAACCAGTTGGAAACTGTTTCTTTTGAGCTCGTCGTCATTGGTGAAGTGATGACCGCCAAGGAAAGACTTGTAAGAACAAAGTCGCTAGGAGCGAGGTCAGGGCTGTACGGAGGATGGTCAAACACGTCCCAGCCAAATCCCAGTTGGAGGTTTTTCGTCACATTTGCAGTGTGTGGTCGTGCGTTGTCGTGAAGCAAAACAACACCTTTTGACAGCAGTCCCCGGCGCTTATTCTGAATTGCACGACGCAATTTCCGAAATGTCTCGCAATAAGCATCTGTTTGATTGTTTGACCACGCGGTAAGTCAATGAGTAGGATGCCTTTCCAGTCCCAGAACACTGTGCACATCATTTTCCGAGGTGTCACGATTTGCTTCGGCTTTACCTTTAGTGGGAATGAAGTGTGCCTCCATTCCATTGATTGCCGCTTACTCTCAGGGGTGTCGTAAGAAACCCACGTTTCATCTCCTGTGACTATGTCTCAGAAATTCTTCGCCGCTTTCACCATAACGGGTCAAAAACTCAAGTGCACTACCCATCCGTTGTGCTTTGTGTTGCTCAATGAGAATCTTTGGTACCCAACGTGAGCAAAGTTTACGGAATTTCAGTTGTTTGGTAACAATTTCATGCATCAGTGATCAAGAAATTTGGGGGAAGTCCATACCGAGAACACTAATTCTAAACATACGGTTTTCCTGGATCTTGTCATCAATCGCGTGACCCAGTTCTTCTGTAACCAAAGGTGGACGCCCACTTCATTCTTCATCGTGCACATCACTACGCCCGCCATTGAACTGTCGGACCCATCTTCTCACCATCGAACCACTCATCGCATTTGGTCCGCAAACATCGCAAATTTGCCGATAAATTTCACTTGGTTTCACTTTCCTCGCATTCAGAAACCGAATCACTGACCTGATTTCACAGGCGGCGGGATTTTCAATCAACGCAGACATTTCAAGCAAGCACAACAAAGCGTACGTAACTGACAGCGATCTCCAAATGACGTACGTTCTTCTCCTTGATACACATCGTCTACAGCGCATGTGCGGAACTGCAATCGCAGCGCTGCAGCGGAGATAATTTGAAACGGAACTTACTGTCTAGACGCGCTTCGTATATTTTTTATTTGAATTGAAAAGCAGTCTCTGTTGTGCTTATAATATTTATTACTTTCAATGCGTTTCGCACTTTTGGCACATCATCAAAACATTCAAAAACTGCTGGATGGCATTAGTTTGTATTAAAATACACGCTGATCAGCATTTTGGTCTAGATAAAATCAGAGGATATAAGCAATTCAAAAGCATCGTCAAGTGTTAAGAGGTGGGGCAAAAATTCGACAGCAGTAGCGTTGTCTTGGAGGGGTACAAATACATCACACAAACATTTGTTGCTGCTTTTCTATTCAAATATGGCTTTGCTGTTGCTGTATTAGGCCAGAGAACGTAGGAGTAACATGTATTTTTATTTGTGAGATATTTTCCGGTGTGAGTGCCATAGCCAGGTTCTTTGGTATTCAGAGTTTTTAACTACTTTAACGACTATTTATGTAGTGTTCTTATATATTCCTATTTTATAACTGACATAACGATAGTTCGTGGATGGAAATATAAAAGAACACCTCATAAGTAGTCAAAGCAGGTAAAACCTCTGAATACAAAAGACGCCTGACGACGCCACTTACGCCGAAATAATAAATAAATATATTACACTATTTTGGACAAGCCAATTACAATTATGTCAATCTACGACTTCTGTAACACTGTGGGCCCAAGATATAACAAGTAGTCGACGAAATCAGAGAAGCAGTGCTAATAAAGAGAAACGACTCTGATTGATAAATAAAACTGCTGTCCTGAATGGGAAAGTGGAGATTAGGGATGTGTGGTTCGTGAACGAACTAGTCCAGTTCAACTATTCCGTGAAATTAACTATAGATCATTTTAATTCTCTTTGGCGAACTATAGTTCTTTCAAAATGTTCAAATGTTTGTAAATCTATCGGACTTAACTACGTGGTCATCAGTCCGTAGCTTACAATCTACTTAAACTAAGGTAACCTAACCCAAGGGCAACACAAACATCTATGCCCGAAGGGGGATTCGAACCTCCGACGGCGAATGGCAGCGCGCACCGCAGCACGGCGCTCCAATGAGCACGGCTTTACCCGTCGCGGCTTAATCCCTTCTACTGGTAATTCGAAGGCGCATGTTCAAATATCCCTCTCCTGGACAGTGAGTTCACCCCGCCCCCAGAACCTAAAGCTATGTATTTCAGAAGTCTTAACTTATAACTGCGTAAAGTCCATCGTATCGGAAGACCGAAATAGTAAGCTTAGTTCAGTTGAGGAATTATTTCCCCGCCGGCCGCGGTGGCCGAGGAGACTGAGGCGCTCCAGTCACGGTCTGCACGGCCACTACGGTCGGGGGTTCGAATCCCCCCTGGGGCATGGATATTTGTGTCGTCCTAGTTCGTAAGTAGTACATAAGTAGTTTGTAAGTTTAGGGACTGATGACCCCGTAGTTAAGTCCCATAGACTATACAATTATTTGAACATTTGATTTGAATTATTTCCCAATTGAACAAACTATCATAAGTAGTATCGAAAGTCCAAAATAGTTCAGTTAGTTCACTTAGTTCAGTTGATGACCTAGCCGAACTGTGTAGGTTCCGTCAGATCGGAAGACCGAAAGAGTTCTGCTAGTTGACTTACAACGGGAGTATGTAGCTTTTTTTTATTTTTTTATTTTTTTTTTAAATCGTCATATATAAATGGAATGGAAAGTAATTCTATTAAAACAGTTTTGCATCTATATAACTAAGAAAATTCGCGTGTGATTTTAAAAAAATGTTCAAATGTTTGTAAAGCTTATGGGACTTAACTACGGGGTCATCAGTCCCTAAACTTACAAACTACTTATGAACTACTTACGAACTAGGACGGCACAAATATCCATGCCCGAGGGGGGATTCGAACCCCCGACCGTAGTGGCCGTGCAGACCGAGACTGAAGCGCCTCAGTCCCCTCGGCCACCGCGGCCGGCTGATTTTTTTTTTTTTTTTTTTTTTTTTTTTTTCATTCAGACTTTAAAAAATATGTATTTCAAACATTTTGGAAGTTGAATCTGTTATGGGGTGAAACAGTGGATGACAGTTTTTTATTCTGAACTCTGTAGTTCACCTGAACAAGTTCACTGATCTAGTTACGTAAGAAGAGCTACTCCGAAACGAACGGTTCCGTAACGGGAACTACTTTTCTGATATCTAGTGGAGACGGACAAAGACCTTTCTGAACTACGTAGACTCGTCAAGGAACCGCCGTGTTTGAGGCCAATGCGAAAGTTACCAGCCATGTTTTGGAACGCCATGTTGACTGATACAGTCATCTTATACCACGAAACCATTTCGTTCCGTTTGTCGCAATATTTGCTACTGCCTGTCCATATTTTTTCGTATTTATTTCCCGCACGAAGCGTAACGGGAAATAATACCTAAAAATAACCATTTCTCATGTATTAAGGCAACCCAAAGCAAGATTATTTCGATGTTACAAATGTTTTACTGCCGTAACTTTAAACACGCGCATTTATGTAATAACCGATGTCTTACCCTGTGCCGCGGTGGAGTAGCCGAGCAGTCTAAGGCACCTCGCTGCGGAGCGCGCGGTTGCTCGCCGTCGGAGGTTCGAGTCCTCCCTGGGGCATGGGTGTGTGTGTGTGTGTGTGTTGTCCTTAGGTTAGTTTACCTAGGTTTAAGTAGTTTGTAAGGTACGGTCTGATGACCACGCAGTTTGGTCCGATAGATTTACAAACATTTTTTTTTCTTACTCTGTAGATACTGGCGAATTTCTGTATAACGCCTAGTTACAGTTACTACTACTCTCACCTGAATGACGTTTAGCGAGTTTCACACTACACAGCCATTTCTTTCGTATCGCAAAATAAAAATAAATAAATAAATAAAACTCTATTTACACAGAAAGCAGCGTATTATAGTCGTGCATACACACTTTAAAACTTAGTTCGACGGGTTAACTATCCTTGCTCTTGATCCTGATGCTTGGTCTATACGAGTCATGATTTTATGTGTGGATTTCAGCATGACTAATTCAAAATAGTAGTGTCATGTTTCACATCATATTTGTCAGAAAAACAGCATATACCAGAATCTGTAAGACGATAACAGCGTACATAACCACTCTGAGTAGACTAGCACTTGTTTGTGTCTGATTGGTTACTCATTGTCGTGTTAGTATTGTTCAAAAGAATTCTGTACAAAAGTTAAAGACTAGCTTAATTACAGTTTATATAGATGAGTGGGCCACACGCCTCTTACAGTTCATGTTGACAGGTTATATTCTTTTGAACACAGCCAGTGAGATACGCCAAATGCAGTATAACCGACCGTCTGAACATTCCAGACCTCAAAGAGAAAGAAAATACTGTATACTGTTACAGTACGACAGGTATGTAGAATGACTGTTAGAAAGGAAAACACTCTGGAACGGAGCTAAAGAACGGCATTCCAACTGTTTCATTGCTGCAGATATTACAACCGAATACTCCACGCAATGGACGTTTGTCTGTATGACCTATATGTGTTCATAAACCATTCATTCGATTTCAATGAAACTTTGGTGAACTCTTCACCGTACGCTCACGAAGGTTTCTGACCCAAAAATAAAAGAGAACGACACATAGCTCAGGAGATATGACGTCATAAATAATGAGAGGCCACCGCTTGCGAATACTCAGATTTATGCGTCAATTATTGGAAAATGGGAGTAGTTAGGGACCTGCAACAAAGTTTGCATGTAATTTCGAACGTTTATGAAGCGTTTTGTGACTGACCTCTCCCCTCCCCCCCCCCAAAAAAAAAAAATGATGAAACGAAGTCTAACGCTCACAACAGTTTCACTGTAGATGCCGTAAAACTGTCGCATCAGGCATGACCTTGTATTAAATAAAGTTAGTATTACTGATTTGAATCTTACTATTTATTTTTGTCTGAAAGTCACCTTAATTCTCTAGCATCCAAAATTAAGCAATTTGTTTTCTTAATCTCTGTCTATATAAAAGCGAAAGGACACTCACTCACTCACTCACTGACTAAACTCCAAATCTCGAAAAACTACTTCACCTATGAAGTTGAAATTTGCCGAGAATATACAGGTAGTTTATAGGTAGGAAACGTGTGCTAAGAAAGTATTTTGTGATAGGTGCGTAGCGGAGCATACCTCTACAGACTCACGAAATCTAACTTACAGTTTCATTCCGATATTCACGAAATTTCGCACGCTTGACCTTCAAAACAAGAGGAACGTTACCATCTACCTTAAGTTTCATACTGTGTAGGGGGGAGGGTATTTTGCAACATAAAAAGGGATCCCTAAATACCCTGGCTCGAACGTTTTCACAGATCCTTTTTTTTTTTTTTTTTTTTCGTTATTCTCAGAACAAGTGTTGTATGAAATAAAACTGGAATATTTGAGAACAATGTGACCCTGCGTTTCTATTGTATTTGTTCCGATATTGATGAAATTTTGCACTCTCCACCTTAAAAACAAGATGAATTACACTATCTGTATAAAATTTCGTTCAGTGCGTGGTGGAGGGTACTTAAGGAATTTTACGAAATGCGTAGTTTTGCTCCAATATTTATGAACTTTTGCACACATGACCTTCAAATCAAGAGGTAGGTCACACGGCACATAAATGTTTGTGTGGTACATGACAGAGGGTACCTTGCAGAAAACTTTGCCGAGAGAGGGAAAGGTGGAAACGAACAGAGAGATGGGAGAGAAAGAGGTGGATGGAAGAGAGGGGGGAAGGGGAGGTGGACTACGAGGGTGTGGGATAAATAAACACCCGGGCAACGCCGGGTTTACAGCTAGTTTATTATAAACGAAAATACACTTAAGCTGTATTTCTATGGCAAAACAGGCGATTTCTTAGAATCTTTTGCATTTGTTTGACGCAAAGATTATGTCTACCTGACGTTGCAAAATATAGCGGCTAGTGTTGCGTGTTATGTAGGAGAAAGTCGGGTCAGGTGGCGACATTAATGTTTATTACATTTTTTCTGGCTCCTACGTTGAAATGAGATTTTATTTATGGAAAAACGATTGCTTTGTGATAGGCGTCTTGAACGTTTCCTAAGACTGAAGATTTTTTGCTAGACCTGTTTTTGTTAGTGACAGTACCATTCGTCGACTTGCCCTACAGGTAGGGTAAGATGACGAACTGAACACTTTATTTAGAAAAGAGGAATTCTAATCATACGTCATCTTACAAAGAAAGTACATGGGCTCGAACAAACATATCTGTATGAACGTTTCCTTAAAGGATCTCTACGTACACCTCAATGTGTTGGTGGGTGCCGTTTTTATGCAAAACTCTGCAATAATGCTCTAGATAGCACTGTAGATGTAATTGTAGACGCCATACGTAATGCAGATATCTTAACTATAACTTATGTAATAATCATCGTTTCATGTTCTCTAGCGTATTGCCATCAAAAGCCGTGATTATAGTTGCAACTTTAACCTTCTTCTCGGAAGACTGTTGGTATTGCCGGCCGCGGTGGCTGAGGGGACTGCGGCACTCCAGTGACGGTCTGCACGGCCACTACGGTCGGGGGTTCGAATCCCCCCTCGAGCATGGATATTTGTGCCGTCCTAGTTCGTAAGTAGTTCATAAGTAGTTTGTAAGTTTAGGGACTGATGACCCGTAGTTAAGTCCCATAAGCTATACAAACATTTGAACTGTTGGTATTCACTGCCACTGCTTCCATCGGCTCTTCGCGCACTTACCGTAGCACTACCGTTAGCAATGAGTTGTTCGCCATTATCATCCCTGTTATCATCATTATGTGTTGGTGTTACAACAGTATCTAACTTATGCTCATATTTCTGTGCCATAACAGATACGAGATAGCGTGCGAATGAGTCATCTTCTACACTAATACCATCTTCACGAAGAAGGGTTCTTCGCAACTTCATCTCAACTAATCGCAATACATTAGCAGGATTGATTAGCAATCGCCGCCCCATCTGACGCTTCACCACACAAATAACGTCACAAAACGCAACTTCGCAGGCACACTGCACCGTCCCTACTGGCGAACCGACAGGTCAAAGTGCAATGCGGCATGGCACACGCAGAGGTCTCTAACGAACGTCTGCAGATTTTTGAAGATGTGGGAGTATCTCTAGTGTAGTAAGGGACTTTTACAGTATCTGTCATACGATTTTGGTGTAATTGTGTTTGTTCGAGCCCAAGTACTTTCCTTGTTAGGCTCCTCGTCAACTTACCCAACCTTCCGTACTATTTTGGAGACAGTGTGCTCTTGCCATTCTCCCAATTTCGATTGACCTACAGTAAGGATAGCAGTAGTCTCCAATATTTTCTTTTATAGTGGTTGTCCGCATACTATTGTTCACGTAGTGTAGATTTGGAAGGACCCCGTATAGAAAAAATGCACAAAATTCCTGGGAATTGCGCGCGTCTGGTATAGATGTATTCAGAGCATCGGGCAGTGCTTGTAGACCAACGGACTTCCGAAAAACTAAACGCTGCGTAGGGACGAGATCACACAATTTTCCGAAATTTAGCAGCGGGTGCAATGAGATAACCCCGTTTCTCGGTAATACATGGCAGAGTTTGCATCCCCCTATATCACGACCCACAGTACTTCAGGGAACGTCGCCAATAGAAAAGTGTATTTATTTTTTAATTTCAGCCGCGCAAAACAGAACGTAGCACCGACGTCACCGGCACGTTACGGGCGACACTTTTATTTTCGAGCCTCGCGCCCCCACCCCTCACAAAACAAAACAAATTAAAGTAAAAAAAAAATTATATTTTCGGTTGTCGGGCGCGAAACGGAATATCAGTTAGGGCGTTAATAAATCCATTTAGCGCGCCGGCAGCGACGAATCGCCAGCGCGGGGATAAACCACAATCATGGCGGCCCGCGCTAACAGAATTACCGACGCGACGCAACGCAACGCCAACGTAAACGCAAACGCAAACGCAACGCCGCGCTCTGCAAATCCAATTTGGCGAGCGGCAATCGCCGGCAGCGCGCCCCGCGGTGGGGGCCGCAACTACTCGGCTGCGGTCGGAATTCGCTAGCCGCGTGCCTGCACCCGCCGGGGCTCGAACCCGGACGCCGGGGGAGTCCCCCCACCCTCTCCCTACCACTGGCTGCAGTGTTGCCAACTTTATCGTGTCGCGGAAACCAGGCTTGCCAACACCGAGATCAAGTTTCCGCCCAGTCTGACAGGCAAAATTCCGCCAAAAAAAACTTATGAGAAACACCCCATAAAATGGAAATAAGAAAGTCCATTAGTATTAATAAGGATTCGCCACTGAACGGAAGTTCCGAAAGTATTTTTCACGAATCGTGGTATCCTACATAGCCGCTTACTTTTAAGGGACGTGGACGTTTTAATTTTTGGACTTTTAATTACTAGTTTAGAGAATACATTATTCTCTTTTTCAGACCTTTGTAAGTATTCGTGCAGTAATGCAAAACTAGCCATCCACCATAATATAACACCCTCTCACACCAAGACGTAGCTGATGACAGGGTATGACAGTTGTCGGCTATGTCTTGGTGTGAGAGGGTGTTATGACATATTATGGTGGATGGCTAGTTTTGCATTACTGCACGGATACTTATAAGGGTCTCGAAACTAGTAATTAAATGCCCAAAAATAACGCATGAAGGTTTTTAATTTGTCAAATCAGTTCAAATTAAAAAAAAAGTTCAAATGTTTGTGTAGTCTATGGGACTCAACTACGGGGTCATCCGTCCCTAAACTTACAAGCTACTTATGAACTAACAAAGACTAAGGACGGCACAAATACCCATGCCCGAGGTAGGATTCGAACCCCCGACCGTAGTGGCCGTGCAGACCGTGACTGGAGCGCCTCAGTCCCCTAGGCCACTGCGGCCGGCCAAATCAGTTCAATATTTGTTATGCTTCTACTTACCTCCTGTCAGCCTTTGGTCAAATAATAAAATTAGCAATAGTAGCGCTCCACATTGGTAATGTGATTCAGCATAGGCTTTGCTCCCTATGTCGCAAGTGTCCACTTTTCCAAAAAAAACATCACTTCACTGAAAAGAACTGGCGTGTCTTTGCCGCATCAAAGGTGAAACATCATCATCCCCGTCAATCAGCTCTATCGCGCTCCGCATATAAGGGAACGATGTCATATCTCCGACAACGACGCCATACTCCGGCTAACACTACGGAAACCGATACGCCCGCATTGTTTCGCATTTACGGGCTACGTTTCGCCGGTGTGTGTCGGTCGACCCCGGCGCCCACGCCCTTGACTTTTTACTGCCGCCATTTGACGAGAGATGCCGGATCGTGACTATAAAACTGACATTTCGGGGCTCCGATGGCCGACGTGATGGACGCGGCGCAGATAAGATGCAAACGGCGTGTGGATGGCTTCGCAGGCGCCGTCGCGGCTGGTAATAGTTTCAGAGTGCCCGCCCCTCTCGCTGGAATTGAATCTGCCGGCTAGCGTGGCATTTCTGGGGGGAGAAGACTCCCCGCCGGGTTGCCCAAGAGGCCGGCGTGCGAACTGCTACTCAAGCCGCACTTTGCAACCTCTGACTCACTTCATCGGGAACCAGTTTCGGAACGGCTGCGATTCTCCACCGCTCGTATACCCTTGTAATTACTCGACCTCTTTACGTACCTCTGCAACAGCAGTGGGCTGTGTCGCACGTGTCAGTTGTCGCCGAATCATATCCGACACATTTCCGAAATTCGTTCACCAAAGAAGATGAAGTGAACACTCCAGTATTCAATCCAAGAACAGCTGCCAGCATGGGAAACTTAGAAGTAGATGTTCCTGCAGTAGTAAAACAACTTAAATCATTAAACAAAAACAAATCTTCCGGGCCAGATTGTATACCAACTAGATTCCTCTCAGAGTATGCTGATGCAATAGCTCCGTACTTAGCTATAATTTTCCCCATGTTGAGTTAGTTAAGTGGTTAAAGCATCTGCCTAGAAAGCAGTAGGTCCTGGGTTCAAAAGCCGGATGCGACAGAAATTTCAGTTAAATTCGTCTCTTTATATTGAATTGGTTTAATATAAAGTGACAATATAAAGGGTGTCCCACCACCCAAAATATCTCTATAAAAAACAATACCTATTTTTAACTACTTTCACCGGTATCGATGTAAGACAGCGCCTATTGAGTGTAATTATTTTGAAACATTCTAAAACGAAAGCATATGTCTTAAACGTATTTTTTTATGGACACCCCATATTATTTCGTCAGGCATCTATAGCATGACAAATCACATAAACAATGGCGTCCGTAGCATCGCAATACGCCAATTACATCCAGAGATATCTTTTACTGAAACTCGCAACCTTGGGCGGACTTCAATGCGAGAAGCCTACAGTAGTTACCACAACAAAATCCTGTCTCGTAATCTTGCAGAAAATCCAAAGAATTTCTGGTCATATATGAAGTACACTAGCGGCAAAACACAAACAATACTTTCACTACGCGATAGCAATGGTAATACTACCGATGACAGTACTGCTAAAGCAGAGTTACTAAACACAGCTTTCCGAAATTCGTTCACCAAAGGAGACGAAGTGAACACTCCAGTATTCAACCCAAGAACAGCTGCCAGCATGCCAAACTTAGAAGTAGATGTTCCTGGAGTAGTAAAACAACTTAAGTCATTAAACAAAAACAAATCTTCCGGGCCAGATTGTATACCAACTAGATTCCTCTCAGAGTATGCTGATGCAATAGCTCCGTACGTAGCTATAATTTACAACCGATCACTCAGCGAAAGATCCGTACCCAAAGACTGGAAAGTTGCCCAAGTTACTCCAATATTCAAGAAAGGCAACAGGTGTGATCCCCAAAATTACAGGCCAATCTCATTGACGTCGATTTGCAGTAGGATTTTGGAACATATACTTTGTTCGAATATTATGTACTACCTCGAAGAGAACGACCTATTAACCAATAGTCAGCACGGATTCAGAAAGTATCGCTCTTGCGAAACACAGCTTGCCCTTTATTCACATGAAGTGTTAAATGCCATCGACAAGGGATCTCAAATCGATTCCATAATTCTGGATTTCCGGAAGGCTTTTGACACTGTACCCGATAAGTGGCTTCTAATGAAATTGCGTGCTAATGGAATATATCCCCAATTGTGCGATTGGGTTCACGATTTCGTATCAGAAAGGACGCTGTTCGTTGTAATTCACGGTAAGTCATCGAGTATATCTGCATATCTGGCGTTCCATAGGGAAGCGTTATAGGTCCCCTACACTTCCTCGTGTTTATAAACGATTTAGGGGACAATCTGAATAGCTCCCTTAGACTTTTCGCGGATGATGCTGTCGTTTATCGGTTAGTGAAGTCAACAGAGGATCAAAAGCAACTGCAAAGCGATGTACACAAAATTTTTAGGTGGTACGAAAATTGGCAATTGACACTAAATAAAGAAAAGTGTGAAGTAATACACATCACCACTAAAAGAAATCCGCTGAACTTCAATTACGCGATAAATCAGTCAAACCTTAAGGTCGTCAATTCTACCAAATACCTAGGAGTTACAATTACGAACAACTTTGACTGGAGGGAACACACAGAAAATATTGTGGGGAAGGCGAACCAAAGGTTACGTTTCATCGGCAGAACGCTTCGAAGATGCACCAGCTCCACCAAAGAGACTGCCTACATCACACTTGTGCGTCCTCTCCTGGAGTACTGTTGCCCCTTGTGGGACCCTCAACAGGTGGGACTGACGGAAGACATTGAAAAGGTTCAGAGAAGGTCAGCTCGTTTTGTTTTATCACGTTACGGGGGGGGGGGGCGTCACGGAAATGTTGCACGAATTGGGGTGGAAATCATTAAAAGAAAGACGTTACTCATTGCGGCGTGATCTGTTTGCGAAGTTCCAATCACCGACTTTTACTTCTGATTGTGAAAATATTTTGGTAGCACCCATCTACTTAGGGAGATATGACCATCCCAATAAAATAAGAGAAATCAGATAGAAAACGGAACGATTAAAGTGTTCTTTCTTCCCGCGCGCTATTAGAGAATGGAACGGTAGAGAAAAGTTATGAATGTGGTTAATGAACCCTCTGCCAGGCACTTAAATGTGATTTGCAGAGTATCTATGTAGATGTAGATGTAGATCTGCACGATCGGAGTTCATACCGTTCAGAGGGAAGTTGTTGCACGTCTTACAAAAGCATGTAGAGTTTCGCGCTGTGTGTGGGGGAGCATTATGCTGTTGGAGCAACGCTTCACCTTTCTGTTACAAGAAAACAGAACTGCTCTTAAAAGTCTCTGGACGTACCGAACGATGGTCAGCATTCGCTACACAAACGCGAAAAGAGAACGAGAGTTGTAGCGTATCGCATCCCACTCAGTAGGACGTGGGCTGGATTGCAACATTGCGCTGGATCAAAGATTTGGGATGAATGCGATATGGACCTGAGATTGTTCTCTACTCCGGGTGTTAGTGCAACCGTCAAATAAACGTATGCCTGCATGATGCTCTTGCGTAAATCATATATATTAAAAGAATCCACGAAAACTGAAGTCAGTCAGCCAGACCAAACTACCCGGCAGATTGCTTTCATTTTTGCTTTAAACGAAAGGTATTCAGTCGCAGATTTGTCATAAAGTATTAGAATTAAATTTTATTCAAACACGGTATCCTTGTGTCCTTGCATTGAATATTTTAATCTGTTTCTTTTACGATATTACGAAGTTCATTTTGACCTAACAACACTCACTGGTTTCAAGCAAATGCTAAGTGCAATTATTGCACTTCAGGTAACACCACAAACTTAAAAGCACATTTGAAGTCCCGACATCCAAATACTTTAGATTATGGACGTGTGGCTACCGAATTAACGAAGAAAACAGTGTTAAAATCACCCTCTGACAGTGCTGCATTAAAAGATTGTAAGATTTTTGTATTTATAAAATAATGTGTAATTACAGCTCGTTTCTTTTAATTTTTTTTTATGAATTCATGAAACCACACCTCACTGTTTCAAATAACATGCGATATCGTAAGATTTAAAATGAATATAAAAACTAAAATTTTTGCACCGAAATATCGGTATTTTTCATTCAAGTTATCGGTGGTATCGATATTTAGAACGGTCGGGCTGGGTCTGTGAGACGCACTAGTTTCTATTTCAATGAATTTATATGCTGATAGTCGCTGATCTGACTCGAGCGGTCTGCTAGCGTCCTGACACATCCAAGAGAAAGCATTAACATCATGAATAAGGTTTTAAATTGTATAGATATTGTTCGGCAGTTCAAAAAGTGGGCAGGTCTGTCAAACACAGCCCGACCATTTACGTTATTAATTTCTACCAGTGCGTGCCGATTTTTATTTGGCGTTTCATCGAGATTGAAGTTACTTTGTGAACTATTTGTGATGTCCTAACACCAAATTATCATTGTCAATAATTTACAATATAAAATTTCAGAAGAAAGTGCTTCATACTGTAAACTTTTCCAACATTTTATACGATGATAAGAATGAAATTGGCGATTCTGGATCCGACCCAGACTCCAGACTTCAAAATAAACAGTGATCATGACAGCAATAGTGAAATAAGTGGGGATGAAGGGGAAGATGCTATAAGTGCAAGGACAGCAAAACTAAATACTAATGCAAAATTTAGTTATGCAAGGCACACTCAAAAATGTTTTGTGTCGGCTGTTACGAAAATTGACGATATCATATAAACTATTAATTATATTCACAATTTCGATTTATATATATTTATATTTCAATCCAATTTACTTGTACTTTCAGGTTTTTTTTACAGTAATCCTGAAATTCAGAACGTTGACATACTGTCCCTACAGCATTTAGTAGGACCTGAACAAAATAAAAACTCATAATTTTCATGTATATTCTCTCTTTGGTACTCGTAATAAGCGTTTTAATTATTGGGTCCCACAGACCCAGCCCCACCGTTCCCGAAACTATTTTTCGGTCGACCGTTCGAGGGTTAAACGATATTCGATAATATCGCATATCGATATTTTTCTTTCGATGTCCCATCCCTAGTAAAGAGGAATGTAGTGTAAATTGTTACTCTACAGCAGCTCGTAAATAGGCCTCCAATTTCTACCCTCGGCAGGGACTCAGCGGGACTCGTAGCAGCCAGCAGTTTCTCCTGAAGACGGCAAACTGTTAGAGCGTCGAAATATTGCGTCAGTTTGGTTTTGAAATACGACAGCAGTCCGAAGGAAACTACGAAGAATTATTACGCCGGGAAGGCCTACGTAATGCATGACAAGTGGGGACTGGGATGGGTGGAGCTGCCTCCGCCTCCTCTAATGGTACCGCCCCAGGACGGAGCGGACGGGCGTCGACCGCTGGACAAGCGGCTGAGGCTGACGAGTGGCCGTCAGCCTCGTCTCGTCTCGTCAGCGGACGGCGGCGATCGCAGATGTCGCTCCAGACGACGTCCGGCCTGGAACCGCTCCGCTAATTGGCCGCTGGAAGCGGCAAGGCGCACCGCCGATGCGGGCTGCGTACCGCTGGAGACTCCAGACGCGCGGCACTGGAGATAGCGTGGCCGCTGGAACTCGGCGCCGAGGCCGAACGTGCGCCAGGCAGTCATACCAATGAGAGGGGTGGCTCTAAACTCACCAAACACCGAAAGTAATTTCCATTCTCTGGGGCCCGCAGTGTAGAGTACGTCTTTGAGCGACATATTCAATACCACAATAATTATAAAGTATTTTTACACTGCTTTAGAACTTTATTATCTCACTATATGCTTATTTCGGCCTTAGGCCTTCATCAGGTGTTCTGTAAATACGAGTAATATAGAGGAGTTGTTACATAAATTCTTACATCATAATTAAATAAAATTCTTTCAATGTCTTACTTCCATTACGTATAATATTGTTGTCGTCTATTTGCTGCCCAATTGATTATAAAAGCTGATGTTATGCTTATCTATTGCTGCTTATGTGTATATGTGCAGCAGCACTGGTTATATTAATCGATTTTTTTATCAGTTTTTGTAGTGACAGCCTAGCATAGACTGTAGTGGCAGCATTCAACGATATTATAAGTTTACATGGTTACCAGTAATTTATACATTAATATCTTTGGTTTATTGGTTTTGTATTGGAGCTTTACTATAGATTTGGAATCTTTGGTGTTTATCCATTCTCTTGTCTGTTTTTAATGTAAATAAAATTTTCGATGTATTTTTTATGTTTGAGTTCAGTTTGTTCATTTAGTACATCGTTGGGGTTGTTGTGTACATGAGAATATAGTTCAATTTCCTGGAGAATATTCATTTTTGGCCCTTTTTGTATGATGTGTAAAACTTTTAAGGCTTCTTTTATATGTTTTACATTCTGTTTTTCCGTGATTAATTGTTGATAGAATTTAGATGGATTATTTTTCACTGTCTCTTGTGTGTTCCTTATATCTAGCTTGGAAATGCCTGCAAGTTTGGCCTATATATGATTTTTGATAGGTGTTACACGTAATTTTGTAGATACCCGAATTATTGTATTTTAGTGTTTGTCTCCTTTAAAAAAATAATAAAATATTCAAACACACAAACGTCAGATTCGCCTTTCAAAACAAGCACTGTCGAACCACGAAATTTTAAATGAGACATCGTCAGTGCCCATCTACTGCATAAAAAAAAAAAAAAAAAAATGCTCTTCCACTTTTCCATAAATTTTCCTATTTTCTGGCCAACTATTCCAAACTTTTATTTCATTCAACCTTCCTTTCACTTTGAACGTTGAATATGCAAAATTTTATCGCAATCAGATGAATGATATTGATATCAAATTGAAAAAAAGCTCTTTTAATTTCTTGCAAATTTTCAAATTTTCCAGGAAATTTCCCCAAATTTTTAGTTCATAAGAACGTTCATCTTTCGTTGAACGTCAAAGGATCAAAATTTTATCGCAATCGGATGAGCGGTTCTCAACTTATAGTATTGAGTACATTTAGAAACACACTGAAAAAAAAATTGTTTCTAATTTTGCGACTTTCCTTTTTAACTGTATTTTTTTAGTGAAAACTTTTCCAAGACCATATGGAACAAAATACAACAAAATTTCCCCTCTCCGTCGTGCCACTAGTTAATTATGAGTGTTGAATTCAATCAAAAACACATTGATAAACGCACTTTAAGTTTTTATCAAATTTTCCAATTTTCCGGTAGATTTTCCAAAAAATGTATTTCATACAAACCTTGTCCTGTCGAGCCGTACTCAAGTGACGCTCTTGTAATCCTTTACCAATTGGTTTTTATTCATAGAAAAAAATGCTTTCCGTTTTTCCTAAATTTTCCTGCTTTCCGGGCGACTTTTTCAAATTTTTATTTGATGCAAACCTTCCTCTTGGTTTCAACGTGAAATGTTCAAAATTTTATCGCAATTGAACGAACTGTATTGATAGCTCACTGGAAAAAGCTGTTTCAGTTTTTTTCCTCATTTTCCTCTTTTCTGGACAACTTTTCCATTTTTTATTAACTTTTAAACCTTCCCTGGACTTACACGACTATTTCAAGACTAAAATTAGCCAAATAGGTTGAGTCGTTCTCGAGTTTTAGAGAGACTAAAGAACAGCAATTCATTCTACTTAAAGGTCTCTGATTTGTACGACTATTTTTACAACACACTTCCACATAACTAATGGTAAAATCTCTTTCAATTTTGATTTGATAGTAGTTACTTGAAATGCTACATGGAACCAAACACCTGCAACGAACCTATGGTAGTTTTGTTTAGTGAAGATCTTAAAAATTTTATTTCGTTGTCCACGGTTTGATATCAACACACCATAATGAAAAATAAATGTAAGTCCCGTGACATGAAAACTGATTCACTATAATTGCTTTCTAAATTCTGCCTGTTCAGAAAATTATTAAATGAGATAATTATTTCATCCTTCCCATCTAGTCTGAAATAGAAGTCACTATTAAGGGTTAATAACACGTCGCAACCTACATTCCTTCATGTCATACCTTCGTCGTAAAATTATATTTACCACGGTTTCTTATAAAGAGCATATAACTTCACTGTCGCGTCCAGGTGAGCTGAAATAAAATTAATAAAGCATTACCAGTTTGGTTACTACCCAACCCTGATTTATACGAATTGCTGTTTTTAATTCTGCCACATAATGGATGCTACAATCCAGATCGATGGCTGCTCGTTGTGACAACTAAAATTGTTTCTAAAAAAAAAAAAAATAAAAAAAAATAAAAAAAATATAAAAAATCTTGAAAATGGGTTAAAATGTTCCAACAGTAATTGACGTTGACAGACGTATTCTTTTTAATAGCTACATTTTGTATATTAGTCATATTTTTCCTTATTATTATACACTTTTTATAAGTGATTCCATTAATATCAGAAAACAATCTAATGACGCCTGATGTACAATCACTCTCTCATACGTCTTTACCACATCGACAATGAGACAGACAACAGGAACAAGAACAAAGAGAATAATTTCTTGGGCAACATACATTTACATACTAATTATAACCGAGATATATTGCGTGATAATGAACCTAAATGTCTTTGGTGACATCTCCTATTTACGCAAGCGGCGCATTTGAAATAGTCTTTCATTACGTACACAATTTTATTCTCACAAAGTAATCAAAACGGAAGGACATTACAAAATACACACACACACATACATACATACATACACACATAATAACGAAAGCATTTAACCAAAAACCAATAACTTTATCTGACTTAGCTGACATAGCTGAGGCATATGAAATTCATAAGCTGCTCATCAACTACAAACTGCTTTCAACTAGTCATCGGACTGCAGACTACAACACAGCTACTCACTCCTACCACAGGATAGTGTTATTGGTCCTCTGCTGTTCCTTATTTACATAAACATTTAGGGGAAAATCTAAGTAGCTCTCTTAGGTTGTTTGCGGATGACGCCGTCATTTACCGTCTAGTAAAATCATCTGAAGATCAAAACCAACTGCAGAACGATCTGAATGAGCTATAACTATGATGTAAAAATTGGCAATGACTCTAAATAATTAAAAGTGTGAATTCGTCCACATGAGTACGAAAAGAAATCCGTTTTACTTTGTTTACAAGATAAATCAAACGTGAAGGCCATAAACTCCACAAAAACCTAGGAATTACTATTACTTCAGACTTAAACTGGAAAGAACACGTAGATAATATCGTGGGAAAGGCGAACCAGAGACTGCATTTTATTGGCAGAACCATTAAAAGAAGCAATGGAACTACTTAAGAGACTGCATACACTACGCTTGTCCGTGCTTTTTTGGAGTATTGCTGCTCAAAGTGGGATCCTTATCAGGTGTGTTTGAAGGAGGACATCGAAAGAGTCCAAAGGGCAGCTCGTTTCGTATTGTCACGATACAGGGGAGATAGCATCATGGAAATGATACAGGATCTGGGATGGGAATCATTACAACAACGGCGCTTATAGCTGCGGCGTGGGCTACTTAAGAAACTACAATCGCCAACATTCTCCTCCGAATGCGAAAATATATTGTTGACTCCCACTTACATAGGTAGAAATGATCATCAGAATAAAATACGAGAAATCAGAGCTCGAACGGTGAGAGTCAGGTGTTCTTTCTTCCCGCGCGCTATTCGAGAATGGAATGGGAGATAAATAGTATAGCGGTGGTTCGATGAACCCTCTGCCAGGCACTCAAATGTGATTTACAGTGTATCCCATGTAGATGTACCACACACGTCATTCTTGCTGCAGTTTTCATAAATATCACACCAGTACTGCAATGATCAGCATGTATGCCACCCTAAACATCCACACCAGTGCACTGCCTTACACCCTGTGGTGTAATTTATGGTTGTGCTTCTCAGCTCTGCGTAATTTTTCCATTCACTGCGTCTATTTTATCACGGCAATTGTGATTCACTACATATGCTGTTTCGGCACAACTTTGTGGTATATTTATTTCCTAATCAGAGGCGCAGACTTTCGAAAATCAGTGTGGGTGCTCTATATCACTGTTCACAAATGTACGAAACCAACCATCCTGAAAATCATTTTTGAATGAGCAATAATTGATAACAGTAAATACGCAGTTGTCTGGTCTTTTAAAGACAGAAGGAAGAAGAAAAGGAAAGCATGGCTGCATTAGGACACTACAATAAAGCGATCTTATTGGCCAAAGTGGATATTTCGATATAAGTAACATCCCAAAACTTCTACATGACTAATGAAATAATTTTTCACTGTACACTAATCTAACACTTTTTGTACGAAGCTATTCTTTCTCACTAAATCGTTTGGTAGAACACCGTCACAATGGTTTAAACAAATCTTTGAAATATTTGGAGATTTTGAAGTCCGACATCAAACTTTCTTGGTCAGTTCCAAGCAAGAGCTGTTACTTCATCAAAACTTTCATCACTTCGAGATAACTTCATGACATCTCTGACAGTATTAATATAGTCCAAAGTTTTTTTAAGCCTGAGAGAAAAGCATTACAAATTTCAACTGAACCTATAATTTTAATAACAAAGGAAATGACAAAGATAAATGAAAAACGATTAACTTTAGCATCAGCATCAGATTCTTCAAGCTTAACTCCTGAAAGAACACAATTGAATGTTCATAAATACGTACACCTGAAAGGTCAAAAGGACCGATGTGCTTCAGGATGAATAAAGCCAGCATAGTGGCTAAAACACGGACACTCATTACTACTCGCTTGGGGACCCGCGTACAAAACTGATCATTTCTTTCACGTATGAAATATCGTCTCTCGCTGTGGTCACGTTTTGCATTGCCTCTTGGGTCATAAGGTAGGTTTTGATTTTTCTCTATTTTTTAAATTTATACAATTTTATTTTCCACCTCAATTCTATTTGGGTACTCAGCACCCCCAAAAAATTCTTGGGGTGCACGAATCCCGGAGCACCCACGGCGCCCCTGCTCCTAGTGATTTGACCGGATAATAATAATTATTATTATTATTTCGTGTGGTTGGCGTAAGTCTTTCAATTATTCGCCACTTCGGCGACTAGCCTACCCCAGTTATCCAACCGGGGAAAGGAAAGGGGACATACAGCTTAACGTGGAATCCGAACCACGTGTCGTTTCTGGCGACTCCTCACATTGTTAAGGGGTGAAGGCTGGGTTAAAACGCAGACTGCAAGAAATCCGAGGTTCGACCGGGTTCCGAACCCGCGACCCTTCGGTTTCCAGTCCAGCCCAAGGTCATCCCGTCCGACTGTCCGAATGATAAGCAAAGAACTTGTTACATCTTGGACACGCAGTGTACAGGTGCAGATTGACATAATTATATTAGGTTGAACCATAACACTGTAAGATATTTTTAAGTACTTTTCACTATCTATATCTTTCTGCAAAACAGCCGTCCTCAGGGCTATTTCTCTACAAACATTTTTCGTTAATAATGCGTAAGCAAAATATTATCTAGATAAAATTCATAAAATTCCAATTATACGTGGTGCAGTACATGCGGTATTCAAATGCGCTTCCCTGTTCTAACTGTATGTAATTCACCACTTGCAATTCCAATTTTGTGAATTTTTCCCATTGGCTACATATAACCAACGAAAAACAAGTTGCGGCGGTACGACCTCTTCTTGCATGGGACTAAATACCAAATTTTGTATGTGCCGTGTCAGACTTCAGGATCCGAGAGTCGTTCCCTCCTCAAAAAAAAAAAAAAAAAAAAAAAAAAAAAAAAAAAAAAAAAAATCAATGACAAAACCTAGAATCATATGCTTCTTCTATCTGCGCAGATAGAAGAAGCATATGATTCTAGGTTTGCACTTCTGTAAACTGTCACTTTGAAATAAATGTTTTAAAGTTCCCTTAAAGATCGAACAGTCAAACAGAAGTTCGTAGTTGTTCTGGTTGCTATAGACACAGATATTACAAGTCCTGTTCACTGGTGATCGATTGCTATATAAGATCGATTTATGAAAATACTAAAAATTGATAAAAGTCTTCTTGCTCTATCTGTCAAACAAAATAACTTTCCATAAATGTCTTCTTTCAAATTGCAAAATAGACATTAAATAATTCTTGAGTTCCTATAAATGAATATATTTCTATAAATATCAAAATAATTATCGTTGGCACTTGGTTAACTTTCGAGACACAATGACATTTATTGCTCTCACAATACAGATAATAACTCAACGACAGTTACATAGAGACTGATTTTATGGTCTTTTTGATTTTCCACGAAAGTTTCTATAATAATGTCAATATCCGCGACGATAACCGCAGAGGCCAGCATCTTCTTGCCTCGTCGACCCGCGTGAAGTGGCCGGATGTTTACTTCCTGAGCTCGGCGTCGAAGACATTTACATAAAAGACATTTACATAAAATCATTTAAAAACATAAAATATAAACATAATCTTCTGCGAAACTGAGCTTACATAAGATAGTAGTGGAGACAATAATCCGTTCCACTACACTGTTTTGCCGAAAGATACATATAATGAAAAAATAAATATAAAAAACAAATATTACAGTGTTCTGGTTCAACTTAATAGGCCTATAATTATGATAATTAAGAGTTAAAAGCTAGTAGTATGCAGTTAATAATGCTATTACACAGTTACCAGGTTTAATACAAGATGCATGAGACGAGGGGAATACCCGCGATTCCAAGAAGAATGTAGTGAATTCCAATTACAGAGAAGCCAATGCTCACAGGTGTGATAATTACAGAAATACCTCTTTAATAAGTCACGACTGCAAAATACGAGTACTAATTACTTAAAGAAGAATGGAAAAACTGGTAGAATCCGACCTCGAGAAAGATGAGTTTGCAATTAAATAAATACAGGTACACGTGTGTCAATACGTTACGAACTCATCGTAGAAGTTATATTTAGAAAACGCGAACCAACATTTCTAGCTTTTCCAGATTAACTGGAATACACTTACAAAATCTGAAGTCAGCAGGGGTAAAATGTAGGGAACGTGAAGTTGTATACAATTTGTACAAAAACCAGACAGCAGTTAATTGAGTCGAAGGGCGTGGGTAAGGTTGTAAGTGTGTAAGACAGGCTGAGATGTAATAGGCAAGCTACAGAGCTAAATGTTTACTGCTTAATCACCCAAATAACAAATTAAACAAATTATTTTGTTACAACCTCAACTGTTAAATGCCAGTTTGTGATCTCAGAGTGTGTGTAATATAAGAAACATGATTTCTAGATAAAGTAATGGTTAAGAGAAGATACATACATTGCTAGGAAAACAAATAATATTTCATCGTAAAATAATAAAATAAACAAGAGCACGTGGCCATGAAACTAAAACCTGCTACTATGCACTTTAGGAAAACATAAAGTGATATAGTATGGTTAGAGATGTAATCTATTGTAGATTTGAGTAGAAACTGGCCATTAAAATACAAATATAATAAATGTTTCGAATATATACTTGCCAGCATGGGCAGCATTGTAGATTAACTCAGCCTATATAAAGTATTCCCGTGTTCTTGTATACAGCAAAACAACTAATACTTTATTTCATTATTCTGTACATGGTAGGAACATTTGCCCTTCACTATTTTTCAAGATATTAGTATAAACAAACAATGTATTATTGTATTTTATATTTAAGTATATTTCAGATCCTCAACTCAATACATGAAAGCAGGATTATTATGAATCGATGTAAATTGATAATTACCTTACTTTTGAATGTAGAGCTGCTATTATCTTGCCATAACATGGCCAAACTTACAATGTATAGTATTGTAGGCCAGACTATAAAAGGAGGCCACACAAAGATCGATGTACATATTGTTGTAATGCATTGTAGGGCAAAAGTGATGAAATTAAACAGCTTTTCAGATACCTGGTGTTTGCTCTGAGTTCTTGCTTTCATTTTGTCGCACAAATAAAATAGAGAACATTTCTGTAGCTGCACGTATTCTGAATGAATTCTAGGGATTTCTGTAAGCAGGTTATGCAGATGCTGTGTTTTAAGAAGATTCTACATCCGCGAGATATCAAGGTATCTGTCCTGAACTTTGATGCTGTGGAGAATAGTTAAGACGTGAAGACCACAATCACTGAGTCGGTGAACAGACTCACTGTTACCCACTGTAAGGTGGTAACGTTTTAAGGATTATAGTTTTTGCCCATCGTGTGCTGAGGGAGTTGTGAAAGGAAGCAAGGAGGAAATTGCAATTAAAGTTCAAGGAGAAGCCAAACCTTTCAGGTGATGATCATTTCGTCTGCCATTTTTGGCCGTTAGACCCAACTGGGATCGAGTTCGGCCTGCCTGGAGCAAGTCGATAATGATGATATGATGATGATGATGATTAAATGGGGAGGTATGTCCTTGACATCGTTATACTGTCTGAGACAGTAAAGTGAATTAATACAGCTCAAGGGAATGAACATTGTCTTGAACTCCCAAAAATGTTCAAATGTTTGTAGAGCTTATGGGACTTAACTACGGGGTCATCAGTCCCTGAACTAGCTAATCCTAAAGACGGCACAAATATCCATGCCCGAGGGGGGGATTCGAATCCCCGACCGTAGTGGCCGTGCAGACCGTGACTGGAGCGCCTCAGTCCCCTCGGCCACCGCGGCCGGCTTGAACTCCCAGTATAAGATGAATTTCGGTGAGAAAAAGACAAGAGTAATGCAATGAAGTCGAATTAAATCATACGATGCTGAGGGAGGCAGATTAGTAAACGAGACAATAAAGCTTCCCGATGAGTTTTGACCTCTTCAGGGACAAATTCTTTTCCTATAATTTCTATTCAATCATTTTTAATACCACGTTTCAGATATTGGGAATTTATTAAAAATAGATATTTTGGCACAAATGCAACAATTTACACTTCAGGAATGATAATATGAAATGACCACATTTGTGTACAAGATGCGAATTTGGTTACATAAAGTTAATGGCCACATACGTGCCAATATCCCTGAAGAGGTTAATACTAGGGTAGTAAAATAAATTTTAACTAGAGAACCCGTGCAAATACTACGCACCGCTAGTGGAATGACAAAAAAGTTGGAAAAAAATGGAAGTAAATTTGCTTTTTAGGTACGGTCCGCCTTAGCAAACACAAGTGTTTTTAGGGTGACGCGTTACCGTTAGACCACCATACCACTAATGATTAAGACGCCTTGGAATAGTCTAAGTACGACTTCCCTCCACGTCACACTTTAATTCAACTTCTGCGTTCCACAGAACATTGCCACTACTGCCAAGGCTCTCCATGCAGCGGAATAGCACCTCGGCAATGGACATATTGGAACAATCCTGTTAAGATGATATAAATATCAATTTAAAACAAATAAACAATCCCTGAGGCGGATTTTCGTCTTGAATATGTCAAAGACATTAGTGATAAATCTGAAGCATTAAATTAAAATTTGTGATGCGGCCGGGAATCAAACCCGGACCTCCACGCTTACTAGGCAGATTTTAGTTTCTCCCAAACATGTTTCGCTGGCGTTGCAGCATCATCAGTGGGATATTTATTTTATACTGTCTGTCAAATGAACCATAAAATGATTGTTACTTTTTGTACATAACTCAATACAGATGAAACTAAAGACAACCAACACCAACACAAACAAACATAACACTTCTGACACCTACCAACTGACATGCCAGGATTGTAACTCAGTTTACATTGGACAGAGTGCAGAAATTTCAATACCAGATACACAGAACACGGAAGAGCACTAAAAAACAACAGTCATTCTACATTTGCAGAACACCTCATAAGCATGAACCACAAACCAGCTGACATACATACTGATCTAAAGATCCTGATACTCCGCAAAAGCCTCCCAAAAAAAAATTAACAATCGAAGAGAACTACCACATACAGAAAGCCATAATAGAAAGAAAAAAAAACACACACACACCAAAACGAAAGTAACATGATTCAAAAACTTCCGCCCCCACCACAGTCAGCTGTTCTTAACACTACTCCCAGAATTCAACAGCCCACCATCTTGTTTTCATAACATAAACATTGAGTGAAAATGCCACAGTGCTTGTTCACAACGTGAAAACACCACAAATTCACCAAAATAAGTGACATAAACTTGGTATAAACACAAAGCAATTTTGTTATAGAAACCGTCGCAACACTAAAATAAACCAAAACAAAAAAATGACGTCCTATATTTTCGTAAAAAAATCCCGATATTTACAAACTAACCATTCACCCTATTAACTACACACGTTTTGGTTTGCAGATAACAAACTGTCAAAAATACACAGTGATGATTTGTGAGTTAAAGAACCGCAAATACAACTACATGTGGTATTAAGGTAGGCCTAGTATATCTATAAAAATAAGAAACGATTTATATTAGTTTCATAATTATCTGTAGTTCCTACACTTAATGTACAAAAAGTAACAATCTGTTCATTGTTCATTTGACAGACAGTATGAAATAAATAACCCACTGATGATGCTGCAACGCCAGCGAAACATGTTTTGGAGAAACTAAAAACAGTTGTTTTCTCAAGGCGGACCATACCTAAAAACCAAATTCATTTATAAGCAAACAAGGATATTGAAGTGCTATTCAAACCTCAAGATGAAAGGAAGTAAAATTGAATGTTCACGCACAGCTTTCTTCATAATCAATCAATTTAAGTGTTTAAAAGCACAAATGAAAGATCTTGATCCGCTAAGTGTTTTTAGGTCAAAAAGAACTGCGTACCTTAATTAGACCCGAAGATATTGTAAAACAAACATATTGAAATACTCAAAGCAAGAACAAAAGGATAGCGCGTTTGAATAAAAATAAGGGTGGAGGGACTTAAGTTAATTCTGATACTTGATGACAAATTGGCGAATGAATACCTTCCGTTTAAAGCAAAAATGAAGGAAATCGGTCGGATAGAACGGCCTGACCGACTGACTTTAGTTTACAGCAAGGACATCCCCATAAGAAATATACTGAAGGAAATCGCGTTTGAGTATAGAAAAAGGAAGGTGAGAGTTATGTAAATTCTGACACTTGATGACAATTCTGTGGATGAATACCTTTCGTTTACAACAAAAATGAAGGGAATCGGCCGGGAAGTTTAGTCTGGCCGACTGACTTTAGTTTTCGTAGATTTTTTATAATATATAAGATTGACGAAGTAGATAAGATATAAAATGCAGATTGCTCTTAGTAAGAAAAAAGCATTTTTGACGAAAAGATATTTTTGGAATGGAATATTAATTTAAATTTTGCTACGTTCGTTCTGGAGGCATTTGTGTGGAGTGTAGCATTGTACGAGAGTGAAACGTGGACGATAAGAAGTTCAACTTTTGAAATTCGGTGCTGCTGGAGAATTTTGAGGGTTAGTTAGGTAGATTGCTTAACTGAAAATGAGGTACTGAAGAGAATTGGGGAGAAAATAAATCTCTAGCTTATCTTGACTAAAAGAAGGAGTCGATTGGTAACAAACATTCTGAGACTTCAATTATTGGTGGGGTAAAAGTCGCAGAGAAACGAATACAGCAAGCAGGTCGAAAAGCGTGCATGTTGCCGTTCTTCTTCAGAGTCGAAGAAGCTTGCACGAAATTGGGTTGCGTGCACAGCTGCATCAAACCAGTCTGTGGACTAAAAACAACAACAACAAGGTATTAATTCAATTATTATAAAGTCGCAATACTACTTAATCTTCTCAAGAATCACGGTCACTTTAACGAAATAAAATAGATCAAGGAGTTGAGATTGAAGTTAAATGAGACGCGAAAACTTGTGCTGAATTTGATTCAACATTTATTTCAGCACATGAATGTACTAATTAGGTGGGTTTTAATTTACTTTTTTGCAACGACTTTCTTGCAGTATTTATCAGCTTTCGCGTAAGTTGCCTCAAAGGCTTATAAGTTATCGTCACAACTGCAGTCGTACAAGTGCTAATTACTTCTTCGCACGCAAAGACAAGTTATATCTCATTCTCAAACGAGTAAGGAGCTAAATGAAGGTTGTTAGACTCATAAATTAAATGTACTGGATCCAGACGAGATGAATGTGGCCGACTTGGTAATTTATTTTCTTTTGCGTGTTTTTCAGATATCCGCATCTGTTACGGAGAAAAAAAAAACACGCAGATAACGATCGAAACTCGTTAGTCGTCAACACCAAAGGGGAAAAAAATTTAGCTTACACTAAAAAATGTAAATTCTAACACTTCGAGCTGCAGTTACGCATGGTAATTCTTACGTCATGTGCAAAGAGGCTAGGAAACATAAATGTGACATAAATAGAACGTACAACAAAAGAAAATAAAAGATACATAGGAGTAATACGCATGGGACCTAAGAGTTGAGGTCATTGGTTTCCTAGACTTCCAGACTCCTTAAATTAACTTTCGCAAGGACAACATATACACACCAATGCACGAGTGAGGACTCGAAGCTCCTATTTATTAGTAACAAGTTATCCCACCATTCACTTTGAGAAGAGTTCACCAAGGAACATATTCAAGTGCCTATAAAGTTTTCAATAAAATGTTATACATTCTTGTACCAAAATATCCACTAATTACCGGGTGATCAAAAAGTCAGTATAAATTTAAAAACTTAATAAATCACGGAATAATGTAGATAGAGAGGTAAAAATTGACGCACATGCTTGGAATGACATGGGGTTTCATTAGAACAAAAACAAAGTTTAAAAAATGTCTAACAGATGGCGCTTCATCTGATCAGAAGAGCAATAATTAGCATAACAAATTAAGACAAAACAAAGATGATGATCTTTACAGGAAATGCTCAATATGTTCACCATCATTTTTCAACGTTAGCTGTAGTCGAGGAATAATGTTGTGAACAGCACTGTAAAGCATGTCTGGAGTTACGGTGAGGCATTGGCGTCGGATGTTGTCTTTCAGCATCCCTAGAGATGTCGGTCGATCACGATACACTTGCGACTTCAGGTAACCCCAAAGCCAATAATCGCACGGATTGAGGTCTGGGGACCTGGGAGGCCAAGCATGACGAAAGTGGCGGCTGAGCACACGATCATCGCCAAACGACGGGCGAGAGATCATTCACGCGTCTAGCAATATGTTGGCGAAGAAAGTGTGAGGAAGAGATGGAAAAGAGTGGCGCAGTGAATGACCATAGAGGAAGGGGAGGAGGAGTGGGGCAGAAAGATAGGTGGGTACAGGAGCAAATGTAAAATGGACAGTGGAACTGTAGCAGTGGAGTGTGGAAATGTAGCAGTGGAGTGTGGAAATGTAGGAGTGGAAATGGAAAATGTAGGAGTGGAAATGAAAAATGAAAGAGTGGAAATGGAAAATGAAGGCGTGGAAATGGAAAATGAAGGAGTGGAAATGGAAACTGAAGGAGTGGAAATGGAAAATGAAAGAGTGGAAATGGAAAATTAAGGAGTGGAAATGGAAAATGAAGGAGTGGAAATGGAAAATGAAGGAGTGGAAATGAAAAATGAAAGAGTGGAAATGGAAAATGAAGGCGTGGAAATGGAAAATGAAGGCGTGGAAATGGAAAATGTAGTGGAAATGGAAAATGAAAGAGTGGAAATGGAAAATGAAGGAGTGGAAATGGAAAATGAAGGAGTGGAAATGGAAAATGAAGGAGTGGAAATGAAAAATGAAAGAGTGGAAATGGAAAATGAAGGCGTGGAAATGGAAAATGAAGGCGTGGAAATGGAAAATGTAGGAGTGGAAATGGAAAATGTAGGAGTGGAAATGAAAAATGAAAGAGTGGAAATGGAAAATGAAGGCGTGGAAATGGAAAATGAAGGAGTGGAAATGGAAAATGAAGGAGTGGAAATGAAAAATGAAAGAGTGGAAATGGAAAATGAAGGCGTGGAAATGGAAAATGAAGGAGTGGAAATGGAAAATGTAAGAGTGGAAACGGAAATGTAAGAGGCGAAATTCACGAGTGGAAATTCAGGACACAAGTGTAAATTTGCGAGTGGTACTGGGTTTTGCAGCTATCATTTAAAAACTGTAATTCGATCAAATTTCTTAGAGACGTCACTGGCTCCAGATGATCTGGACCGAGGGTGTGACGACGTCGCTTTTCAGTGCCTTAAGAACCAACTTGCTGTCTTCGCAGGATCCGCTGACCTCCCGTAGTTGCGCTTGCAGCTTTAAGTACCTCACTCCGGCAAACACGGACGGACGCAGCACACAGCGGGGGCGTCAGTAATTGGAGAGATCGCCCGACCCTTCCCCCTCCCCCCAGCCCTGAGGTAATTATGTCGGCGGCCAATCAGACGGACTCATATAATTAGTGGCGGGTGGGGCTGCTGGGCGGATCATTGATCGCACGTCTCCCCCCCCCCCCCTACTGTGCTGTGGGTGCCAGCCACGACGGCTGTCGGCTTCTATTTCCGTCCGTCAGCCGTCAAACATCTCTGGCGGTGCCCGGCGGACCAGGCGGTGCTGCACTCAAAACGATGCCAGGCCGTCGTGGCGAAGGCCCGTCTATCTGTCTCATTCTGCCTGCAAGGGCACAGTGAGCTAACGAAGGCTGGGCAGCTGGGTCGAGGGCCTGCTTCGTGTTGATACTATAACGGAAGGTTTGCGGTATTTTACACTACAATAAATGCCTTCATTGAATCATTAAATTGCTTCGACTCTTAGCGAGACTGACGCACAGTAGTTTAATCTTACATACAGAGACAGCGCCGCGGTGGAAAGGTCTAGCGCTCTAAGGCCAAGTAAGAACCATTATTTTTCCCTGAAAAGATTTTATTGACAGGTACTCATCATGACACACGTTCAGTATAATTACCTCCGTTATTTGTGGACTTTCGGCGAATATTCGGAAGGCATAATTTACTACCTGCTCGTCTGTTTCTGTCGATGTTCCGCATTGACCGTCCTTCTGCATGAATAATGTCCAGTCCTGTGAAGTTGGCACCCCCTTTCCTAATAATGAACATTTTTTTTAGAGTTATAGACAGATGATATGTAATGATTCTGAAGTTGTCAGTACAAAATTTAGATAGTCCTGCAACATTCTGCGAAACAATTAGAATAAATTACAACATTTTTTTCAACATAATTATTTGCCTATTAGCGCAAGCATAGTCCTGATCTCAACTGTAAAAATCTCCCAAAGAGTTTAACAGAAAATATTTTTTGCCCCAGTAATAGTTCATGAGATAAATGCATAAATGAGAGATATAAACTGTGCAAAACTGCATTAGATTCATGTGAAGTTGACATCCCTTTTACGTGGAGTTTACATTTTTTCGGAGTTCTGGGCATTTATTCTGTAGTTTTATTATTGGAATAGATGTATTTGCGAAATTTCTTTCATCAACTTTCTCTTCAGAATGCGAACGTCTATTGTTAGCACCCACCTACATAGGGAGACATGATCACCGTAATAACATAAGAGATCGAAAACGGAGAGATTTAAATGTTCTTTTTTTCCCACGAGCTCTTAGAGAATGGAACTGCAGAGAAACATCATAAAAGTGGTTCGATGATTCCTCTGCCATGCATTTCAATGTGACTTGCAGAGTATCTATGTAGATGTAGTATCGTGTTACTGGTCTGTTTCAAGATTCTGTCAAATAAAACTCACTTTGAAAGAAACCTAGGGGCTATCAGATAATTCAGAAAACTGCTGAAAAGTGTTAAATATTTTTTTCAGTTAACAAAATGTAGGAAGCAGCAACATGTGGTCCCTAGTACTTCGCATCAACCTTTTCATTTTTTTTATTTTTATTATTATTATTATTATTTTTTTTTTTTTTTTTTTTTTTTTTTTTTTTTTTTTTTTTTTTTTGCCTTCTGAGTGTTAACTTAGTGTGGCCATCTACAACACACAGTGGAAATGTACATATATTTAAATAAACAGACAAAACAGAAGTACATTTTGTCAAAATGCGAAAGTTGAAACAAAGCGAAATCTGCATTACATTACAATTTAAATAATGTTGGAACAGTTTCACATATTCACAAGCAAAACCTTATATTACTAACACACTTGATGCTTATAGATTGTGTCCTTACGAGCGGCCATGACTTGAGGGCGAACATTTAGTGATGTTTTTGTACGGTGCAAAGTAGTGACACTACCAAATGTTTCAGACGTATCCTCTTAGTCAAAATTCCTGTCCCTTCTTTCGACACTTCGCGCAATTGCCCGGTAGAGCTATAATAGATACGCACGACGAAGATGTTCCCTAGCCAGCCAGATTTAGGAGATGGAAATTTCCCTTCCTACGGCTGACTCCACACCTTACACACACACACACACACACACACACACACACACACACACACACAGATTACCCTAATTTTCGGCAGCGGCTGGATCCTCGGCACAGGCGGGATTCATTTGGAGTCCCGCAAGGTTCAATATCGGGCCCGGGCTATTTACAAGGCGACCGGATTAGAAGCTCCGGTCTGCTCTTCCCAGGGGCACATATTGGGTCGGCGTCTGAGCCACCGATTCAGACGGAGGAAACCTGCTCAGGAAGCGAGAGAGAAGGAGCAGCTCTCCAGCGTACTCTGTGGGGTAGCTCCTGATACCGCTCTCGCAAGGGACACCTAATATATTATAAAAATTAATGGTTGTTTGCCTTTTTGTTCCTATTTTATGCACAGCCATACCGTAAATCCGAATGCGATGAAACTTCAATTCATTGCTGCACTCGCGCGAAGGTTAGGGTAAAGGCACCATAATTCGTCCCTGCGCCTATTTTCGTCCCCTGGCTTTTCTCACCAATGAACTGCTGCAATCTGGTGATGACTGTTGGAAACACTAGCACAGATAGCATTATGCAGTTGGCAGCAGTATCGCTGACGTCTAGTGTGATCTTTGTCAAAGAGGTGATTTTGTTTTGAAACGTGTAGTTCGCTGCAGCATCATAAGTGTTTGAAATAATTATTTTTCAGTGTCAAGGTGCGTAAATTCACATTGCATTATTACCTATGTATAGTCATTTTCTTTCTTTTTTAACATTGTCTAGTGGCATTATTGTCTTTCTTTTAGTTTTGTTGGAATCGTCAACAATGTTGACGAGAAACATTTTCGTCTCCTTTCATGGCCCGAATTTCGTCCTGGGGACGAAATTTGGAACAGCTTTCGTTTTATAAATCCGTTAGGGGCTAATTATAACCGATCTACAGTAACGTATTAACTTTTTGTGCCTATTGCAGATGGGAAAAAGTAAAGAATGTAAACCTGAAGCAATGATTGATGCAGTAAATGCTGTCAGAGCAAAAAAAGGTGGGCTTCAAAACTGCATCAAAAACCTCCAATGCGCCAAGAGCTACACTGAAAGACTACGTCAAATCTTCTCATTCTCCCGAAGAAATGGTGAAAGGAAGGCTTGGATGGCCACCAGTATTAACGCATCAAGTTGAGGAGTCGCTTGTAGAATATTGCTTAGAAATGGAAAAACATTTTTATGGTCTTACTTCTGGAAATGTGACATGGATGGCTTTTCAGTTAGCTGTGGCAAACAATTGGCCAAATCCATTTTGTAAAGAAACACAAAAAGCTAGCCGAAAGTGGAAAAAGTTGTTCCTAAAAAGGCATCTTGATCTTTGTATGAGAAGGCCAGAAAACCTTTCTATGGCTCGAATTCAGGGGTTTACAAAGGAAAACGTGAACGCATTTTTCTCCATTCTAAAAGTAGAATTAGACAAAATTAATCATGATGAAATGAGAATCTTCAACGCAGACGAGCCTGGAATTTCTGTAGTCCAGCATAAATCTAGAAGAGTAATTGCAGCCAAAGGCAAGAAGCAAGTACAAAAACTTGCTTCTGCAGAACGTGGAGCAACAACAACTGTAATGACTTGTATATCAGCAGGTGGGCAGTATGTTCCTCCAGTGCTGATCTCTCCTGAAGAAAGGCGGCAGCACGAGCCGAGCTACTCGATGGTGATCCTCCTGGCTCTAGCGGTGCCTGCTCAGAGTCTGGATGGATCAATGCTCCACTTTATTAACGTCACAAAGCCTACAAAAAACAAGCCAGTTGTGCTAATTCTGGATGGACATTATTCACATACTCGTAATATAGATGTCATCAATAGAGCTCGTGATAATGGAACTTCAATAGTTTGTCTCCCACCCCACTCCACCAACAAGTTACAGCCATTGGACGTTTCCTTTGTGTTCCCACTTAAAACGTATTATGCATCTGCAATTGAAAATTAGCTTGCAAATCATCCAAATCGAGTGGTTAGGAAGCTACAAGTAGCTTCTCTTTTCGCAGAGGTCTACAGTCGTGCAGCATCGGAACAGAATGCCATCAGTGGTTTTCGCAAGACTGGAATTGTTCCATTCAACGCAGGGATATTCAGCGATGCAGATTATTTAAGTCATCAGAGTGGAAGAGTCATCACAAGAGGAGGAACTCTCTGCCGAAACAAATAGGCCGGAAATGCCTGGTCCCAGCAAATCCTCTGAGCATCTGTTGTTACTCCCAATGATAGGCCTACACCTATCACAGTTGTTAGCCCCAAAGATATCAGGAACGTTCCAGTAATATCCCCAACAATCAGCACAAGACGTGGATCACCACTTCTTGTTACTGTCTCTCCACACAAAACTAAGGTTTTGGAGGCAGATGGCAAAATTAATGGACCTAATCCTTCCACATCTGGAATGGCAAGAGCTGTGAAGCCAGGAACGAAACGAAAGCTTCAGATGGGAAAAACTGAAGACGCACACAAAAGAAGAGCTCCTCAACATAAAACAGCAGGATCTCTTAAAGAACATCTTCCAAGAAGAAGGACCTGGAAACAGATTCATCGAGTGAATCCGACATCCCCTATGTTTCAACGGATGATGAGGATGTAGACTGTAATATGTGTGGTAAACCATTCTCAAGTGACGCAAAAGGAGAGGTATGGCGTCAATGTTCTCGCTGTTTCAACTAGTGTCGTGAAGTCTGTACATCTGTGCCTAAGAAGAGGAATTTCTCATGTGACTTTTGTATGGATCAGTGACTTACACTATAGTTTTTTCGGTATTTTTCTCTGTCATTGATGTTACTAAGACAATGTATTTGTGTGAACCTCTGTATCTACGTTCCAGAAAATTATTATATGAATATATATTCAGTTTTCCTACCAATGAACTATGGAGATGAAATATGGAACTCTCCCATAAAAAATTTAAATAGTTACTGTCTTCGATTTTTGTTAATAATTGTTTTGTATTCGTTTCTTATGACCTAATTATTATAAAATCTGTTTACTAATATTTAAAGGTTATTTTATGACTTTTCCCACATTTTTACCCCTTATCAGATTTGAGATAAAAGACAGAACACCTTAATGGTACGAAATTTGGGCACGTTACCCTAGAGGCATACTAAAATTAACTTCGTATGAAGTATGGCGGAGGGTGTTTTACAATTAAT
This sequence comes from Locusta migratoria, assembly GCA_026315105.1. NCBI lineage: Eukaryota > Metazoa > Arthropoda > Insecta > Orthoptera > Acrididae > Locusta > Locusta migratoria. The sequence continues at coordinate 75,846,110 of CM048754.1, read as the reverse complement.
ACGTTTCTTACGCCTTCTCACTGAAATGTCTGGACGGATATGAATTAAATTTGGAACAGAAGTAGCTTATACTCTGATTAATACATAGGCTACCTTTCGTAAGCCACGACATTGTGCGTGGCAGAGGGTACTTTACAATGTGTAAATATGTTTGCTCCCCCTTCATGCTGAATGGAGTGCACAGATTTGAACGGAATCTGGAATACATATACCTTATACCCTGAATTAATGCGTGAGCTACCTTTAGGAAGCCACCGTACGGTGCATGGCGGAGGGTATCTTTCAGTGGATTAACACGCTTAAACGGCTGGACGGAATTGAATGAAATGTGGAATGATTAAAGGTCTGACACCTGCTAGCATCTTACGGAACTACGAGGGGAGCGTAGGACAGTGGTTTAGGGGTGGCTGCTTCTCTGTATATGTTACTCTGATACTTTAGCTGATGATCCGCATTCTGCTGACAGAGTTTTACTATTTATACATCGTGCAAATATGGCGAAAGACATTTAAGTTCTAACCCCGGTTCTATTTTACTATGGGCAGTGTTGGGCGCTAATGACCTCAGCAGTTGTGCGCCCTAAAACCATCAAAAACATGCCCAGTTCGAGTCTTCCGTCTATCACCAACAGGTAGAAGCTGCCCAGTTCGGACGGGCCCCAGTAACCTGCAGTGTGTATGTACAAGCCGTGGCCCTTTTCTGGTGTGTGTATACCACACATTTGCTGAGAGTCAGCCAGTGACGGCACGGACAGAGACCAGAAGTGGACAGGTACGGCGGGTACCGCTGTGGCTCCAGTACCAGGGTACCAGGGTACCGAGGCGAGGTACCGCTTTGTAGGGGCCGCTCCAGACGGCGAGGCTAGCTGGAGCCTCCAGACGAGTCGGCCCTGGAGAACGCCCCCCCCCCCCCCCCCACGCCCTCCATGCATAATGCATGCGCCGGGACGGGCCGGCATAGCCGCGCCTGTCCGTCAACCGGCCGACGCCCTCGCAACCACAACCACAACCACAACCGGCTGCGGGCACCACTATAGACGCACCACTGCCGCAGTCGAAAGGCCAGCGCCATCACGATGTGCCGAGGCGAGAAATGTCACGCAATAGCGATGCGCACACACAAACGTACGAGGGCAAGTCAATTATTATCCGCAAAGTACTTATAAAATTTTATTATCCTCTTCAGTCCCAGTGCCAAAGTTAATTTAAAATTATGAAAATGTCAATATTCCTCTCTTTTGCAATTTGGATTATTTTTTTTTTTGAACGATAATATATTTTTAATTTTCTTAAGGGAATATACGGTATTTAAGGGTAAAATCAATTACAGTATGTTGTATTTGTACAGCCTACATATTTCATTTACAATAAGAAATTTTACAGTACAGATTTGCAAGTATTTGTTACTGCGGGATGGTTTTGTATGAGTCCCCATGGCAACTTTAATCCCAAAATATTGCATAATTTTTGATGCGGTTGGTTTGAAACTAAGTGCACTAGCCTAACCAGATCTGAGGTGTGTCTAATATGTCACAACGTCTCAGAATTCAACTGGAAAGAATTCATTGAAAGAGTCCAAGTCTCTTTTGGGTCGACTGGAATCACTTTCCTCTCCAGAGATGCGCCAATGTCAGGCATGCTAAAAAAAGTAACGAACGAACCATGGATAGGCACCAAACCTACGTTTTTCGTAAAAAATTGATGTGAAAATTTACACATTTTCTTACAAATAAAAAAAGAAACAAAAATACATTTCTTCAAAGTATAGCAATACTAACCAAATAACTCTTTACGTCAAACCTCTTATGAATTTTTTTAATATCACCATTCATTGAATCTTCAATGTTTTTAACTGAATTTCGTTAGGAGCATCACGTGGGGAGTTACAATTCGTACGCTGTCGATTCATTACAGCAAATAAATCATCCTCAGATACAGAATTTGAATATTCTGCAACTCTTCTATTTAGTATCGGTGATATTTCTTCATCACTTAGCACATGAGCTGCCAATATATGGTACGTTATATAGTACAGAGCAATTGTAAAAGTGCACACTAAGAACCAAGGAACACAGATGTGTACTATCAAAACATCGGCATTTATTGCTCAGGAAAATTGAAATAATTCACATTTGCTGTAATTCAGATGATTCTTCAAACTTCATTTATCACACACTACAAGAAAGATAAACACATAAAGATTTGTGTATTATTTACTGGGTAACTTGCTGTTATAGCGACGGTACCGGGCTGCCAGCTTTAATAACATCAAACTTCTGATTCATGTAGCTCAAGAAGTACTGCTGCAAGGGCGATAAAGTGGCGTCATTTGAAAGCAAAAAGGTACACGATTGCGCACTCGCGGTCTGAGCACACAAAATACCCCACAGACAAAGAAAACAGTTTACGAACCAAGGTGCACATGTGTGCACTTACAGACTGAAGAGGTTATAATAAAATACGAAACTTACAAGAACATCATTTTTCGACACAGTCTCCTTGCTTTTCAATGCACTTCGTCCATTGCTCTACAAGCTTCCTTATGCCCTCATAAAAGAAGGTTTTCGGTTGAGCTGCGAGCCAGGAATGCACCGCTTCCTTCACTGCTTCGTCCGAGTCAAATCGACGGCCCCTTAATGCCTGTTTGAGTGGACCAAACAAGTGATAGTCAGAAGGGGCAAGATCGGGACTATATGGAGGATGATCCAGTACTTCGAATTTGAGTTTCTGGGGCGTTTCAGCAGTGTGGACAGCAGTATGCGGACGGGCATTGTCGTGCAACAACACAACACATTCTGACAGCAATCGGCGTTTGCTTCGAATTGCAGGCTTTAGCCTGTCAGTAAGCATCTCACTGTAACTTACACTGTTTATTGTAGTGCCCCTTTCACCATAATGTTCCAGTACAGGAACTCGTGCATCCCAAAAAACCGTAAGCATCAGTTTTCCTGCGGACGGTTGGGTCTTGAACTTCTTCTTGCACGGCGAATTTGGATGTTTCCATTCCATACTCTGCCGTTTACTCTCCGGCTCCTAATGATGGATCCATGTTTCGTCACCAGTAATGATTCTGTCTAAGAAGTTGTCCCCTTCGTTACCATAGTGATCCAAATGTTTTTTGCAGATAACGAGGCGCGTTTGCTTATGCAACAGTGTGAGTTGTTTTGGGACCCATCTTGCACAAACTTTACGAAACCCAAGTCTGTTGTGAATAATTTCGTAGGCGGACCCGTGACTAATTTGAAGACGATGAGCCACTTCATCAATAGTTAATCGTCTGCCTAAGAGAATCATTTCACGTGATCGCTCAATGGTTTCTTCATTTGTGGCGGTAAACGGTCGTCCGGCTCCTTCATCGTGCTTAACACTCGTGCGACCATTTTGGAATTTTTCAATCCACTCGTACACACTTCGTTGTGGCAAAACACAGCTCCCGTACTGTACTGAAAGTCTTCTGTGAATTTCGGCCCCTGATACACCTTCCGCCCACAAAAAACGTATCACTGAACGTTGCTCTTCTTTGGTGCAAATAGACAGCGGAGCAGCCATGGTTAACAGCGCGGCAGCGACAACGAAACTAACGTAGCAGCTTGAAAATTGCAAAGATATAACAAACAAATAAACAAAGCATGCGTCACCAACGTAAAACGACAGTACTACCAACTTAAACAAAAATATAACTAAATTGCGGATAATAATTGACTTACTCTCGTATTATGTTCGAGTATAATGACTTTTCTGGAGACGAGAAAACTACCCTGTAGGTATCCGCATTGGTTTCGAAAAAGGCGATAGTGTGAAACCCAAATCGCGCTATTCGTCTACGAGACTCAGAGGGCCGTAGACACGGGTTCTCAGGTAGATGCTGTGTTTCTCGACTTCCATAAGGTTTTGATTCTTTTCCCCAGAGTCGTACGGACCATCAGACCAATTGTGGGATTGGAGTGAAGCGTTCCTAGATAATAAAACGCAGCATGTCTTTCTCAATGGAGAGAAGTCCCACAGGGGAGTGTCTACATCTACATCTACATCTACATGGGATACTCTGCAAATCACATCTAAGTGCCTGGCAGAGGGTTCATCGACCCAACATTATACTATTTATCTCCCATTCCAATCTCGAATTGCGCGCGGGGAGAAAGAACACCTGAATCTCTCCGTTCGAGCTCTGATTTCTCGCATTTTATTCTGATGATCATTTCTACCTATGTAAGTGGGACTCAACAATATATTTTCGCATTCGCAGGAGAATATTCGTGATTGTAGTTTCGTAAGTAGCCCACGCCGCAGCGATAAGCGCCGCTGTTGTAATGATTCCCATCCCAGATCCTGTATCATTTCCGTAACGCTGTCTCCCCTATATCGTGACAATACAAAACGAGCTGCCCTTCTTTGGAGTCTTTCGATGTCCTTCGTCAAACCCACCTCATAAGGATGCCACACTGGGCAGCAATACTCCAAAAAAGGACGAACAAGCTTTCTCCCAGATCGTTTATGTAGATAAGGACCAGCAGAGGACCAATAACACTACCCTGTGGAACGCCGGATATCACAACTGTTTTAGTCGATGCCTTACTATCGATTACTACAAACTGTGTTCTCTCTGATAGGAAATCTCCTATGCAGTCATAAATCTGGGGCGATATTATGTAACCATGCAATTTGATTAAAAGGTCCTAGATAACAGAACGCATCGTGTCATTCTCAGTGCAGAGAAGTCTTACGAAGTTAGTAATGTCAGGTGCGCCACAGGGGAGTGTCGTGGGTCCGTTGCCGTTCACAATATAAATGACCTTGCAGATAACATCAGAAGTTCACTGAGGCTTTTGCAGATGATGCTGTAGTATAGAGGTTGTAACAATGGAAAATTGTATTGAAATGCAGGAGGATCAGCATCGAATTGACGCATGGTGCAGGGAATGGCAATTGAATCTCAATGTAGACAAAGGTAATGTGCTATGAATACACAGAAAGATCCTGTATCATTTAGTTACACTATAGCAGGTCAGCAATCGGAAGCAGTTAATTCCATACATTATCTGGTAGTAGGCATTATGGGTGATTTAAAATAGAACGACTATATGAAATCAATCGTCGGTAAAGCAGATGCCAGACTTAGATAAATTGGCAGTCCAAAACACAGGAAGTAGGTTACAGTACACTTGTTCGCCCACAGCTTGAATACTGCTCACCGGTGTGGGCTCCGTACCAGGTGGGTTGATAGAGGAGGTGGAGAAGATCCAACGAAGAGCAGCGCGCTTCGTTACAGGATCATTTGGTAATCGTGAAAGCGTTACGGAGATGATCGATAAACTCCAGTGGAAGACTCTGCAGGAGAGACGCTCTGTCGCTCGGAACGGGCATTTGTCGGAGTTTCGATAACATACCTTTACCGAGGAGTCTAGCAGTATAATGCTCCCTCCTACGTATATCTCGCGAAGAGATTATGAGAATAAAATCAGAGAGATTAGAGCCCACACAGAGGCATACGGACAATCTTTCTTTCCGCGAACAATACGTGACTGGAATAGGAGGGAGAACCGATAGTGGTACTCAAGGTACCCTCCGCCACACACCGTCAGGTGGCTTGCGGAGTATGGGTGTAGATGTAGATTCCAGTGAAGAGCCAAAGAGCCGGCCGCGGTGGCCGAGGGGACTGAGGCGCTTCAGTCACGGTCTGCACGGCCATTACGGTCAGGGGTTCGATTCCCCCCTCGGGCATGGATATTTGTGCCGTCCTTAGGATTAGCTAGTTCATAAGTAGTTTGTAAGTTTAGGGACTGAAGAGCCCGTAGTTAAGTCCCATATGCTATACAAACATTTGAACATTTTTGAGCCAAAGAAACTGGTGTCGGCGTGCGTAGGAAAACAAAGAGCTATGTAAACAGAGGACGACGCTACTGTCGGCAACGCCTATGTGACAGGTGCCAGGCGCAAAAGTTCCATAGGATACTGCTGCTACTATGGTACGGTACGATGCAAGATAGTGTGGAAGTGGTGTCACAGTCGACGCGCGAGAGATGGGGCGCAGCATTTCCGAGGTATATGCAACGGCGTTGCGTTATTCTACTGCAGAGTACGCCTTCCCCGTTTGGCATATCTCCACTCACGTCAAACAGGTAGATATAGCCCTTAGGGCCGGTTCGTCCATCTCTCGTTAATCTTCTCGTTAGTAACCGAGAAGCTGCCTTTAACGTCCAGTTAAATTTGCTCGTTAAGTGCATTGCGTTTGTCGTTGCCAGATACACCCCTCGTTTGCTAACCTGGAGAAAACGAGAAGGTACGATATATTTCGACTAGGTTGGCAATAGAAACAAATGAAAATGCCGTCTGAATAAACAGCTGTTTACCTTATTTAACTATCAGGGAAGAGGTTAGCATATAGTTGTTAATTGGCGTTATGGAAAACAAATGTGAAAGAAGCTCGAATTTTATAAGAAGTTAGTGCGAGTGTGTTTTGTCCTCAATAGAGAAATATTAGGGTGCATTGGAATGTAAAACAACGGACACCACGACATGGAAGGAGAAGAACAAAGCGACATTATCGCGTGTGGCAAATGAATTCAGTGCTTTCTACGGAAAATGTAGGACTGTAAAAATTCGTAGGGCTCAGTACGATAACATGCCAAGTGCGTAGTATCTTTGTGAAACCTTGCACATAGGCAAAAGTATACTGTTTCTGTAGATCGGAGGAAGGAATCACATTTTAGGCCACACACTAGGCGCAACAAGCATAAGTAAATACTGGGTAAAATTTTATGACGCTTCTCGCCGGGCTCCAGTGCTTATGTTGGCAACAGATAAACAATGAAGTGTAGAATTGTGTTGATATTTTTCACGGGCTACAGAGTAAATGTTATTGCTGCACACTCGCAGCAAAATTAATACTGTACATGCTCTATGGTTGACATCTTCTTGTATAGATCCTTGTTCGTTCAGAAAAAAATATTTTTTGTTTTAATTGAAGTTGTCACGAAAAAACATTTATTGGTCGTCTGAGTTGCCGTCATTATCATTGGTGCCAACATAACCACAGCAGGCCGGCGAGAAGCATGGTAAAATTTAACCAAACACTGAATTAATAAGCTTACAGGCATAAATAATGTACTCTGTTTTCTATTATGACAGATAACTTACATCGGCTGTCCTCTTTTTATCGCAATGTTGCAGTCCTGTGATGACATTTTCACCAGGATTAATTCCCAGCTCTTTCAGTACCCAACACTTTCCAGTATTACCGCAACTGAATGTAGTAACAGCATCATGAACTCCTAAATTCATCGTATGCATATCTATAAATACAGTTTTAGGAAGGCCGTTCCAATTAATGCTGTTGAAACATTCATTTGGGTTGTGTGTCTATTAATGTAAACATTCCTAAGAATGTCAGGATGAACCAAGTCTCTTAAAATACGTTTAATTGCTATAATAAAGGCAGCAGGAAGAGAATGCTGGTGAGAATAAGATTCTCCAGTTGCCTGAGCCCTTTGCACCACGAGTTTTCTCCTGGTAAACACAATGCATGACATGGCTTATGAAAGAATATGGCCCAAACATCTCTCTTCATTGCCTCCAGATTCTCTTTATTTCTCGTAATAGCCTGCCTATAGTATACCTGCAAGTTTTCTATTTTAGTTTTAGTTAACAGACCCTGCCCTGTCAACAATTTTCCATTTTGTAATTTTTTCCCCCTCTCTTATCAACAGTTAGTTTTCTCAGCCTTGTTCCCAAATGTTTTTTAACATGGCCTACACATTCTTATTTGCTAATAAATGTTCAAATGTTTGTAAATCTATCGGACCTAACTGCGTGGTCATCAGTCCGTAGCTTACAAACTACTTAAACCTAGGTAAACTAACCTACGGACAAACACACACACACACCCATGCCCCAGGAAGGACTCGAGCGTCCACGGCGAGCAACCGCGCGCTCCGCAGCGAGGTGCTTTAGACCGCTCGGCTACTCCACCGCGGCTATTTGCTAATAATGGCATCTCCATATGGCTTACAGTTCACCACATTGTTGTATGCCTTACTGTCACCATTGTCCAAATAACATCGTTGCCAGGCGACATACCCTCTTGTACAGAAAGCTTTCTAAACTTGTTTCCTCTAAAGTGTCGTTTCTTCAAAACGCCTTTACGTTTAGTCATCTTCAATAAACACACGTAAACAAGCACTGCAAACGTAAATATAACAACTACTCGCTATCGCACTTGAATAAAACTAACCGCGTTTTTGAAAGCGTGTCTTTTACGAACAGCAGAAACAGAAGAATACCGGCCGTTGCATTCCGACACAGTCGGAAGTAAAAAAAAAAAATCCCTAACGTGCAATGTAGGTGATATAAAGATCTAAAATATATACAGAAAAGTGGGTGACAGAAAAGTAGGCGTGATACATAAACAAACGTGGTAGGAAAATGCTCTTTAAATGCCCGAAAAAAATATTTTTTCGGCAAAATTCTCAAATCAAACCTTAATCTATCGAAATATGATGGAAACCGAACATCGATTTGTTCTACCTGAAGAACGGTGTGGTCCCCTTAAATACCTCAGAGCACCAAACTTCCCAGATACGAACATTATTCAGCATATCTGGGATGCCTTGCAACGTGCTGTTCACGGATTCATGGGCAGTCCTGCAGAATTCGTGGTGTCAGTCCCCTGCAGCACTAATTCTGACATCAGTCGAGTCCAAGCCAGGTACTGTTTAGACACTTTAGTGTGATCCCGGGAACCTCTGCACGATATTAGGGAAGTGTAGCAGATTTGCACATCTTTAGGGCGCGATCTGATTTAATAGATGATGCCAAACTTCGCTGTTTGGCAATTTTTTTTATTTTTGCACAACCAGTTTTAGCAGTCTAGCTGCCATCATCAAGTGCACATTTACATCGAATAACACAAGCTTGTTGATGTTTATGGAGAGTGCTTAGTTAAAAAAAGAAAAAAAAAAGAAAAAAGACTTGCTTGTTCCAGCTTATATTTTAATTACACGTCACTAACACGTCCAGTAAACTAGGAGACATTTTCAAATTACAATTATACTAAGCACTCTTCAGAAACATCAACAAGCTTTTCTCCACATAGCCATTCTGCATTTTAAATCTTCTTTACTTATGTCATCAGAAGTTATTTTGCTACCCAAATAACAAAACGTATCTACTACATTTATTGCCTCATCACCTAATCTAATTCCTTCAGCACCGGCTGATTTTTTCTAGCTGCATTCAGTTACCCTTGTTTACTCTTGTTACTGTTCCTCTTACAGCCTCCTTTCACACGATACTGCCCAATTCGTTCAGTTGCTCTTCCAGGTCCGTTGCTGTAGGTAACAGAATCACAATGTCATCGGCGAACCGAGAAACTTTAATTTCATCTCCGTGAACTTCGCCTTCTTCAAAATTCTCCTTGCTTTCCTTCACAGCTTGCTCAATATACAGAATGAATAAAATTGGGGAAAGGATTCAACCCTCTCTATTAATTGTTGTGCTTCTACTCTTATTGTTGCTGTCTTTTCTCTGCACAAGTTGAAAATAAATTTTTGTTCCATATATTTTACTATGCTACCTTCAGAATTTGTTTGTTTTCAACATTATCAAAAGCTTTTTCCAAATCTACAAAAGCTAGAAACGTAGGTTTGTGTTTCCTTAACGTATCTTCTACGATAAGTCGTAATGTACTGACTCGCGTGTTCCAACATTTCTCCTAAATCCAAACTGATCTTCCCCGACGTCCCATTATATCAATTTTTCCATTCGTCTGTAAATAACTTAGGTTATTATTTTGCAATCATGACTTATTAAACTGATATTTCTATAATTATCACACTTGTCCACACTTTTTTTATTGGATTTATTAAATTCTTCTTCAACTCTAACGTAAGTGCATTTCTCCTGTCGTACACAATTTGCACGCAAGGTGGAACAGTTCCTTCTTCACTGGTTCTCCCAACTATATCAGCATTTCAGAGGGAATATCAGATACTTCATGGGCCTTGTTTCGACTCAAGATATCATGTGGCAAAAGAACAAGTAAAAAGGACACAAACGACGCTTTCTAAAACCACCCTGACGCATCGATAGTAATATTTCCGATCCAAGGGAATTTGTTATATTCGAAGTGAGAAAAGGTTGAAAAAGTCTGCAGAAAACTGGCATTAAGGATAATGACGTATATATTCAGACCGTAGCAACATGGGGACATTTGTTCCATTGCTGGGATTCGAACCCGGCTCTCCTGCTCACTACGAAGATGCAAGAACCACCACGCAACCGTGGCACAGGGCTTTCGAACGACGTAACGAATTTATCTGCCTGCACTCAAAACGAAACGGTAGTTCTGCCTTACACCCAGATGGTAGTCTGATGTGTGTAGATATTTGACTCTTGCAAAAAATCTTTGAATCATTTCGTTTAATTTGTTTTAAAAATACCTGTTACTTAGTTTCAGGTAGAATACACTCTCGTACTAACCAAAATCACCAAAACTGTATTGCTACCACTGAAAGCTCTAGCAAAGATCAACAGGTTACAATTATTTGTACAATGCTTCATCTACCATCCGATTGTCCCCGTTTTTATTTCATTTTATTTTTATATATTTATTTATTTATTATTTTGTAAAATCTTCTTATTGACTTACAAGGATCACATAACTACTTGAATTCGTCTTCTGTGTCTCCTCACTGCACATTATGCGAATGCTGACTTTCTCTTTCTTGTCAATGTTGCAACAAAAGTGTTAGCCTTCTGCATCGAAAGAGAGTATTTTATTCTTTTAGTCGATTCTTTCTGCTATTTCCGAATGTTGGATGTCTTTTTAATGTTTTTATTTTTGTAATCCAAACTATTACAGATTTCCTTATACCGAAGTAAGAACATAGTTTTTGCATAATTTGACATTCATTCTGTTGAGGTGTCCAATGAACTTTCCCTTCGTCATCTCTTTCGATATTTTCTAGTCTTAACGTTGATTTCTTTGTTAGTTGTCATTTACTAACCATATATAGACAATGGTAACTATTATTTTTCTAATTATCAGCGTTTCAAGTTACTCCATTGTGTTCGACGTTAAGTATTCACACACATACTAACATTCTACTTTTGCATTTTTTTTTTCCTTACTGTAGATACTTTTTGTCAAACCGTATGCTTTTTCAGTTTCACTAGCTCTTCACTGCAATTGTTTTTCCAGAGGTTTGATTGCATTGGAAACTGTGTGCACAACGATCGTAATAAATATTCTGCACAAGCAAAGCAACGGCATCGGTTGTAAATTTTGAAATCTTTTATGTTTGGAAATGGATTTCAGACACTGCGGGATGTATGAAAGTCCAGAAAAGTCAAATCACAGAAGAGCATAACTGAAACACAGCAAGTCGTGAATAATTTTGGAACATGAGCCTCCCAAAATTAATTCATTTTGGTTGATGGAGGTATTAACAGCGGGTTGCAAGTCCAGAACCTGCTAATACGTCAAAGTAAATTGTTCGTGTACCGTATCATGCTTCGTTAATAATGTCAGCCGGCCGCGGTGGCCGAGGGGACTGAGGCGCTCCAGTCACGGTATGGACGGCCACTACGGTCGGGGGTTCGAATCTCCCCTCGGGCATGGATATTTGTGCCGTCCTTAGTGTTAGTTAGTACATAAGTAGTTTGTAAGTTTTAGGGAATGATGACCCCGTAGCTAAGTCCCATAAGTTATACAAACATTTGAACTTTTAATGTCACACAAACACCAAAACGGGCGAATTAGCACCGTCATGGTTATTTTCAGTTGTTATAATGATGACCCTAAGTTTTATCTCAAAGTGACAGAACTAAAGAAAATAATTTGCTTGCATGCTACCTCCTATCGTGCACCGACAAATTGCCACGTGCAGTTTTCAGTGACGCAGACAGACAACCGTCTCGGAAGATAAGAGCACTACTGTTAAAAACGCTCTATTATGCTGCAGTGCTAGTGGCAACTATTTAATTGCACGTGGAGATAGCTCGCGTCCGATAAAACACTGTAACGTCTGCTCAGATACCGACTTTTCCGTTTGATTGTTGTGTTCTCACGCAAAAGATATATGGTGTTACAAAAGGAAAAACGGTATTTGGAAGAATCCGTGTACATCGAAGGAAACTGCATTGCGATCAATATATATCGAACGTTCGACTCTCGCTTCGCTACCAATGACGGAAAACTGACATGGTGGAACAGCTGATTTATATAACTAGCTAGCTTAAACCCGCGGCTCCGCTCGCGTGTTGGTTGATTATGATAGGTGATGCGCGAAACGTCAAATCGATTTTTTAAACAGATGTATTAAAAGAAATTTCTTTTTTACTGCTTTATTTATTCTTATTTCCTTATTCGTATGCTTATCCTTACATAGAAAGAGCTGAAGACATTGTAGCGCGCATAGACCAAAGATATGGTCTGTGGCATCACGTTTCGCTGTATGTAAACTCCTTGCTATAGAGTCGCAAACGTCATCGCTGGCCTTCAGTCCGAATTTTGTTTTATTTATTATTATAATTTGACGACGTTCAACCACCTTATCTTCCTCCCCTTCATAGCTATCGGCATGGAACTGTTATGGTGTACAACGGGAGACTTCGGACAACAATTACACACAGACTATTCGCTGCAGAGCGAAATATTAAAACACACACACACACACACACCTAGAATTTTATATACACCGATTTCTTTCCATCCTAATATACTCCAGCCTTTTATCATTATCAACCCTCAAGCAATAATGCAACTAATAAAACCATTTTCAAAGAGTAAATATAATTTTCAAAGAGTAATTATTGTTTCGCATTTCGCGTTATATTCTTCAAATTACTAAATGTCTATCGGATCGCTATAAAACCGTGCCTAAAACCTTCTTCAGGTATAAATTAGTAACTGTACAAATATTTAAGTATCTGCGTCTTGTCGTTCGGACGTGATAAACGTACACCGAACAGACATTCACATTAATATTAGCTATCTGTTAGCCATAAAACCGTGCCTAAAGCCTTCCCCGGGTAGACATTAGTAACTATCTTCCTAGGCCATCTTAAAATGACTGACTGTTGAATGTCGCAGACAAAGATGACATATACCGCTTAAAGAATATATACTGAGACTGAAGATATAATTATTTACACTAGAATAGATAGCATTAAATGCTTAGAGATATAATTTTATTAACTAAAAATAGAAACCATGTTTATCTTGGTGTACATTTATCACTGCTGAAACATATTACCATTTTCACAAATTTAAGAGAGGGGAAAACCAAATTGGGACTGATGGTTTAATACTAATCCTATTTCACCTGTTTAATTTCCGGTATTTCTGCGTAACGTAGTTTCTCTTTTCTTAATACGTTAACTACCAGCCAAGAGCTGTAACGGTTACTTGAAGATATATGTTTAATGGTTCTTTCTCAAAGGCAGACTTAGATATTGGTCCAGAAACATTGTACGGTGCATCACCTTCTTTTATTTCAATGCATTGTCATTGGGTCGATTTATCTAGAAATAACATTTTGTTTTTAGATGTAGCACACAATGACGCACGTATTCAATATACACACCGTTAAGTTGGTAATACATTTAAAACAAATGATTTCCGAAAAGAGTTACAGCTTCAAGAGTGTGAGAAATAAATGTAACACATTCAAAAAGTAATGCCGGCCGCGATGGCCGAGGTGACTGAGGCGCTCCAGTCACGGTCAGCACGGCCACTACGGTCGGGGGTTCGAATCCCCCCTCGGGCATGGATATTTGTGCCGTCATAGTTCGTAAGTAGTTCATAAGTAGTTTGTAAGTTTAGGGACTGATGACCCCGTAGTTAAGTCCCATAAGCTTAACAAACATTTGAACATTTTTTTTCAAAAAGTAAACAAAAGAAATGCAGCAGAATGTACGTAATAGGAATAACTGTAAGACTTTCGGCGGTAAGTACCAGAAAAACCAAACTCTCAAGACGATAAATCGTAAGGAACTACTTATTTTAAATAAAACGATGTGAACTGTCTATAATCTATTACTACTACATCTACTTTTTAAAAAAATTGTGATTTTTAGATAAGCTCACTGATAATGAAGTAAAAGGAGGCGAACCGCGTCAGGATAAAACAAATTCCAACATAACGGCGTTTCCTTTCCAGAAACTGACAAGGTACAATTTCTTCGATATTGAATGTCTGTGATAGCGCAGAAATCGTGGCATAGTTTTGTTATGCGCGCGCATTGTATCAGTTACTTCGCTACTTGGTATTTGATTATCTATATGGAGTCGGGTCTACGACTGGTGGGCACTGACTGAGTGTCAAACCAGAAATGGAAAGTTTTGATACCAATTCAATTACTGGACAAATAAAAGGTGGAAGATAGAGAAGAGAATCGGTTACAAGTAAAATGTGGATAGTTTATTTATAAAACTCAATAAGTTTGCACAAATGTTAGGTGTGTGCAGCCATGTTTAAGATTACGATTTTAAGATTAGGTGTAATTAATAATTTTTTTAAATAGTTAATCAGTGTTATCATTCCTCTGAATGTGAAGCTCCTATAATGCAGGTGAGGTGGCAACATTCACATATTTGCGAAGAAACAATTTATAGTCAATACAAAAATGCAAGTCTGTAGAAGAATGTATAAATAGGGGAAAAATAGGTGCCGCCTACAGAAAAATAAGCGACATTTGGAGACAAGAAAAGCAGCTGTATCAATATAAAGAACTTAGATGGAAAAGTTCTCAGCAAAGAAGCGAAAGCTGAAAGGTGGAAAGAGTATATAGAGAGGCTCTACAAAGGAAAAGAACTTACAGACAATATTGTAGTAAGGGAAGAGGAAATAGATGATGAAATAGGAGATGCTATACTGAGAGAAGAATTTGAAGGAGCCCTGCAAAACCTAAGTCAAAACAAGGCCCTCAGAACTACTAAAGTCTCTGGGAGAACCAGTCATGACAAAACTATTTCACCTGGTGTGTAAGATGTATGAGACAGGCGAAGTACCCTCAGACTTTAAGAAAAATGTAATAATCCCATTCCAAAGAAATCAGGTGCAGGCAGGTGTGAAAATTACAGAACCATCACTTTAATAAGTCATGGTTGCAAAATTGTAACACGAATTATTTACAGAAGGATGGAAAAGCTGGTAGAAGCCGACCTTGGGGAAGACCAGTTTGGATTCAGGAGAAATGTAGGAACACTGGAGGCAATACTCACTTTACGGCTTATCTTAAAAGATAAAGGAAAGGCAAACCTACATTTCTAGCTTTTTGTAAATTTCGAGAAAGCTTTTGACAATATTGTTTAGAATAGACACTTTCAAATTCTGAAATCGGCAGGAGTAAAAATATAATGAACGGAAGGTTATTTACGTCTTGTACAAAGACCAGACAGCAGTTATCAGAGTTGAAGGGCATGAAAGGGATGCAGAGGTTGACAATGGTGTAAGACAGGGTTGGAGCCTTTATCCAATGCTATTCAATTTGTACATTGAGCAAGCTATAAAGGAAAGCAAAGAAAAATTTGGAGGAGGAGTTAAAGTTCATGGTGAAGAAATAAAAACATTTCCGATAACACTGTAATTTTGTCAGACAGCAGAAAACCTGGAAGAGCAGTTGAACGGAATGGACAGTGTGTTGAAAGATGAACATTAACAAGAGCAAAACAGTCTAAGAAATCGGGCGAAGTTGAAGGAATTAGATTAGGTAACGAATCAATAAAGGTGGTAAATGAATTTTTATTACTTGGGTAGTAAAATATGATGGTCGCAGTACAGAGGATATAAAATGCTGAATGGCAATGGGAAGAAAAGCGTTTTCGAAAAAGAGAAATTTATCATCGAATATTAAGTGTAAGTAAGTCTTTTCTGAATGTGTGGAGCGCTGCCTTGTATGGGAGTGAAACATGGACGATAAACAGTGCGGACAAGAAGAGGATAGAGGCTTTTGAAATGTGGTGCTACAGAAGAATTCTGAAGATTAGGTGGGTGGATCGTGTAACTAATGAGGAGGTACTGAACAGAATTGGGGAGAATTTGGGAGAAAAGAAATTTTTGCCATACATTGACTAAAAGAAGGGATCGATTGGTAGGACACATTCTTAGACATAAAGTAATCGTGAATTTAGCGTTGGAGGGAAGTGTGTGGGGTACAAATCGCAGAGGGAGACCAAGAGATGAATACAGTAAGCAGATACAAATTGCTGTAGGTTGCAGGTCTTATGAGGAGATGAAGAGGCTTGCTCTGGATTGAGTAGGGTGGAGAGCTGCATCAAACCAGTCTCCGGATTGAAGACCACAACAACAACAAAAATTTAACAGTGGGAATTGGAGGGGAAGCTCATTATACAGAGTTAGATACAATTTACAGTCATAGATTATGGTTACCTATCAACGAAACTCTAAAGTTTTTCAATACAGCCTTAATTTTTAACGTCAGTATGTAACAGATATCATGTCTAAACTGCAACATGTTTCGTCACAGACACGATTTATGGCAATTTATGTCATAGGTATGCACGTATAGTGTAATGGCGACAGGAAGGGCATCAGGCCACCCTTTAACTATTAACACGCCAAATCCGATTAAGAAAGCCGACCCTGCATGTGCGGGTACGTGGCTATAGAGAAAGAAGAGGATACACGTATAGTGTACAATCTTTTTTCACTGACGCATAGTACTGCAATCTGTGACTCATATAACTAAATTGAAAAATTTTCTATCACAGACAAAATTTTATGATGATTTGTGACTTTTATAAATTTATCGGCGAGTAAACGTCGACTAAAAACACAGGATCGTGACATCCGAACCAAGAACCCTTGCTGTTCGTCCGCTGTCAGTTAAAACCATAATTACACGTCAGACCGGATATTACGTGCATATTTGACGTGTATGTGTACGGTAACGTGCATTCTCGGTTACGAATAGTAAGTAAAATACTTTCAAAGCTTCCCGCGTTCATCAACTTACGACGTATTGTGAAAATTTCACTATTTACCATCAATAGAAGTGTAGATTCGCCAAGCCACACAACTGGTTATTTTGATACCAAAATTGTGATTTTTCTAACGAATACAGATTTTCGAAAACGAGAAACAGATTTTCTAGAAGATCGACTAAACAACGTACACATAAAATTTCAGTCATTCACTATTCCTCGAGATACGATACCGCAGAAGCTGCATTTTCGCGTGCGGTGTTTTCGAACCTATAGGTATCGCTTTCAATCGTGCACGAACGGATATCTGAAGAACCACATTACATTCTGCTCTCATTTTTAAATAAAATTGAAATATATTTGCATTTCATAGGCAGCTATGTATAACCTAAATTCAACCATACGAGAAGTCTGCGCAATGTGTTTTTACCTTTGTAAACTCTCCAAATCTTATCTGGTATAACACCGTAATAGGAGAGGGACCATGCCTAATTTCCTCTCCGCTATGTAATCCAAGTGTTTTCTTCACTAGCTTTCTTTCCTTTGACCTTAATTTTCGTGTTGTACAACTTGTCTACAGTGTGGAAGGTTCATATTCACTCTGCATTGTTGTGTATTAACTTCAGCTTCTACAGTACCATCTGACAACTCAACATGTTTATACATAACTGGGTGTGAAGAATCTTTACATGTAATTAAATCAGTTGTTATTGGTTTTCTGAATATATTAATGTGATGCCTAGCATTATTTCTAGAAATTCCTATTAGGCTACTTAATAATGTATTGGTTTTCTGAATATATTAAACTGATGGCTAGCATTATCTCTAGAAATTCCTATTAGGCTACTTAATAATGTATTGGTCTAGCTCTTTGTACAAAACAAAATGGGGACCGTGTCTTGGTACTAATTTTCATTCGATAAGTCCTTCTGCAAGAATACATCATAGATGTTTTAGATCCGAATCACTTCACACATACCATATGTGAAATATTGTACGAGGAACACAGAGGAATATAACACGAGCAGTTTTTTACTTTACCGGCTGTAATTGTATTCGTACAGAAATGTCCTTATGTTATAGAATACTTCAAATTGTGTTCATTACAGGATATGATTCTTTATTTCAAAATTTGACGTATTACCAAACGGAAAAAATATACTTTTATATGTTCGTGTTATAAGTTATTACGTCAGGTCAGGACGACTTAATAATTGCCATATTGGCATTAACGGTTTCAACGAAATCACATTTTCAGATTAATTAAAACACTAATAGCTTCGACATCATGTATATAACAGTTCCACACGTCCTCTTCGAATACCACGACATCGCACATAAACGTTAATGATTATGCATCGTGTAAGTCAATTAATTATACATAATCTCGTCACATATTAAAATAGTAGCTCATTGGCATACTTTATAGGACTTCATAATGGGCACATAATGGAAAAGCCGTTACTGGATTATTCAAACCTGAAGAGGTCAATCATCGGGCGAAATCTGTAACGTGGGTATTTTAATTATTAAACGCCCTCCTCATGCAATAAATCACAATAAATAATTATGTAAATGTTTTTCTGCATCCAATCCTTTACCCCTGCCACAAAAAGAGGTTTCGTGGGCCCCTTGCAGTTACTCGTAACTATTCCCTGCGTATCAAAAATATCTGGACTCAGTTTAATGAAAAACAAAAAGTATTCATCATCATCATCATCACGATAACAGTGAATAAAAATGACAGATACAAACAATTTTGCACCTGTAATCCTCCCCCCTCGAAACACTTACGAGAACGATGGCGTACATTGTTAATGACATCACATATAGTAGGTAAGTTTATAGGAATTTGCGTGGCTGGCCGTTCCAGCTTCATGGCGCAGTTCCTCTAGTGCGGGTGGTTTCTTAAGTGGGGTTAAATCAAGTGAACGCGCAGAGAACTTCATCGGACCCAATTTTCAAAGTCAAATGACCCTGTTCAACGTTAACTAGACAGGCACGTAATTATTTACGTAGTGGGGTTTGAGCGCCATCTTGTCGGAAAAAAAAATAGTCACCAAAGAGACCCCGAATTCAGGGTAGAATTAATGTGTCAAACATTTTCCGAGTAACTCCTTGCAATAATTGTACTCTTGAAGAGAAAGGAGCAACCAGTGTCTGCAATTTTTACCCCACACTCTTTCCTCCAATATTAGTCTGACGATTCTTCGATATCTCAGAAAATGTTCCAACAAACGACTCCTTCTCTTAGTCAAGATATGCCACAAACTTATTTTCTCTGCAATTCCGTTCAGTATCTCCTCATTAGTTACACCATCTACCCAACTAATCATCAGCATTCTTCTGTAGCACCACATTTCAAATGCTTCTATCATCTTTTTATCCAAACTCTTTATCGTCCCCGTTTTATTCCTGCACATTGATACACTCCAGAAAAATGGCTGCAGGAAGGTTTTCCTGACACTTATATTTGTTGCGGATGTCAACAAACCTCGCTTCTTCCAAAAGGTTTTTCTTCCCATAGCCATTCTGCATTTACATCATCTTTACTTCGGCCATCAGAAGTTATTTTGCTATCGAAGTAACAAAACTCATCTACTACTTCCATTGTCTCATTGCCTAATATAATTCCTCCACCATCGTGAAATTGTCTTACACTGCATTCCATTGACCTTATTTTGCTCTTGCTAATGTTCATCTTATGCCCTCCTTTCAACAAACTGTCTATTCCGTTCAATTGCTCTTCCAGGTCCTTTGCTGTCTGTGACAGAAATACTAAGTCATCAGCAAATCGCGAAGTTTTTATTTGTTCTCCCTGAACATGAATTCATTCTCCAAATTTCTCCTTCTATTCCTTCACAGCTGGCTCTATGTACAGATTGAACAACATTGGGGAAAAACTACAAACCTGTCTTATTACCTTACCAAACACTGCGTCCCTTTCATGTCCTTCATCTTTAGTAACTGTTGTCTGGTTTTTGCACAAGTTGTACATATTTTTTTCTGTCCCTACATTTTATTCCTCATACCTTCAGAATTTTAAATAGTGTATTCCAGTCAATATTGTTTAAAGCTTTTTACTAAAAACGCAGAGTTGCTTTTTCCTTAACCCATCTTCTAAAATAGGTCTCAATGTATTGCCTCCCGTGTTCCTATATTTTTTCTAAATCCAAATTGATCTTCCCCAAGGTCGGATTCCATGTGTTTTTCCGTTCGTTTGGAAATAATTCGTGTTATTATTTTGCAACCACGACTTATTAAACTGTTAGTTTTGTGATTTCACATTTGTCTGCAGTTGCTTTCTTTGGATTCTGAATAACACCTACACATTTCATCATTGACACGGAACTTTGCGACGCAAGTTTTCAGATCTGCTGAAGGTAGATATCGAAAAGAAGTCGTAAATGAAACAAATTCACCGTTCTATACGATCTTATTCATGTTGACGTGTTTTTGATAAATCTTCTGTGCATAAAAAAACAACGGTTAGGTGCAGCTACTTATGAAGGAAAGTGAACGCTATCGTGTATCTTGTTATTGATGCGGTGCTAATTGGCGAATCTGTACGTACTGGACTTAAGACAATTGCCTTAATGCAGGAGGTCCTTGAAAGTTTAAGTCTATACAAGTAGCGATGTAGCATATATAGCTACATGTAAGTGTTGTGTATGTAAGACTACCGCATCTCCGTTACGTTAAACAGCATTCAAACAAAAATAATTCATGCTCAAGGTGTCAGAAGTTTGTGTTTCTACGTCTTCTTGAGCTCCTATATATATCAGCCACCAAAGCTACCTAGCCGGCCGCGATGGCCGAGGGGACTGAGGCGCTCCAGTCACGGTCTGCACGGCCACTACGGTCGGGGGTTGAATCCCCCCCTCGGACATGGATATTTATGCCGTCCTTAGTCTTAGCTAGTTCGTGTAGTTTGTAAGCTTAGGGACTGATGACCCCATAGTTAAGTCCCATAAGTTCTACAAACATTTGAACATTTTTTGAAAGCTACCTATTCACTAAACAGCTTTGAAACTCTTCGCTAATTTCCTTCCTAGTGGGTCTGCTTACTTCTAGCTACGTTTCTCTGAGGGACATTCAAGAACAAAGGAGAGACATATTTACAAAATGAGACTTTCAGGTCTACTACATCTCAGTACAATCACCATCAAAATCAGTACAGTGGTCCCTACGACGAACTACAGTAGCCTTGCTAATTAGAGATGCTTCTTTCTCGTTATTCGCCTACTTCCTCTAACAGAGACCAAAATAATTCTTTAGAAAAGCCTCATATTTTCTTTTGTGGCAATCTTTTGAGTCTGTATTCTTGTATGATTGTTTTCTTGCGTTAATTCTTGTGTGACCACGTTCACTTTTTTCTGTACTAGAGCTTGTTATACATAACGCCACGAACTGTCCCAGCATTCAATGCAAACGTAAGTCATTAAGCTTCACCAATAAATTCCTAACTGCGTGCTTCAAGCGAAGTCGTTGATCACAAACCTAGTCAAGACGCTGCTCATCAGTCAATGGGATTCGATCTGTCGTACAACTTTATAAAACATCCACCGTTCAACAATCGGTTTTTTTCAGTTTTACAAAAATAAAAACTACATAGTTAGTCGGCAAGTCAAATTGAAGCGCATGGCAGAGGGTTCATCGAACCGCTTTTATATTTTTCTACAGTTCCATACTCTAACAGCACGCGGGAACAAGGAACGCCTAAATCTTTACGTTGTGGATCTGATTTTTATTCTTTTACTAGCTTAAACCCGCGGCTCCGCTCGCGTGTTGGTTGATTATGATAAGCTATCTTTCAGTATGCTTATCCTTACAGAGAAAGCGCTGAAGACATTGTAGCACGCATAGACCAAAGATATGGTCTGTGGCATCACGTTACGCTGTACGTAACCACCTTGCTATAGAGTCGCGAACGTCATCGCTGGCCTTCAGTACGATTTTGTTTTTTTTTTTTTTTTTTTTTTTTTTGACGACTTTCAACCACCAAATCTTCCACCCCCTTACAGCTATCGGCATTATACTGTTATGGTGTAGAATGGGAGACGTCGGACAACAATAACACACAGACCATTGGTTTGCGTTCTGTAGTTTTCGGTGAAGAGCGAAATATTAACACACACACACGTAGAATTTTATATACACCGACAACTTTCCATCCCAATATACTCCACCCTTTTATCATTATCAATCCTAAAGCAACAATACAACCAAGAAAACCATTTTTTAAAGAGTAAATATAATTTTCAGACAGTAATTACTGTTCCGCATTTCGCGTTATATTCTTCAAATTGCTAAATAGCTATCCGATCGCCATAAAACCGTGCCTAAAGACTTCCCCGGGTAGGCATTAGTAGCTGTACAAATTTTTAGCTCTTTATGTCTTGTGGTTCAGATGTGATAAACGTACATCGAACAGACATTCACATTTATAGATATAAATTATGATGGTCATGTCTACGTAGGTGACTGCTAACAAAATAATAACGTTCGCATTCGTAAGGAAAAGTTGTTGAAAGAAACTTCGCAAATCTCGTGGTAACGAATAACACCTTTTTTTAATGATTTCCACCCCAACTCGTGCATCTTTTCCGTGACACTCTCCCCTGTATCTTGACGTTACAAAACGAGCTGCCCTTCTCTGAATTTTCTCTAAATCGTCCGTCAGTCCCACCTGGTGTGGATCCCACAATGCGCAGCAATACTCCAAAATAGGACGCACAAGTGTAGTGTAGGCAGTTTCCTTATAAGAACTGTCGCATCTTCTAAAGTGTCCTGTTAATGAAACGTAGCCTATAGTTCGCCTTCTGTGTGTTTTTTACAATTTCAGTTGTTCATAACCGTATTTAGTTGAATTTACGGCCTGTAGACTCTATTGATTTATCACGTCAAGGAAGTTTGATTTCTTTTAGTACCCACATGAAAGACTTCACACCCCTCATTATTTAGGGCCAATTGCCAATTTTGCAGCATGTAAATATCTCAATGGTTTCGTAGTTGTTTTTGGTCTTCTGGTGACTTTACTAACCGATAAACGACAGAATCATCAGCGAACAGTCTAAAAGATTATATATATATTGCTGTTCGTTAGTCTCGGTAAAACTCGAGAACGGGTGAACTAGTGACTAGTTTTAGTCTTGAAATATTCGTGTAAGTCCAAGGAGGATTTAAACGGTGATAAAATATGGAAAAGTTGTCCAGAAAACAGGAAAATCTGGAAAACTGAAACAGCTTTTTCCAGTGAGCTATCAATACCGTTAGTTAAATTGCGATAAAATTTTGTACATATCATGTTGGAAACAAGATAAAGGTTTGCATCAAATAAAAATTTGGAAAAGTCGTCCGAAAAGTGGGAAATTTAGGAAAAAATCCGAAAGCGATTTTTTTCTGTGAAATTGCCACATGGTTGTAAAGGCATCACTTGAGTACGGCTTGACAGGACGAGGTGTGTATGAAATAATTTTTTTTGGCAAATCTAGAGGAAAATTGAAATTTTTGAGAAAAACTTAAAGTGCGTTTTTCAATGTGTTTTAGATTGAATTCAGCATTATAGCTAACTATTCGCACGACGAAGAGGGGTAATTGTTGTTTTGTTCATTATGGTCTTGGATAAGTTTTCATTAAAAGAAAATACAGTTAAAAAGGAAAGTCGCAAAATTCGAACCAAGTTTCTTTTTCAATGTGTTTCTAAATGTACTCAATACTATAAGTTGAGAAACGTTCATCCTCTTGCGATAAAATTTTGCTCATTTGACGTTCAACGAAAGATGAACGTTCTTATGAACTAAAAATTCGGGAAAGTTACCCGGAAAATATGGAAATTCGCGAGACACTAAAAGATTTTTTCAGTGGAATATCAATATCATTCGTCTTGTTGCGATAAAATTTTGCATATTTGACGTTCAAAGCAAAAAGAAGGTTTGAGTGAAGTAAGGCGTTTAGAATAGTTGTACAGAAAATAGGAAAATTTGTGGAAAACTGAAAAAACTCTTTTCTTTGGGATATAAATATCATTCGTACGATTGCAATAAAATTTTGCACATTTGATGTTCATGCCTTGATAAAGCTGCTGGGTCTAAAATACATATGATTGAAATTAGTATGATTTATATCAAGAGGTAAGTGATACGAAGTTCACCGGGGCATCTAGTCGTTTATAAAAATACGGAACAATAGGTGCCCTACAATACTTCTCTGTGGAACACCAGATTTCACTTCTACTCGATGACTTTCCGTCAATTACTACTACGTATTGTGTCCTTTCCGACAGGAAATGTCAAATGAAATCCCACAACTGATATTAATGAAAGGTGTTTAGTTAATGTGGAAACTTCAAGCGGACACGCCATAGTTACATGTAATATTGAGGTTAGAAACAAGGTAGTTTTCATCAGTCAGCCGTTCACAGTTCATCCAATGATCCCAAACCAATGTAATGTTAGTTTAAATCCTCCTCCTAAAAATAATTAACTATGGTTATCCTTGTTATTATTGCTCTAAATCATTTTTTTTAGTCAGTGTTTTAGCTTCACCGTATTTCGGTATAGTTTGTCTACTAACTGACAAAATATGTTTATACAGGAGGAGTGTTTAGGGTACTCGGATCCTTGAAGAGACAAATATAAGGTAACCGTAAGTGACTATCACATATTACCCGTGTTTGGAAACAAAAATGTTTTACTGCTGCAATTTATTTATTTTACCCAGAATCATTCCGGTTTCATGTATTTCAAGGCATCATCAGTGCGTTGTTTGTTCTAGAAATTACAATTTTGTTTTTATGTGTAGTATCAATAGATTTACACAGTTCACCTGGCGTTATTTAAGTTTTTTAAAATGGTTACTTACGGTTTATCGTCTTGCGATTTGTTCTTTCCTTTCTAGGCACATGTTACGGCCGTACATATCTGCCATTGACAAAATTTCAGATTTATTTTTTACTTTCTCAATCCTCTTTTTAAAATTCATTTGTTTTGCATGTGCTGCCAACTTAACGGTGTGAGTGTTGACTAGGCACGGCAGGTGCGTTGTCTCAGTACGAGAAAGATTGAGTAAAGTTTCTTTTATGTATTTTGATGACTTAAGTTTCGATTTTAATGTTTCTGGAGGGATTAAGGGGAAATTTAAGTAGTGGGCCGTTTACCATTTCAGCTGTTAGTGTAAGCAGTGAGTTATCTGATATGTGTACTCCACGATTTAACAGGATTTTTTCTGCTATGGTTTTTTGGATGCGATAATTTTGTGGTAGAGTTCGAGGGTGCTTTTTGTTTATTGTTTTTGTTTATTCTGATAATTTTAATGTCTTCCTCTCTGGCATTTGGTATGCTATTGTGTTCGGAAAGATTTCAATACATGTGGACAGTTCCGTACTTCCAGGCCTTAACATGTTCCTTGTCTCTGTCAAGACATATTCTTTTCCTCAATACATGATTACAAGTTAAAATAAATTGTATTACAGTTTACTTAAAGATCTTGAATTAATTACCCTGCTCAAAACAAAGATTAAGGTAATTATTTTCCGGTATTCTAAAAATTTGCCCCTAATGTCTCTTACTTTTCACTAACATTTCAATTTCCCGTGAGAAATAAGAACATTTTTTACATTGGACATCCAAGCCTGATATTTTTGTATACACCGGTTTTAGAGGTCCCGTTTTCAATTTACCTCATAGCTGCGAGATCCGGCCGCGGTGGCCGAGCGGTCTGCGTCGCGTCAGTCACGGTCTGCACGGCCGCTACGGTCGGGGGTTCGAATCCCTCCTCGGCCATGGATATTTGTGCCGTCCTTAGTATTAGCTAGTTCATAAGTAGTTTGTAAGTTTAAGGACTGATGACCCCGTAGTTAAGTCCCATAAGCTGTACAAACATTTGAACAGCTGTGATATTACTTTCACAGATATAAACTTTTTTCCCTCTTATTTTTGCATTCAAAGGTGCCCAGCGATCATTGCACATTGTTCTGAAATGTTCTCAGACAATGCAAGCAGTGAACCATTAAATTCCAGTTTATTAATATTTCGGGTCAGCAGATTGAGAAAATACTAGTCCACTAATATACTTTTAAATTAGTGATTTGTATTGGCACTCCATTTTATCTACGACTGACAACACCACTGCATCTAATTTCCGAGTGTAATTTCCGTTGATTGCGCAACCAAATGCGGAATTATCATCTTTAATTGTGTGATAATTATCTATCATTACAATCTAGCTCCTATTCTTCCTTGTCTCATTAATTACTTTTAGTAACCATACAAATCACCTACGTCAGTTACAAATTCGTGTGTACCAATTTAATATTTAGTTTGACCAACATTCGGTGAAGGTTACTTGTGAAGTAATTTGCTTCTCAAAATTCAGAGTTACGAAAAAAATTGCACTGGTAAGCTTTACGGCCCACTTAAGAGTTTCCTGTAATTTTATAATTTTTTGAAACATTTTGGACAAAAATAAGTAAGTAGCCGAGCGGTCTGGAGCGCCACGTTACGGATCGCGCGGTCTCCCGCGTCGGAGGTTCGAATCCTCCCTCGGGCATGGATGTGTGTGTTTGTCCTCAGGTTAGTTTAACTTAGTTTAAGTAGTTTGATGACCAACGTATTTTGGTCCCATAGAATTACAAACATTTGAACATTTGATACGATAATATCTACGCACTCAACATTTTAACAAACAGCAAAAATTATTTTTTATTTGAGTTTAGCTTTGACAAACACTCTTTCTTTTCAGTTTTTACCGCTTTCAACAGTTATTTCATCTTCTCCCCCGTATTACCAATATCTTTTGTCGCGGTAGTTTGTCCTCTTTTTCAAGTTAATTTTCTTTACCTGTACTGGTTTACATAAAATTAAGTGATAGTGTCAAACCCCCATTATTTTGGCAATACCTCTGAAACGGTGCGAGTTAAGGAAATAACATATCAGAGCACAGTTGTAGGCAATTTTTATTGTCTACAAATACGTTTATTCAATTTTCGTCTCAGATGAATGATTAAGGCGTTACTTTGCAATTAAATTTCCTGTTGTCAAAGGGCCATCACAAAAGACCTATTTATAGTAGTACTAACCTATTTTTTGTTCTAAACATTTCAAAAAGGGAGTTTCTGATCACTTGTAGCCAACAATTACGTCTGTAAAATTTGGTTGAACAGCGCGACATAAAAAGTTGTAACACGTTACAGAGAGTCAAATCGCCGTTATTTTTGAAAATATCTCTGAAACGATGCGATATCTGGAAAAACAATAAGAGAGCATAGTCGTAGAGATTTTTCACCTCTTAGTTTATTCAATTTTTGTGTCACATGAACCGTTAAGCAGTTAATTTCATTTAAATTTAGAGGCGTCGAAAGGCAATAACAAATCCTCGCTTTTAGTGTTACTGCCTTAACCTAAAAGTGGGCTAAAAGAAATGGTTCTACTATAGCGTTTGTGTAATTTCTATAAAAGCAAGTGTCAGTATTTTAATGTAATTGAAAGCGAAATTTTAGAGTGATAACATCACTGTCTAACAAACGAAGTGAACATGAGTCGCGTCAGTAGGTCGATTATCATGCCCCGTATAAGCAAATCAAATCTTCCATAAACAGAAATTTAAAAAACGAACAAAATAATAGTAACATTATTCGTGTCAGTTGAAAGGGGAGAGGGAGCATGGAGTGGATATTATTTCGAAACAATTAATAATGATCAACTCTGCAGCGTTTCCAACATTTCGGCGTAGACAAATTTTTAGTGTAAAATGAAAAGGACGTCGAGGGAAATGGAGATTAATTGCCGAGCGGAGCTAACAAATAACAGATTAGTGTCAAAACAGAGAGCGCGCCAGTTTGCCGGCGTGAATTAAAAGCTCCCCTTCTGCTGCCATTGTCCTGCGATAGCCCAAAGTTAATTTCCTGCTGACAACGCACCTGATCAGCACAACTAATCAGCTCCAATGGTCTGCTGCCCATAAACCAATTTAGCCGCTGCTCGGAGCGCCCGAGCGGGCCCTGCCATCTAGCGGCGCGATTTACAACTAGCAGTTGCCGCGCGCTTCCCCCACCACGCGGCGCTGGGGCGTGCACGCGGCGCTCGGGAGAAGCCAGGGGGGGAAATGGAGTCGTCGGCGCTTCCCCCCCCCCCCCAGGTCCATATCAATGGCCGTAAACCCCAATACCTGTCCCGCTTTACGGGCGCGGAACGGCTCCCGGATAGGCAGTAAAAACCTTCTCTCTCGCGCGAGCCGGGCATAAGCAAGGAATGGCCGAGGCAAGTGGTGATGCTTTTACTTTCGCCTCTCGCCGAGGGAACACGGGTAGGAGGCCATTCTGGCGTTCAAGAGTCGATACGCTACCGAATGTTATGTATCAGTGCGCGCGCCACGCGCCCGCGCATGCGCAGGGAGCCGGCGCGACCACATAGTTCAGCCGGTCGCCGAGTAGGTGGCGGCGCTGTCGCCGGCTAAGCTATTGTGCTCTCTGGCGGTGTGACGGCGCAGTAAAACAAACGCCGGCGCGGCGGCCGTCGTCCCATCTCGCGGCGAATTATTTAACTGCCCCGGCGCCACTTACTGCTCGTAGAGACAACTACCGCCAGATAAGTGAACTCCGTGCTCGCGCTCGCTGTGTTAAAGGTCTTTTACCCTCCGCCTCGCATTCTTTTTGTTTTTTTATTTTCTCAGCTTCCGTCTCTTTCTCGCCCGCTATTTCTCTCACGCGCGGTCCTTTTTCCTCTGCCCAGGCTGCGGTATTGATAGAACCGAGCAGAGGCGGAGTCTTGAAGCGGGAGGGTGCTATTTTCATAATGGCGAGACGGAATTAATGCTATAGCGACATGTGGAGGGGGGAGGTTTAATGGTTTGTTTTGATGGCGCTGTTAAGTGCAGAGACCTGGTTTCAGTTATGCGATCACTAGGCCACCAGGGCAAACATCGCATAGCTGACCCGCTTACAGAAACAAATTCGATGTAACATAACTGGATGGTTAAATTGAATAAACACTTCCCCTAATTAAAATCTTGAATGTGTTATAACCATTTTCTACAATATTCTTATTTAGTAGTTCCTTATTAACTGGCTTACCACTATTTAAGCCATCCTCAGTAACTTAATGCTGAAGATGGTCCACACAATAATAGAGAACATCGATGTGCAAATATGGTTTTCTTTAATTACGTGAATTTCACAATTATGTATGGATACCGGAAACAGATGAAATGAAAACAATGAATTTTATTAAGGTTCGATTCCTTTATATGGAAGGAGGTGGTCAACATCCAGAGTATAATTTATTATTACAAATATTAAATGAAGCGGGAGTGGTCGTAAAAATCTTCAGCATTTATCGTTCCAAATCGAATTTAGTTACTGAGTAACAATGTTCAGTGTAGATGCTAAAATAAAAGTAATGAAATTTCTAATGAGCATAAATGTTGTAAGTGGTTTCTACGTTCCAGAAATCAACAGGCGATGTTACATAAATGTTAATATTACACATAGATGTGACGTATTCCGTAATAATTATCCTGCACTACCTTGACGTATTGTGGTATACGGCAGATTTGTGTGTAATGTTCTTATTGATGCAACATCTGGGTATTTATGGTATGTAGGAACCACTTATAATTTTCATGCTCATTAGATATTGTATTTACTTTGATACAGTTTTGATTTTGTATACTTCTTTATTTTTATTTAAGCATCTGCACTGAAGATGGTTACTCAGTAACTGAAATCGATTTGGAACGATAAATGCAGGAGATTTTTATGACCAATGCTGCTTCATTTAATATTCGTAATAATTATTCTGTGGCCGTTGAGCGTATTCTTCGATGGAATCGAACCTTTAAAAGATTCATTGTTTACAGTCAAAGTGTTTCCGGTATCCATACATAAAAACAAAATTCACATATCTACGAAAACCATCTTTGCACAACTATGTACTCTTACTGTGTGAACCATCTCTTCAGTATTTAGTTATCTGACGTATTTCACTGATTGAGCGGTATAAACGACTACTATTTCATGACGCAGTAATTACGAATAAAAACATACGAGAAACGTTTCCTGTTACAGTCTGTTCTTACATGACATGCACTTTTTTGACGTGTAACAATTGGGATTGGAGTCTAATTATTCGAACATTTTTATACTCGTCTTTCGCTTAAACGCACATACTTTTGAGTGTAATTAGTTTTGCTTACGAAACTAATGTCTTGAAGATTCCTGCCGTTAACAGTATTGTGGATTGGTTTCTGCTTCGATGGGGAAACTTTTTCTGCGATGTTTGTCACGTTTGTGAGGACTTTTCGTCAGCTACAGCTGTAGTGGCTGATATGGCACATTAAATAATGTAAGTATTGCATTTCATATAAGTTTCTTACGTTCGACTCGTACAAAGCGACCACGTGGGTATGGGAATTTAGAATATATCTATATTTATGGTACGTGAAGTTCAGAACTTAAATAACAATCAGCCAAAGCCATTCGGCTCAACTCTGAAAAGTTCTTGAGAAAATCGACTTTGAAGTTTTGCAGGTATACGCAAGTAGCAATAACTAAACAGTAGTAGTATCTGTCGGTGTAGCTCAGGTGACAGCGTTCTGGTCTTACGAATCCTGCCATAACACATTGTTTTCGTTGTGTTCCAATACTTTTTACGAAAATTGCACGCTTTTTGTTTATTCGTAATTTTCTACATGCTTTAAATCATAAAACATAAGTCACAATCATCACAGTACTGTAAAAAATGTAACTTAGGTTTTTTCATTGAAACCATCATTATTTTATAAAATATAAAAAATTAAGAATAAACAAAATACGTGGATTTTTCATAAAAATACCATTCGACGTTAAAATTGTGTAACTATTCGAATACAGTGAGAAAAAGGCTGCTAGTGCAGGATTCGAACCATCGATCCTATGGTTGTAAGGCTAGGAAGCTACTAGCTTTTTTTCGCAAATTTTTATTTATTTTATTTCTTATACATTTTACTGTGTCTAGTTTACATCAATTTTGACATCTTAGGACCCATATAAGATACATTTAGACAGGCACTGTTTATGATTTACTCACATATACACAATCACAAAACAACATGTTGATTTAAATTCGCAGTTACATTTTTAAATAAATTAACGTTAACTGTCTTAGCATTTAGGCTTTTCATACCACTTTGTCTCTTCTAGCCATCGATAAAACTGATATTAAATTAGTCCATGTATGTATATTAACCTATCCCCATTCTTTCAAACACAATAATAAGCATCTTTCCATTTTTGGATTTTTTGTCCACATACTCGCAAAGTTTGTTATATTCGTTCTGCATGTAAACCTTGAAGTCAATCGTGGTGTCCGGTGCAAGATTGTTAATCCTGTAGCTCGCGTATTTTCCCATTACTCAGAGAGATGGTGCAACGGTTTTAATAATTGGTACTTACGTGTAGTATACAAAACTTTAAAGTGGATGTTCTCGAGAATTTTTTAGAGTTGCGTCGAATGGCTTTCGCTGATTGTTATTTGAGTTCTGAAGTTCACGTACCATAAATATAAAGAAATTCTAAAATTCTATACCCATGTGGGCTCCTTGTAAGACTACTGATTTGACTGGAATTGTAATGAATAAAAATTGACGTTTCTGACTAGAAACAGACGTCTTTTTGTAAAATGTCGGGCCTTATGTTATTGGCCATTCTTGTTATTAATAGGAAATGAGTCTTCATGAAAAAGTTGTCAAGAGAATCTTTGTCCTGCACTGTACCGCTTCAGACGTTCGTAGGAAACCTAATAAGGAGAAATGTGGAGTTATTTTGTAGTTATTACCAATATTTATGGCACTACATACCACCCCTGTTGTAAAAAAGGATGTTAAAATCTATTTAAACATACAATACACACTCACGTGCCGCGGCGGAATGGCCGTGCGCACTGAGGCGCCGTGCTGCGGTGCGCGCGACCCTTCGCCGTCGGGGGTTCGAGTCCCCCCCCCTCGGGCATGGGTGTTTGTGCTGTCGTTAGGTTAGTTTACCTTAGTTTAAGTAGTACAAAAGCTAGGGACTAAGAACCAAGCAGTAAAGTCCCATAGATTTACAAACATTTGAACATTTTTTTGAACACACTCATGTGAAATCGTATTCAGAACTGTACTTTGCTAGCCGGTAGTAGCGCTGGTGTCGCGGAGTATAACAAAAATCAGTGGGATTCCCGTGACTGTTTAAACGCTATCGCGACGTAATTCCCCAATACGCTAACAGATGGCAGCACGAGTGTGGTGTAGCAAGGACACCTACCATGTGCCACGTTACTTGCACGTCTTCCATTTCACACAAACTGCAGAAAATCACTTCCGAGCAGTAAGTTATTTTTACAATGTATACAATGAGAGCTTTGGAACTAATTGCCTTCTACGGCTTGAAGAAAATCTTGACTAATTTTCTGAAGTAACAAACCTAAACAAATGTTTTCATTGGACTGATAAAACCTCAAACTACCACAATCATTAGATACTGATGTTTCTTCACTGATTAAGACACGGAATACGAGTGGAAACGTATATTTATTCACAAGTCCTATCTACTGAACCATCCATTCTCCACCCTATTCCAGTCTTTGACTTTCCCAATGTTTTTTACTGTTCCAATGCCCGCTCTAGCTTTCCCCGTCTGATGCCTTACCTCACATCCCTTCTTCTGTCAATATTCCCTAAATTCTGGGCTGGTCTTCCTCAGTTTTACTGTAGTCAGTCTCGCCATTTTCAACATTTCTCTACAGCAATTTTCAACGTAATTCCGAACATGTTAGATAATCGCAGATTTTCGGGGCTGAATATCTAGAGATCCGAGGGATTAACATCCCGATCTTACAAGCTAATTATAATTTTTCTTGTTTCGCGTTTACCGCAGCATACTTACGAAACAGGTTTATATGTGATTCGTGGACAAATGAAAAATGTTCAATACCACAATAATTATAAATTATTTTAACACTGCTTTAAACTTTATTGACTCACTATAAGCTTATTTCGGCCTTAGGCCATCATCAGGTGTTCTGTAATACAAGTAATATAGAAGAGTTGTTACATATATTCTTATAACATAATTACATAAATTTTTTTTACAAAGTTTTACTTACATTACTTATAATATTGTTGTTGTTTATTTGCTGCCCAATTGATTATAGAAGCTGATGTGATGCTTATCTGTGTATGTGCAGCAGCACTGATTATATGATTAGATTGTTTATCAGGTTTCCATAGTGGCAGTCTGTGGTGGCAGCATCCAACGATATTATAAGTTTACATGGTTACCAGTGATTTATACATTAATATCTTTGGTTTATTGGCTTTTGTACTGGAGTTTTATTATGGATTTGGAATCTTTGGTGTTTATCCATTCTCTTGATTGTTTATAATGTGAATAAAATTTTCGATATATTTTTTTATGTTTGAGTTCGGTTTGTTCATTTAGTACATCGTTCTGGTTGTTGTGTATATGGGAATATAGTTCGATTTCCTCGAGAATATTCATTTTTGTGCCTTTTTGTATAATGTGTAAAATTTTTAAGGCTTCCTCTAAAGGTTTTGCATCGCGTTTTTCCCTGATTACATGTTGATAGAATTTAGATGGATTGTTTTCACTGTCTCTTGTGTTTTTTGTGTTTTTTCTCGTGACAAAGATGAATCTACGTAACAACGTATTTTTATTTTTGTAAGCTCGTGTGTGGCAGTTTCAGCAGTTCCAGAGTAATAAAAAGTATTAGAAAACAAAATCAATAAATGAGCAGTTCTTACAATTAGAATATCGTTGAAACACCATCGCTAGGACCTTCTGTTTCAACGCCTGTATTTTTGTAAAATTCACTTAGGAAAAATAGGCAATGCAATGTCTCATCACATAAACGTGAACGCAGTGTTGAAAAAATTGACCCAGCTACAGAGATCGCTGTTTTAAGGGCGCACAGTCAGTAAGCTACGCAATCTCCAGAAGCTTACATCCTGATCCAGTAGTCTCCAGAATGCTTATGATGTTTTCCATACGTTATAGTTTGCTGTTAAAATGGAATAGTTGCTCTGTTAAAGCGCGAAATTAGATTCATCACACGATTCAGGTTTAAGTTGGACTCCCTCACATTGATCAGTTCCTTCTCAGTGACGTGTGGAATGATTACGTAGTACTTTGCCTAACATTAGCTATGAATGCATTTATTTGTAAATAACAATACTGATACCAGTATTTTTTATTATTTTTTTATTTATTTAGCACGACACGTTTCGAGAAATAATTCCCATCTTCAAGTGCGTATTTTGTGTTGTCTCATATTATTTATGATGTTTTGAGTGTGTGAGCAGAACAAAATGTATCTTTGGTAAACTTAAGCTTAGAACAAACTCCATATAAAGACAACCATAAAGTAAAATCGGGCGTATTTATATATTACGGCAACGACCGCAGAATGAAGCAGGCACTCACACACACAAATAATATGAAACAGAACAAAATACGCACTTGAAGATGGGAATTATTTCTCGAAACGCGTCGTGCTAAATAAATAAAAACATTACCTTTAAAAAAATCGTGACTGGTAGCAGTACTGTTATAAATAAATCCATCTATCTCACAGTCGCAGGCTTTCAAAAAACCCATTTTCTAATGGATAAAATCAAATTAACTATGATTTTTAAACGTCATAAATTGTTTTAAAATACAGTGTGTTAATGATGAATAAGCGCAAAGCCTGAAAATTGTTTTCAGGAACGAATCGATAGATGGAAGGAAACGACACAATAAGTCATTCTGCTAAATTGGAAAAAAGAAATCTACTTCTATTCAAATTGTGTATACAATAGGACCTTTTTAATGAGCATAATTCGAAACTCAGTCGGCGGTGGGACGGGATACGGGCGATGATAAAACTTACATTCAAGTCCATAATAGTTTAATAAAACTTATATCTAAACACCATTTCAAAGTAAAAATGTTTGCACTATGTTTCAGTTGGTTGTTAGGTAGCTACTGAAATGATTTTTTCTGTTATC
The DNA here is from genome assembly GCA_026315105.1 of Locusta migratoria. Lineage (NCBI taxonomy): Eukaryota > Metazoa > Arthropoda > Insecta > Orthoptera > Acrididae > Locusta > Locusta migratoria. The sequence continues at coordinate 75,811,145 of CM048754.1, read as the reverse complement.
TAGCAACATTAACTGTCAATTTGGCCGTGAAAGTTATTAACTTCGATCCGAAATTCCCCGTAACACCACCACGAATCAAAAAGAATTTAATGTTCTCTTCAATTAAATAAAATGATATAATATGTAAGGTACTTGTACGAGCGGGTCAGGAGAACTACGTTTTAGCAGTTACTATATGTACACTCTCAAAAATCATTGACAGGCAACGTAAATTGATACCGATCTTGTTAAAATCTCACATCGAAGTTCACTGCCTGCTAAACTTGAAATGTTGTATTAACAGTTAACATCCTTGAGTTTGCCACATCTCAAGCTGTCAATATTAAACTTCATAAACCATTCAGTTATCCTCTTGACGGAGTGCAATACTTTCAATAAATCAAAATCATCTTCTTCCAATAATAATACACACAATAAATAAACTTTATAATAAATTTGACATAACTTTCAAAACACCACAATTACATTTATTGCTGTCTGATATGGTACAAGTCAGCTATAGCAATGCTCGTATGAAAGCGTTAGCTCTTAACGGCATACAAGAATGAATTGACATTTTATTTCTTCTTTGTTTGAAAACGATCGACGAGTGGCAATAGAGAAGGCGCAGCGGATTCGAAGCCCCGTAGCCGTCGATTGTTTATCGATAGTGAGGAGACACAACAATGTCGGCTGCGGCGGCGACGACGCTACCCTTGTTCATCGCGGCACCTCTATCGAAACATGAAACAGAAATAAAACAACATTTTAAGTATCATATCATGACATTACAACATTTATACACGAATAAACATATACAAATTCATAGTATTTACATAAAACAGATTGTTTATTCGCATCCTGCAAAACAGGGCTGATGTAGGAAAGTGGATCTCATCGATGTTTCTCCCAGTACATGTCTTGCCGGAATTGCGAAACAGCTGTTAATCAAAATATATTTTTCTGTCGGAAATCACGTAAAAATATACAAAAAACTTCTTCCAGTAATTTAATAGAACGCTGTAGCAAAATAAAGACCATTAAATTTATTTAAGACTAGCTGTAAACCCGGCGTTGCCCGGGTAGTTATTTATCGTACACTCTCTTAGTCCACATTCCCTTCCCCCCTCTCTCTGCATCCACCTCTTTCTCTCTCATCTCTCTGTTCTTTTCCACATTTCCCTCTCTCGGCAAAGTTTCCTGCAAGGTACCCTCTGTCATGTACCATACAAACATTTATGTACCCAGTGATCTTCCTCTTGGTTTAAAAGTCATGTGTGCAAAAATTCATCAAGATTGGAGCAAAACAATGCACTTTGTAAAATTCCGTAAGTACCCACCACCATACACAGAACGAAATTTTATACAGACAGTGACATTCCTCTTGTTTTTAAGATAGAGTGCGCGAAATTTCATCAATATCGGAACAAAACTATAGATTTATATGCAATAGAAATGCAGGGTCATATTGAAAAACGCACTTTCTTGTTCTCAGATATTACAGTTTTATTTCATACAATTTTTGTTCTGAGAATAACAAAAACAAAAAAGGATCTGGGAAATCGGTCGGACCGTTCTCAAGTTATGGCGCGAACAACGTATTTGGGGATCCATTTTTATGTTGCAAAGTACTCTCCCCCAAGCACCGTATGAAACTTGAGGCAATGGTGACCTCTCTCTTGTTTTGAAGATCAAGCGTGCGAAATTTCTTGAAGATCGGAATGAAACTGTAAATTTCGTCATTCTGTAGGATAAGTATGATTCGCCATGCACGTACCACAAAATACTTTCTTAGCGGACGTTTTCTACCTATAAAGCACATTCCTGCCAAATTTCAGCTACATAGGTGAAGTAGTTTTCGAGATTTCGTGTTTAGACAGTGAGTGAGTGAATGATTGTCCTTTCGCTTTTATATAGATAGAGATTAAGAAAACAGATTGCTTAATTTCGGATTTAAGAGAATTAAGGGAGACTTTCAGACAAAAATAAGTAGTAACATGCAACTCTGTAATGCTAACTTTATTTGATACAAGGCCATGCCTGATGCAGCAGTCTTACTGCATATACAGCGAAACTGTTGTGAGCGTAGACTTATTTTCGTTTCATCATTTGTGAGGGGGGATTCAGTTACAAAACGCTCCATACACTTCCTAAATTACATGCAAACTTTGTTGTAGGTCCCTAACTACTACCATTTTCCAATAATTGTCTCATAAATCTGGATATTCTCACGCGGTGGCCGCTCGTTATTTATGACGTCATATCTCCTGCGCTGTGTGTGTACTCTTTTGTTTTTGGGTCAGGAACTTTCGTAGGCGTAGGACGAACAGTTCACCAAAATTTCATTGGTTTATGATCACATAGAAGACTTACAAACATTAATTTTATAGATATAGATAGATAATATCGTTTTGTCACGGTTCGTGAGGTTGTGGGGGAGAAGGTCTCCAGAAAGTTTTTCATTTGGGTGTTACACATTGGAAAAGTTTGAAAAACTCTGTACTACTGGAAAGACAGAGCATATGTCGAAAGTTCTAGAATATTTCCTCGCCGTTCCCAAGATACAGATAATATCAGGGATTTGCGTGTGGAACTGCTAAATTTACTGTCAAAACGTATAATTAAGGATGATGCATATTGTTCCCTCCATTATAGTTTTAGTAACATTTATGAAAACAGATTTAAGTTTTAAAGCTTGTAAATCGAAGTATTTTTTTAGGCAGACAGTATCAGATTCCGTTCCTATACAACCGAAAAGTAACTGAAATATCAGTTCCAATAAAAAAATCTTTAAAAAGTCTTGAATGGCAAGTCCTTCTGCAGTGTAAAGTGTTTGACTTCTAATAGTTAGCCCTTTAAAGTTCAGAACGTTATACGTAATTCCCAAACATTTTCTTAAATTTGTTGAAAGTTTTGCAATTTATTTTCCCTGAAGCACAGATACATTTCATGAACCAGTTGCAAACATACCGATTCTTAGAACTCGAACACATTTTCTTTGCACTTAAGACAATTTTCGTAAGTCCCTAATAACTGCATAACATCTTAAGTAATCTTTGTTGTGATCTTCAAAATATAACTTCAGCACACTTCAACACTCAGTTTAAAGTTTTATTTCACGTAACATATATTAATAGACCAGATGCGTACACACGAATATCAAAATAACAACTGAACTTGTTTTTGACTTACATAATTAGTAAACTTCGTTTACAACAACGTTTATTTCATTTTTATTGATTCGACTCTGATGGTTGGCAACGGCGCCAGTTTAACAAGATACCTCGCTCAGTAGCTGTCGATCGGCGACGTTTGATGGCCAGCTATATCATCTCTAGTCTTGGCAGGAAAGATGCTGTTCTCGTTCATTAGGCCTCTGTCACCGCACATGAAACGTGAGAAAACATAACTTCTTCAGGATAACATAACAAAATTAGTAACTTAAAATTTTTAAGAACAGTATGAAAACATCAACAAATAATACATTTCCGTGAGACAACATTGTCTCGTTAAACCAAAGTTATTAAAATATAAGGAGAGGCACTGAATTAAAATTTCTGCTGTGGCCGGGATTCGAACTAGGTAGGCACTTTAGACCACTTTTTTCATCTGGAGAATCTAGGGCTCGCGGTCGTTCGTTCAGTTCGTTCGTGGTTGTTGGTTGAACTGTTGTCTCAGCTTAGCTCCTGACCACTCAGCTAACATAGCCAAAGCGACTACACGGACTGTCTTAAAGCACGTCTCCCTCCACACCACATACTTTAATTCTGCCTCATGTTCCCTGTGAAATGACCTCCTACTTACTAGGTAGGCGCTTTAGACCACTCAGCTAACACAGCGTTGCAGCCAAAGCGACTACACGGACTGTCTTAAAGCACGTCTCCCTCCACACCACATACTTTAATTCTGCCTCATGTTCCCTGTGAAATGACCTCCTACTTACTAGGTAGGCGCTTTAGACCACTCAGCTAACACAGCGTTGCAGCCAAAGCGACTACACGGACTGTCTTAAAGCACGTCTCCCTCCACACCACATACTTTAATTCTGCCTCATGTTCCCTGTGAAATGACCTCCTACTTACTAGGTAGGCGCTTTAGACCACTCAGCTAACACAGCGTTGCAGCCAAAGCGACTACACGGACTGTCTTAAAGCACGTCTCCCTCCACACCACATACTTTAATTCTGCCTCATGTTCCCTGTGAAATGACCTCCTACTTACTAGGTAGGCGCTTTAGACCACTCAGCTAACACAGCGTTGCAGCCAAAGCGACTACACGGACTGTCTTAAAGCACGTCTCCCTCCACACTACATGCTTTAATTCGCCTTCTTCTCTGGGGTGCTATTCCAATATAGAAGAGCCCTGGCAATTTGATACGCATTTCAAAGGGAATATTGAGGCAGAATTAACGTTATTTTGCCTGAAAATGTAACTGACGTAAAGCAGTAGCAGGTACAAAATTTCGTCCCACTACAATATCCGTTGTGTAATCTGCCTCTGCGTTTTGATAGTACCGCAGTGATAACAAATAGAGAGCAACGAAGGTAGGGGAGAACATTTCAAGAAACGTCAAAGAAGCATAGGGACTTAGCTTTGACATCTTAATAGAATGTTTTAATAGAATGTTGACAAATCTAGTTTTACGAATGAATTTTTTTGTATCGAGTCAAGATAAAGTCGCGTTACATAATTCGGTAGTGTTATTACAGACCAGAAATTCTCATCTTTAAGACATGTGCTTGAAATTGCGAGCAGGTAATAAAGATGTTCTAATTCAGTTTTCATCAACGAAACATCTGCGTGAAGAAGAAAATAACAAAAATTAGCTTCTATCTCGTAAAATTAATCGAATACCAGGCCAGATCTTTTCAGCCAATAAAATCAGAAAAATATGTTAGATGGTAAGAAATAGCATATTTGAACATCGATCACTTCACGCTCCGTTTCTCAAAGAATAACTCGGATACCCGCTACTTCCTGTATCAAACTTGCGGTCTTCTCTTGGCATACAGGTATTTTAAAGGACGTTTTAGTAATAATGAAAAAGCAGGGTGAAACACTAAGTGAGAGGGAATGAATATTACTTGAGTGGAAACCACAGTGTCCATTTGTTAGTTAAAGTTCTTTTAGATTTTTGATACTTAAAAGACAAGAGTTACACAGTGTAAGAGGGCACGAACAATAGGGGTGCTAGAGCCATAACGGGCGACTTGTGGGAATTTGAGACGGCCAGGAGGCGAGCACGGGTGGCCAAGTGGTTAAGGCGACCGTTGGCCCAAAACGGGAGACCCGGGTTCGATTCCCGGTCCGGCTCACATTTTCACTTGTCGCCATTGTTTCATTTCAATGCCCTAAAGCAGCCACTGTCAATCCTTTCCTTCCTAATCCTTCTTCCTTCCTTTCCTTTATGGTAGGAAGCAGGTGTGGTGTCTGTTCTTTCGGACATGTCCTAAAGAAGATACCACACCACAATAATTATTGTAGCAATGTCCAAGCGATTTAATTGAGTGTATTATTGAGTAGCGATGGTGATGATACTGATAATACTACATCCGAGAGTAATGCTGTTTTGGACGTTTTTTTCCGATTGAAGAATGTAATTGAGTAAATACAGAAAAACGTATTTCAATCAGTGACGATCCTTTGTTATGGTGGAAAGTGAATACAAGGTTTCACCCCCTGTACTCGACTGTCCGCCAATACTTTTCGTCTCCAGTAAGCTAAGTAGCCAGCGAACAGCGTTTCAGTGTTGCTGGCCTGATCTATTACCCGTTGAGGAGTAGATTGGGATAGAGAAATAGCTTCGAAGCTTTCGTTTATGAAATATAACTTAGTTCATTTGGAGTCATATCATATGAGTTGATTTATTATTAGTGTTTAAGACTTTTGTTTTTATTTTCAACTCCCAGGTATACAGTATAAACTTACCTGTATTACTTTTTGAACTAATAATTGCTGTATAACTGATACGAGGCGCGTCCAGAAAGTAAGTTTCGTTGGGTAATAAAATGAAATTGTACACACATACAGAAGAAATTTTTATTGCACAATAATCTACAACTCTTAAACTACTTTTCCACATAACTGCCGAAATTTTGCAGGTATTTGTCATAGCGTGGCACCAGGTTTTGTATACCTTCTTCATATAAATCTGCCGCGTGTGTCTTCAACCAGTTGGAAACAGTTTCTGGAAACAGTTTCTTTCACCTCGTCGTCATTGGTGAAGTGATGACCGCCAAGGAAAGACTTGAGATGTAAGAACAGATGAAAGTCGCTAGGAGCGAGGTCAGGGCTGTACGGAGGATGGTCAAACACGTCCCAGCCAAATCCCTGTAGGAGGTTTTTCGTCACATTTGCAGTGACATCTTCTCACCATCGAATCACTCATCGCATTTGGTCCGCAAACATCGCAAATTTGCCGATAAGTTTCACTTCGTTTCACTTTCCTCGCATTCATAAACCGAATCACCTCCTTATTTCACAGGCGGCGGGATTTTCAATCAACGCCGACATTTCGAACAAGCACAACAAAGCGTACGTAACTGACAGCGATCTCCAAATGGCGCACGTTCTTCTCCTTGATACACATCGTCTACAGCGCATGTGCGGAACTGCAGTCGCAGCGCTGCAGCGGAGATAAATTGAAACGGAACATACTTTCTGGTCGCGCCTCGTAAATAGCGTGTGTAACTTTATTAAGCCTACCCTTAACAGTGTAACAAAACTCTCTTCTTTCTCCAGTTCCGATTTCGGTTCCGATTCCGGTTCCGATGAACCAAATTTAGAAACTCCGCTTCCGAGTTCGTTTCCCATAAAAACAAATTCCGTTACATCCCTAGTGAGAACTAAACAGGAGAGGGAATTATGCGCGATATTAATAACCTTTAAAGTATGAAAAATCGTAGGGGAGGGATGTATGCGATGGCGGGGGGGGGGGGGGAAGCTTATGCGACAAAATACGGTATTAGTTCAGTAGAAGCTGAAACACGCAGGCTACGTGCTGTAGCGCCATTCCCGATTCAGCAGCTGTTCCTGGGAGACGTCACAGCCTCAGCCAATAGCAGCACAGAACGACTTCTCAACCGTATAGCCTAGAACCCAGGCTGAATCGTCCGCCATGTTTTCCCCGACATGGTTGGAATCGCGCTGTACTAACAGCATAGAGGCTCATACCCTGCCGTCTTTCACAAACGATTTCGCAAAGAATAATAGAGAGAAAAACTTAATTTTTAAGTTTCTTAAATCTGTATATGTCAGGATTGTGATGAAGTGTGCATCATTTCATTAATAGTTACAGTTAGTGAGATATTGGCTCTCAAGTAAGAGACTGCTTAAGTTATGAAAAGTTTGCAGTGGTAAATAGGGGCTGCTACGATATACCATTTGGTGCATCCCATATCTTCCACCCCCTTATCGTTATCAACCCTCTAACACCATAGTACACATTGGTAGAACGATACCAGCTACCACATACGAACACTATTCGTTTGCGATATGTAGTTTTGGCTGCAGAGTGAAATATAGGCACAAACACGTGGGTGAGTCACCTAACATTATTGCTGGATATATTTCGTAAACCACATCAAATACTGACGAACCGATTCCACAGACCGTGTAGTGTAATTGGTTATCACAAACCATAAAAAATGCACGGAAGTATGTTTTTTAACACAAACCAAAGGTTTTTTTTTTTTTTTTTTTTTTTTTTTTTTTTTTTTTTTTTTTTTTTTTTATGGAACCCCGATCCCCGTTCCCTTTAGATCGCTACTTAATTCCGTGCTCTCCGATACACAAGCGTCAATTTTAGGTTACAATATTTCCGGATGTAATTACAATGCAACAAACGGCAATGATTACGTATTTGTTTATATGTTCAGATGTGTTAACAAAACTAACGGGGTTCCATTTAAAAAAACGTCGTTTTGATTTAAAAAACAAACTTCCGTGCATTTTTTTTTTACGGTTTGTATTAACCAATTACACTAGCCCCTCTCCTCACGTTCAGTCTGTGGAATCGGTTCGTCAGTATTTAATGTGGTTTACGAAATATATCCAGCGGTAATGTTAGGTGACTCACAAGGCTCGTCGTGGAAGAATGTAAATAACACCATATATATATATATATATATATATATATATATATATGGAAAAATGTAAATAACCAGGATGTAAATGACACCCATATATATATATATATATATATATATATATATATATATATATATATATATATATAGGGTGTTATTTACATTTTTCCACGACGAGCCTTTTTGCAGTGGTTCGATAAGCCAGTGAACACATAGGACACGCCACCCACTGAAAGATTTCGGAGCAGTAGCGTGAATTGGGAACCAGCTGGCGAGGCTTGAGTCATAAAGCTCACTCTGCTGACCGGTCCACAGAGTCGCCACTCTCCGAAGACATTCAACTTTTATCTTTTTTTTTCCTCTCTTTTTCTTTTTCTCGCCTCAATTACGCTCGGCGTCAGCGCGCGACCCCGGCGGTCACTACTTCTTTAAGCGTCGCGACGCCCGTTGGCGTGTCGAAGCCGCCATCCGTATTTATAGGCTGCTAATTCGGGTATTAGGAGCGTGGGCGGCGTCACCCGGCGCTGAGTCGGATTTAGTGGCATCTGCGCGCAATTAATGCGCCGGCCTCCTGCCTGATTTAGTGGCGGCCATAAAACGCGCAACGTCTTCTTCTGCCGCCGCTACTTCTCCCTGCCTCCCCTGACTGCCCGCCCGCCGCTATGGAAATGCAAACAGCGACGGCGCCTGAGTTATGGGCTCGCCGGGCGTCGCTCCTGAGCAGTCTGTATGGAAATTTATTGGCGGCCGAAAGGTTTATGGTGGCCAGTCTCTCTCTCTCTCTCTCTCTCTCTCTCTCTCTCTCTCTCTCTCTCTCTCTCTCTCTCTCCCCTCTTATCCCCCCTCTCCCATCCCCTCTCAATATTCCCCCCATCCTCACACCACCCACTCTTTCTTTCTCTCTCTGGAGACCGGGCGCAGAGGGTTGTAAATAAAGACGCGAGCGTGCGAGACAGGCCAGAGAATTGTCGCGCAATTGCGGCGTCTGCGACACAGCCGTGACGTAAGCGCCGTACCCAGGTGGCCGAGTCGAAGTGGCGGAGTTGAACGAACTCGCGCGCGGGCTAGTTCCTGATCTGTGAGACGAGCAGTGGTCCAAACGTTATTTCACTCGTATGAGACTACGAAATACGCAATTTCATTATTTCAAAGGTACGATATACACGGTGTTCCAGGAGGAATATACGAGTGGTTTTTTTGTTTTTTTTTTTTTTTTTTTTTTTTTTTTTTTTAAGTAAGTGTTGCTTTGAAATTTAAGAAAACACGTGCTAAGATACCTCAATAATTGTATGAGCCCTGGGTACCTACGTCTGTTGCCAGACATTACAGTCTGATTCTTCCTTGTTTACGTTGTGTACTGTGTGCTTAAGATGCCTCAGATAATCGTGAGTCCCGCCGACTGTGAAGTACGGGCTGTTATAAGATTTCTTAGTGCTAGAGGCCCAAAAGCGATCGATATTCATCATCCATCATCAGATCTGTGCAGTTTACAGAGAAAACATGGAATGGTAAGAATGTGGGTGAGAGCAATCCGCGGTCCCCGCGTTGACCGAGGGGACTGAGGCGCTTCAGTCACGGTCTGCACGGCCATTACGGTCGGGGGTTCGAATCCCCCCTCGAGCATGGATATTTGTGCCGTTCTTAGTTGTAGGTAGTTCATAAGTAGTTTGTAAGTTTAGGGACTGAAGACCCCGTAGTTAAGTCCCTTAAGCTTAACAAACATTTCAACATATATATATACATTAAATTTTCAGTAAAAGATATGAAATACAATGAACTGTGCGTATTTTGGTTTAAGAAAATCAATGCAAGAAATTACATTCGCGGTTTTCAGCCAGTTTCTTAAAGTTATGTTCACGTGTGGAGCAGCTTATGCGAAGAATGTCTTCAAAGTAGGCGGCCTTTAATGTTGAGTGACACTTATTCTTCAAGAAATTAATTGTTTAAATGAAATTTGACAAATATATGTGGACCCATAGTAGCCGGGTAGATGGCTAATGTTTTGCAATATTCATATTTTGCCGGGGCATGTTCACTCCACAATTCGTCAGTGGATTCATTTTTATATATATATCCAAGGAAATGTCGTCCTCCACGTCTATTATCTCCATTTGGAGTAAAGGCTTTGAAAAGTGGAACAACGTGACAGCCACATCCGTCCGTTCTACTGCTGGAGAAACGTCAAAAGGTGATTTTTAAGAGCACAAAACTCGTGTTTAAATGGACATGCTCTGACCGCTTAAATAGGGGTTTCAGGGGCTGTAAGAGTATGAAGTCTACTTATAGAATTTTCTTGCCCATTAGATAAAGTTCTAACATCTCCGGCCATCTTGCTCCGTTTTGCCGTTACTCGTGAGCGTAGTCTCCAGCGTTGCACAACAAGACAGTTATTTATTTCATCTACCTAATAATAATCATTAAGGGTTAATTATTCAGTATTTAATTGTAAAATTCTAGAAAAATTATAAGGATGCCTCTCATACGAATTGTTATCTAAAGAAAAAATCTCACTGACGTGTTTTACGGCCCACTTTAGATTTGTAGTTTTATAAGTTTTTGCAAACATTTTGGACCAGAATAATAATCTAAATAATAGAAAGTTAATTAATAAGAGTGCCCGAAACCCTTTTAGGAAGAAGATTTAGATAGTGACAGGTTCCGAACCACTGACCTCTAGCGTCCAAGTCCAACGCCTTGCCCACTACGCTACAGCCTTGAATCGAATGATGAGTCCTTTAATCTAATACTATTGATGCCCATTGTTAACTGATGTTAATATGGCATTTGTAGACACTAGATTATTATTTATCGCACGAGAACGATGTTTTTTTGTTAATTCCTCAGTGCGCCATTGCTTTGAAATGACGACGTGTAAGTTACAATAAGAAAATCATGAAATACGCAACGCAAGATGGCGTATGCCAGAGAGAGTTCTGGGCGAGGAATGTCACGTGACATCTCCGAAAAGCTGGTTTTCGTTAATTCAATGGAGGGTGTCAAATCTCCGTTATTTTTGCAAATATGTCTCAAACGATACGAGATATGAATAAAACATAACAGAGCAAAGTTGTAGAGAATTTTCTCCTCTACCAATTAGGTTATTCAATTTTCGTGTCAGATTAACGGTTCGTTTGAAATGACAATTATATTACAAACGCTATTTTGGTATTAATACCGTATTTTTGTCAGAAAAAAATTAAAAAGGGAGATTCTGGTCTCTAGCGGCCTACAAACATGTCTGTAAAATTTGGTGCTGATCGATTGAACGGATCGTCTTAAAAAAAAAAAAAAAAAAAAAAAAAAAAAAAAAAAAAAAAAAAAGGGGAACACGTTACGGACAGACAGACATACATCCCAAAATCGCCGTTATTTTTGCAGATGTCTTTGAAACGCTACGAGATATGAATAAAACATAACAGAGCAAACTTGTAGAGAATTTTTTCCTCTACAAATTCGGTTATTCAATTTTCGTTTCAGATGAATAGTTAAGCCGTTATTTTCATTTAAATTTCGAGCTTTCAAAAGACGATCGCAAGGAGCCACTTTTAGTGTTACTACCGTAACCTAAATTGGGCCAAAAGTTTTTTTTTTAATAATTTGAGTATACAACCTAAGTTATAAAAAATACTTTTGGCGGTCCAGTTTTTGGCCTACCAGTTGCCGACCGCTACCCTAGACCATAGGGATGTTTAAAACCTGTGATACGCAACTATAGTAACAGTTTTTTTCTGATTCTGTATTTCACGATGTTTTAGACAATACGCTTGGTTTGACGCATATATCACACATAATGATCATGAATTTCTAATTTATCATGTCACATTGTCTATAGGTATCACATGTATTTCTGAAGAAATGGGGTCAAGTTTATTAAACTACTATTGTTGCATATCATTGGCTGATTATTAATTTGCTACACTGCCATTATAGTCAGACACTCTGCCGCGGTGGAGTAGCCGAGCGGTCTAAGGCGCCTTGCTGTGGAGCGCGCGGTAGCTCGTCGTCGGAGGTTCGAGTCCTCCCTGGGGCATGGGTGTGTGTGTTGTCCTTAGGTTGGTTTACCTTGATTGATTGATTTTCTCAGGGAACCCAAAACTGTCTTGCTCCAAACCGCCACAGCCCGCACCGAAGCTAAGTTTATTGTGCGGTATCGCTCCCTGTATATCTACTAAAGCCAACCAATGCCCTTGAACAGTTTAAGGAGTCCCTTTACCAGTTCTTTATTAGACACAATTTCTTCGGGTCTGGTTGCTCCAAATGTTCTATCCCTTTTACTCTCCAATGCAATGCATTCGAAGATTATATGTGATGCAGTTTCATCACCGTCATCACAGATCCTACATTTAGGGTCCTCTTCTGTTATTCCCATTGTATGTAGGTGTTTTTTGAAATTCCCATGGCCAGTCAGCAATCCAACCATGAGTCTAATCTCTCTCCTGTTCAGGCCCAGGATTGCAGAGCTTCTTTTAAAAAATGTCTTTGGCATCATTACCTTGCCATGTTTCTGTTGATGGACTTTGGTCCAATATTCTACGTGTTGTCTTCTGAGCCAGTTACGTAGCTCCAATTTGATCACTGCCTTGGTGATTGTCAGGACAGGTTCCGGTCCAATAAATGGAGTCTCTGCCCCCATCCTGGTTAATCTGTCGGCATGTTCGTTGCCACTGATCCCCGAGTGGCCAGGGACCCACAATAGGTTTACCCTATTGCTTTCCCCTAGCTCCACCAGAACCTGTGACATTCTGCAACAATTTTAGATCTTGTTGCAGGAGCTGCCAGTGATTTCAGGGCTGCCTGGCTGAATAGATATAGATGCTATGGTCTTTGAAGCACCTACGCAAATTCTCCTCCACACAGGCCCTGATGGCAGTGATTTCGGCCTGGAATACTGAGGCCAGTTTCCCTAGAGAGATGACACCCTCCAGTCTTGGCTGCACCCAGTATACCCCGGCCCCAATGCCTTGGTCTGATTTCGACCCGTCAGTGAACCAGACAATAATCCCCCGTACGGTGTCGAACTATTTTCTCCCACTGCTCCCTACTTCCAATTGTTATATTGAAAGGCTTGTTGAAGCAGCATGGGGTTATAATATTAATGGATTATAATAATGGTTTACCTTAGTTTAAGTATTTTGAAAGCTATGGACTGATGACCACGCAGTTTGGTCCGATAGATTTACAAACATTTGATCATTTTTTGTCAAACACTTTCTGGGAAAAAAGTTGGTTGTGCAGCTTGAACATCTAGCATACTCGCCAGATATGAATCCACCAGACCTCTTCCCATTCCCTCCACTCAAATTCGGTTTGAAATGAAAGAGATTTGACGACATTCCTGACAGCCAACGATACGTGACGAGCCTTATGAACACCTTCAAAGTTCGGAGGACACGTATAACAGAGCTCAGTGGCGCATAGTTATCGGAGGTGGCTATTTCCAAGGAGCGTACGGTAACTGTAGTTCTAGATTTCTACGTTAGTGCTACAGGACTATCCACCGAACTGTGTCATAGGTTATACATTGAGCAATAAGCAGTTAAAATTGGACACTTCCAAAATAGAATTTTTACTGCAATTCGCCTATACTACCCCTTTCTGAAATCCTGGGCATTAAAATTGCTACACCGCGAAGGTGACGTGGTACAGAGTCGAAATTTAACCGACAGGAAGAAGATGCTGTGATATGCAAATGATTAGCTTTTCAGAGTATTCACAAAAGGTTGGCGCCGGTGGCGACAGCTACAACGTGCTGACATGAGGAAAGTTTCCAACCGATTTCTCATACACGAACAGCAGTTGACCCGCGTTGCCTGGTGAAACGTTGTTGTGATGCCTTGTGTGAGGAGGAGAAATGCGTACCGTCATGTTTCCGATTTTGATAAATTGCTGCTCGCCTTGGTCGCGATCCAATGACTGTCAGCAGAATATAGAATCGGTAGGTTCAGGAGGGCAATACGGAAAGCCGTACTGGATCCCAACGGCCACGTATCACCAGCAGTCGAGATGACAGGCATCTTATGCGCTTGGCTGTAACGGATCGTGCAGCCTCGTCTCAATCCCTGAGTTAACAGATGGCGACGTTTGCAAGACAACAACCATCTGCACGAACAGTTCGACGACGTTTGCAGCAGCATAGACTATCAGATCGGAGACCATGGCTGCGGTTACCCTTAACGCTGCGTCACAGAAAGGAGCTCCTGCGATGGTGTTCGCAACGACGAACCTGGGTGCACGAATGGCAAAAGTAACTTTTTCGTATGAATCCAGGTTGTGTTTACAGCATCATGATGGTCACATCAGTGTTTGGCGACATCGCGGTGAACGCACGTTGGAAGCGAGAGCCTTTCTGGATATGGAAAATGTTCTACTGCTGCCCAGGCCAGCACATTCTTCAGATCTCTCACCAACTGAAGACGTCTGGTCAACAGTGGCCGAGCAAGTGGCTCGTCACAATACGCCAATCCCTGCTCGTGATGAACTGTGGTATCGTGTTGAAGCTGCATGTGCATCTGTACCTGTACACGCCACCCAAGCTCTGTTTGACTCAATGCACAGGTGTATGCCGTTATTACGGCCAGAGGTGGTTGTTCTGGGTACTGATTTCTCAGGATCTATGTACCCAAATTGCGTGAAAATTTAATGAGATCTCAGTTCTAGTATATTTGTCGAATGAATACCCGTTTATCATCTGCACTTCTTCTTGGTGGAGCAATTTTAATGGCCAGTGGTGCAAATTATTTACAGTTCTTCAGGAAGATCTTGCAGATTGTAGGGCCGCCACTGATAAAATTTTCCGCAGCACGGAAGTGGGTAACCTGTTGCGACCGCAGCGCCCTCGTCGAGTCCTGGAAGTGACGCTTATGCTGTCGCATGCAGCGACTACGCACTTGGCGCCCGGAACCGGCGTGCGCCATGTAGTGTAGTGTAGAGGAGTGTAGCGCAGTGTAGCGGGCGTGGAGTGTCGTGTACTACCAGCTCGTCAGGGCCGAGTGCCCGTTTCTGACGCGTGCACAACACGTGTCTCCACGCTGCCGGTCTGTTCACACGCCCCACGAGAGAGAGCAACCTCGCTCAACTTCCCTCCCCACAAAAACCTCATACTGCTGTAGCCGCACAAACTATAGCCCGATCAAAATTATTCGGACCTATGATACGCCGGATATGCTCACCTTCCCTGGCAATGATGCGGTGTAAGCGAATAGCGAAATTCTGCATGACCCGCTGAAGTATCGCAACGTTGATGCTGTCGACGACCTCCTGAATGCTTGTTTTCATCTCAGCAATGATTCTGCCGTTACTGACGTACATATAGCCTTTATTGGAATGATTAATGCTGCAGCAGTCACTATTTATAAATATTTTTATTGGCACGACGCATTTCGGCAGCATGCTGCCATCATCCGGTGCATTTTTACAGTTACTGGTTACATTCTTGACGTATTATGTTTTGTGTTGTGGATGCCAGTGAGGTTATGTTTGTACAGTTTCAACAGTTTTGATAATCTTGATTAGTCGCAAGGACTCAAATCAGGTGAATAGGTGGGTTGAGGAACAACAGTAATGCGTTTTGAGGTCAAAAATTCACGGATGCAAATGGCCGTGTGACACGGAGCATTGTCATGGTGAAGCATCCACTTGTCTGCAATTTCTGGTCTCACACAGATCACTCTTTTCCTCAACTTTTCAAGGACACTTTTATAAAACACTTGGTTGACAGTTTGTCCTGGTGGAACGAATTCTTTGTGCACGATACCCTTCCTGTCAAAAAAAAAAAAAAAAAAAAAAAAAAAAAAAAAAAAAAAAAAAAAAAAAATCAGCATGGTCTTGATCTTTGACTTGCTCATTCGACATTCGGCCGAGGCGATGACGGAGTGTGCCATTCTTTACTTTGCCGCTTTGTTTCACGATCATATTCAAATATCCAGAATTCATCACCAGTGATCACACAATTGAAGAATTCTTGGTCATTAGCAAACCTCTCAAGAAGATCAAGGCACACGTTTTTTCGAATGTCCTGTTCAGTTGTGAGATTTTTCGGCACCAACTTGGCACAAACCTTTTGCATGTTCAAGTCGTCTGTCACAATTTGATGCACGGTGAAAGTGTTTAAATTTAGCAGTTCACTGGTCATCCTTATTGTTAAACGACGGCCTGATCTCACAAGAGCCCTCACACGATCAATGTTTTCGTCAGTTTTTGAAGTTGAAGGTGTCCCTGAGCGAGGTTCATCTTCAACGTGTTCTCTGCCTTCCAAAAATGATTTGAGCCAGCGGAAAACTTGTGCTCTCGATAAGCACTGTTCCCCATAGGCGTGTTTCAACTTTTCAAAAGTCTCACTCGCGGATTCACCAAGTTTAACCAAAACTTTATTGCACAACGTTGCTCTAAATTCCGATGCTCCATTTCTGTGACGCACAATGAAAACGCAACTTTACTAATGGCGTTGTGGAAACTAATGTGTTAACTGTACGGAGTTGTAACTCGGACTGAGGAAGTGGAAGGGATCAACAATCAGAATTATCATCGGCCGGTAGACACAACGTTGCCAGATCTTCCGCGGTGTTGCCAAGCTCATTACTTTTCTATCACACTTCGTACTTCCTCTTCAACTACCATTTCCTAGTTCTATCAACTATGACGACGATCAAGAAAGTCTTCCGTGTGTTACAGTGTAAAGCGGCTGTTCACGCCCTGTGTTAGTTGACAACTCGAGCCGCTAGGTGGTGTTCGGGTGCGCTGTCGCCCGTTTCACGGCTGAATTTCCGCTGTTATCTTTATAAGCTACTAGCTAAAAACCCGACGTTGCCCGGGTATTTATTTAATCGAGCCTTGAGTTAGTACTTTTCCTACCCACTCCCTCTCTGGCCATCTCCTTTTTTCTAAAAACATGTTACATGTATCAGGCAATATATAGGAAACAAGAAATCACACGTAAAATGCACTCGTTTCGAAGAATCCAATCACGAAATACAACGATAATTATTGTAATAATACCACAGATCGATCACTTGATGTAATGCGCGAAACGTGAAAATCCATTTTTTAAAGTAATGTATTAAAATAAATGTCATATTTACTGCTTTATTTATTTATTCTTATATTTCCTTATTCGTATGCTTATCCTTACAGAGAAAGAGCTGAAGATATTGTAGCACGCATAGACCAAAGAAATGATCCGTGGCATCACGTTTCGCTGTATGTCACCTCCTTGCTATAGAGTCGCAAACGTCATCGCTGGCTTTCGTCCGAATTTTTTTCTATAATTTGACGACTTTCAACGCCCACATCTTCCACCCTCTTACAGCTATCGGTATGGAACTGCTATGGTGTACAACGGGAGACTTCGGACAACAATTACACACACACACCATTCGTTTGCGTTCTGTAGTTTCCGCTGCAGAGCGAAGTATTAACACACACACACGCGTAAAATTTTATATACACCGATAACTTTTCATCGTAATATACTCCACCATTTTATCATTATCAACCCTCAAGCAACAATGCAACCAATAAAATCATTTTCAAAGAGTAATTATTGTTCCGCATTTCGCGTTATATTCTTAAAATTACTAAATATCTATCAGATCGCTATAAAACCGAGCCTAAAACCTTCCTCGGGTATAAATTAGTAACTATACAAATATTGAAGTCTTTGCGACTTGTCGTTCGGACGTGATAAGCGTACGCCGAACAGACATTCACATTTATAGATATAGATAAATAGCTAACCGATCGCCATAAAACCGTGCCTAAAGCCTTCCCCGGGTAGACATTAGTAAGTGTACAAATTTTTAGCTCTATATGTCTTGTGGATCAGACGTGATAAACGTACACCGAACAGACATTCACATTTATAGATATAGATAAAGATCTTCATCCATGGTAGAAGTACTTACAAAATTATATGAGCAGTTTAGTTTTTATACATTTTCTGCATAAGTTGACGCTGTCGTCATATCTATAAACCAATTAAAATACAAGTTAAAACTGATAGTGATAACGACAACATCAAGGAGTTCTTGCATTTAACGTAAATAAAAACAGTACTATTTCGTAATACAACAAGTCAAAGGTAAAATGTAACAGAGAACAGGGTATGTCAAAGATGTAACAAATTGCCAATGTGCTCGCTTCTTGTATCGTTAGCACATGCGTAACGAAATTTCAGCCCTGGCTTTAGAATTTGACTGACGACTTCAATAATTAGAGTAGGAAAAAGTATTTTTCGTAGGCTTTCCCGGCTAATAGTTCTTCATAGTTTCTTCGGGTTTGCTGCCGGATTTTGAAGTCAAACTGGCCCAATATATATTGCAGTTGTCTAAACGAGGAAGATAGGATGTTGTTCGATGAAACTTGTATTGTGGCCAGCACGTCCGGTTTTTGGGACAATGTTTATAAAGAGTCCATTGAAATCAGGCTGTCAGAAAATTTAATTAATGGAGACAAGGGTTTTCCGCTCAGTAGGGCGTGGGACCCGGTTTTATCAAATATGAAAAAACATCGATCTTTTATGGAACCCACCAGATTGCTGGAAGACAACCCATGACTGCGATATATCGCGAGCACCGCCTTTCCGCCTACCCGTCTGTGTGCGGTAGACTACCTGTGGCAGGCCGCGCATTGCGCCTTCACCACTCGCAGGCCTATATAGGACGGCGTTCCATGCCCTCGGCATTCGACTTTTTACCAACGTGTACAGTAACAGTGTGTCCGGTGTCGTGTGTTAGTAATCAATGCCTCCGTGTTCGCCGTCCCCAAGTTTTATTCTGTGCGCCGTCCACTGTCTTCGTTTTTATCCCTAGTGTTTCTGCGATGTACTTTTAAATTGTCGCCGTGGCAAATTGTTTTTACGAACTATGTGTGTTTTAATACTACTCGTCTGCTTCTCGTTTTCTGATATATGTTTGTCCCGTTTGACCATGTACATTTTAGTCCGTCAAAAACTCAGTGTGTCGATTTTCTTTTTCCGCAATTTTATCCCTCTATTTTGTCTATTGTTTTTCTCTATTCTTGTATGTCACATGGCTGAAGAGCGGCCACCGCAGCTGCTGCCAGCCTGCCAACTGTTCACACAGTTGGTTTAAGAATTACAATAAAGGAAAAAAAAAGCCCGCGGCATCAGTTGTCAGCGAGTCCAGCAGCAGCAGTTCCCCTGAGGATGGCGGACGGGTGTACCGCCGAAATATTGCGTCAGATTGACTTCAAAATCTGGCAGCAAACCCGAAGAAACTATGTAGAAAAAAGTAATAAAGAAACTGAAACTTCTCGGCAGATTAAAATTGTGTGCCGGAACCGAGACTCGAACCTAGGACCTTTGCCTTTCGCGGGCAAGCGCACTACCGACTGTGGTATCCCGACACGACTCACGATGACGCCTCACAACTTTACTTCCGCCAGTACCTCGCCTCCTACTTTCCAAACTTGACAGAAGCTCTCCTGCGAAACATACTCCTGGAAGAAAGGATATGGTGGAGACATGGCTTACCACAGCCTAGGGATATATCCAGAATGAAACTTTTCACTCTGCAGCGGAGTGTGCTCTGATATAAACTTCCTGGCAGATTGTGTGGCCGGCCGCGGTGGTCGAGGGGACTGAGGCGCTCCAGTCACGGTCTGCACGGCCACTACGGTCGGGGGTTCGAATCCCCCCTCGGGCATGGATATTTGTGCCGTCCTTAGTTGTAAGTAGTTCATAAGTAGTTTGTAAGTTTAGGGACTGATGACCCCGTAGTTACGTCCCATAGACTCTACAAACATTTGAACATTTTTTTAACAGATTGTGTGCCGGAACCGGGACTCGAACCTGGGACCTTCGCCTTTCGCGGGCATCGTGAGTCGTGTCGGGATGGCACAGTCGGTAGAGCGCTTGCCCGGGAAAGGCAAAGGTCCCAGGTTCGAGTCCCGGTTACGGCACACAATTTTAATCTGCCAGGAAGTTTCATATCAGCGCACACTCTGCTGCAGAGTGAAAGTTTCATTCTGAATAAAGAAACTGTTTGGACTATTACTTCTAGCAGGCGGTGTTCACTATACTCCATATTTAGCCCTACAATTTTCCACGTGAAGGTACTGTGTGGCCGGCCGCGGTGGCCGAGGAGACTGAGGCGCTTCAGTCACGGTCTGCACGGTCACTACGGTCGGGGGTTCGAATCCCCCCTCGGGCATGGATATTTGTGCCGTCCTTAGTTGTAGGTAGTTCATAAGTAGTTTGTAAGTTTAGGGACTGATGACCCCGTAGTTAAGTCCCTTAAGCTTGACAAACATTTGAACATTTGAATTTGGTACTGTGTGTGGTCGAAACGCCAGTAAAAGTCTGAGGCAGTGGAGTTTGTCATTTATTTGTACTTACAGGTCCTGAGAGTAGCAGTAAGTGAGCGCTGCTGAGTGTTTTAGACTGAGGCACGTGTGTGTTTGTGTGTGCAGTAGCCCTCGCTGGCAGCGTAAACCTCAGCTGCTGCTACAGCCTGTTGGCAGGGCAGGCGGCGTTGGCTGCGGTAGGCGGATTGTTACGGCCTTTTAAGTGCAATCTTTACGGTCGCGTTTAACGGCCGGCCATCATCAAGATAAGCCAATCGCCGCCGCTGCCCCCTCGACACTTGTTGGCGTCGGCGCGCCTACACACACACACACAGACGCACACACACACACACACACACACACACAGGCCGGCAGAGCGTTTTGCTTGCTGTTAGCGGCCCCGGCCAATAAAGTTTACGACCGCGAGGTCGGCAAACGTTTCCTCCTCTCGCCCAGCTGTCTCTGCTAACTCGCCGAGTTGTCCACCATGGCCACACCGACATTCCTGCCTGCACTGCGACTTAAACAAGGTGAGGACGCCTACTCGTCAAATTTATGTAGCGCGTGGTGAGACACGAAAGTGCACCAAGTGGGAACTTTGGCCCCAATTGTGCGACTGGATTCACGATTTCCTATCAGAAAGGACACACTTCGTTGTAATTGACGGTAAGACATCGAGTAAAACAGAAGTGATATCTGGCGTTCCCTGAGGAAGCGTTCTAGGTCCCCTACTCTTCCTTGTGTTTATAAACGATTTAGGAGACAATCTGAATAGCTCTCTTAGACTGTTCGCGGATGATGCCGTTGTTTATCGGTTAGTGATCAAAAGCAACTGCAAAGCGATTTAGACCAAATTTCTACATGGTGCCAATATTGGCAATTGACACTAAATAAAGAAAGGTGTGAAGTAATACACACGTCCACTAAAAGAAATCCGCTGAACTTAAATTAGTCAAACCTTAAGGTCGTAAATTCTAGCAAATACCTAGGGGTTACAATTACGAACAACTTAGACTGGGGAGAACACAAAGAAAATATTCTGGGGAAGGCGAACCAAAGGTTACGTTTTATTGGCAGAACGCTTCGAAGATGCACCAGCTCCACCAAAGAGACTGCCTACATCACACTCGTGCGTCCTCTCCTGGAGTACTGTTGCCCCTTGTGGGACCCTCACCAGGTGGGACTGACGGAAGAGATTGAGAAGCTTCAGAGAAGGGCAGCTCGTTTTGTTTTATCACGTTACGGGGGGCGAAAGCGTCTCGAAAATGTTGCACGAATTGGGGTGGAAATCATTAAAAGAAAGACGTTATTCATTGCGGCGTGATCTGTTTGCACAGTTTCTATCACCGACTTTTACTTCTGAATGTGAAAATATTTTTCTAGCACCCACCTACTTAGGGAGACATGACCATCCCAATAAATACGAGAAATCAGATCGAAAACGGTACGATTTAGGTGTTCCTTCTTCCCGCGCGCTATTAGCGAATGGAACGGTAGAGAAAAGTTATGAAAGTGGTTAATGAACCCTCTGCCAGGCACTTAAATGTGATTTGCAAAGTATCGATGTAGATGTAGACGTAAAAGGAATTCCGATACGGTCTATCACCATATGCACCTTATCAACCGTCTCTGTGAGGGCGTATTTAGAAAGCGTTGTTTGGCTCAGCGGTAGGAGATCGGATTCGTATTAAGAAGGTCGCGGGTTCAGCTCCACCGGCGGCATTTTTTTTCTGCTCCTTGGCAATGCGTACACCTACATATTGTTCCCGTAGGGATCGTGAGGACAAAATTAGATTAATTACAGCACGCACGGAGACATTTGAACAATCATCTTTCCCACGCTCAACCCGTGAATGGAATGGGGAAAAAACCCTAATAACCGATACAGTGGGACGCACCCTCTGCCATGCACTTCACAGTAGTTTCCAGACTATTGATGTAGATGTAGACTGACGTCACAATTAACAGCAACATCATATAGGTCATTTTATCTGTATCTATAAATGTGAATGTCTGTTTGGTGTACGTTTATCACGTCTGAACCACAACACATAAAGAGCCAAACATTTGTACAGTTACTAATGTCTAGCCGGGGAAGGCTTTAGGCACGGTTTTATGGCGATCGGGTAGCTGTTTATATATATATTAATGTTAATGTCTGTTCGGTGTACGCTGATCACGTCCGAACGACAAGACGCAGAGACTTAAATATTTGTACAGTTACTAATTTATACCTAAGGAAGGTTTTAGGCACGGTTTTATAGCGATTTGATAGATATTTAGTAATTTGAAGAATATAACGCGAAATGCGGAACAATAATTACTCTTTGAAAATTATATTTACTCTTTGAAAATGGTTTTATTTGTTGCATTGTTACTTGAGGGTTGATAGTGGTAAAAGGGTGGAGTAAATTGGGATGAAAAGTTATCGGTGTATATAAAATTCTACGTGTGTGTGTGTGTGTAATATTTCGCTCTGCAGCGAAGACTACAGAACGCAAACGAATGATCTGTGTGTAATAGTTGTCCGAAGGCTCCCGTTGTACACCATAGCAGTTCCATGCCGATAGCTATTAGGGGGTGGAAGATTCAATCAAAAACACATTGAAGAACACACTTTCAGTTTTTCTCAAATTTTCCAATTTTCCGGTAGATTTGCCAAAAAAAAATTGTTCATACAAACTTTTTCCTGCCAAGCCGTACTCAAGTGATGCCCTTCAACCATGTGGCAATTTTTATTCAAAGAAAAAAATTTCTTTCTGTTTTTCCCATCAAATATTTATTTGATGGGAACCTTGTTCTTGCTTACAACATGAAATATACAAAATTTTATCGCAATTGGACGGAAAAGCTGTTTCTGTTTTTCCCGATTTTCCTCTTTTACGGACAACTTTTCCATATTTTATCACCGTTTAAACCTTTCCTGGACTTACACGAATATTTCAAGAGTAAAATTAGCCAAATCGGTTCAGCCGTTCTCGAGTTTAAGCGAGACTAACGAACAGCAATATGTATCTAAACAAACAAGTTCGGCTGCCAACAGCTCAGTTAAAGTGTTCTTATTAAGAAGGAACGAGTCAATGTTTCTTCGAACGCAGTATATTGTCACTTTCTCAATATCCCATTATGGGTGAACCGATTTGAATAATTTTAATCTTGAAATATTCGTGTAAGTCCAGGGAGGGTTTAAACGGTGATAAAATATGGAAAAGTTGTTCGGAAAAGAGGAAAATCTGGAAAACTGAAACAGCTTTTTCCAGTGAGCTATCAATACAGTTCGTCCAGTTGCGATAAAATTTTGTGCATTTCATGTTGAAGGCAAGATGAGGGTTTGCATCAAATAAAAATTTGGAAAAGTCGTCCGGAAAAGAGGAATATTTAAGAAAAACAGAAAGCGATTTTTTTCTACGAATAAAAATAATTTGTCTCATGGTTGTAAGAGTATCACTTGCATACGGCTTGACAGGACGAGGTATTTATGAAATAATTTTTTAAATCTACCGGAAAATTGGAAAATTTGAGAAAAACTGAAAGTGCGTTTTTCAATGTGTTTTCGATTGAATATATATACTGAATGGCAAATTGAGAAAGTCACAATATACTGTGTTCCAAGATAGATTGACTCGTTCCTTCTTAAGCACACTTTAACGGAGCTGTTGGCAGCCGAACTTGTTTGTTTACATCGCTTCGCTACTCGCTTCAGCGGGAAGGAAGCGAACGAATTTACCAACGCCGGTCGCGGTAACAGGTTTTATCGGCCATAACTGTCGTTGCTTATGACGGTGTAAGCGCGCCCGTGGCTCGCTTGTTTTACGGGCCCTACGAGTGCTGCCGTAACGGCGTTTATCGCGAAACAAAACCCGCCACTCAGGCGCTCGTAAAACGTGTGACGTGAACGGAACGGGGGGAAGGGGAGTGAAGGGGGGGGGGGGGAGGGGATGGGAGGGGTTTCTCGAAACGCGTTAAAGCGAGCGCACGAAATCCACTCGGCGATGGCAAGTTGGCGAGGCGAATGCGGAGGGATCGAAAAAAAAAAAGTGAGAGAGAAACGAGGCAGTGAGGGGGAGAGAGGGACAGATTGAGTGAGAGAAGAGAGAGATGGAAGTCGTAAATGAGACGTAACGATAGGGCAGGTTGTAAAAGTACTGCCCGCGGCGCGCTGAATGGCCGGCGGGACGAGTGAATGAATAAGCGGATCGGTGAATGAATGGCGGCAGTTAGGACGGCGAGGGGGAGAGCAGTACGACATTAAACGAGCGGCAGTAAAATCTTACAGTAGCGGCCGCGCCCCGGTGGCACAGTTCGGAGGCTGAGGCGGCGGCAGTGGCGGGGAAGGTGTTAAAGCAGCGAGTGAGGTCTTTGGCGGGAGTCAAAGATATATAAACAAGGTAGTTAGCATGGAGTTTACGAGCGGGCGGCCTGGCCGTGATCTTTTATGGCTTTTTAAATGGAGTCGCGGCGAGGTTTTACGGGCCGTATAAGAGCGAGCGGGCCTTGTTTATAGGCGGACGGCGGCCGAGTAGAGGCGTTCGGCCGCTTCAAGGCGAAGGGGGGCGGGGGGGGGGGTCTCCCAGACACACTGTTCCCGTAATTGGCTGCCCCCGAGTCACGCCTTTTATGGCTCGTTAAACGCTATCGGCCAGCTGTGGAAGCAACAAGTGACGCGTTTCGGATCAGAGCGAGGGGGGAAAAATACGTACGTTAATATATGGATCGCTACAGTCTCTATCAGAAGCGGCCGGTGATAATATGCTAATGTGCTGCAGCACACTGTAAATATATTACTAAAATTATGCCATTTCTCTTCGAAAGCGAGCGAGAAATCGTTGTAAAATTACATCCTTTCTCTTGGAATGCGACCCAGATATCACAATAAAATTATGCCAATTCCCTTCCAATACTATTTGAACTGGTGTGTAGGATGTATGAGACAGGCGAAATACCTTCAGACTTTAAGAAAAATGTAATAATACCCATTCCAAAGAAATCAGGCGCAGACAGGTGTGAAAATTATAGAACCATCAGTTTGATAAGTCATGGTTGCAAAATTTTAACACGAATTATCTACAGGAGAATGGAAAAGGTGGTAGAAGCTGACCTCGGGAAAGATCAGTTTGGATTCAGGAGGAACGTAGAAACACGGGAGGCAATACTCACTTTACGTCTTATCTTAGAAGATGGATTAAGGAAAGCTAAACCTACATTTTTAGCTTTTGTGGATTTGGAGAAAGCGTTTGACAATGTTGACTGGAATACACTCTTTCAAATTCTGAAATCAGCGGGGGTAAGAAACAGGGATAGGAGAGTTAATTACAACTTGTACAAAAGCCAGACCGTAGTTATTAGACTCGAAGAGCATTAAAGGGAAGCATCAGTTGGAAAGGGAGTAAGACAGGGTTGTAGCCTTTCTCCGATGCTATTCAATTTGTACATCGAGCAGGCGGTGAAGGAAAGCAAGGAAAAATTTGGAACAGGAATTAAAGTTCATGGGGAAGAAATAAAGACATTGCGTTTTGCTGATGACATTGTAATTCTGTCAGAGACAGCAAAGGACCTGGAACAGCAATTGAATGGAATGGACAGTGTGTTGAAGAGAGCGTATAAAATGAACATTAACAAGAGCAAAACAAAAATAATGGAATGCGGTCTTAGAAAATCAGGCGATGCTGAAGGAATTCGATTAGGTAACGAAACAATGAAGGTGGTAGATGAGTTTTGTTACTTGGGTAGTAAAATAACATGCGATGGTCGCAGTACAGATGATATAAAATGGAGAATGGCAATGGGAAGAATAGCATTTTTGAAAAAGAGAAATTTGCTAACATCGAATATTAATTTAAGTGTAAGGAAGTCTTTTCTGAAGGCATTTGTGTTGAGTGTTGCCTTATACGGTAGTGAAACATGGACGATAAGCAGTGCGGACAGGAAGAGAATAGAGGCTTTTGAAATGTGGTACTACAGAAGAATGCTGAACATTAGGTGGGTAGATCGCATAACTAATGAAGAGGTACTGAACAGAATTGGTGAGAAAAGGAATTTTTGGCATACCCTGACTAAAAGAAGGGATCGCTTGGTAGGAAACATTCTTAGACATCGAGGAATCGTAAATTTAGCATTGGAGGAAAGTGTGTGGGGTAAAAATCGCAGAGGGTGACCAAGAGACGCGTATAGTAAGCACATTCAAGTGGATGTGGGTTGTCGTTCTTATGAGGAGATGAAAAGGCTTGAGTAGGGTGGAGAGCTGCATCAAACCAGTCTCCGGACTGAAGACCATAACAACAACACGTATTAGAATGCTAGTAATAAGGATGAAAACACATTCTGGAGCGCTCTCCCCGCGATAGTTGGAAACCAGCTCCGTGTGCTGAAGTGGGATTCAGCCGCGCTGGTATGTGCGCAGAGAGGCGGCGCAGTCGTCTGTTCGCGAGTGCGCATGCGCAGACGTGACGTCAGGCCTGGCGACTCGTGTGTGCTGAGACAGACTGCAGCACCAGATAAATATTTATCTTCGTGCTGCGTGTAACGCTTGCGGAAGAATAGTATATGACGAATATTGTGGCATACAGTGTCAAATAGCGCACTGGCTTAGGCGGCTTGCGTGTTGTCTCTCAAACCTACTTGTGTGAGGCTCGTATTCAAATACCTCTGAGTGCAATTTTTTTTAATTTCTTTAAATAAAACTTCAATCACAAACAACATTAGTAATGTATAGCCAACATGCGAGTGAAACTGCGCTTTTCAGCCAATCAGTTTCATTGGCCACTTGTGTAGAATGCAATTGACGTGGTGGGGATATTGCTAAGCTCCGTTATTTCCAGTGTCAATCACGATTTTTATTTTAGTATATTTTGTTTCCTGTTTATTTTTGTAGTATTGTAGCACACTGGTCAAATTTTGTACGAGCCGTCACTGGTCTCTATAATGAGTGATCGGAAAGTGTGATGGGGCCACGTATGGAGGTATTACTTTCGCTACCTGATCCACATACTGTCATATACAGGCTATAAATTTTTTAAGTTGCCAAACCAGAATAAGCTTCATGCGAAACACAACTCGCTCTTTATTCACACGAAGTGATGGGTGCTATCGACAAGGGTTCGCAAATCGATTCCGTATTTCTTGATTTCCAGAAGGCTTCTGACGCCGTACCTCACAAACGGCTTTTAATCAAATTGCGTGGTTATGGTATATCGCCCCAAATGTGCGACTGGATAGGGGATTTCCTGTCAGAGAGGACACAGTTTGTGGTAATCGATGGTAAGGCATCGACTAAAACAGACGTGATATCGGGCGTTCCACAGGGTAGTGTTATTGGTCCTCTGCTGTTCCTTATTTACATAAACGATTTAGGGGAAAATCTAAGTAGCTCTCTTAGGTTGTTTGCAGATGACGCCGTCATTTACCGTCTAGTAAAGTCATATGAAGATCAAAATCAACTGCAGAACGATGTGAATAAGATTTCACTATGGTGTAAAAATTAACAATTGACTCTAAATAATGAGAAGTGTGAAGTCGTCCACATTAGAACGAAGAGAAATCCGTTAAACTTTGTTTACAAGATAAATCAATCAAAAGTGAAGGCCGTAAATTCCACAAAATACCTTGGAATTACTATTACTTGAGACTTAAATTGGAAAGAACACGTAGATAATGTCGTGGGAAAGGCGAACCAGAGACTGCGTTTTATTGGCAGAACCCTTAAAAGATGCAACAGAACTACAAAAGAAACTGCATACACTAGGCTTGTTCGTCCATTTTTGGAGTACTGCTGCCCAGTATGGGATCCTTATCAGGTGGGTTTGGCGGAGGACATCGAAAGAGTCCAAAGAAGGGCAGCTCGTTTTATACTGTCACGATACAGGGGAGACAGCGTTACGGAAATGATGCAGAATCTGGGATGGGAATCATTACAACAACGGCGCTTATCTCTGCGGCGTGGGCTACTTACGATAAATCGCCAACATTCTCCTCCGAATGCGAAAATATATTGATGACTCCCACTTACATAGGTAGAAGAGATCATCAGAATAAAATACGAGAAATCAGACCTCGAACGGAGAGATTCAGGTGTTCATTCTTTCCGCGCGCTATTCGAGAATGGAATGGGAGATAAATAGTATAATGGTGGTTCGATGAACCCTCTGCCAGGCACTTAAATGTGATTTGCAGAGTATCCCATGTAGATGTAGATACTCCACACATTCCTAATATTTCCCCATGCGATTCCCATATTTCTCGGATTCTAATACATAGATCAGTATATTTACTTTGCCAATAACTTATTTAAATATTCTGTAGTATAACCGATCGAGCTCGTGAAGTCTGGTTTGCTCATTTATTTATTTCATACATTATATTACTGCTAATAAACAAATAAATAATACTGCTGATAAATAATAAAATGCCACGATATCTGAAGTGCTTAGTTTACGACAGTGTTAGAATCTGAAAGGAAAACGACCACTTTGTTGGAAATTGTTGGCAAGGGTTACTTAGTGCCAGTCTAAAAACTTAAACATTTTCTGATTTCATTTCGGAAGTGTAACTTAACAGTGTGTGAGATTCTACACGATAATTTAAAGAGTGTTGATATGTTAATTCGTCAAACCAAGAATTGAACTGTTCTGAGGTGACGATTATTTCTTGTTGTCTGATCGCGAAACGGACAAGTATCTAAGCTTCGTCAGTGATTACTTAGTTGAGCAATTTGCTACCATTCTCACAACGGCGTTATCGCGTCTGTTCTGATATTTTTAAATTTTTTAAATCCTAATTTATTATCTTTGTTTGTGTAGGGCCACTTCCAACAAAACAGTTCATGGGTTTGAATAAACATCACACAGAGTTACCTGGGGTTGCCTACATTATTTGTAAATGCTAGAATAAAACCTATTTTATCAAGTAATCATTTATATATGTTTTGTATTTCATCATTATTTCGCAAATGTTAGTCTATGAATAGAATGTTTGACTGTAGAATAACAAGTACGACTTGTGATTGCAGCTATTGTAGTTGTTGGACATGAAAGCAGACCTGTACGGTTGGGCTCGTAGATTATATAGAGACATAATTCATTCACACACCCTACATTCTCCATTACGTGTTGGCCAATACAACATAGTTTGGTCAACAACAAAAAAATGTTCAAATGTTTGTTAAGCTTATGGGACTTATCTACGGGGTCATCAGTCCCTAAACTTACAAACTACTTATGAACTACCTACAACTAAGGACGGCACAAATATCCATGCCCGATAGGGGATTCGAACCCCCGACCGTAGTGGCCGTGCAGACCGTGACTGGAGCGCCTCAGTCCCCTCGGCCACCGCGGCTGGCCCTCTTCATCTCCTCATAAGAACGGCAACCTACATCCGTTTCGATCTGCTTACTGTGTTCTTCTCTTGGTATCCATTTGCGATTTTATCCGACATACTTCCCTCCAATGCTGATTCCTTGACGTCTTAGCATGTTTCCTACCAATCGATCCAATCAATGTATGCCAAAAATTCATTTCTTCCCAATTCTGTTCAGTAATTTCTCATTACTTATGCAATCTATCCACCTAATCTTGAGCATTGTACTGTAGTACCGCATTTCAAAATCCTCCGTCCTCCTGCCGTCTTATCTATTTATAGTCAAAGTTTCACTACTGTGCAAGGCAGCACTCGAAACAAATACCCTTAGAAAAGAGTTCCTTACACTTAAATTAATATTATATGTTAGCAATCTTCTCTTTTTCAAAAACACCTTTCTCCATATAGCCCTCTGCATTTTATATCCCTTGTAGTGCGACCATCGTAAGTTATCTTACTGCGCAAGTAACAAAACTCATTTACCACCTTTATCGTTTCGTTGCCTAATTTAATAACTGAGTATCTTAAAGTGCATTTCATAACCCTTACTATGTTCATCCTGTACGCTCCTTTCAACACACTGCCCATTCAGCTCAGTTGCTCTTCCAGGTCTTTTGCTTTCTCTGAGAGAATTGCAATGTCATCAGCAAAACACTATGTTTTCATTTTTTCACACTGAACTTTAATTCATTCTCCGAATTTCTCCTTGCTTTCCTTCACAGCTTGCTCAATGTTCAAACTGAATAAAATTGGAGGAAGGCTACAACCATGTCTTACTCCATCTCCCACTAATGTTTCATTTTCATGTCCTTCAACTCTTGTACCTACTGTCTCGTTTTTGTACAAGTTGTAAATAATCCTCCGTTTCCTATATTTTACCCTTAATGACTTCAGAATTTCAACATCTCCAAAACTAAAAGGTAAAGCAGTCAACAATCCGAAGATTGGTTTGAACACCACAGTGCTTTACTAGGCATGGTCCTGTTTGGAGGTGGTATGCCGTTGCCTTCCTCCGACCTTCGAGCTGACTTACCCAGCCAATTATAGGGGGACCTACAGTTTAACGTGGGTTCCGAACCACAGTGCTACTCGGTATTTTTCACATCAGCAGTACTGCCATGAAAGCTAGAAATGTGGGTTTGCCTTTCCTTGGTGTATTTTCGAAGACAAGTTGTAGTGTATTTCTTCCCGTGTTCCTACATTAGAAGTAACAAAAAAAAGTCACACAAGGATACACATATCTAGAAGTCTTCAGCTGCAATACTGAAGTATTGCGCCAGTTTCTGATTTATTTCTTTAAGCACAGGCAGATCCTTAGACAGTGGTATATAACTCTCTGACAGTCTGATTGTGGTAGTAAGATTCTAGTGCTAGGCGATACTTTTTCATTTTTTACTGTAGAAAGTACTCATCTTCAGATAAAGGAAGTGGTGATTCTGACTACCCTAGTACGATTTCCTTCCTAAAACAAACTTTAGTTTCGTCTCGACCCATCTTCATTACACATCTGTTCGTGTGTTTGTGATTCATAGACCGCGATACCGTTTGACCGACCATTTCACAGATTCCCATGAAACTTCCACCCCCCCCCCCCCAAACACACACACAATCAATTATATGCAACCCGTGGTATGCTGCACGGTGGAGAGTACTTTACAACAGGGTTCGATATCACACACAGACATGCCATTTCTCATGGGGATTTTTGTAGGCCACTGTATAGCGCACGTCGGAGGCTACCGAAAATCGAAGAAAATTGTGTAGACAGAAACAAATCTCTAGTTGTAAATATATAAGTAAATAGAGGGGGAGAAGCAGACAAAGTGAAGACAGAGGAACACGTCCACAGAAAGAGTTAAAAAGAGGTGATTATAGGTGGAGATAAATAAATACCCAAGCAACACCAGATTGATTGTATTACAATAGATAATTACTTTAAAAACTTTAAACTGAAAATTTTATAACAGAGAGGTTAGACTGACCAAACATTTACAAGCCGAGGCAGTTTACCAGGAAGCTAGGGGCCACATTAACAGGTGAACATGATAATCTGGCGACCAAGCCAGATCACACCGATACCTCCTTCCACTACCTCAACCAGAAAGCCAGGGAACGGTATATTATACCGTAAAAATTAAGCTGGAAATTGATTCAAAATGTTTGTTTCACCTGATCATATTAGAAGCTTTTGATGCGTGACATGAAGTGACACTGTAGCACTAACCTTGGTGTAGGTTTCTCAGTCGTGGCCTGGTGAAATGTGAATACACATATAAAAACGCTTGCAGGAATTAGATGGCTGAAGTGTAGAAAAGAATAATTAAGAACTGTAACGTCTGCTCTTTTGGATATACCTGCTGTAGTCTTAATGTTGAAATCCCACTCAGTTCCAGGTGTATTAATCCTGTGTTTATTGGGCGGTGTAGGTGTTTAGCAATTAGTTACAGACGAATGGAAGGACTTGTGGAATCCGATCTCGGGGAAGATCAGTTTGGATTCAGGAGAAAGGTAGGAACACGGGAGGCAATACTCACATTACAACTTATCTTTGAAGATAGGCTAAGGAAAGGGAAAACTACGTTTTTAGCGTTTGTCGATTTGGAGAAAGCTTTTGACAATGTCGACTGGAATACACTATCCCCAATTCTGAAGGTAGCAGGGGTAAAACATAGGGACCGAAGAGTTATATTCATCCTATACAAAAACCAGACAGCGGTTATTAGAGTACAATTTTTCAAATTCTGAAGTCAGCAGGGGTAAAATACAGGGAAAGGAGAGTTATTTACAACTTGTACAGAAGTAAGACCGCAGTTATCAGACTCGAAGGGCATGAAAGAGACGCTGAGGTTGGGAAGGGAGTAAGACAGGGTTGTAGCCTTCCCCCGATGTTGTTCAATCTGTACATTGAGCAGGCAGTGAAGGAGTGGAAGGAGAAATTTGGAGAGGGCATTTTGAAGGGAGAGATTGCGGTTTGCTGATGACATAGTAATTCTGTCAGAGACCGCAAAAGATCTCGAAGAGCAATTGAATGGAATGGACAGAGTCTTGAAAGGAAGATATAAGATGAACATTAACAAGAGTAAAACGAAGGTAATGGAATGCAATGTCAGAAAATCAGGCGATGCTGAAGGAATTAGATTAGGTAATGAGACAATAAAAGTAGTAGATGAATTTTGTTATTTGGGTAGCAAGATAACTTCTGATGGCCAAAGTAAAGATGATATAAAATGCAGAATGGCTATGGGAAGAAAAGCGTTTCTAAAGAAGCGAAACTTGTTAACATTCAATATTAATTTAAATGTTAGAAAGTCCTTTCTGAAAGCATTTGTTTGGAGTGAAGTGGTGCTACAGACGAATGACGAAAATTAGGTGGGTAGATCACGTAACTAATGAGGAAGTGCTTAACCGAATCGGGGAGAGAAGGAGTTTCTGGCATATCCTAAGAGAAGGGATAGATTGGTTGGACACATTCTGAGACATAAAGGAATTCTCAACTTAACATCAGAACGAAGCGTGTGGGGTAAACACCGTAGAGGGAGACCGAGGGACGAATATACGAGGTGCGCCCAGAAAGTAAGTTCCGTCTCAATTTATCTCCGCTGCAGCGCTGCGACTGCAGTTCCGCACATGCGTTGTAGACTATGTGCATCAAGGAGAAGAACATGCGCCATTTGGAGATCGCTGTCAGTTACGTACGCTTTGTTGTGCTTGTTTGAAATGTCGGCGTTGATTGAAAATCCCGCCGCCGCCTGTGAAATCAGGTCGGTGATTCGGTTTCTGAATGCGACGAAAGTGAAACCAAGTGAAATTTATCGGCAAATTTGCGATGTTTACGGACCAAATGCGATGAGTGATTTGATGGTGAGAATATGGGTCCGACAGTTCAATGGCGGGAGTAGTGATGTGCACGATGAAGAATGAAGTAGGCGTCCACCTTTGGTTACAGAAGAACTGGTTCACGCGATTGATGACAAGATCCAGGAAAACCGTAGGTTTACAGTTAGTCTTTCCTTGGCGGCCATCACTTCACCAATGACGACGAACTGAAAGAAACTATTGCCAACTGGTTGAAGACACAGGCGGCAGATTTCTATGAAGAAGGTATACAAAACCTGGTGCCACGCTATGTCAAATGCCTGCAAAATTTCGGCAGTTATGTGGAAGAGTAGTTTAAGAGTTGTAGAATTTTGTGTAACAAAAATTTCTTCTGTTCTGTGCACAATTTCATTTTATTGCGAAACGGAACTTACTTTCTGGACGCGTCTCATAGTAAGCAGATTGCACAGGATGTAGGTTGCCCAACGTATTCTCAGAAGTAGAGACTTTCACAGGTCAGGGTAGCGTGGAGAGCTGCATCAAACCAGTCTACGGACTGAAGACCACAACAACAACAACAACAACAACAACAACGACAACAGATGTTTATCGGAACTGCCTAGTAAGCTGGAGGTGCTGGGTTCGATTCCCGACCCCGGCACTAATTTTGATATCTATATGCTGCATAGTTACACCACCTACCAGCATCTGAGATAAAAACTCCATATGTCTTCTGCTAACAGGGTCGCTGGGAATGAAAGGATCTTGCGGCAGAGTGTCGTAAGTTCTACATTTAGATGCTGCAGTGGGCAATAACACATGAGTGAGCTTTCCCCCTACAATCCTGTCGAATTTATAAAAATAAAAGTGAGTCGCGTCTGCGATGAAAATAAATAAAAAATAAAAATAAAAAACAGACTCGAGGGACCGGTCTGTGTGAACTGGCGAAGAACCAGAGCGTGGCTTGGCGCGGCGTAGAAAGAGGTTCGAAAAACGTTGCGCCGGCAACTGTTCCGCTCCGCCACACACACACACGCACACACACACACACACACACACACGCACACAGAGACACCTCACAAAGAGCCACAAATCACTGTGGGCGCGACAGGCCACCTTAGCAAGTGTACGAGCACACCTAACGCCGCATGCCTAATCGATATACGGCAGAGAGAGAGAGGCAGAGGGAGGCTCGACAAACGAACTCGTATATATTCACGGACGCCGGGCGCAGCCTTTATTTACGAGCGGGGCCCGCGGCCGAACAATGGTGATACATGGGCGCGGTGCGTGGCGGGGGGTGCGGGGCGCCGCCGCCTGGCACTCATCGCTTATTCCGGCCGCGCCGATTCTGCGCCGCGTCAAGGAATTCGCTCGCGGCGCCTGAAGATGCCGGCGTCCGCCGCGGTCGAAACGTCCTCCCGCAACTTCCTGCCACTTACCGCAGTAGCGGCGCACCAGGAAACCTCACTTGTCGTACACAACTCTTTGCACGTCAAAAATGATGATTACGCCTCGCATTCACGGACGCTGGACCCCAACTGGGGCCGTGTTCGGTCTGCCTGGTGGAAGTCTTCTTAGCTGACGCCATTTCGGCGACTTGCGTGTCGATGACGGTTAAATGGTGATTTGGATGTGTCGATGATGTTTAAATGGTGATGAGGATGTGTCGATTATCATTAAATGGTGATGAGGATGTGTCGATTATCATTAAATGGATGAGGACATGTCAATGATGATAAATGGTGATGAGGACGTGTCGATAATGATTAAATGGTGATGAGGACATGTTGATGATGATTAAATGGTGATGAGGACAAGTCGGTGATGATTAAATGGTGATGAGGACATTTCAATGATGATTTAATGGTGATGAGGACGTGTCAATAATGATTCAATGGTGATGAGGACGTGTTGATGATGAGTAAATGGTGATGAGGATGTGTTGATTATTAAATGGTGATGAGGACGTGTCGATGATTATTAAATGGTGATGAGGACGTGTTGATGATTATTAAATGGTGATCAGGGCCTGTTGATGATGATTAAATGCTGATGAGGACGTGTTGATAGACGTGTTGATGATTATTAAATGGTGATGAGAATGTGTCAAGGATCATTAAATGGTGATGAGGATGTGTCAGTGATCATTCAATGGTGATTGAATGGTGATGAGGACGACAAAGTACCCAGTCTCTAAGTGGAGACAAATCCCTGACACGACCAGGAATCGAATCCGGGTCCTCTGCATGGCAATCAACTATGCCACGAGGCACCAAATTATGTCCAGTTTCGATGCTAAATGAGGGCCAGATGACATACTTTAGCATTGCTAAAAATTGTAATACCGGCGGCATAAAATGACGTCATCAAGATGGCGAGCACCCCTGTTTCAAGCGCATACCATGTGACCATCACGATACCTCTCAAACAAATATAAATAAGATGCGAATTATTCAACTCCACCAAATGTGCTTCAACTGATTCACAAACAAGATCTGAGGAATCTTTTATTTGGTCACACATTTCCTCATAAGAAGTAAAGTACTACGAAAGTTTTTTTTTTTTTTTTTTTTTTTTTTTTTTTTTTTTTTTTTTTTTTTTTTTTTTTTTTTAGGGCCAAATTCTCTAAAAATGTTCATTATAATTTTTTTATTACGCCTAGTGTGAGAAATATATTTTTTTATATTTGTTAAGCTTATGGGACTTAACTACGGGGTCATCAGTCCCTAAACTTACAAACTACTTATGAACTAGCTAACACTAAGGACGGCACAAATATCCATGCCCGAGGGGGGATTCTAACCCCCGACCGTAGTGGCTATGAAGACCATGACTGGCGCGCCTCAGTCCCCTCAGCCACCGCGGCCGGCTGCGATGAATAAATTTGCATGCGACACTTAAGTTGTTTCTCTATTTAGATTTCGTAAATATCGGCAAAGATGTTGAAAATCGAAGTTCTTGTAGAAGTCCTGTAGTCTTGAATGTCTCATGGTATATGTAGTCGATTCTTACTTTGAAAGAAGGTCAGGATTTTGTAACAGGTCGATAATAGAACTCTTCAGCACTCAGGTTGAAAGCTTCTTATTTATAGTTACTAATTGAAAGTGGACCCTAGTTTGGAAATTAGATTTCAGTGGCAAGAACTGATTACTTTACTGGCATGTGAACATTTACATTTAAAGAAAATCTCAAACCCGACACATACCATGCAACAAGAATAGAAAATGCCACAATCAGGAAAATGAGGGACTAAGTTGAGCTGAAATAAGAAGATTAGTAATCATTAAATTATTTATTTTCTCTAAAGAAACGTACCTTTGTTGACTTGTCAATAATGGTGATTACAATGGGTTTGTACAATACCGTTCGATATAAATATTCTCGTCCTCTTAATACACAATTTCTCTTCCAATAAGAAATGAAATTTCATCACCCTCTGGCGGGATACATTCATAGGTACGTAAACCA
Organism: Locusta migratoria; assembly: GCA_026315105.1. Lineage (NCBI taxonomy): Eukaryota > Metazoa > Arthropoda > Insecta > Orthoptera > Acrididae > Locusta > Locusta migratoria. The sequence goes on along the minus strand of CM048754.1, from coordinate 75,774,137 downwards.
ATCAGCGAAAACAAATTCGGCACGTGAATCAAAGCCGATCAACCGAACTGCCATGCGACTGTCTGACCTATCTTCTAATCGACCCTTTTACTAGCCTACTCTCCACTGCCCGCCTCAGCGGTCAAAGATGCTGCTGTAGTGCAGATGCTACATCGCAGTTACAAAGATATTATGGTGTGCAGTGATTACAAACATCAAATAAGATTATCGAAGCATATAATAGATGAATTTTACATACAAATAAAGCCGTAAGGCAAATACATGTCCAGATTCACAAAATATCACAGAAAAATCCATAAATAATGATATTCAGCCTATAGCTGCCTGCTTTCAATGTATGTTAACGCTTGTTCAAGTTTATTTTTCGACGCAAGTTACGAAACCAATACATGTCCGCCTTATTGTATAAAAACACAACCAGAGCTATCATTATTTACATTAAGTTCTTTGACACAGTCTACTGTTGACAAACACAACCTTACACAAGCGTGATGGACACTAGACTGAACCCAGAGAGCTTATCGAAATTTCTTTTATAGAATGACTAAGGAGGTTAAAATAAAGGGAGGTGGCACATTGCCTATGCTGAGAACAGGCTTGTCTGAAACCCGAGGGGCCGCGTTTTTGTGCCCAAAACAGATTTGTCGAGTAAAATCATGTGTGAATATTGCCCACTTTACTTAAACTCACTAGTCAGTCATATCGGAGTATTTACTTAGATATGACGTACATTTCAACGACTAGAACTCCTATACACATGTACTACGATGAATGTTTTGGGCAGAAATGCCGGAGTGCGAATTTTGCTGGCTTTACTTTTTCAGTATTACGGCATCTCCATGGATTCTAACTTCCTTGAGAATACCCTAAATTGGACAAGCATATCTGAGATTTTCACCTACTAATTATATCTACGCAAGTGTTACCGAAAAGCTTCGGGAACTCAACTGGGAGTCGATGGAGGGGAGGCGACGTTCTTTTCCAGTAGAGATGGGATAATTGAAACATCTGACGGTTTCGAAACCAATGAAACCGTACCATCTTTGGTTTCGAAACACTGTTTCGAAACCATGAAACCGTGAAGCAATGTATGTTTTGTCATGAAAACTTCGTTCTAGGAGGGCAATATTTTACACTATGTGGACAAGGGTACATACAAGAACCTGTCAACCATAGAGTATATATTTACTTCTTGGTCTGTACGAAACATGTTGATAAATATTTTTCCCATGTTGTTCATGTTGCCAACATAGTCACACGAGGCCGCCCATATGGTAGGTAAAAGTTTCCCCCGTTAGGAACTCACAACTGCAATATGGTACGCATATTACAGTGATGGATCATAAATGCTACTTTCTATACATACTAAATAAATTATAGGGAATAAAGGGCACACTAAATAATCACAAGTAATGCTATGGAATTACAAAAATAATAAAGTAAGAGGCAAGTTCACCACTTGTACGTCTTGACCGTTACATTACCGCCCCAATTCTTTTAACATGAGTGTCGAAAAATTATAACGACAGTAGGTAACTTCCTTTTTTCGCTCATAAGAAACCAACTCTTTATCACGAGATTAAATAAGCGATCAACCATTGTTAGTATAAAAAATGTCATTTCAGGCTTCATGTTGTATCTTATTTTAAAGAATGTAGTTTCACTCCTGTGTCTTTAATATGGTAGATAAACCTAGAATTTAACTGGTTTTTCAATGCAAAACTTTTACATTTATAAAGCAGACATTATGTCATTTCGGAATACAGCAGTCTCTTGCAAACGAATCTTGATATCAGTAATCATAAGCTGCAGTCTCAAGAGTGTCAACTACTGTTTGACACTCTCTAAATGGTTTATATACTAGTAAATTATATGTGTATCTGTGTGGAGCTTCAGTAAAATGAAACACCATATTTCGATACTATTAGTCTGTTCCGCGTTACTGCATTAATGGTTTGAAATACCGGTGTTGTGAAACCGACACGAAACTGAGAAACCGACACGAAACCGTGAAACCGACACGAAACCGTGAAACCGACAGGCAGAAACCGCGAATGTGATCCGAAACAGAACGGAATGAAACCGCATGGTTTCGAAACCGTGAAAGATGCCGGTTTCGAGACCATGAAACCGTTGTGTGTATCGAAACCTGGTTTCGAAACCATGAAACCGTAGCCAACTCTATTTTCCAGAAGTACTGTTGAAGAGAGGGCCGGTATTTGAAGTGGACTGCAAAACCATTCTACTTCCGCCAACCTACATTTCGCGTAAAGACACAAGGATAAGATCAGAGAGATTAGGGCTCAACGGATGCATACAAGCCTTCGTTTTCCCCTCGTTCTGTATGGGAGTGGAACAAAAAAGCAACCAACTAGTAGTGATACTAAGTACCCTCCGCCACGCACCTCTGGGTGGATTGCGTAGTATGTATGTAAATGTAAATGTAGATTTACTCAGTTTACACTAAGAATTTTAAGAGAGACATTTATTGGTCAGATAAACAGTATGACATAAACAAATATATATATAAAACAGTGCAGTTGAAATTGTGTACTGGAAAACGTGAATTGACATTTCTTGGCAAAGTTTCTTTTCAAACTTGTTGTGCGTTTGCGAATATTAAATCAAGTGGAAACTTGAATTTACGTGTGATATGACAATAATTGAACCGGCATCAATACTTCCCAAATGAAGTAGTAAGATAATACGCTTCACTTTCTTTTATGGTATTAAGCAAATCTGAAAATATAAGCGTCAGCATATTTACATAATTTCTTCACAAATTTTTCCTACGTCTGTATTGTGTGAGCAACAATCTGTCGTAGATTATATGTTTTTTTTTTTTTTTTAGCTTCCTTCACTACATTTTAGCTTACAATAATAATGTTATTAACACAACATGGCTATTGGACTGATATTAGTTTAAATGATACAAAAGAAATAATTTTTAACAAAATCAGCTTTCCTTCTGAGAAAAATATTGTGACGAAATAGCAAAATACAATATTAACAAGAAATGCATTGCATAACCTCACATTTAGTCTGCACTATTTTGCTATTTCGTCACAATATTTTTCTCAGAAGGAAAGCTGATTTTTTAAAAATCATTTCTTTTGTATCATTTAAACTAATATCAGTCCAATAGCCATGTCGTATCGTCTATATAAGGGGAAAAATGTTCAACAATTAAGCATTGAATCTTTTTCAGATAAATGAGAAAAAACTTCTGTTTCCATATGAAGTCCTTTCCCAGATACCTGTACAAAAATAAAGTACCAATCAATTCTTTAAATTTATTGCATGTTCGACTTTGGATATGTCCAGGGATACGAAGCAAATATTGACATTTTTACCTACGAGATCCGTCTGAATAGTTTGGTTAATGGTATCAGAAAATATAGGAAACAAGAGTCAAAAAAAAAAAAAAAAAAAAAAAAAAAAAAAAAATAGGTTGTCGCCATTGGCTACAATACACTTTTGACATCGGCTGCTGGAAGCTGTCAGTAAACGCTTCTTGTGGATTCGTTCCAAGCACTGAGATCATGCATCATTGGATCTCCGCAACCTCTCACACAGACTTATTACTCACTGCTTCAACACCATACACTTCTACTAATATCCCATGGGTCGGCGTCGCTGTTTCGTCTAATTTGAAACAGAACTTAAGATGTTAACGCTTTGCGCTCCACGTTGCAATGACACGAGTTCTCACACTGGCCCTGTTAGCTAGTCGCAGCGAGTACCACTGCTCCGCTGCAGCGCTTTGCACAATAGGGAGCGCTTGTTGACATGTCCCTCGATGTGTATGCGCGGATATAAACAAAACTCGCCAGAGCGGTTTGTAAAATATAGGACCATTCACCGAAGTTTCCAGACGCACCTTGTATTTCTATCCAGTTTGCTGTGGATCGATATTGGCACATCGATCGTTTTGGTTTCGATATTTTTCAGAATCTATGCATAGCGGATCGATCTAGAATGAGCTGCCAAATCGACCTTTTTGTATGAGTAACCTATTTCTTGGCATACGTTTTCATTTTGCCTTGAATAATGCAAAATGTTCTGTTGCCGAAATATAGTCAATGCTGTTAGCGTTCTTCATAGCAGAAAGTTGTTCGGATATTCAGTATGGAACGAAGCATGTTGGGGTTTATTCCCATCTGATTGCATTACTGAACCTCCCGATACCAGTAAGGTAAAGCAGTCACCGATCGGAAGATTGGTTTGAACACCACATTGCTTTACTAGGCATGGTCCTGTTTGGAGGTGGTATGCCGTTGCTTTCCTCCGACCTTCGAACTGACTTACTCAGCCAGTTATAGGGGGATCTACAGTTTAACGCGGGTTCCGAACCACGGTGCTACTCGGCAGTTTTCACGTAACACTGACAGAGGGGAAAGAAGTGGAAAGTGACAGATAAAGATCCTAGGACCTGGCGGGGATCGAACCTGCGACATTTGGATTAGCAGTCTGGCACTCTACCACTGTGCAACCGAGTGATACCAGGAATGCATAATAACAGTTATTAATGTAATTAGCCTCTTATCATTTTCTTTTCGAAAACTTTCATTATCATTTTTTCTAATATGACTAGCTGAGGTTATTTTCTATTATTTGACATCGTAGGAGAGTGTTTAATTAGCAAAGATTAATTAGTTCATGCAAGAGGCATATTGTTGTTGTTCCGATAGTATGCTAATTAGTATCTCTGATAAAACTAAGTAAATTCTTTGCTCATAATATTAAAGTAGGTATTACTGTGTTTCACAATTAATGTTAGGGCAGTTGTGCCGTAATTAGTTTCTGTATAATTAGCGTTAATTACGAACGTATTGTTGATAACCCTATTAAATTAAATTTAGATTTGAAACACAATTAACATAACTGAGATTTATATATCAATTTACTCAGTATTATTTACGCTATCTTTTACCTTAGCCAGTTTTATGTAATTGTTAACTTTTCCATTATAATTAATTTAATGAACATAATTAACAATACGTACTTTTCAGTGTCATTGTTTGGTTGATATAAGTAGGATGCTTTCGCGCCATGTAAATGAGTATTGTTACATCTCTGTTAGGAGGCACAATTCACGCAAGTAGGAAGTATGGTGTCATCATTGATCCGAGGCATAATTCACGTCACTTTGAATTTTAATTTTGAACAATTACATAAAAGTTCTTCATTGTTAGGCGTGTGGAAAATTTATCTATAGTGGTTAATTCTTCATATTTGTGCCGCATTCAAGCGTACACCTCAATCTTTTGTATTCCACACATGAACAGTGTAAATTTGTATGTAATGTACGTACTGGATTATAGTGATATTAATTAAACAATGGAAATACTTAAAAAGGATTCAAACCTATTTTGGAAAGGATAGGTTGTTACTCACCACAGAGACTCTGTAGTTAGTAGCAACCTATCCTTTCCAAAACATTTTTGAATCCTGTAAGGTGTTTCCATTGTTTGATTTAGCCTAACGGCCATTCTTTCATCCCACAACACAGTGCTGTTTTCCTTTGTTACTATTTTCTAACACATTTCTTTACTCACTGTCCGTCCATTTTCTTCTTTCCTGTGTTTTTAATAACCTGTTTAATGTCGCATAATGAATTCACTCTAACACCCGATAGCTTATCAACAATTCCGTCCACTGTCAACAAACACCTACACGACCGTTCCGAGTGTCAGTACTGCATTTCATTTCCAAATTTCCTCTCACCCACGTATTTCACTTTACAACTAATCCCGATAAGTCTCAGTTCCTAGTTTTTATCCGTTTAATCCTGATTGCCATACTCCCAGCATGTAGTTTAACGCAATTTTTGCGCGTTCTTGAACGTTATTCACGCGTTCTTGACAGTTTAATACGTTCTTGGGAATCTTCAAGATATTCCTCTTGTTTTCCAAGATTCCAGAGCGCTTCCTACACGTTTTCCACGGATTCCATTCTGTTTTTCACGCTTTCCACCAGGTTCTCTGACTTTCCTACATGTTATCACGCATTTGTTACGTGTTTTTTCGCAGTTTTTGTGCGTGTTTCTTACGTGATTTTCGCAGTTTATGCGCATTCTTTACGTATCTGCACACCAACGTAGAGACATATTCGAGGTCTTACGTTTCTGAGCGTGATTTAGCGCGACTTTTATACATTTTCCTGGGCGTGATTTTTATCTGTTTCCAATTTATTACCATGAATCCTTGCCCTTCCTATCTGCGCCAATATAGGAAAGTTTTGCCGCGATGGAGTAGCCGAGCGGTCTGGAGCGCCACGTCGGAGGTTCGAATCCTTCCCCGGGCATGGATGTTTGTGCCGCCTTTAGTATTAGCTAGTACGTAAGTAGTTTCTGAGTTTAGGGACTGATGACCCCGTAGTAAAGTCCCATAAGCTTTACAAACATTTGAACAGGCAAGTTTCCCTATTCCTACCCAGAATCCAGCCCCACATACTATTTCAACGTTGCTGCTCATGGTCTCCCCCAAAAGGAAACTGTTTTGTGTGCCTTTCTGCGGCTCATCGGGCGTCTCTGTGGTGAGTAGCAACCTATCCTTTCCAGTGAAATTAATTATTGAGACTAATGAGACGTGTATGCTGACCATAAATGGGGACAACTGCACACTAATGAATCTTCAAAGAGTAAATGAACTAAAAATTCTACGTGTTGCCTACATTATTTGTAGTGGATTAGTTTTGTCCCATCGAATTTCACTCGAGCTTTACCGAGAGCGCCGATGTATGAAAACTTCAAGAAGCAAGACCTACGACGCGGTTCGTTACAAGTTTATTGCTGTCGTGGTCTTCAGTCCGCAGGCTGGTTTGATGCAGCTCTCCACGCTACCCTGTCCTGTGAAAGTCTCTTCATATGAGGCAACCTACATCCTTTTGAATCTGCTTACTGTATTCGTCCCTCGGTCTCCCTCTACGATTTTTATCCCACACACTTCTTGACGATTCCTTAATGTTTCAGAATGTGTCCCACCAATCTATCCCTTCTCTTAGTTAGGATATGCCAGAAACTCCTTTTCTCACCGATTCGGTTAAGCACCTCCTCATTAGTTACGTGATCTACTCATCTAATTTTCATCATTCGTCTGTAGCACCACATTTCAAAAGCTATCATCTCTTTGTCTGAACTCCTTATCTTCCACGTTTCACTCCCATACAATGCTACACTCCAGACAAATGTTTTCAGAAAGAACTTCGTAACATTTAAACTAATATTGGATGTCAACAATTTCGCTTTTTCATAAACGCTTTTCTTCCCATAGCCATACCATCTTTACTTCGGCCATCACAAGTTGTATTGCCACCCAAATAACAAAACTCATCTACTACTTTTATCTTCTCATTACCTTTTTATCATTACGTATAAATTTGTAGTAGTCGTTTTCCTGTGAAACTTGTTTGGAGAGACGCTTCCGCTCTGTATTACGTTTACGACCACTGACAACAGGAAGAAGCGTCTTTCCCTGCCCGCAGTCGCCGTAAGGGCATAGCCGAGCGCACTAATCCGGCACAATTTGTACAGGACGCAGCCGACCAACACAAACAGCGTCGCAAGGCCCGCTCCGCGCTCGGCACCCATAAATTTCGGCTAAGCAGACAGATTTATCGCTGCTTCTCGTACCGGCAGATATTTTCACTTAATCCCACGAAATATGACCTCGCGGCGCCGATGCGATACACGAATCTCGGCGCTGCTATCTTCATCCACGGAGCCATGCCTCATTTGCCGAGGCCACTTCCGTTACAGCTTCCACGCTCGTATTTCTTTACTTTTCTTTCCTCTGTTACTTTTTTTTATTTTTTTATGTTTTACCCATGGGGAAGGTTGGTTCTTTTCACTTGTGCTCTCCATCATCGATTTTTTTTTTTTTTTTTTTTTTTGTTCTTATCGCAGATTTATCTGACATTATTCGTTGCACGGTCGTGGAACACGGCTCTGTAAGCACATGATAGAAATGACGTTGCGGAAAGTTCAACTTCTGCAGGTAACATCTTCTTTCTGACTCTCACAAGGAAAGTACTTGGGCTCTAACAAAAACATATACATCAAAATCGTATGAGAAATAATGTAAAGATTCCTTATTGCACTAGTGATACTTTCGCATCTGCAAAACTCTGCAGTCGTCCGTTAGAAGCCTCTGAGTGTGCCATACCGCATTGCACTTTGACCTGTCGGTTCGCCAGTAGGGACGGTGCAGTCTGCCTCCGAAGTTGCGTTTTGTGACGTTGTTTTTGTGGTGAAGCTTCAGATGGAGCGGCGATTGCTAATCAATCCTGCTAAAGTATTGCGATTGGTACTGTTTGTCCACGGTAAGACAACGATTCAGGAGGCGTGCCTCATGGCTGATGGGGGGAGGGGGTGGTACCTATAACAGGTAAAATCGTCATCTTAAATAAGTGTATCCGCAACAGTTGTTAATATTAAACATTTTTTATGTTGGCTTTTTGTCCTCCCCGACCTATCATTCAGGAAAGGATCAACTCAGGAAGCATGGTCGCGTGGACAGCTAAAACAGCTGTACAGATTAGTAATACAAGTTTTATTTATTAATATATAATATACAAAATAGGTAGGAAGGCAAGACCTACAAAAAATCCTTGGATATCACAGGAGATACTAAATTTGATCGATGAAAGGAGAGAATATAAAAATGCAGTAAATGAAACAGGCAAAATGGAATACAGACGACTAAGAAATGAGATTGACAGGAAGTGCAAAATGGCTAAGCAGGAGTGGCTAGAAGGCAAATGCAAGGATGTAGAAGAATGTGTAAATAGGGGAAAAATAGATGTTTTACGAAGGGAAGAGGAAGTAGATGAAGAAGAAATAGGAGATACTGTACTGAGAGAAGAATTTGACAGAGCCCTGAAAGACCTAAGTCGAAACAAGGCCCCTGGAGTAGATGATATTCCCTCAGAGCTACTGAAGACTCTGGGAGAACCAGCCATGACAAAATTGTTTCACCTGGTACGTAAGATGTATGAGACAGGCGAAGTACCCTCAGACTTTAAGAAAAATGTTATAATCCCCATTCCAAAGAAAGCAGGTGCAGACAGGTGTGAAAACTACAGAACCATCAGTTTAATAAGTCACGGTTGCAAAATATTAACACGAATTATATACAGAAGGATTGAAAAACTGGTAGAAGCCAATCTCGGGGAAGATCAGTTTGGGTTCAGGAGAAATGTAGGAACTCGGGAGGCAATACTCACTTTACGGCTTATCCTAGAAGATAGATTAAGAAAAGGCAAACCTACATTTCTAGCTTTTGTAGATTTGGAGAAGGCTTTTGACAATGTTGATTGGAATAAACTCTTTAAAGTTCTGAAGCAAGCAGGAGTAAAATATAGGTTATTTACAACTTGTACAAAAACTAGACAGCGGTTGTCAGAGTTGAAGGGCATGAAAGGGATGCAGTGGTTGGGAAGGGAGTGAGACAGGGTTGTAGCCTTTCTCCAATGTTATTCAATTTGTACATTGAACAAGCTATAAAGGAAAGCAAGGAGAAATTTGGTGAAGGAATAAAAGTTCAGGGGGAAGAATTAAAAACATTGCGTTTTGCCGACAACATAGTAATTCTGTCAGATACAGCAAAGGACCTGGAAGAGCAATTGAACGGATTGGACAGTGCGCTGAAAGGTGCATATAAGATGAACATTGACAAGAGCAAAACTAGGGTAATGGAGTGCAGTGTAAGAAAATCAGGTGATGCTGAAGGAATTAGATTGGGAAACGAAGCAATAAAGGAGGTAGATGAGTTTTGTTACTTGGGCAGTAAAATAACAAATGATGGTCGCAGTACAGAGGATATAAAATGCAGAATGGCAATGGGTAAAAAAGCGTTTTTAAAAAGTAGAAATTTGTTAACATCGAATATTGATTTAAGCCTAAGGAGGGCATTTGTATGTAGTGTTGCCTTGTATGGGAGTGAGACATGGACGATAAACAGTGCGGACAGGAAGAGGATTGAGGCTTTTGAAATATGGTGCTACAGAAGAATACTGAAGATTAGGCGGGTGGATCGCATAACTAATGAGGAGGTACTGAACAGAATTGGGGAGAAAAGAAATTTCTGGTATACCTTGACTAAAAGAAGGGATAGATTGGTGGGACACATTCTTAGACATCAAGGAATTGTGAAATTAGCATTGGAGGGAAGTGTGTGGGGTAAAAATCGCAGAGGAAGACCAAGAGATGGATACAGTAAGCAGATTCAGACAGATGTAGGTTGCCGTTCTTATGTGGAGATGAAGAGGCTTGCTCAGGATAGGGTATTGTGAAGAGCTGCATCAAACCAGTTTCTGGACTGAAGACCACAACAACAACAACATACAATACTCCAATTTTGAACATATGTTTGTTCTCGCAGCGACGTCTTCTTGCACCATGCTAGCTGCGCTCTCTCATAGAGCCGACCACACCCATGTCGTCCTAGACGGCTGCTCCCTGCAGGAGGCGTGGCGCCGGCGTGTGATTGGCTGCCGGTCGTCCGCTGCCTTCTCCACGATCGTTCTCTTACGTCTGTCATGTGACGCTGACTTTACGTCACAACAAGTTGCAGTTGCATCTACAAAATACAATCAAACAGTGACGTCTGTCATGTAATAAAATTATTCAGTACAAAGTGAGTATACGTATTTAGTGAGGACGTAAAACTGTTACATGTAGGAACAGATAGTGTCGGATACATGCAACAAGCCGGGTGGCACTGTAGGAAACTTCCATAGCCACTCACAGGGCAGGGTCTTCTTGTAAAGCAATAAGTTCCATAATTACGAAGCGGGACTCTTTTCCTTCAGGTTTACATGGCGTTTACGTACAGCGAGGCACCGTGCGGCTACCATAATAGCGAAAAATGTCATTCACGCTGCCCTCTTATATGGTGTGAGATCACCTCGAACGGCCAGTACAGTAGCACACGTGCGTGGCATGGACAATGTGAGGTTAACAGTTAGCTCTTGAGGGATATTTGGCCATTCTTCCATGAGTGCAATATCCGGCTCTGCAACCATTGTGGCTGCAATGCGTCTGCCAAGTGCATCCAAGGCATGCTAGCTGGGGTTTAATTCCGGTGAACAAGATGGTCACTCCGTTCGTTCAATTCCTTCAGCTTCAAGCATGTTGTCCATTAGTGAAGCTCTCGGCCAGAGGAAAACCATCTGTTATGACACCGGCGTAGCGGTGGCCGAGGGGACTGAGGCTCTTCAGTCACGGTCTGCACGGCCACTACGGTTCGAATCCCCCCTCTGCATGGATATTTGTGCCGTCCTAGTTCGTCAGTAGTTCATAAGTAGTTTGTAAGTGTCGGGACTGATGTCCACGTAGTTAAGTCCCATAAGATTTACAAACATTTGAACATTTTTGAACACCGGCGTAGGGCACAACAAAAGGTTGAAGGATCTCGTCTCTATACCTCTCAGCAGTCAAAGCGCCATTCTGAGCGACATATCTACATCTACATGGGATTCTCTGCAAATCACATTTAAGTGCCTGGCAGAGGGTTCATCGAACCACCGTTATACTGTTTTATCTCCCATTCCATTCTCGAATAGCGCGCGGGAAGAATGAACACCTGAATCTCTCCGTTCCAGCTCTGATTTCTCGTATTTTATTCTGATGATCATTTCTACGTATGTAAGTGGAAGTCAACAATAAATTTTCGCATTCGGAGGAGAATGTTGACGATTGAAGTTTCGTAAGTAGCCCGCGCCGCAGCGATAAGCGTCGTTCTTGTAATGATGCCCATTCCAGATCCTGTATCATTTCCGTCACGCTGTCTCCCCTGTACCGTGACAATACGAAACGAGCTGCCCTTCTTTGGACTCTTTCCATGTCCTCCGTCAAACCCACCTGATAAGGGCAGTAATACTCCAAAAAAAGGACGGACAAGCGTAGTGTATGCAGTTTCTCTGGTAGTTCTGTTGCACGTTTAAGGGTTCTGCCAATAAAACGCAGTCTCTGGTTCTCCTTTCCCACGACATTATCTACGTGTTCATTCCAATTTAAGTCTCAAGTAATGGTAATTCTAAGGTATTTTGTGGAATTTAAGGTCTTCACTTTTGATTGATTTATCTTGTAAACAAAGTTTAACGGATTCTTTTCGTACTCATGTAGACGACTTCACACTTCTCGCTATTTAGAGTCAATCGCCAATTTTTTACACCATACTGATATATTATTCAGATCGTTCTGCAGTTGGTTTTGATCTTCAGATGATGTTACTAGACAGTAAATGAGGGCGACATCTGCAAACAATCTAAGAGAGCTACTTGGATTTTCCCCTAAATCGTTTATGTAAATAAGGAACAGGAGAGGTCCAATGACACTACCCTGTGGAACGCCCGATATCACGTCTGTTTTAGTCGATGCCTTACCATCAGTTACTACGAACTGTATCCTCTCTGACAGAAAGTCCCCTATCCAATCGCAAATTTGTGGCGATATACCATAACCACGCAATTTGATTAAAAAAAGAGATGTTTGTGAGGTGTCAATAGTCTTCTGTAAATCCAGAAATACGGAATCGATTTGCGAACCCTTGTCGATAACAGTTATCACTTCGTGTGAATAAAGATCTAGTTGTCTTTCACATGAACGATATTTTTTAAATCCTTGTTGACCTTGAGTCAATAGATCATTCTGTTCGAGATAATTAATAATATTTGAATACAGGATATGTTCCAAAACCCTGCAGCAAATTGACGTCAATGATAACCAAATGTCCGTCAATACTTGCTTCTGTCCACGACATTCGTCTACCACCATGATATGGTGATGTTTCCTGCACATAATCCGAGTCCACCTTCTCTCCAGCTGATAAAACGACGACCGTCCGTCTGAACACAAAATCTTGACTCACTTGTGAACTGAACCCGGCTCCATTCAACAAATAATACAATTCCTTGAGACAACATTTTCTCGTTATACTAAAGGTATTAAACATAAGGAAGGCATTGAATTAAAATTTGTGCTGTGGCCAGGATTCGAACCCGGGACCTCCTACTTACTACGCAGGCGCTTTAGACCACTTTTATTTTATTTTATTTTTATTTTATTTTATTTTATTTTATTTTTATTTTTTTTTTTTTACACCGCAATTTTTTTCTTTTCTTTTCTTCTTTTTATTTTTATTTATTTCAGCCCTTCCTTACTCACGCCATGAGTGCCTTCTTCGGCCGGCTTCATCGCCATTACACAAATTGAAAAATCATAATACTCTGAACAGTTTTCTGTTCAAAGTATAATGTGAAACCAAAGTGAACGAAAAAGGTAAATATGAACATGTGCCTTCGATACCCTTTTCCCGAGGAAAGGAAGAAAAAAAACATAAAGAAAATATATAAAATGCTTTAACTAAAGATTTCATTCTTCTGTGTGTCCGTCTATTCGGAGCTTATTGAATACCTTCATTGCTTAGACAGGCCGTCAGATTCGGGATATCATAATGTCCAACACGTTTCCAAATTTCTTATGGTCATTGAAGTCAGATTTAATTTTAAAATTTTCAATTTCAATATAGGTACAGTAGTCGATATAGTTGACGACACGATTTTGAATTAGATAGCCAATGGTATGGCCTAGCATCCAGGTAGCTGCATTGTTCTTACTTCTGGGGTAGCGTAACTTCTGCGGCCACAGAAGTTCGGTCCTGTCGATGTGTGTTGCAGTGGTACGATCTATGATGGCCAATCTTCTGCACAGAAGGTCGGTGACTTGTTTCGCAAGCCCGCAGGTGAGGCGGTGAATTAAAGTATCCACAAAGCCACATGTACCACAGGTCGACTGATTTGCGAGATGTATTTTGCGTAGCTTGTCGTTTGTTGATATCTTGTCATTTGCGACCATATACCACGCTGATTGAATCGCGCTGGGGAGAAAGACGCTACAAATATTTCTCCAGATAATGTTCCAACTGTGATTCGGCCATTTCCGCTTCACAGGGTTTCGGTTTGTAGTTCAGCTAGCACAGCGTTGCAGCCAAAGTGACTACACGGACTGTCTTCTCCCTCCTGAGCATATACTTTAATTCTGCCTCGTGTTCCCTGTGAAATGCGGTATATAGTGTGGAGGGAGACGTGCTTTAAGACAGTCCGTGTAGTCGGTTTGGCTGCAACGCTGTGTTAGCTGAGTGGTCTAAAGCGCCTACCTATAGGAGGTCCCGGGTTCGAATCCCGGCCACAGCATAAACTTTAATTCAGTGCTGTTACCATTCGTTACGACTTCAATCTTGATGTTTTTCCGCCTATTTTCTGCGCGCTAAACGGTGTTTTGGCCTTAATGCGACACACACCATAGACCTCCGTGCGTAGAGTCCACATTCCCGAAGGCAACTTCGGACTGTTTGCGTTGATATTGCGCGTCCTGTTGCCGTCTGGAGGGTGTGTTGCAGCTGAGTTGCATTCAGCCTCCTGACTCGATGTGCCGTAACCGGAGACAACGGTCATCTTTTGCTGATGTTACCCGTGGACGATTTTAGCCTTGTCTTCTCAAATACCCTTCTAACTATCAATAAAATCCTTCTGGGTATGACACCGCGTCGTCATTTTATAAACTGTACCGACGTTTCGGCCACTGTTGCAGACACAGACCCTGATGAAGGCCGCCTGCAACAGTGGCCGGAACGTCGGTACAGTTTATAAAATGACGACGCGGTGTCATACCCAGAAGGATTTTATTGATAGTGACAACTGCCGCGCAAGTCTACGTTTGCATTTACCCTTCTAACGTCTGCATAATGATGGGTCGAACACATATCCTCTTCCGTCCCCAGGTATCATACATGATACCACTAGGTTTTATTTTTTACCTGGGCGCCCACGCAACTGAACGTTTTCTGGTCTCTGGTATCATGTACTATAGACTTCGCGCTTGCTGAATTTTATTTTTTCGTTCTTCTCCTGATTACTAATAGTTGGCAGCACCGTCTGAAAACTTCGGATTTCGCAACTCCACAACATGTCTCGACGAAATAAAGGTAAAAAGATGCTTTTTTCCTAATTAAATGTGTTTTTATGTGCCTAAATATCTTTTCGAAGGTATACAGACATCCCTCAATTAATATCCAACTGTAAATCGACGTCATAACAGGTTATAAAGCTTTAAACTTTTGGGTATTATATACGATACCTCGGAATGCAATGCCGACTTTGTTTACGTCAGTGGAAGTGAGGTTATATTTTTTCTCGCTCTATTCCCAGGGTTGACTGATGATGAGATCTTTGAGTTGGTGAACAGAATTAATGCAGATGATTCTGACATAGGAATTGATGAGTCTGATGATGAAGAAGATGTTTTAATGCAGTGAAATGAAACTGAAGAAAGTTCAGGTCCAAGTTCCTTGCTCATGTGTGGTAAAGGCATACAATACTAACATGGGAGGTATATAGCTGTTATGAAGGATGTTGGGGGAATATGTCGTGAGAGCCAGGACCCACAAGTGGACTATTAAACTATGGATTTTGCAATTACTGCTACATGGTTGCAATACAGGGAGAGTGCAATGCAAAATGGATACATATTGCAATATTGCAAAGAAACATACAGTGCCATACTACCAGTCCAAGCTTAATATTGCTGAAAACTTAATATATTTCCACAAAAGGTCAAGTTTGCAGATGGAACCTGTGGAGCAAGAACCAAACTCCGAGGAAAATTGTTCCCAAGAAACAAAGACGCCAAGATGTCCTGTTCCATTACCACCAAGGAGATAAGGCAAGAAAGTATGCATCATTTGTCTGAAATGATGAACCATGTTCGGAAGAACAGGTCAGAATGCCTGGCAGAAGACTGCGAAGGCCTCACATTTGTACGGTGTGAGAAGTGTGAGGTCTTGCTTTGCTTCACTACTGACAGGAATTGTTTCAACAAATTCCACAAAACATAAAATTAATTACGACTTGTAAC
Source organism: Locusta migratoria (assembly GCA_026315105.1). NCBI lineage: Eukaryota > Metazoa > Arthropoda > Insecta > Orthoptera > Acrididae > Locusta > Locusta migratoria. Next base: position 75,758,221 of record CM048754.1, on the reverse strand, counting down.
ACAAACTCTTTTCTGATACATGAGGTAAAATGAAAAAGGCAACAAAAATATGAAATTTTGTAATGGTAATTTTGTTTGAAAATTTTGAATTGTTTACTTACCATTATGAAAAGTTTGTATTTTGAAATATTATTAAATGCTACAGCAAATAAGAATTATAAGTTAATCTTTGTGACGATTTTTTGTTTGTCCCGTATAGAGACCAGAAGAAGGGCACTCAAGCGCCCGAAACCGGTCGTTAAAAATAATAATCACAAGCAACTGGTTGCTGCATTTCATTAATTTATACGATTTATTTCTGTAATAAAGCAACATGAAACTACAGACTTATAACTGTCCGGCTCAAGTCCCGAGCTATTGTATATGATACCAACTACAAAAAAGTCAGTATGCTTGCAAAACTTTTTGGGCTGTAATTTATTGTTAATTAGCATTAAAATAAACGAAATAGCACAAAACTAGGTCATTTACATTTCCAGTAAGTGCTCGGGACTGAAGAGGATAAGCAATGGTTTACAGCATCGCAAAGCCGAGTCGGAAAAATGAGGGAGTTAAAATTGGTGATGAACCCGTTTCTCAGCAGACAACGTAAAAGTGTGATACAAACAAGTTTTTTCGGTAATTATGTCGGCCTCTGTTCCAAGCGACGTTGCGTCGCGCATAACAAATTTCCTCGTTCTATTGCTCGTATTATTCGCTGATTTGAGATCACGCAGCTTCCTGTATTTATTACTGCTATTAACGGACCATATTGTAAAACATCTCATCTTTTCTTTGTTACAGGTGAGTCCGCAAGCACTACCAAGTCTTACTCGAGGATTCACGTGGAAGGCTGCCGCTAAGTAAGTTGTATTGCAACCAGAATACATGTCCTAGTAGCAAATCAGAAATAATTTCAGCTTACTTTCTCGTTTCTGTCAGTGCCTTGATACCCTCTCAATTCGTCAGGCTCAGTTAAATTAACTGCCACTGACTGTCTGTCCTTAATCTATAAGTCATCAATAGGGTAATTTATTGCTGTCTGGAAATTCTCTAATTTGGTTAAGTCATTTTATGCTCTTAACATGCCTTTTTCATTACCAATAGTAGTATTTAAAAACGAAAACAGAAATGAAATGCCAATAGTCTTAAACCCTGCTAGAATATTGCGGTTAAGTACCGTGATGGTTGTGACGTCAGCCAACATAATGCCATTCCTTCTGCTGTAAAATTCACTAACAGTGATACATTGCTCGGCTATTAACTTTAATAAAAATGGTATATCAGTAATGCGTCCAAGTACATGTATAAAAACTCCAGAAATTTTGTTTTTGCATGTTCCAAGCAATGAAAAAGGGTAAAATGATGTTGAAACTCGCTCGTACAAATCCAAACGAGACAGCGCTCAAATTAAGCATTTATTTCTGTGTCGATCATTTAGATGTAACTAAATACTTGTAATATTGCGCTTTCTTTATTCCGATCAGGTGTTAGAGTAGTAGTTACTATTCGTAGCCGCTATTAACGGTACAATATTTCAGGAAAATAATTTGGTGGATCTGACACATTTAGGTAACTTTATAAATAGAAGACTCAAAAAAGAAAGCGGAACCTGACTTTAAAGTTTAGCGGCAGTAGTAATTTGGAATGAAAGCAACACCTGAGCACAATATCACACAAAGAAACTAGCAGATTTCGCGATGTCCTTTCTCTTACCATGCTGGCGCTTCGCATTGGGAATCGAAGTGGGGGGGGGGGGGGAGGCACACTGAGTAATTGGTATTGGCAGCTCAGTAGTGTCGTTTAGTTGCTTAGCGACTGCAGGTAGCCAGCCAATGAGGAACGGAGGTTGTAGATTGCGGATCTAATTGACCTGAAAAGTCCCCCTACCACTCGGCACACTGAAACGTCTCTCACAAAGTAATTTTAGACTGGGTACAACTGACATTCAGTGATGCATGGGAATTCAACAATGTTTCACGCTTCTCTCTTTCACAAATGCCGTAATGGTGCATTCGTGAATAAATATAGCTACTGTTACTGTACAATGGGACTGCGGACTGCTGTGTCCTTTGTTTCGCCTTATTATCGCGGCAGGCATGTGACAATCACGCCAACGTGTTGTGTAAGCAAACTACAACAGACGAGAGAGAGAAAACAAAGAGGCGCCGAAGAAATGTCCCATATTTCTCTCACTTTTTGCAAAATAATCCCTTTCTGAAAAATGTCAACATATCCCACGATATGGGACAAATCCCACGGGCTGGCAACACTGACTGGCAGGGGAACGGAATAAAGTACGTCGAATCACCACTGTTTCACGCAAATAACAATGGAAAAAAAATTAGAAACAAAACCGCGAGAGTCTGTAACATAGACCAAAGATAATATAGACTGCGCGTGACGTCATCTGAAACCAACATCTATGTCACGTGACTCGGGGCAAGAACCGCTGTTCCTCATTACAAGCAGTGTGAAGTGCAGCTGAAAGTCGCAATTCTTCTCCGTACTAGTGGAAATCATGCGTAGATTTCGACAATAAAACGTCTTATCGTATTCTTATTACACATTTAGTAGTACAATGGGCGTTAGTTCTCCGTAATTCGCAATATCAATCCAACGGTTACAGTTTTTACTTGTGCCTAGATGAAATGTATTCAAAGTTCTTTTATAAGCAGCAGAACTGCAGTTCTTAAGTGAACGACTGTTTTTGTTTTCCTGTGAGTCTTTTAGTTTGCAGCTTACACAGAAGACGAAATACTAGTTTGACAAGCAGCATCAATTTTCATACGATTCCTCAACAATAAATGTGAAAAGTTTTGCCATGCTTTTATATATACCTGACATCGGTTTGAATCCATAATGTCTGTTTTTAATACAATACAAGCGTTTATATTTTATGACTTTTACCACATACAGTGCAGCCAAAACGTAAAACAAGGAATATATTGGCTATTTACATTAAAATAATAATAATAATGTGATCAAAAATTATCGATGTACGACACAAGAACTGGTTTTATAGGGATAATAGTCTGTATTCATCTTCAGCGTTGTGGATCTCGATTAATGGCAGACCTGCACCAGAAATTATTTACTTGCTGACATGAATGCTGAGTCAAGACACGCTGAAATAATCTTCCATTTAAAAATCACATTGGTCAGTTGTTACAAAAGTAAAAAAATCAAAATGCAACACACACATTGAGGATCTGTAATTCTGTAAACGCAACTGACAATAATTTTCGCTTGGTCACATGTAAAAACGATAATCACCGCATTAATGTCAGTAATACCGAGAAATCATGTTACCTTAATATGTTACATGTTTAATAGAAATACGAGATGTCGTTTTATTGTTAAAATCAGCACTTGACTTCACCTGTAAAATAGAAACATTGTGCTTCGTAATGACGAAATCTGTCACGTGTCTCGGGGCAATATTAAGATGTCGGTTTCAAACCACAAGACAGCAGAGACAGGGACATGCGCAGTCTGTTATCTTTGGTCTATGGTCTGTAAGAACGACGTCAGGTGTTTAAGGATGATTCGAGAACTGTGCGAAAAATTGTCAACAGATAATCCCTGGCCGGAGTGAGCGCTGTTAGTAAAACTGCAGTAATAATGAGTGGTCGCAGGGACAGAGAGGCGTTAGCACATCGGTACGGGCCACGGTTTAACGCCCGTATCGGACGGCGGTTAAACGGGCTCGCAGGCCAGCACAGCGCGCTAACGAAACGTTTTTGCGGTCTGCGCCGGCGCTCGTCTTTTTGCCCGCGCGGCCGAGTTAGTTGTCTCTTGTTTCTGCTCTCAGAAATATGAACTGTTAATGCCCGCGGGCCGAGCCAGACCTTTAATATTCCCCGGACAGTGGCGAACACGGACAGCGCGCGAGGGGGCGCTTGGTGGGGGGGAGCGGGGGGGGGGGGCGAGATAGCGGGGAGGGGCGGAAGGAGGGGAGGGGGTGAGTCACGTGACGCGGCGTGATCAATACGCCGGCGTCTGCAACGGCCGCCAGACGGGGATGCGCGATCAAAGATGCTACTGCCGGCGAACCGCACCACGCTCTTCCTTTGTTAGTTCGACGCAAAATATTGCAATGAAAAATACAAAATTCTCCGCACTTCATTGTACATATATATAGCGCTGTGGTAAATACGTTTGGAAACTACGAGTACAGAATCGCAATGTTTAGGGTTCTTGGCTATAGGGCTCATTAGATCATATCTTGCTGTGTTACTGTACATTAAAAAATTTTGCGAATCGATTAATTTCTTTTAAACAGGTGCCAAGTAGTGTGAAATTAATGCCCTGCTAATGCAATGGTTTTAGGAGCACGATTCGGATTTTAAATGCGGAAAACTATATAGCTTTGGACGGTTTTTCAAGCGCTACACTTCTACCCTTTAAAATTGTAAGCATCGTTTAAAATTTGCACGAATGTAGATAAAGTGGAGACCTTTCTTTGTATAGGTCGATATATGATTGTTGGAAGTCCAGCTAAATTTAGCACGGTATTGTTGTTGCCCCAACATGCGAATCGATTAAGTCCCTTTCCGAAACATGTCAGTTGGCCTGAAATTAATGATCAGATCATTGCACTATTTTTATGCTCACAATTCGGACTATATTTAACATAAAATTTTGCTGGATATATATATTGGGGGGGTTGGGGGGGGGCGTGGTGAGAGGGTATATTTTGGAGGCACGTCACTTTCACTTCTTCAAATTAACTCGTTGTAACTGATTCAAACTTTGAACGAACATAGATAAACAGAGCGAGTAAAAACGATTTTTTATCGCATAATCATGAGCCGTTGTCCAGATTCATGTTGCAATTACTGACTAAATTCAGGGCGTATTGAGACTCTTTGGAAATTCAATGGACTTTTCGCTAATCGTATTTTGTCAGATAATTACCGTTTCGCTGTTAAAATGTTGGTTGTAATAAGCTTTTAAGTAAGCACAGTAAAATAATTACAAAGATTTCGCTTAATTAATTTTCGTGAAAAACATCTAAAGATCCATTTCACAGTCCCTGTCGAATGCGACAGTAAATGAAAGTTGGGAACCAGAATGAAAAAGAAGAAAAAAAGCCTTCTTGTTTCCACTTAAATTAAGAAGCCAGACATAATTTGTCATATCGTGATATCTGTGGAATACACCGGACGGAAAGAAGAGCGTTATTTTTTTAAATTTCATGTATTTATTTTGTCATATACACACAGGTAAAATGGATGAATGATACAAAATCATTCCACTGACCACATTATATTTTGTTACGTAGGCGGACTGTTGAGCAGACACTTTATGACTTTCGTCAGCCTCAGCAGTAATAGCGAGAAATATATATCAGCGTTAAGTTTATTGGAATGTGATGTGAGACTTTGCGGACTATTACAAAAGAACGACAAACTGCACAGACATCACAATTCTACGAATATAATAAATAATTTACATCGTGATGAGATTTTTCTTAATATATTCCATGGAATAACAATAATTATCACCCTTTTTAAATGATTTCATGTTCGGCATAGCTGTGTTTATGCTTTAAATACGCTATTGCCAGTGTCCATTTTCAAGTTGAACAAAGCACAACAGATTAAAATTTTAAAATTTCGGAAGACAAGTACATAGGTCCTCATGGTGTGTGACATTTTAAAAATATTTAATTTGTAAATAATTTGGAAGTTCTCCGCGTTTACTAGTTAGTTGTGCTTTTTTGCACTTGAACAGCGGCCAAGTCGAAAAGTTTTTAAATCTCTTGATTATTTTTAGTTTCTTAACCATCCAAAACATCCTTACAAACTTTTCCATTCCGTTGTTGCCTCTTTCCTATCTCTCTCTCTCTCTCTCTCTCTCTCTCTCTCTCTCTCTCTCTCTGTGTGTGTGTGTGTGTGTGTGTGTGTGTGTGACTGTTACATTAGAAGATTACCTGGAACAACTTTTCATGTTTTGACTTACTCTTTTATTCCATAAATAACGCCTTTTACCCTCCAAGTAATTTACTTACCAAAAACCTTAATTTATAATAGTCACTTCAGTTTTCCTTGACGTAAGAACGAAATAACTACAGCACAAAATTAAATATTTCAAGGTTGAAATAAATAACCATAACAACGCAATTTTATTTAGGTGGTAAAGGACGAATCACAAAGTAGAGGCAATTTTCAGACGCAACATTATAGTGCAAATAATTAAACTAAGCGTACTTCAGCTCTTCATCTCTCCTCTTAAAGAACAGATTCTCTCTTACTCAGTCTACGAAAAGTAAAAATAGTCTACTCTGGAGGGGAAAAAATGCCTATCGAAATAAGGCAAAGAATGCAATAAGACATACTTTTGGTAAAGAAAAACGAATATTATGCGTGATGTCAAGAATCTACTACTTACGCCTTTATATGTCTGCTGAACTATTCCATTTTTTTGTGGTCTTGCGCATTTAAATAAGTGATAAGGTGGGGTTTTATGGCTGCTAGATAATTGTAATACGTCATTGTGATTAACCAAAAGCAGCTTTCGATCAATCACAATGATGTTTTACAAGACGTCTTTTTCTCTAAGTGGTTTCCAATTGATATTCTTCTGGCAAAATAACTGCGTGTTATTAATGTAGTGTTTCCCGCTATTTTATATTCCTTGACCAGCAGTTCTTCGTTTCTGCAGTAAAGTAATTTTTCCATGTGGTGCGTTTTTCTGTTAGGTCTTTTCTAATAGTGCTTTCTTCAATTTTTTTTATTTTTATTTTAATTTTTTTCTCCATATACCTAAAGTGCTATGTTATCGAGGTGAGGCATTATGTAGCTACAACCAATTCGAAGATTTTTCTGCCTAGTCATCATTGTTTACAGAGAAAATGAAAAGGGAAGAAACGTGCCGAAACAGGCAAACTAATTTGATTCTGAAAAGAAATCCATACGTGGGGCAAGGTCTTCTGTGTATGCTACAGAAAAAGGGAAAACTTAAGAAGCTTACCTTGTATTTTCTCCTTCAATTACATTTTGATACATTATACTACGTAAAACATACTTTTTTTCTCGATTCATCGTAGAAAATTGTCTATTAGACCAATCCGAATTCTATATCACTTTGAAAAGTCCATAAAATGCGTGGATACAACCGTCAACACGTAAAAACCTACGAATGCTGTATGTGCTTTGTTTTCTGTAATCTTTAGCTCTTACATTAGATTAATACGTTTTCCACGGATCTTGAAGTCATTTCAAAATGATGTGCAAATGTGAAGGTTTCTTCATATGATGTTCAAGGTTTTTTTATTGCTAATTTATAAGTAAAAATTCATCTATTGAGCCGAAGGAGCTGTCATTCAGAAATTAATTTAATTTTTCTTTAAATGCTGAGATGTTCTATTTGTGAAGTTACTGTGAAGATACAAAGATCCTTAAATACATCCCAATAGGATGATCTCGAGTGGACTCCAGCTATTAATCCGGTCATAAATGCTTTTGTGCAACGAATATTTTTCCTCAAAGAAATGTTAGACTACATCAAAATATGATTACCTATGAAAGCAGTGAATGAAATGTTACTGTTATTTCTGCGCATCTTCCTATTCCTCGTCAGAGATAAACATGGCAAGACAGTTCTGGATAAGTTAGTTCGTGTTTGTAAATTGGGTGCTACTAGTTTATATTATACCTCTGCCCTCTATTGATATATAAATGCCGTTCTAACCAATTTGGAAAGTCCTCAAGTGAATAAATGCAGTGAGCGACTGAAACTTTTTTGGTGAAGAAGACAGCTATAAACTGAAACAAGTTCGAACAAAATGTACAGATAGAAATATTCGTCACATTCCTCATACGGACAAATAAAACGTTGTTTGACCAAATAAATAAATAACGTTCTTTACATAATGCCGGGAGAAAAATTGGTGAGTACTACGAAAGGAAAAACGAAACTTTTTTCTGAAATATGCAGCGGTCTTTGCTAAAGATTGGAATATGTATTGGGAAGTTAACAACCGCAAAACTCTCCGAATATAAATGGTGAACTTCCGCTCAATAATTTGGGTGAAAAAAAGTTTTGCCTAACATCGCTTCTAAACCTTCATTTATGACCGTTTTCGACAGACTTGTGTTTACATCATAGAATCCTGTAAATTCTTAAGAAGAGTTTACAAATTTGCAACTCACACAGTTCATGCTGCGTCATTCTCACAGCTGCCTAGGAAAATCAACGTGTTGTTTGATTAAACTATAAGATATTCATTTTCCAACAAATACAAAAAAGATACACAGACAACAGTTATCGCTAGAAAACCAAAACGTAGAAACAACGAACAACTGAAAGTAGCAGAGATACACAACTAATCATTACAATATATTATCTGTGAACGTTTCTGTTGCAAGAGTTTTTACTGTGTACGCTGCCGCTACAGTGACAAATATAAAATGGAACAGATATAATTTGTAGATCTTGTTGTGCTGACACCGAAGCCCGCTTATACATCACAACTGAAAGTTGAGAAATGAAATAGACTATTGAAATAAATTAGATCGTGCGCAGTAACTGAAACAATGTCAGAATATACAAAATAACTTATTTTTCCCCTATGGTAGACGCAATTACTTTTTTTGTTAAGAATATATACACCAAGATTGCTCGTGAATAATTTTCATCTTCAGATCTCTAAATTTTTACAAAATAGCACGTCATGTGACGTAGTGCTTAATGTCCAAGTTATTAAAGGCACATACATAAATTTTCGTTAAATGTACAGAACATTTAAAATTCTTATGTGACTTTTATAACTTAAAACATAAAGCACTATCCAAATAGGTGCTATTTCGTAAAAATTTAGAGTTTTGAAAATGACCGGTTATTTATAACAAAATATTCATCAAGCTATCTTGGCATATACACTCTTAACAAATAATTTAGATCACCCCCTTACTTGATAAATGTCAAGCATATACAATAACTAGGCTACATTTTTGCGCTCTATAAAATACATTTTGCAATTACACTAAAGATTTATTGGAGACAGGCCTACTGTTTGTTTTGTTGTAACGTGTACAGGAGGATGCAAAAAGAAACCTGTATTATTTGGTTAATTTTACTTTGTCAACGGACAATGGTTATTCCTTTTTTTTTTTTTTTTTTTTTTTTTTTTTTTTTTTTTTTTTTTTTTTTTTTTTTAAGGCAAATCCTCCTAAGTCTTTTGGAACTACGTTAGTTATCATTCTTCTTACCTGTTCACGTTTTATACAATGTCGTTTCAGCACGATTCTGCAATTAAATAGATAGCTATTCTGATAAATATGGTGGAACCCCACTCTTTACTTGTTTTGATATTCCTAATAGGACCAGCTAAATTATAGCTAGAAACATATTTGTTCGCATTTTAAGTCTATATAGTTTGTTTGTGTAGTAGTGAATAGAAGGCGATATAATATTAATTACTTTAGTGACGAAATTTCTGGTCGTTTGTCACAACTCTTTGTTCCACTGAGTAATTCAGACGAAAATTACTGCCGGAGTCCATTTTCGAAGACAGCACAAAGAGAACTCGCTCCCTCGCGTATTGTCGAAGGTAAGATAAAACTATTAACACACACCGCTGCGGTAGTCCGTTATGGCGTTGACGTATGTACTCCATTAGCGGATAAAGCTTTGACACATTTGGCGCGGGACGAAGGAAAGGGTATAGCGAGGAAAGAATAAAAAGGAAACGGGGGAAAAAGGAGCGACGGATTTATCTGATGAAGCGTGCGGAAGATAAACCGGGACAGAGCCGCTGACTGAGGCAAGATTGCAGCGACGAGTTCGGCCATTGCGGCGTGGCTTCCCCCTCTAACAACCCCCGCCATCCCCACCACGACAGGCCCATTCCATAACTCGTGGCGCCCCAAGCGGGGGGTGGCCGCAACCACTAACAGACCCATCTAGTGGCAATAGCCACAACGACGTGCTCTAAAACCGTTATGAGTTTCAATTTCCCTCCGGTAGGGGCTCCTCTGTCGGCGCTCGTCCATTTTTTAAATCCAACCGTCCTCTTCCCCCCGTAGCGTTCGCGCGGCCGTTGCGGCTACGGAAACCAGAGATTATAGGCATCCACTTACGCGCCCCACCCTGCGGTGGAGGGGTGTTGAAAGTTCACGGGAGTTACAAGCTAACGCGCCCTAGAGACCCACAAAAGGTACACCGGCGTTTGCTCGGAATCCGGCTCACAGAAAGCTGCGTTTGCGACAATAAAGAAAAACCCAGCACACAAAAATTCCAAAATAAAGATTTCATGTTCCAACGCATTTCTATCACTGTATTAAAATGCATATTTTGTCTCTTTTAAACCTTTAAAACATAAATTTTTATTTGATGCTATAAAAAATACTACAATTAATGTACAGTACGTATACACTCAGAAAAATATTTTTAAAAAATTCTTTAACATTACTATGCACTAGTAGCAACAAAACGTTCATAGCTGGTCAGCTATATAGTGTTTCCATGATGTACCCGATGCGGTAAATGTTGCTATTATGCCTCTAATCTTTCCAGGAAGTAACTCATAATGCAACAGTTGCATGTGATTATTTTTACGCGGCAAAGGAGGAATACTAAAGTAAACGCACATGTTAGGAATAACTGAATGCAGCCAACTGTCGAACTGATTCAATAGCACTCAGCAATTTATAATTTCTAGGACGAGCTACTTGGATATGTAATACCATATACACAAGCAGCTACAAATTAGTTTTTTATATTGGATTCCTGTGCGAGGTCGGACGTATGACTGCATCTGCGGTGAAATAACTGAAGCTAACGTCGTCTTCGCGTTTAAATATTTATTGTTTAGGTGTGGTGCCTGTTCTTTCGGACGTCCACAATAGCGAGTGTAAGAGGGCATGGACGATAGGGGCGCTACAAACATAGCGTGCGACTTGTGGGAATTTGAGACGGACGGGAGGCGAGCACGGGTGGCCAAGTGGTTAAGGCGACTGCTGGCACGAAGCGGGAGACCCGGGTTCGATTCCCGGTCCGGTCTGGCTCACATCTTCACTTGTCGCCATTGCTTAATATCAATGCCCAAATGCTGCCACTGTTAATCATTTCTTTCCTATCCTTCTTCCTTCCTTTACCAACCATTTGCAAATTAATTTGTGATTAAATGTTGATCAGTTTGAGAGATAATGGAAAAAATAAGGTATATAACTGATAAGCTATCCTATTCATTAAAGGGTTAAAGCAATGTAGGTTATCTAATGCCCACGTTTACGAAGAGGAAAAAATCGTTGTATTCCTTGCCACAATTCGGTGTTACTTTTTGGCAATTTTGGTGTTTTCGACGATTTCTGTGGCCAGCTTCGGCTAATTCAGTGAATTAATAATTTCGTTGCCCTTATTATTCCATTCTCATTGTATCTTCCATATTTCAGTTCTGTCTTTGACCGATTTTGTTATTATGTTTTACCAAATTCCGTGTAACGTTTTACAATTGACTGTCATGCTTGTCAGATTTAGAAATTTTGACCAACTTCGTAACTACTTTTTGGCAGTTTTGGTAGTTTGCCACAGATGGTGCTATTCCATGTTTTTTACAATAATTTTTGTAATTCCTAGTTCTGTTATTTATTCCTTTTCAATTTTATTTTTTAACTCTGTTATTATTTTCCAATTTTTTTTTTTTAATTTTTTCGGTGCTTTTTCCCAATTTTCATCCTTCATTCCCATTTTCGAGGTTGCTTTTATAAGTGTACATTCTCTCCCTTTCTCTTCGGAATACTATATATCTTCTGTTACATTCAATGTTTCTATAAACAAATTATATGTTCTTTGTCATATTGCTTGTCAGTCGTATGTTGTTGCAAAATTCGGATTTTTCGATAAATTCGGAGATTTTGCCAACTTGAACGTCACATCGTACTTTGGGTACATTAGACATGATCTGTCATTTTAGGACTGTACATGACCACAACCTCGCCGGAAAAAGAAGCCAACGTATCTTCCAAGATAAGTCGTAATGTATTCCCTCCCATGTTCAGACGTTTCTCCTAAACCCAAACACATTTTCCCACGGTCAGATTCCACTAGTTTTTCCATTCATCTGTAAATAATTGTTGTTACTATTTTGCAACCATACTTTTTAGGTGAAATATTCTGAACCGAAAGTCTAAATTATGCAATTTTAAATACAGTATGTCAAAATAATACAGATTGTTATTTTTATTATTACTGTACTTCACGCACCAGTTATCAATAATAAAATATATATGTCAACACGACATGTTTCGGGACGACATTATGCCAGTATCAAGTTCTGTAAAACAAGGAAACGTAGAATAATAAGGCGACTGTACCACAAATAATACAGTGAAACTAACGTCCTACCTACCATATACTTATCTGTTGGTAGGAAGCATCGTTAAACACAATAGCTGTGTATGTACATTGTCAAGAATAAAGCATTGTGCAGTACCACATGTCTCTCAGTTGGCAGCAAGTTGTGCACTAACGGACAGCTTATTATTCTACGTTTCCTTGTTTTACAGAACTTGATAATGCGATAATGTCGTCCCGAAACATGTCGTGTTGACATATGTATTTGATTATTGTCAACTGGTGCGTGCAGTTCTACCTGTTTGCCGATGAAGCGGGTTTCACAAACCACGGGCCAGTGAATCTACGGAACATGCATTACTGGTCCGTGGACAATCCTCGCTGGCTCCGACAGGTAGAGCGACAGCGACCGTGGACTGTAAATGTATGGTGCGGAATCATTGGCGACCACCTCATTGGTCCTCACTTCATTGCAGGGGCCCAAACAGCTGCAACATACATCGCGTTTCTACAGAATGATCTGCCAATGTTGCTAGAAAATGCCCCACTGGAAACGCGTCGCCGGCCGCGGTGGCCGACGGGACTGAGGCGCTTCAGTCACGGTCTGCACGGCCACTACGGCCGGGGGTTCGAATCCCCCCTGGGGCATGGATATTTGTGCCGTCCTAGTTTGTAAGTAGTTTGTATGTTTAGGGACTGATGACCCCGTAGTTAAGTCCCGAACATTTTTTTGGAAACGCGTCGAAGTATGTGGTATCAACATGATGGTGCACCTGCACATTCCGCAATTAACACTAGGCTGACCCTTGACAGGATGTCCGACGGGCGTTTCATAGGACGTGGAGGACGCATAAATTGGCCAGCCCGTTCTCCTGATCTTACACCCCTGGACTTCTTTCTGTGGGCTACGTTAAAGGAGAATGTGTACCGTGATGTGCCTACAACCCCAGAGGATATGAAACAACGTATTGCGGCAGCCTGCGGCGACATTACACCAGATGTACTGCGGCATGTACGACATTCATTACGCCATACATTGCAATTGTGAGCAACAAACGATTTTCACCACTTTGAACATCTATTGGCATGTCTGGGCACACTCTATTTCACTCCGTAATTGAATACGGAAACCATGTGTGTACGTGTACCTCACCCCTCATATAACGTACATGTGCGTCAGTGAAAAATACCAATAAAGGTGTTAGCATGTGGACGTAATGTGCTGTTCTAGTCTCTTCTGTACCTAAGGTACATCACCGTTCCCTTTGGATTCTTACTTAATTCGGTGCTCTCTGATACACAAGATCGAACAGCAGGCGTCAACTTTAGGTTACAATATCTCCGGATGTAATTACAATGCAACAAACGGCACTGATTACGTATTTGTTTATATGTTCAGATGAGTTGACAAAACAAACGGGGTTCCATTAAAAAAAAAAGTTGTTTTGTGTTAAAAAACATACTTCCGTGCATTTTTTTTATGGTTTGTATTAACCAATTCCACTAGGGCCTCTCCTGTGGAATCGGTTCGTCAGTATTTGATGTGGTTCACGAAATATACCCAGCGGTTATGTTAGGTGACTCACCCTGTATATTTAATTTTCTATTATTTCTTTAATTATTATATATTTCTATTTTTATACCATTAATTTTATATTACTTGTATTTTTATTATTTTTCAGGAAATATTTGAAAAAAAAATCATAAAACTACACCTGTGGGATATTTTTGGAGATAATTTCGCCCGGGGCAGACACCCCACATTGCCTCTGGGCGCCCTTCCCCCTTCCTTATACATCAGGGCCCTTTATAGTAGAGGGTTCCTATGAAGCCACCCCTCGGATGACGTAACCGTCTTCCACCAGCAGCCACCCAAGTACAGCTGAGCTGGTCGGTTCTCGCAGTCTGTCCGGGTGCGTCCACTCAATTCTCGCAGACACCGGTCTCCTCTCCCCCCTACAAGCCGGCAGAGCTGGGTAGGGAATTACGCCACAATTACGGCCCTTATCTCGGCTCGTATCGGATGTTCAATTGGCCGCCGGCGCGCCTACCGGCTTGAAATATTTATTAAGGCTGGCAGGGAAACAAAGAGGCGCGCGTCTGGCAGCCTGAGTGATCGCCGCTTTGATGGGACGTGTCCGGAGTCACGAAGCGACCACGCCAGCCCAGCCCATCTTGATCCCGGCTGCCTGGTCGGCGCGTGTGCAAGACGGATGGCTCTCCGCCCCGAACGGCATTAGCGCGTACACCCGGCAGGCGCGCTAGTCTAGTCTGCTGCCGGCGAGGGCGCGGGTTCGAGTCCCGTCGCCTGTTACACGGGCGTAGCGGCCCACCTACCGGGGCTGGATTAACGCGGAGGTCAAGCTTCGCCCTGGCTTGTGTTGCCAGTGTTAATTAATATTTTGTATTAAACTAGCAAACCCTGCAACGCTTCGCATTAGTTAATGTGAATGAGCCGGCCGCGGTGGCCGAGGGGACTGAGGCGCTCCAGTCACGGTCTGCACGGCCACTACGGTCGGGGGTTCGAATCCCCTCTCGGGCATGGATATTTGTGCCGTCCTTAGTCTTAGCTAGTTCATAAGTAGTTTGTAAGCTTGTCGTGTCCTACATAGGAAAGAGGGAAGAGGTAGCAAGGTCAGTCTGCATATCCCGAGCGGAAAGGAGTGATTGCAGAGAGACAGTACAGGCATCTACCAGAGATGCGGATTTCGGGACTCGAGAGGATACTTGTTTAGGAAACTTTAAGGAACCCATAGGTACCTTGCATTGAATTTATTGCATCCCATACTAAGTCTACTACACTGGGGTTAGTTATTCAAAAAACAAGAAGTATAAATCGTTTACCACAACAGAAGCCAGTAATTACGTTACCTAGCAGCATCCTCTAGACAGACGCTCCCCGCGAGAAACAGACTGTCATGGAGCACCCCGAGGCCGACGGCGATAGTCACGGGCTGGCGCCCGACTCGTCTGACTGAGAACTCCCCTCTTGATTCAAATACCGGGGGTTTTAACGGCCGGTGTGGGCGCACCTCTTTTCCCCACTTTCCGACAGTTAACAATTTCCTATTGGCCGCTGCTTGGTTCAACCAATCTAAATTGTGGCTTGCCCTCTCTCTGAGTCCTCTAGCGAACCACGTTTCAGCCTGTCCTTTCTGCCATTCCCCGGGTGGGGAGGTGGCTTGTTCTTGCACTAACAAAATCCATACTTGGTAGCAACATTGTTCAGCTGAAAGTAAAACGTCACGACGCTACCCTATATGGGCAACAACAACAATGTCTTACGTCAGTTGGCCACGCCTTAGGCTCCGCCTTAGGCCACGCCTCAGGGGAGCTTCTAACTTGCAGTTTTTCTTCTTTGCCCTCTCTCTCTAGCCTCGTGGAACCACTGACGTTGCTGTGCCCAAGTGACTAGTATCAACTTTGCTACGTAACGTGCCTGTTGGCCACCAAGTACTAATGTAACGTCTTACAACAGCGTCTAGACGCTATATGAAGTTACGCCCTTCTTCTCCGAAAGGTAACCTCCACCCTGGGACGGTGGCCGAGGGAATCAGCAGTTCGCTAGGAGATTTCTTTAGTGCCTACATCTCGTAAGATATACGTGTCTGTTTTAGCCTGTTATCTGCAATGGTCTCTATTTCTCAGCCTGGAGTGCGTCTCTGTGGCTCACACAGCCTCTCAACAATTCCAACGTAAAATCAATATATGACAAGCTTAGGGACTGATGACCCCGTAGTTAAGTCCCATAAGTTCTAGAGACATTTGAACATTTTTGTGAATGAGCTGTATACCTAATCTCCTCTCTTCTTCTCCCTATGTCTATCCCTCCCTTCCTTCGAGCATCTCCTCCTCCGCCTACCTTCACACCACTCCCTCTTACCCCACGCCATATCCACCTCCTCCCCCCTCCCCTCTACGTCTATATCATCCCCCCTTTTTAAATCCATTTCATTTCCCCATTCTCTATCTCATCCTCTCTGCTTTTATTTGCTGTTGTTACAGTCGGGGACCCTGATTTGGCAATAGAAGTCAAAATGGACGGGTAAATCAATTGGAAATGGGTTATTAGAGAGACCTTTCGAGCTGCGCAGTCTGTGAGGTTAGTAGTTTTAATGGTAGTACTTCTAATGGTTGTATTGTACGAACAGGTCTGATTATAAGTTTTGGCGTAAAAACAACTTTTCTGTTTTATGTTGGGAAAAAAAATCGCACTGACGTGTTTTACGGCCCACTTTAGATTTGTAGTTTTATAAAATTTTGCAAACATTTTGGACCAAAATAATAATCTAAATAATAAAAAATTAATTAATGAGAGTGTCTGTAGAAAAAAAATTAGGTAGTGGCGGGATCCCAACCAATCACCTTTACCATCACAGTCCAACGCGTCGCTCAGTACACTACTGTTAACATTTGGGATAAGCTTTCTTTAATCTCATACTATTCATGGCCGTGTTGAACTGATGCTAATATGGCATTTGTAGACGCTAGATTATCATTTATCGTACGAAGAACGACGTGTGTTTCTTAACTCTTCATTGTGCCATTGCTTTGAAATGACAACGTGTAAGTTACAATACGAAAATCATCAAATACACAACGCAAGATGGCGTACGCCAGAGAGAGTTCTGGGCAAGGAATGTCACGTGACATCTGCGAACGGCTGTTTTTCGTTAATTCAATGGAGGGTGTCAAAACTCCGTTATTTTTGCAAATGTCTCTGAAACGATACGAGATATGAAAAGAACATAAGAGAA
Organism: Locusta migratoria; assembly: GCA_026315105.1. NCBI lineage: Eukaryota > Metazoa > Arthropoda > Insecta > Orthoptera > Acrididae > Locusta > Locusta migratoria. Next base: position 75,741,182 of record CM048754.1, on the reverse strand, counting down.
CAACGTTGTAGAGAATTTTCTCCTCTAAAAATTCGTTTATCCAATTTTCGCGTTAGATGAACGGTTTATTTGCAATTAAAATTACATTACAAACGACTTTTTTTGGTATTACTAACGTATTTATTGTCCGAAATATTTCAGAAAGCTAGATTCTGGTCTCTGGTAGCCAACAGTTATGTCTGTAAAATTTGGTGCCGATCGGTTGAACGGTTCGACCTAAAAAGTGGGAACTCGTTACAGCCAGACAGACATCGTCAAATCGCCGTTATTTTTGGAAATATCTCTGAAACGGTGCAAGATATGAAAAAAAACATAACAGAGCGACGTTGTAGAGAATTTTACCCTCTACAATTAGATTATTCAATTTTCGTGTCAGATGAACGGTTCGTTTTCAATTACAATTATATTACAAACGGCATTTTTTGCTATTCCTGCAGTATTTATTGTCCGAAAAATTTGAAAAAAGGAGGTTCTGGTCTCTGGCGGCCTACAATAATGTCTGTAAAATTTGGTGCTGATCGGTTGAACGGTTCGTCTTAAAAACTGGGAACAGGTTACGGACAGACAGACAGACAGACATCCCAAAATCGGCGTTATTTTTGCAAATATCTCCCAAACGATACGAGATATGAAAAAAACATAAGAGAGCAAAGTTGTAGAGAACTTTCTCCTCTACAAATTCGTTTATTCCATTTTAGTGTCAGATGAATGGTTAAGCCGTTATTTTCATTTACATTTCGAGCTGTCAAAAGACGATCGCAAAGGCCCACTTTTAGTATTACTACTGTAACCTAAAGTGGGCCAAAAAAAATGTAAAAATCCGCACATTTTTACAGCACAGGTTAGTAAGTTTTTATAGCAGCCAACAGAATAGAAATGCATTTTATTACATGTTTGTATCTTCTTAAGAGTTTTTGAATTGAAAACACAATTACAGCATGATCATACAGTCATAACGGATCGTGCTTCGATTTAGATCCAAGCGCTGTGTACGATCTTCGTCAGTTTCATTGACTCTACAATCACGTAGTATAATTGCGTAGCGCGTAGGCCGACCTATATTAGGACGCCGCAATGGAGGCATTGTTCTAAAAAAATAAACCACGATCTGTAGTCAGTTTGTTTGCAATACTCAAAAATAGCACGAACGGACATCAATTCTATCTTTAGAATGTTCCAAAGATATGATCACCACCGATAACACCTTGGAGGTAAGAATAATACGGAGGAGCTTCTAAGGAAATAACGTTTCATGTTAAATCTGTTTAAGCAACTTTAACCTTGTGTGCATAGCCTTGTCGCTAGTTTTAGGAAGGATTTCGCACTATAATGGTGAAGGGCCACCTTTACGACGCGTTTCCACCCGTCGGGAAACGAACTTTCAGTTTTTATCAAATTCTGATATTTTCAGATAGATTTTGCCAGTTGCTCCCTGGCTTCGAGCAGTGTCTGTTCTCAGTGCAGATAACGCCATCTCCCTCTATTCTAACCTCCTCGGCGTATTTGTTCGCTCCGTTACATTAGGAAAAGTAACTGTTACTGTTAATGGCGTTAAAAGTGACGCAACTGTGAACAAGAATGAGACACAGCACTCGCCAGCGTGTTTCCGGTTCAGCACGTAACGGATGCTGTTGTTGCCCCGGCGCGTTACGTGACGCAAGGGAGCAGGCGGAGTGGAGCACAAAAGACGTGGCAACGGGGCCGCCAGCCACTTAGGGTTGCAGTAGTTGAATGGCTGGCCAGGGCCGAGGGCCGAAGGGCGAGGGGCGGACCAGCCCTCCGAAGGGCCACCAGCAGGTACTCAGCATCACCTGGACCGCCGCGCCGTACAGTCACCGCCGAAAAACTGCAACGCGCCGGCCTACTTCTGCAGCAGTAGACATTTGGGGATAGGGATGAGACATCGGACGGCGATATATCGAAATATCGATATATCGGATTCAGTTGCGCGATATTTTTAATCGATACTAGCTGAAAACCCGGCGTTGCCCGGATATTTATTTATTTATTCAAGCTTTGAGTTACCACTTCTCATATCCCTTCTCTCACTCTGTGCATCTCCTTTTTTTTAATACCATGTCCGTTTTCGAAGGCACATTCAGCTATATGTGTGTGTGTTATATGTGTGTTATGGTCTTCAGTCCGTAGACTGGTTTGATGCAGCTCTCCACCCTACTCTATCCTGAGCAAGTCTTTTCATCTCCTCATAAGAATAGCAACCCACATCCACTTGAATCTGCTTACTATACGAGTCTCTTGGTCTCCCTCTGCGATTTTTACCCCACACGCTTCCCTCCAATGCTAAGTTTACGATTCCTCGATGTCTAAGAATGTGTCCTATCAAGCGATCCCTTCTTTTAGTCAGGGTATGCCAAAAATTCCTTTTCTCACCAATTCTGTTCAGTACCTCTTCATTAGTTATGCGATCTACCCACCTAATCTTCAGCATTCTTCTATAGCACCACATTTCAAAAGCCTCTATTCTCTTCCTGTCCGCACTGCTTATCGTCCATGTTTCACTCCCGTACAAGGCAACACTCTACACAAATGCCTCCAGAAAAGACTTCCTGACTCTTAAATTAATCTTCGATGTTAGCAAATTTCTCTTTTTCAAGAATGCTTTTCTACTCATTGCCATTCTGCATTTTATATCCTATGTACTGCGACCATCGCATGTTATTTTATACCCAAGTAACAAAACTCATCTACCACCTTCATTGTTTCGTTACCTAATTCCTTCAGCATCGCCTGATTTTCTAAGATCGCATTCCATTACTTCTGTTTTGCTCTTGTTAATGTTCATTTTATACGCTCTCTTCAACACACTGTCCATTCCATTCAACTGCTCTTCCATGACCTTTGCTGTCCCTGACAGAATTACAATGCCATCAGCAAAACGCAACGTTTTTATTTCTTCCCACCTCGGCAATGTCTGTGGTTCATAGTGGTGGATATGTGTGTATACTGTATAAATTATGACTTGTAACGTCATATCCAATGCCATAATTTAGTCAATGAACTGCGGAAAAGTTGTAAGCGACAATCTTTTCTCGTTTCATCGTTTTCCTGTGGTTCTCAGCGAGAAAAGTGTAATAGAAGTTTGAAATTAAGTTTAATGTGTGTTGTAAATCTCTAACTTTATGAATAAAGTCTCATCATACGATATGACAGTGTCTTGCAATTCCTATTGTTTATGACGTCATACATTTTGAACCATGTTTCGTATGTGGTTCTTACCCTAAAGCAATTGTTGCCTCACGATAAGGGGAAAGGGTACCAAATTTGATTGAAATCAGTGCAGTGTATTAGGAAAAAAATGAGCAGCATTTTCGCTTAATACAGCAGTTTTTCGCGCATCACATTGTTTATGACATCATATCTCGTGAACTATGTATCCTACAAAAAACATTATTTCCAGGTTCTCGAGCTTTAACGAGACTAACGAATAGCAATTCATTTTTATCTTTGACAGTTCATATACGGGTTCAGATCGTGAAAAGCGAACTTTACTCTTTCAAAGTATATTTTTTAATGCACCCAACACAATAACCAAGTCATTATTTTACATGTTTAAAATCTAATTTTTCCTCGCAATTTTTCCGTATTTTATCACCGTTTGAACCTTCCACGAATGTGTGCTAATGGGTCTAAAATACATATGATTTAAATTAATATGGTTTACATTAAGAGGTAAGTGATACGAAGTTTCCAAAGAATTTATTTCATGCAATCCTTGTCCTGTCAAGCCGTACTCAACACCCTCAACACTCACAACCATGTGGCGGTAGATTGTCATTCATAGAAAAAAATCGCTTTCGGTTTTTCCTAAATTTTCCTACTTTGCGGGTGACTTTCCCAAATTTTTATTTCATGCGAGCCTTCCTCTTGCTTTCAACATGAAATGTACAAAATTTTATAAAATTGGACGAACAGTATTGATAGCACAATGAAAAAAAAAGCAGTTTCACTTTCTCCCGATTTTCTACTTTTCCGGATCACTTTTCCATATTTTTACACCGTTTGAACCTTCCCTGGACTTACACGAATATTTCAAGACTAAAATTAGCCAAATCGGTTCAGCCGTGCCGGCCGCGGTGGCCGAGGTGACTGAGGCGCTCCAGTCACGGTCAGCACGGCCACTACGGTCGGGGGTTCGAATCCCCCCTCGGGCATGGATATTTGTGCCGTCCTAGTTTGTAAGTAGTTCATAAGTAGTTTGTAAGTTTAGGGTCTGATGACCCCGTAGTTAAGTCCCATAAGCTATACAAACATTTGAACATTTTTTTTTGGTTCAGCCGTTCTCGAGTTTTTGCGAGACTAACGAACAGCAATTCATTTTTATATATAAAGATTCACCTAGACGATATATCGGTAATATCGATATTTTGTGGCAATATAATCGGAAATTTTATTCTTATTACTATCATTATTTTCTAACTCAAAATAGAGATATCGCAACTGTTTTTTTGTTTTAATGTTTAAGTGTTCACAACCTACTACATATTACTTTAGAGTAAATTTTGATTGTTGTCAGCTGTGTATTTTCGTAATTTCCTTTCACTCTAAAGTACAGTTGGTAGAATTGTTTCAAATGTAATTATCAAATCACTGGGAATTCTTGAAACCTCTTTGTTGGTGTTGTACTGCTGTTCTTCGCTCGTTCTGTCTTTATTTTATTGAGTTCTTGGTGTGAAGACGAAACAGAAATGCCTCTTAAAAGTGATGTGCGGAAGCATTTTAAATAACATTATAGTAAAAGTGCAATCTCCCCATGATAGTGCTGATGTAGGAAGCAAACCGATCACTTCTACTCCATCAGTTGCAACCACTTCGTCAGCTTGTATGCAAGGAGGTATCGCTACTGCTCTGAAGCGTGTTGCTGAAGGAGAACTACCACAAAAAATAAATGACGCTATTTTGTTGCGTATTTGCAAAGACTGTGTGCCATTTAATACTGTGCAGAAAAAAAGGTTTCGTCAAACTCTTTAAAAGTTTTAGCTCCTTTGTACAAAATACCAACCAGAAAAACATTCTAAAATTAATGAACGTCAAATATGAAACCCTTCGTTTGCAGTTTCAGCAACAATTAAATAGGGTAACAACACCTCACTGTTTCAAATAACATGTAATATCATTTGTTTTAAAATGAATTTCAAAACTAAATTTTTGCCGGTATTTTTCATTCGATTTTTCGGTGGTATCGATATTTAGTTTAACGTTTTTCGATAATATCGAATATTGATATTTTTCTTTCGATGTCCCATCCCTATTTGGGGAATTTCTCGGACGAATAGCAGTATATGCCCGGCCATGCTCTTTTGATTCGATAATGTTGGATATTCACGGAATGTACGACATTAACTGCGCATGTGTAAAGTTGAAAATGTGTACCCAGCCGTGACTTGTACCCGTGTCTCCTGCCTTCTAGGCAGTTGCGCTGACCCCTACACCACTGGGGACACAGTGATCACCGCACCTGCAAGGACTACCTACGCACGCCCCGTCAGATACAAATTCTCAAACTTCATCCTGCCCACTACAACTCAAACTTGTAGTGACTTCGTTAGCTAATTACCGTAAGGGTAACGGCCTAGGAATGCCTCCGCACTGTAGAAACGATCGTTGCACGTCATCGGTAAATTGTATAAGTTGTATATACAGTATGTGGTGTCTGACGCCGACAGATTTGACTCCGCGCAGCAGATATCTCGTATATACTTAGTAAAATGTCGTTTCTTGTTCGAATCTTTTCATTAACATTATTTTCGGTTTGTTTATGATAGTAATTAGATTTAAATGAAGTAGTTGTTTGTTATATATGCTGATGAGAAATACGCTTCGCTCCTGTCAGTAAATCAATCAGTGCTTCAGAAAGTACCGAGTGATAAAACAGTCAGTATAAACTTGAAAACTTAATAAATCACGGAATAATGTACATAGAGAGGTAAAAATTGACGCACATGCTTGGAATGACATGGGGTTTTATTTAGAACAGAAAAAAGTTCAAAAAATTTCCGACAGATGGCGCTTCATCTGTCCGTAAAGCAGTAATTAGCATAACAAATTAAGACAAAGCAAAGATGATGTTCTTTACAGGAAATGCTCAATATGTGCACCATCATTCCTCAACAATAGGTAAACTAACCTACGGACAAACACACACACCCATGCCCCAGGGAGGACTCGAACCTCCACGGCGAGCAACCGTCGAGGAATAATGTTGTGAACAGCACTGTAAAGCATGTCCGGAGTTATGGTGAGGCATTGGCGTCGGATGTTGTCTTTCAGCATCCCTAGAGATGTCGTTCGATCACGATACACTTGCGACTTCAGGTAACCCTAAAGCCAATAATCGCACGGACTGAGGTCTGGGGACCTGGGAGGCCAAGCATGACGAAAGTGGCGGATGAGCACACGATCATCACCAAACGACGCACGCAAGAGATCTTTCACACGTCTAGCCAAATTTTTTTTTTTTTTTTTTTTTTTTTTTTTTTTTTTTTTTTTTTTTTTCCAATAAAACCCCATGTCATTCCAAGCATGTGTGTAAATTTTTACCCCTCTACCTACATTATTCCGTGATTTATTAAGTTTTCAAATTTATACTGACTTTTTGATCACCCGGTATTTCGAAATATAACTTCACAATTCCGCCTAACAGTACGATTGTTGTCAGTGTAAATTTACGCAAACTCAACAGGAAAAGCTGTGTACCACATGATCAATGTGTCCTAAACCCGTGTTTGTTATTAAAATACCCCTCGCTTTCAAGGAAACTCATAACTTTTTAGCATAACAAGAAGATAACCTATTCCATTAAGTAATAAAGTAAACTGTTACAAACACAGTATAAGAATATCACTATAAGATACGATTGCGCCGCGGTGGAGTAGCCGAGCTGTCTAAAGCGTCTCGCTGCGGAGCGCGCGGTTGCTCGCCGTGGAGGTTCGAGTCCTCCCAGGGGCATGGGTGTGTGTGTTTGTCCGTAGGTTAGTTTACCTAGGTTTAAGTAGTTTGTAAGCCACGGACTGATGACTACGCAGTTTGGTCCGATACATTTACAAACAAACAGATACGATTGCTTTGTACTGTGATTAACAACAAAATTCAATTTTTACGCGCACTGAATCCATACCGAACGCGATCTGGCTTCATCTGTAAGTTCACGAAAACTATTTTCCGCCAAGCCGAAGATTCGCCTGATTTCTGGTCGAAAGCAATATTTTGGCCGAAAGAGAATATTCTATCCTTACAGTTACTAAATCGCAAAACAACAGTTATAATTTCGTGGCTAGTACTGACACCAAAAAACTGCCTTATGTAATGGACGTCATTTTTTGTTTTATATACTGCAATAGACCTATTTCGGCTCGATGGCTATCATAACGCAATCTTTGGATAAAGATTTTATGTTAAAGAGATTAAAATACGGCTACTTACAATTTTAATATATTTTTTAGTCCATATTGCATCGTGGAATTGTAATTTTATTGCAATAGCTGCGTATAATCGCCGTCTAAATATTATTCCGATCGTATTTATATAAATTTGTCAAATTATGAATTTATTATTGATTGATCTGACATTTGCTTTCGTCGGCTCCTCCATAGATACTCTATTGTTACAGTTTAGTTATGTCAGTGATCTCTATACTAACTGGATGTATAGCTCTGATGTCTGAGCATAGAACTACAGAGTGCCTGTACATTTAGATGTTTTCCAGCCGGCCGCAGTGGCCGAGCGGTCTGCGGCGCGCCAGTCACAGTCTGCACGGCCGCTACGGTGGGGGGTTCGAATCCCCCCTCGGGCATGGATGTTTGTGTCGTTTGTAGTATAAGGTAGTTCATAAGTAGTTTGTAAGTTTAGGGACTGATGACCCCACAGTTAAGTCCCTTAAGCTTAACATAAATTTGAATATTTCTGATGTTTTCCACATGTTTTCGCATTCTCCTCCATGTTTAAATTCGAAATACGAATTTACTACAGTTATTACGTTACACAGAATTGCTTGCTTACATCTTGATTTGAAATTTATGTCAATACTCTATTTAATAGGCTGACACTGAAGCGTAATCGAAACGTATTTTCTTCTTTTTTTCTTGTAATATTTCATAGAGGCCATATTTCAATTTGGTAATGTACGAAATATTAACATCTACGGTCGGCACACTCAAACAGCTTAAGTTCAACATGCAGGTAGTATACAGATCATAGACCAAATATTAACATAGACTGTGCGTGACGTCATTAAACTGAAACCAACATCAAAGTCACGTGACTCGGGGCAAGAAACTGTTTTCATCATTACGAGTAATGCGAAATATAGCTGAGAGTTGCCGTCCTTATCCTTTTAATGGAAATTAAGCGTGTAATTGAATAATAAAACGTGTTAGCGTATTCTTATTACATCTTTAGTAGTACAGCTGGCGTTAGTTCCCTGCAATTACAAGAATTAACGCGATAGCTACAGTTTTTACATCTGCCTAGACGAAATGTATTGTCTTTTTACAAGCAACAGAACAACATATTTTCGACGAAAAATTGTTGTCGTGGTACTGTGAGTCTTTTAGTTTGCATTTTACACAGGAGTAGATCAAATACTAGGGTTACCATATGTTCATCACCGAAAAAGAGGACAGTTCATATAAAAAACAGGACACTTTAACATATGTAATTAACAACTTTATTAATGAACCACGTAGAACTACTAAAAACTAAAACAGTAACCCTGTGTGCTTGTTGGGAAAGGAAATATTATCAACGTTGACAGTTTATTCCTCATCACTACTCTCAATTGTCTCATTCTTGTCTTATTCACTTTTGAGCCAACTATATTTGGTTGACGACGAAATCTCTCTCAAGAGGTTTTTTTTAACAAGGCATTTCAAATGTTTGAAATTATTATGTACACATACAGTATATTTTAAATCTATTCCTGTCTTTTGCCCACTGTGCGTTCACAAGAGAAAACACACGTTCTGTGTTGGCATTATGACTAGTTATAGAAAAAAAAGACGTTACCATTTTCAGCAGTTCAGAATAACTAACAACAGTTTTATAAAATTACAAAGCTGATCGGAGTACAATGTATCATTAATTCTTACATTCCTTTGATCATTCTCTTGAATGATTTGTGTTTCTCCAGGAGCTCATATTTAACGCTGACTTTCTCTTAGGTATTATGTTATATTTAAGTTCGTAATTCATTTTGAAGCAAAAGAATACCTACGATTTCGAACAGACAATACAGTTTTAACCGAAACCACAAAGTATATCAAAAGCAACGACATAGAACGTAATGCAGAAGACAGAATGCACTGGCTGAATACAGGGTAGACAACCGGGTTCCTCCGCAGAGAAGATCCGAATCGTTTGCAGCTGTCAGACCCATGCGGAGTGCGAAATTGTGAACGGCAATTTCACTCTGTGTATGCGCGTAATAGTTGCGAACAGTTTGGAACTGCAGTGCGAATGAACATGAATGACACAAAAATAAATTTTCTTTCTCAGAACCCAAAAAAAGAGGACATTTTGTAGAATTTTATAAATTCCGGCCAGACACATTTTCTTGCCTCAAAAAGAGGACATGGCCGGCTAAAAGAGGATGTATGGTAACCCTAGCAAACACCAGTTTGAAACTTGCATCAGCTTCCTTAAGATTCCTCAACAATACATGTGAAATGTTTCGTTGTGCTTTTATAAGAAATGAAATCTGTTTGCATCCATAATGTCCGATTTGAACAAAATACAACAGTTTCTTTTTTAAGACTTTTGCCACAGATCGTGGTGCCAAAACGTAAAACAACGAAAATATTGGCTGTTTACATTATATAATAAGGCAGTGAGGAAACATCATCGATGCACTCGGCAAGAAGTGACTTTATAGCTATAGTGAATAGTCTATATGAATGTTTACCTTTGTATAACGTTATTCAAAGCAGATTTCCACCAGTAATTACTTACCTGATGACATATAAACTTGCTCAAGAGCAGCTTGAAGTATCTTCCCATGAATAATCACATTCGTAAGTTGCAAAAAGTGAAAGATTCATAGCGTAACACAAACACCGAGGATCTGTTGCTTCTAGGGCTGGGCAAATGACACTCGGGTTCGAACATGCTCGGGATTTGTTCGAATACTCAGATAATAAATGACTCACGCTGCGTATCTGTAAACGATAAGGGGGTAAAAGGTTACGGAGCTACCGCTTTCTCAGACTTAATTTCATAGAAAATACGAATACAAGTAAAAAAAAAAAAAAAAGGATCAACATTAAGATAAACTATATATTTTGTTTAAAACAGTGCTTACGTGACGTTTCTGTCACTGCAAGATATGATTCACTGATAAACAAAATATCTGCTACTGTAACAGAACTACTGCATCACATTACTGACGGCTAACATTCAAAGGAAAAAAATGTGAATCCTTCATAACTAGAAATTACATGTAATGTGATTATAAGAGATAGGTTGCAAAGGACCATTCCATTCATTGTTCATACGGTACTGTAACAGATCCCGTTTTCAAGGCGATTGAAAGATGGTAAGAGACGAAATAGGGAACACATCAGAAATTTCATACACAATAACGGAAATAATTCACATAAAAATAATAATTGCGACCTCGGAATAAACGGTGTACAAGCTGCTGTATACTTAGTATCAAAAGGCGTCGGTAGTTCGCAGCACGAGAATTTTTCTTCGCGACTGATATCGTTTACTTACAGCCTATATTCGATACTGTTTTTACTTATGCTCTGCATCCTAGAAGCTACTATAGTCGGAATTTCACACTTACTAGTCCCCTTGGTACATTAATGACACCCTATCTTTGTTATAAATCGCACAGAAAGATTTGTGAATATTATCGTTGTAAATCGTCGACATAGTACCTCCTGACATTGCTAGGTAGCGTCGTGTTCGAATGTTCGAACATTTCCCGACTCCCGAGATTTCCCGAACTGTGACGTAAATTGTTCCAACAGTTCCAGTCATGTTCAAACCCAGCTCTAGTCACGTGTTGTTGCCATGATAACGATGCCATGTCCAGTCTACCATTAACTATGGTCGAAATATGGCACTTCAACATATATTTCTATCACTGGAGGAACTGTCAAACGCAAATGTCAGATCAAGCAGTAATAAATTCATAATCTGACAAGCGTACATTTTTATAAATACGATCTGAAAAATATTTAGACGGTGATTATATGCGGCTATTAAAAAAAATTACATTTCCACGATGCAGTTTGAAAGTAAGTATTTTATCACGAAAAATGTATACCAAAATTGTAAGTAGCCCTATTTTAATTTATTTAACGTAAAATGTTTATCCGCAGGTAGCCTAATGATGCCCAAAGAGCCGAAATAAGCCTATTGATGTTGTGGTCTTCAGTCCGCAGATTGGTTTGATGCAGCTCTCCACGCTACCCTGTCCTGTGCAAGTCTCTTCATCTGAGAATACGTTCGGCAACCTACATTCTTTTGAATCTGCTTACTATATTTGTCCCTCGGTCTCCCTCTACGATTTTTACCCCACACGCTTCCATCTAATGCTAATGTTGACAATTCCTTGATGTCTCAGAATGTGTCCAACCAATCTATCCCTTCTCTTAGTCAGGATATGCCAGAAACTCATTTTCTCCCCGATTCGGTTAAGCAGCTAGTTACGTGATCTACCACCTAATTTTCATCATTCGTCTGTAGCACCACATTTCAAAAGCTTCTATCATCTTTTTAAACTCCTAATCGTCCACGTTTCACTCCCATACAATGCTACATTCCAGACAAATGCTTTCAGAAAGGACTTCCTTACATTTAAATTAATATTGGATGTTAACAAGTTTCGCTTCTTTAGAAACGCTTTTCTTCCTGTAGCCATTCTGCATTTTACATCTTCTTTACTTCGTCCATCAGAAGTTATCTTCCTGCCCAAAAAACAAAATTAATCTACTACTTTTATTGTCTCATTACGTAATCTAATTCCTTCAGCATCGCCTGATTTTCTGACATTCCATTCCATTACCTTCGTCTTACTCTTGTTAATGTTCATCTTATATCGTCCTTTCTAGACACTGTCCATCCCATTCAATTGCTATTCCAGATCTTTGCGGTCTCTGACAGCATTACTATGTTTCTATTTTTTCTCCCTGCACTTTAATGCCCTCTCCAAATTTCTCCTTCAATTCCTTCACTGTCTGCTCAATGTACATATTGAACAACATTGGGGAAAGGCTACAAACGCTGTCTGTATATAAAGTATTAAATAAAACCCATAAGATAAAGCAGCTTTTTGGTATCATTTGTATTATAAATATGTTCTCAAGAGACATACACAAGGCTGCAGGCCCAAATGAAATGAAATTATTGATGCTAATAGCTATAACTGTTTTATAAACCTTTTTATAGCTAACGTACGCTGTTGTCCGTTCCATTGATGGACGATTACTGAAATGGCGGACTGTTTACATGCCAGGGTTGCCGACTCGTTTCCATCCATGTCTCGACGTGACGTGCCAAAAAACCCTACGGACCAAACTGTTAAAAAAACTGCTTACCTATTGGATAGCAATATTTCCCTTTTGTTTGTACAATGAATTGTCATTGTTTTGAATAAAAAAATATTTATTCTGTGTCGTCCCTAAAAAAAGTCCCTACATTTTGCAAAGAGATCGGAAATCCGTCCCTACAGTTTGGAAAAAAATAGTCAAAAGTCCCTACACGTAGGGACATGTCCCTACGGTTGGTAACACTGTTACTCGCTGTTCACGAACCCACAGTGCTGGCACCTTCCCATGGCTGCCACTACACGATTCAAACATTCCCTCCCCTAAATCAATGTTTTTTTTTTTTTTTTTTTTTTTTTTTTTTTTTTACTTATGGGACTTAACTGGGGGGTTATCAGTCCCTAAGCTTACAAACTACTTATGAACTAGCTAAGACTAAGGACGACACAAATATCCATGCCCGAGGGGGGATTCGAACCCCCGACCGTAGTGGCCGTGCAGACCGTGACTGGAGCGCCTCAGTCCCCTCGGCCACCGCGGCCGGCTAAATCAATGTCACTCTGTACATGTTCCTCCATAATTCCTACTCCACATTTTTTTGGCCGTGTACAGCTGCCCCTACACCCACACCAACCGCTGGGTCTGCTTGCGAATGTGTTCCCAGTTGTTCTTTAAAATAGGAGGCTGCTGAAGGACGTCGTGGATAAATGAGCGAGCTAGCGTGAGCGAAGTGCGTGTGGTCACGCACTCAGCAGCCGCAGTGGGGGGGGGGGGGGGGGGGGGGAGAGGCGAGAACGTATATCCGGCACCTCGTGACGTCACGCCAGGCGCAGCTGGCCGCCGCTCCTGTGGGCATTGTTGCCTGAGAGATGGCGGCAATAATGGCGCCCGTGATTGTTGCGGGAGTCCTAACAGGCAGCAGGCACGCCATGGCGTCTCCCGTGTTGTGCTCTTCTATCCGTTAGAGCTGTGAGAGAAACGAAAAGACACGTATCCATATGTATTAGACTTGGGCCACACGATTCTTTTTTAGGAATAGATTCTTGCTATTCAGTGCCACATTGTGAATAGGGATGCAACATCGTTGATAAAAACATCGCTTTCAAGACATCGATGTTCCTGCGGAAAATATCGATGTTAAAAAAACATCGCTCCTGTAAAACGATACATCGATGTTTTTCCGATGTTTCCATACGTTTAAGAAATATTAGTAAAATCACACTGAAATGAAGCTGTGTTACCAGAAAGTATCTGCCTTTATTAATGTCCTTTCACTAGGCTACGAATACACAGCGAAATGGCAGATTAGAATGAAAAAGAAGTTGGGAATAAGGTTTTGCTACCTATTGCACTGATTTTGCTTGGGATTTACATCGATTTGTTCATTGCATGTGAAATAACTTGTGTCTTGATGACGTATTGCATTTTTTTAACTGTCGACGTGGAGAAAATTAAACATTATGCATCTTTCAGTTAGTACTTAATAATGTATTTTTAAAATGAATAATGACGTTTATCAAATCATGTACCTTGCTGAAATGAAAATCTATGTTATACTTGGCTTGTTGGCTTTTGTCTCGGATTTTTCGTGGACTTTTGTTTGGTGTTTTAACTGACGTTTTGACAGTACGATATCAGTCCGACTGGGTAACTCTGTCACAGATTCGATTCCACTGATGTTGGAGGGTGAACTTTCAGCAATGCCAGCAGCCCGTGCTGTACAAACATCAGATTGTTTCATATTTCACTTACCTACTGTTTCAAAAGTATGAAAACAGCGACGAGCGAAGACAGCAGGAGCACCACACTTGAGCTGACGCTGGCTGAGAAACTAATAAAGTAATAATGGAGTTGCCAATCAATTGTTGAACGATGTCGATAGTTTTGGACTTCTGTCGTCGATGCATCGGCGATACATCGCTGTTCAAAACATCGATGTTAACATCGATGTTTATGGGCAAAACATCGATGTTTTCAAAACATCGATGTATCGTTTGCATCCTAATTGTGAATCGATTCCTACGACTCGTTCACAATTCTTTCCCGTTTCTGTAGTCTGCAACGGCACGATTCTTACTTCTACATCTTGCTCGTAGATGGCAATATACAGGCTGTTACAAAAAGGTACGGCCAAACTTTCAGGAAACATTCCTCACACACAAAGAAAGAAAATATGTTATGTGGACACGTGTCCGGAAACGCTTAATTTCCGTGTTAGAGCTCATTTTATTACTTCTCTTCAAATCACATTAATCACGGAATGGACACAGCAACAGAACGTACCAGCGTGACTTCAAACACTATGTCACAGGAAATGTTCAAAATGTCCTCCTTTAGCGAGCATACGTGCATCCACCCTCCGTCGTATGGAATCCCTGATGCGCTGATGCAGCCCTGGAGAATGGCGTACTGTATCACAGCCGTCCACAATACGAGCACGAAGAGCCTCTACATTTGGTACCGGGGTTGCGTAGACAAGAGCTTTCAAATGCCCCCATAAATGAAAGTCAAGAGGGTTGAGGTCAGGAGAGCGTGGAGGCCACGGAATTGGTCCGCCTCTACCAATCCATCGGTCACCGAATCTGTTGTTGAGAAGCGTACGAACACCTCGACTGAAATGTGCAGGAGCTCCATCGTGCGATCGTGCGTGAACCACATGTTGTGCATTCAAGGAACGTTCTAGCAGCATAGGTAAAGTATCCCGTATGAAATCATGATAACGTGCTCCAGTGAGCGTAGGTGGAAGATCATGACGCCCAATCAAGACATTAGCAACAATTCCTGCTCAAACGTTCACAGAAAATCTGTGTTGATGACGTGAATCGATGAAGTACAGTACATACTAATGAAACAATTGGGTATCTTGACAATTGTCTGCACGAATTATTTTAATTTACATTTAAAGAGAAATACTGAAATGAGCTCTAACATGGAAATTAAGCGTTTCCGGACACATGTCCACATAACATTTTTTCTTTCTTTGTGTGTGAGGAATGTTTCCTGAAAGTTTGGCCGTACCTTTTTGTAACTAATTATTATTATCGCTGAAATAAAACGTACGCGATTTATTAGATGTTAAAGGACGATCACCGGTCGGATTGACCAGTACGGTTCTTCTAGTATTAAGTAGTTTGTAAGCCTAGGGTATGTAGGGTTACCAGATGTCCGTCTTCAGAAAAGAGGACATTTCTAGAGTCATAAAACAAACTTCTCTCTCTTGACAACTGAAGTACTAGTGATGTCTCTACTGTAGTATCAGAGTCTTGTTTGTAATACATCTTATGCATCTTACGAAATTTGTTCATATTCTTACAAATTAAGAAACATGAAATGTTGAGACCCGTTGAACGAATTAAATGACTACATAGCAGTGAAGCCATAATATTTCATCACTTCACCACTTTTAATTATCGTCTTAAGTGCTGAACATTTTTTCCATACCTTGCCTATCACCCCCCCCCCCCCAACCTCCAGTTTTTACCTGATATTTTTTACGATGCATCATTTGCGGAAACCACAGGACTGTTGACTGTAAAATCGTGACGAATAAAGTTACTGTAAAAATTATTTAAGCGTTCCTTGATATAGCTATGCTCCCATTTCGGATCAGACAGACGTGACTATCTACATGATTAACATTGCCGTACAAAGGCTCGCAATCAATTATTTGAAGCTACTTAGTTTTTTGGACAAAAGCTTAACTCGATTTATGTACTTACGTCTCTTTCTTGCTAAAGAGACGAATGGTGACTGTGGCATCTGACCTTATTTGTATGACGTTTTGAACAAGGTTTCAACTTACGTATAACTAACGTTGCACTGGCTTTTGATATTAAAGTTATAAGTGTCCTTGACAGACAACCCACAGAACTGCCGAGTCCCAGCTCGACGGACTGAACGTCTTAGTTTTGGGTGTCACACAACACTTCGACCAGAGAAAGGGGGGCAGAGTTTCATATTATACTGTGTGTATTGCACTGTGTCTTGCATTGTTGCAGACGTATGGTTTTAATTGGCCGCCTCGAAGCCACGCCAATTATTTCAATACTTCCGAAGTAGCTCGACCTCAGGGCAACGACGGCACAGAAACGAGAAAATTAAAAACATTGTTTCAAGAAAGGTTAAATTCTCTAGAGTTGATTTTCACGTACTTTCAAGAGGAAGCAGTTGCACAACGCAAAAAAAGGACATTTTCCCATTTTGTTAAAAACCCGGCCGGACCATTTTTAGGGTCCAAACAAAAAAAGAAAAAAAAAAAAGAAAAACATGTCCGGGTAAAAGAGGACACCTGGTAACCCTAAGGGCCGAGGGGACTGCGGCGCTTCAGTCACGGTCGGCACGGCCACCGCAGTCGGGGGGTTCGAATCCCCCCTCGGGCATGGGTATTTGTGCCGTCCTTAGTTGTAGCTAATTCATAAGTAGTTTGTAAGTTTAGGGACTGATGACCCCATAGTTAAGTCCCATAAGCTCTACAAACATTTAAACATTTTGATAACCACAGAAGTCACATAGATTTACAAACATTTGAACATTTTCGTCAGCGGAAGACTACTTCACAACAACGACAACTACAGGGACAAGGATGGCGCCTTGGGCACGACAGTCGGCTACAAAAGCGCCCGCCGACAGGAAGTATCTTCTTCGCGCCGGCGTCGCTAACAAACGACTCCTCATTAGCTCCCACTTCCTTTCATCTGCTGAGGATCCTCGTGTCCTGGCGGCCACACACACCGACCGTAAATCAGCCATTCTTTTTGGGGACCCGGCGACTCAATTACCCCCTGCCACGAGTCTGAGCCCAGTCAGTAACTAATAGTTGGGGGGAACGTTGTCACGTGTGTTTCCCAAATGGAGGCAGTTTCGAGAATTAAAGAGCTCCGAGCGCGGGAAACTAATCCATTCGAGAAGCTGCGAGGAATTAAGAGGAAGACTCCGAGGCCGCTTTCGTCACTTCCGGCTGCGGTATTTCTTTTCGGGACGGCCAACAACGGAACAAATATATATATTGAAGTATACTGTCAGTTCGTTCGGCATGTAGACTACCTGGACATGTAGCAGTTTTATGCAGAATCACAAATTCAAGATGTAGGCCGCGGTGGAGTAGCCGAGCGGTCTAAGGCGCCTCGCTGAGGAGTGCGCGGTTGCTCGCCGACGGAGGTTCGAGTCCTCTACATCTACATCTAAATGGGATACTCTGCAAATCACATTTAAGTGCCTGGCAGAGGGTTCATCGAACCACCTTTATACTATTTATCTTCCATTCCATTCTCGAATAGCGGGCGGGAAGAAAGAATACCTGAATCTCTCCGTTAGACCTCTGATCTCTCTTATTTTATTCTGATGATCATTTCTACCTATTTAAGTGGGTGTGAACAATATATTTTCGCATTCCGAGGAGAATGTTGGCGATTGGAGTTTCGCAAGTTGCCCACGCCGCAGCGATAAGCACCGTTGTTGTAATGATTCCCATCCCAGATCCTGTATCATTTCCGTAACGCTGTCTCCCCTGTATCGTGACAATACGAAACGAGCTGCCCTTCTTTGGACTCTTTCGATGTCCTCCGTCAAATCCACCTGATAAGGATCCCACACTGGGCAACAATATTCCATAAAAGGACGGACAAGCGTAGTGTATGCAGTCTCTTTTGTAGTTCTGTTACATGTTTTAAGGGTTCTGCCAATAAAAGGCAGTCTCTGGTTCGCCTTTCCCACGACATTATCTACGTGTTCTGTCCAATTTAAGTCTCAAGTAATAGTAATTCCAAGGTATTTTGTGGAATTTACGGCCTTCACTTTTAATTGATTTATCTTGTAAACAAAGTTTAACGGATTTCTCTTTGTTCTAATTTGGACGACTTCACACTTCTCTTATTTAGAGTCAATTGCCAATTTTTACACCATACTGATATCTTATTCAGATCGTTCTGCAGTTGGCTTTGATCTTCATATGATTTTACTAACGGTAAATGACGGCGTCATCTGCAAACAACCTAAGAGAACTAATTAGATTCTTCCCTAAATCGTTTATGTAAATAAGGAACAGCAGAGGACCAATAACACTACCTTGAGGAAAGCCCGATATCACGTCTGTTTTAATCGATGCCTTACCATCGATTACTACGAACTGTGTCCTCTCTGACAAGAAATCCCCTATCCAAATCCCTGGGGCATGGGTGTGTGTGTTGTCCTTAGGTTAGTTTACCTAGGTTTAAGTAGTTTGTAAGCTACGGTCTGATGACCACGCTGTTTGGTTCGATAGATTTACAAACATTTGAACATTCAAGATGTAGGTGAAGCTGTCATCTTCCAACAGAACGCCATAGTTATTCAGGAACTGAACAAGAACCCACACGCAAAACAAACTGGCACATACCTACAACAACAAAATAACTCATAGAATAGCCAACATATTTAGACAACAGGGACTCCAATTAGGATACAGAACAGATAACACAACACAGAAAAAAACTCCGAACACATGACACACCCACAGAGAGATACAATAGTTCCGGCATATATGAACTCACATGCAACTCCTGCCAGGCTGTATACATAGGACAAATTTGCAGAAACTTTAGACTAAGATACTCAGAACACCTCAGAGCCCTAAAAAGTAACAGACAGCTCTCACAGTACTTTTGCAGAACACTTAATGGCCCACAAACATCACCCAACAAAAATAGAGACAGATTTAAAAATACTGAAACCTAGCCACAGCAAATATTACAAACTGACAACAGAAGAATATCTCCACATACAAAAGGCAATAGCAGAAGGTAACAAAAGTCACGAATGAATACATTACACTTTGCATTGGCACAATATTCATCACAATAAAGGAACTGTACAAAGACACCAACTGAAACAGCTATTCGTTTTTGGCGCCACAAGAAGGCGAGAACAACTGAACATCTGCAACAACTCTAAACACAACTAACCGTATAACAGTGAAAGTGAAACAACTTCTGTTAGCGACTTCACATACAACAACTCGCCAAAACAGTGATAAGTGGTGAAAAAAGTGCACTGAAGTGTCGATAAGTGTGGACGCATTTACCACAGAAGAGAGCAACATTCCCCAAGCACAACTGTTATTTACGCGATTCCTAAACACGTCTTCCTTAGTCAGAAAAATAAATTTCACTGTTTTCAAATGCCTACATCCCTCAAAAACGCAATTTGTTTGCAGATGGCAGGCCATAAAGTACTGGAAAGTTTCAATCAGAAACATAAAATGTAAAAACGCCAGGTAAACCACATTTCTTGCATTTTTCATGAATTTTTTCTAATTGTAAACTACAGTGTACATTGTAAATATTTTATACTTACAGATTTAATAAATGGCCCACTGATGATGGAACAAAGGTTCCGAAACATCTATGGGAATAAGTAAAAAACCTAATTGTTTTTTAAAAAAAGGCGGATCTTTTCTTATTTATTTAAGTGCAACAAGGAAAAACGAGTACAACAAAACCAACATGATGAACTATTCATGAGTTCTCTCACATATTTCCGTAGCGATGAATAGGAAGGGGGGAATGTAAGGCTTTTAGTTGTGTTTTGTGAAGAAACGTGTGCACATTGTTCATATGAACGACAACGACCATCGAAAGACAGTTTTATATGATAGACTTTGTAGTGAAAATTGAGTACTCGAAGTACATGCGCCCTTAGTGCCCGTGTGTAAATCAGTAGCCTGCGTCTATGATATATATATATATATATATATATATGTGTGTGTGTGTGTGTGTGTGTGTGTGTGTGTGTGTGTGTGTGTGTGTGTAAAGCGAAGAGAAATTTGGAGAAAGAATTAAAGTTCAGGGTGAAGAAATAAAAACATTGCGTTCTGCCGATGACATTGTAATTATCTCAGAGACAGCAAAAGACCTAGAAGAGCAGTTGAACGGAATGGACAGTGCGTTGAAAAATGCGTATAAAATGAACATTAACAAGAGCAAAACGAGGGTAATGGAGTGCAGTCTAAGAAAAACGGGTGATGCTGGAGGAATTAGATTAGGTAACGAAACAATGACGGTGGTAGATGAGTTTTTGTTACTTGGCAAAATGGAGAATAGCAATGGGAAGAACGGCGTTTTTTGAAAAAGAGACATTTGTTAACAAAGAATATTAATTTAAGCGTAAGGAAGTCCTTTCTGAAAACATTTGTGTGGAGTGTTGCCTTGTATGGGAGCGAAACGATAAACGGTGTGGACAGGAAGAGGATTGAGGCTTTTGAAATGTGGTGCTACAGAAGAATGCTGAAAATTAGGTGGGTGGATCGCATAACTAATGAGGAGGTTCTGAAGAGATTTGGGGAGAAAAGGAATTTCTGGCATACCTTGACTAAAAGATGGGATCGATTGGTAGGACACATTCTTAGACATCAAGGAATCGTAAATTTAGCGGTGGAGGGAAGTGTGTGGGGTAAAAATCACAGAGAGAGACCAAGAGATGAATATAGTAACCAAATTCAAATGGATGTGGGTTGCCGTTCTTGTGTGGAGATGAAGAGGCTTGCTCAGGATAGAGTAGGGTGGAGAGCTGCATCAAACCAGTCTCCAGACAGAAGACAACAACAACACAACATTATATAACCTACACCGGCCGATATCTCTGGTGTCGCACTCTGAAAAGATAAGCCTCTAGTAAAATTGGTAAGGTTTGAATGTGGGTCACCGAATGGTCTCGAAATTATCTTGAACCCAGTTTTCAATGTCAAGTTCATTTTTTCACATGGTAGCCATTATTTGTTATTCCATATTCGTATCCTAATTCTAGGTGAAAAAATACGTTTTATTTCATCTCTTTTCACTGGGTGTTTTGTATGGTTTCTAATCTTCTGCCATTAGCGATATTTTCGTGAATCCGAAAAGTTTTTTTCCTAGCTCGTTCCGTTTTCGAGATACTGGTAACCAGGAAAGTGACCCCTGGCAACAAACAATTGTTTTTTCGAAAAAAAAAATGTCTCCCACAGAAATGCGTGTTTTTACAGGTGGAAAAAAATATGGAATAATAAATAGGAATTACCATTAAAAAGAACATATACTTGGTTTGATCTTGAATGCAGGCTTTCTTCCTAGATTATTACTATTTTTTATTTTATTTTATTTTTTCTTCAAAGTTGACGTGTGTTTTAGATTCTGTGTCTCTTTGCACATCCAGAATTTGCCACCAAATTTCGTGTTATAATTGCGAAGTTTAGTGTTATTTACTGCCAAATTCAATGTCTTTTCCCCAAAATTCATACATCGCGACAAAATCCAGTTTTTTTTTTTTTTTTTTTTTTTTTTTTTTTTTTTTTTTTTTTTTAGTAATTTTATTATTCCTTTTTCCAAATTATATGGTTGCTGTAAATTTATTGTCCTCTTCAGTAAATTCGGTGCTTTTTTTTTTTGCCAAATTATACATTTTTGGCAAGTTTGATGCAATTTTACCGTAGTATAAAGATCGCTGTTTTTCTCCATTGTTCTTTCAAAAATTAGTGCCACAGTGTTCTATCTGCCGTGCTCTGTACACTGACAAACGTAATAATTTCATTCCTCTTCACAATTTGTCGCATTACAAAATGTGCGATTTCTTCTGTCGGACGTTTTAGCATGGTAAACTTGAGCAAGATCAAGAATAACGAATGAGACATCGACAACGAGGAGAACTTCGTGTAGACCTCCTAAACTCTGTTTACCAGAAATGGGAGTGCAGGCTAGATACCGTTAATCAGAGCTAACCTACATGTTTTATACCCAGCATTGAGGTTGTACAACAAATAAAATAATTAAAAAAAAGACCGTGAATGAATAGTTCAATGGCAGGAACTGTCGAGGATTTTACAGGCAGTTACGGCTACAAGGCCCTTTATATCTGTCTGCCGATTGAAGAAAAGTGGACGCGAACTACGTTGTCGCGCCTGTGGGTTTTTGCCCACCTGTCCCGAACACCGGGATCGTTTAATTCGAGGCGGTGTCGCTAAGATTTAGGACTTAATGGTGCGCCATTACCATACGGCTGTTCCCTCGCACAGGGTGCTTTATTTTTATTCACAAGTGCCGCGCTTATGCGTGTAACGACAGCTCGGTAATATTCAATTACAGCGACAGATGGGCCATAAATATCGGACGGAACCTGTTTACACCACGAGGTCCCGCCGGAGGCACTGAAGACGTTTCTCGTATCCGGACCAGACTTTTACGAGGAACGTCTGTTGCTTCCACCTGGAAAGAGACGGATGTGAACGGTAAACTGAAGAATTGTTGTCAACGTCCACAATATTTACCTTAGCTTTTCCGGTGCCGCTATATTTGTCCATTTCAAATTTCAATTCGTCAGTGGTGGAGTGCAACGACGACTGTCCAGAAACCTCTGTATGTGCTTACATATTTGGTTTTCTCTCCATGTCTATTTCATGATAAAGACTAAATAACCCGGTGAACTTCGTATCACTTACCTCTTAATATAAACCATATTAATTTAAATCATATGTATTTTCTACCCAGTAGCTTCATGAAGGTATCGTCAGATAATCTAAGTACCGGCTCGATAGTGGGCGGAAAGAGTGGGAAGGTTTAAACGGTGATAAAATGTGGAAGAATTGCGAGGAACATTTACACTCAAAACATGTAAAAAAAAAAAAAAAGACTTGGTTGTTGTTTTGGGTGCGTTCAGAAATATACTTTGAAACAGTAAAGTTCGCTTTACACAATCTCAACCAGGGTAACGTTCCCAAATTTTTAGTTCGTGAGAACGTTCATCTTTCGTTGAACGTCAAATGATCAAAATTTTATCGCAGTCGGATGAACGGTTCTCAACTTACAGTGTTGAGTACATTTAGAAACACAAGGAAAAAGGAAATTGGTTCGAATTTTGAGACTTTCCTTTTTAACTGTCCCTAATTTTTTTACTGACAACTGTTCCAAGACCATAATGAACGAAAAAAAAAGCATCACCTCTCTCCATCGTGCGATTAGCAGTTATAGTGCTGAATTCAAACAAACAAACATTAAAAACGCAATTTCAGTTTTTCTCAAATTTTCCAATTTTCCGGTAGATTTTCCAAAAAAATTATTTCATGCAAACCTCGTCCTGTAAATCCGTACTCAAGTAATGCTCTTACAACCACGTGGCAATTTATTTTTGTTCGTAGAAAAAATCGCCTTCGTTTTTTCCTAAATTTTCCTACTTTCGAACCCCCGACCGTAGTGGCCGTGCAGACCGTGACTGGAGCGCCTCAGTCCCCTCGGCCACCGCGGCCGGCCCTCCACCTGAAACTCACAAGGAAAGTACTTGAGCACAAAAAAAAAAAAAAAAAAAAAAAAAAAAAAAAAAAAAAATGTTCAAATGTTTGTAATTCTATCGGATCAAACTGCGTGGCCATCAGTCCATAGCTTACAAACTACTTAAAACTAGGTAAACTAACCGAAGGACAACACACACATCCATGCCCCAGGGAAGACTCGAACCTCCACGGCGAGCAACCACGCGCTCCGCAACGAGACGCTTTAGACCGCTCGGCTACTCCACCGCGGCTACTTAGGGTCCAAGAAACACATATACATTCAAATCGTACGAGAGATAGTGTAAAGATCCCTTATTGCACTAGTGACACTCCCGCATCTGCAAAACTCTGCAGTCGTCCGTTAGAGGCCTCTGCATGTGCCATGCCGCCTTGCACTTTGACCTGTCGGTTCGCCAGTAGGGACGGTGCAATGTGTCTCCGAAGTTGCGGTTTGCGACGTTATTTGTGTGGTGAAGCGTCAGATGGAGCGGCGATTGATAATCAGTCCTGTTAAAGTATTGCGATTGGTTGAGATGAAGTTACGAAGAACCATTCTTCGTGAAGATGGTATTATGAATCATTCGTATGCTTTCTCGTATCTGTTATGGTACAGAAATATGAGCATAGTTAGATACTGTTGTAACACTAACACACAATGATGATAATAGGGATGATAATGACGAAGAACTCATTGCTAGAGTGAATACCAACAGTCTTCCGAGAAGAAGGTTAAAGTTGCAACTATCATCACGGCTTTTGATGACAATACGCTAGAGAACATGTACGACGATTATTACATAAGTTATAGTTCAGATATCTGCATTACGTATGGTGTCTACAATTACATCTACAGTGCTATATAGAGCATGATTGCAAAGTTTTGCATAAAAACGACACCCACCAGCACATTGAGGTGTACGTAGAGATACTGTAACCAAATGTTCATACAGATATGTTTGTTCTAGCCCATGTACTTTCCTTGTCAGTCCCGAAAGTTCATCTATACTGTCGATATTGCCATTGTGATTCAACATACAGACGTTCACATGACGGAATACACCTTAACAACTGGCTTATGCATCCTAAATAATTATTTCTCACTGTGGAAACTAAAACCAAACAAAAACAAGACATAAGTAACATGTTTTCACCTTAATAACAGGATGACCAACTACAAAATTGGTCTGTTTCGACGGTGCTGAGTTAAAACACAATGAAACTCCACAGTACCTGGGAGTTACACTGGAAAGATCTCTCCCATTCAAGGACCACCTCCAAAAGAGAGCAGGTAATGTAAAGACGAAGGTCAACATCCTACAGCACTTAGCTGTATCAAATTGGAGTGCGGGAGCAAAGGTCTTGCGAACAACTGTTTCGTCTTAGGTCTACTCTGCTGGTGAATGGTGTACTCCTGTCTGGCTAAACAGTGCTTATGTGAGAGAAGTCGCTGTGCAACTAAACAGGGCAGTGAGGATGATCAGTGGCACCCTAATGGCTGCCAGTACTGTGCAATATTGCTCCTCCTGGTGTCAGGCGCAGAGAAGCCCTAATGAAGGAATTTAATAAAATCATGCCAACTCCTAATCTACCCATCCTGCAAGACCTCCCACCGTATATCAGCCGCTTGAAGTCTCGCAAAATTACCTCTGAAAACAACCTTCCATCTGCTTGATAGTAATTTCTGTCCGGCTGGATGAGAGTTTGGGACGAATACAGTGAGAAAAACAGCAACCTTATAGACGACCCTACGAAGGAGCTACAAGGAATGAGTCTTTCCAGGAGGGAATGGGCTTTGCTAAACCGCTTCCGTACTGGTGTTGGCCGGTGCACCTACTTTAAATTTAGGCGGGGACAAGAAAATAATCAATTCTGAGTGTAAACTGCGCTCTTTTCCAGGTGGTATGTCTGAGCTAAATTTGATTAGTGAAAGAGCCCTTCAGTGGCTAAAGGAGGTAGGCCTGGCTGTGTGGCAGAGACATAATTATTCTGACACACAGACGCTAGTACGTATTTTACTTAAGCACTCTTTTTACGGATAACAAAGAACATGAAGAGGATGAAAATTTGATGTATTTTGAACATTTCATTCGCTTAATGTGTTCACTAACTTCAACAGAAAAAAAGTTCCTCGCATGTCAAAAATTCCGTAACGTCGTCAGAAAGTGCATGTTCGTGAACTATCAGTATATGCGGTTTATAAATTATTGCCATAAATAAAACTAAAATGAAAACGGAGTGTAGTTCTTAACGAACAAATTGATGAAAGTTTCACGTTCATACAGTGAGTAGTTTGCGAGTGTGAGCGAGTTGAATGAAACGCGAGGTAACGCGTGAACTTCGTCCGGAACGTGCTAACTCCTACAGCTTGGGGAAAAAATGGCGGACAATTCAGTGCGGACAGTTAGTGCCAAAGGTGGACATAAAGGCCGTTAGGTAGTAGTTGTTGTTGTTGTGGTCTTCTGTCCGGAGACTGGTTTGATGCAGCTCTCCACGCTACCCTGTCCTGTGCAAGTCTCTTCATCTGAGAATACGTTCGGCAACCTACATCCTTTTGAATCTGCTTACTATATTCGTCCCTCGGCCTCCCTCTACGATTTTTACCACACATGCTTCCTTCTAATGCTAAGTTGACAATTCCTTGATGTCTCAGAATGTGTCCAACCAATCTATCCCTTCTCTTAGTCAGGATATGCCAGAAACTCCTTTTCTCTCCGATTCGGTTAAGCACCTCCTCATTAGTTACGTGATCTACCCATCTAATTTTCATCATTCGTCTGTAGCACCACATTTCAAAAGCTTCCATCATCTTT
This sequence comes from Locusta migratoria, assembly GCA_026315105.1. Taxonomy (NCBI): domain Eukaryota; kingdom Metazoa; phylum Arthropoda; class Insecta; order Orthoptera; family Acrididae; genus Locusta; species Locusta migratoria. The sequence continues at coordinate 75,714,594 of CM048754.1, read as the reverse complement.
TTTTTATCTGAACTACTTATCGTCCACGTTTCGCTCCCATACAATGCTACACTCCAGACAAATGCTTCCAGAAAGGACTTCATAACATTTAAATTAATATTGGATGTTAACAAGTTACGCTTCTTTAGAAACGCTTTTCTTCCCATAACCATTCTGCATTTAATATCTTCTTTACTTCGGCCATCAGAAGTTATCTTGCTACCCAAATAACAAAATTCATCTACTACTTTTATTGTCTCATTACGTAATCTAATTCCTTCAGCATCGCCTGATTTTCTGACATTACATTCCATTACCTTCGTCTTACTCTTGTTCCTCTTATATCTTACTTTCAAGACACTGTCCATTCCATTCAATTGCTCTTCTAGATCCTTTGCAGTTTCTGACAGAATTACTATGTCATCAGCAAAACCTCAGTGTTTTTATTTCTTCTCCCTGCACTTTAATGCTCTCTCCAAATTTCTCCTCCCATTCCTTTACTGCCTGCTCAATGTACAGATTGAACAACAGTGGGGAAAGGCTACAACCCTGTCTTACTCCCTTCACAACCTCTTCGTCCTTTCTCGCCCTTCGACTCTAACAACTGCTGTCTGGTTTTTGTATAGATTGAATATAACTCTTCGCTCCCTATATTTTACCCCTGATACCTTCAAAATGTGGAAGAGTGTATTCCAGTTGACATTGTCAAAAGCTTTCTCCAAATCGACAAACGCTAAAAACGTAGGTTTGCCTTTCGTTAGCCTATCTTCCAATGTGAGTATTGCCTCCCGTGTTCCTCCATTTCTCCTAAATCCAAACTGATCTTCCCCGAAGTGGGATTCCACAAGTTTTTCCATTCGTCTGTAAATAATGCATGTTAGTATTTTTCAACCATGACTTATTATACTGATAGTTCTGTAACTTTCGCACTTGTCTGCACTTGCTTTCTTTGGAATTGGAATTACTATATTCTTCTTGGAGTCGGAGGGTATTTCCCCTGTCTCATACATCTTGCATACCAGGTGATACAATTTTTTCACGACTGGAGTTCAGCAGTTCAGACGGAATATCATCTATTCCTGAGGCCTTGTTTCGACTGAATTCCTTCAGCGCTCTGTCAAATTCTTCTCGAAGTATTATATCTCCTATATCATCTTCCTCCACTTCGTCTTCCATTTCTAGAATACATTTCCTTTGTATAGACCCTCTATATACTCTTTCCACAGTTCAGCTTTCCCCTCTTTGCTTAGTACTGATTTTCCGTCTGAGTTCTTGATATTCACACAGCTGCTTCTCTTGTCTCCAAATCAAGGTAGATCATTATAATTGTCTGCCTGATCAGTGCAGGTCCACTGACAATTGCGGACACGCGTTTGTGTGTTGCGCTGTTGTTCCGTACAGCCGTTCTTTCACCCAGCACCAATCCGATGACTCCTTCCCTCGCAAAGTGGTCTCAGAAACAGCTAGCAACCTCCCCGGAGTATCAGCGTGGGCACAAAGGAGGGGGAAAAAAATATTGTCGCAAATATGAAGACTTCCCTAAGGACACGCGGAGGTTTCGCAGAGGCTCAGAAAGCAGAAGAAAGCCGAAAAGGGCAAAGTTTGCCCACTGTCCGACGGCGGAAGGTTTTATTTTCTGCGGGGCAGGGAGGAAAAGAGGGGGTTGGCGAATTGATGGCGTGTTTTCGTCCCGGGACAGGTGAGCGTCCGCTTTATTGGAGTTGAAATATCGTCCGCTTTTGGGAGGGAGGGAATGGGGGGGGGGGAAGGATAGGAGGAAAATACGCGCACTTCTCCCCCCCCCCCCCGCCTTCTGCTCAGAGCGACTATTTTTATTTTGCCGGAGACAAATTGCTCCGGTAATGGGTTTGTACCATTACTGGGATTTACGGCGCTTCGACAGCCCGGTATCTTCTTGGCGATTGCTATCGCGCGCTCAGCCAGACGCAGGTGCCTGCTCCGTGGGGATGCGTCATCTCGCGGCGTTGGGGCGGGCGTGTTTCCCGAGGCGAGCCGTCAGCGCTGAAAGGCCTGTCGGCACTTCCGAACGGCCGTATTTCCTAGCCGATAGCTATCCGCCGAGCGGAGAGGTAATCTCCGCGGGAAATATTATCTCGTCGGAGTGGAGTCGGTCTGGTCTGCATTTCGGCTCCGGCACTCGCCATACTGTGCAGGGATATGGCTTCCCGACAACTCCTATCTATTGGGAACAGAGCGATATAAAGTGATCGGATGGCTGATATCCATTACGAGCAGCGAGGTTGACGTTATACGAAGGTGCCATTAAACGCAGTCACCGTTTCAAGAAAACCTTGACTTGCAAACTTTTAGCATTAGGGAGCGGCATTTTGTCACAAAACGTTTATCAGCTTCCAAAGTTTGTTCTCTCCCCCCGCCCCCTCCCCCCTTTCACTTTGTCGATTCTCGCCAAAATAGTGGCCACTACTTTACATTTTTCAAATTTTCTGAGCTTATACAGTGAAACTTCCTGCTTGTAAAGTGTAGTTCTAAAGTAAACGAAATGAACAACTGAGGTGACTTCTTGTTATTGGCCCACTTTAGGTTACGGTAGTAACACTAAAAGTGGGCCTTTGCGATCGTCTTTTGACAGCTCGAAATTTAAATAAAAATAACGGCTTAACCATTCATCTGACACAAAAATTAAATAACCGAATTTTTAGAGGAGAAAATTCTCTACAACTTTGCTCTCGTGTGTTTTTTTCATACCTCGTATCGTTTCAGAGATATTTGCAAAAATAACGGCGATTTGACGATGTCTGTCTGGCTGTAACGTGTTCCCACTTTTTAGGTCGAACCGTTCAACCGATCGGCACCAAATTTTGCAGACATAATTGTTGGCTACCAGAGACCAGAACCTCGCTTTTTGAATTTTTTCGGACAAGAAATACGTTGGTAATACAAAAAAAAGCCGTTTGTAATGTAATTTTAATTGCAAATAAACCGTTCATCTAACGCCAAAATTGAGTAAACGAATTTGTTGAGGAGAAAATTCTTTACAACTTTGTTCCCTTATTTTTTTTTTTTCATATCTCGTATAGTTTGAGAGAAATTTGCAAAAATAGCGGAGTTTTGACACCCTCCATTGAATTGACGAAAACCAACCGTACGCAGATGTCAAGTGACATTCGTCGCTCAGAACTATCTCCAGCATACGTCATCTTGCGTTGCGTATTTGATGATTTTCTTATTGTAACTTACACGTTGTCGTTTCAAAGCAATGGCGCACTGAAAAATTAACAAAAACACGTCGTTCTTCGTACGATAAATGATAATCTGGTATCTACAAATGCCATATTAGCATCAGTTAACAACTGCCATGAATAGTATGAGATTAAAGATTGCAACTTCTAACTGTTCGTCGTAGCGTAGTGGGCAATGCGTTGGACTGTGATGCTGAAGGTCATCCTAAAAGGGTTTCAGACACTCTTATTAATTAATTTTTTTATTATTTAGAGTATTATTGTGGTCCAAAATGTTTGCAAAAACTTATAAAACCACAACTCTAAAGTGGGCCGTAAAACACGTCAGTGAGATTTTTTTCTACATAAAACTAGAATGTTCCAACAAGTAATAAAAATATAATTACACAGTACTTATCTCAAATGAGGTTCAGTTTAAGCTATAATTCGACTACATTAATATCTTTATGAAATACTTTTTACATAGATTCCGTGAAACATGTTTAATGTTTATTTTAGACTGAAAGTCTTGGTAGAGGTATGCAACCTTCATAATAATTTTTTAATGGATTCTAAAATTGCTTAGAGATTGCTCGAATAATCACTAGATGTTATTAGTAGATTATTTTTTGTCAATTCACAACATGTTTAAGTCTTAGCCCATCATCTGGTGACCTTTCAGACACATATACAGCCAATAAATATATACAAAAAATTATTTGCAATTTATAATTAAAATATAAAATATTTTTTCATATGGTTTTACATAATTTTGAATTACATACCGATATAATATATATTTAGCTCTGATGCATTCAAATTTGTCATTTAAAATATTGTTGTTATTTGTATTGCCAAATAAGAATAAACATCAATTGTGATTAAGATAATGTTTATATAAAATAAAGATTATATATAAGCCCGAAACATGTCGTGAACTGACAATAAATAATATACTAACAACATGTACTGATCACTCAAGAAATCGCAAAGCAATTTCAGAATCAATAAAAAAACATGTTTAATGTGTTGCAAGTTGTTTTTAATAATTTTCTCTTCGATGGTAAAGTGTTTTGTACGATGGTCATCTGTCTCTTACATGTGTGGTCGCATAACCCTTACACTTGAGTGAAATGGACAAGAGATAAAAAAAAAAAAAAAATAAAAAAAAAAAAATAAAATAAAAAAAAATAGTTTTCAGCTATTTGTCTAAAGGAAACGAATTTCATGGAGAAATCTGCGATCTTCATTTTTTCAATAAGAATAAAACCCGTCTAGATCGCCAAAATTGTATTTATTGAATACGACGTTTCGGCATCTGATATCATCAGATCTAAAAACCTCCGAAGTTTCACAATAAAGTTCACCGCTAATAATAAAATATCTACCTAGTAGTTAACGCACCTACAGTGTAGATATTTTATTATTGATGATCAAATTTACTGCGCAAGTTCAGAGGTTTTTAGATCTGATCATGGCAGATGACGAAACTTCGTAATCAATAAATACAATTTTTGAGATCTAGACGGTTTTTATTCTTATTGACTTCTTTTGCTAGTATAAAATTTAGTATGTCTTTGTAAACATAGTCTTCTTCTGGTATTTATGTAGTGAAAATACAGTTTATGAAAATTTTATGTTATCCTTATGTATTAAGTTTTTGATATTGGATTTAAAAATAAAAAAATCATGGCCATCTGTCCAGGATTTATCGTATTTGAAATTGCCACCAGACACACATACACTACCGTTCTCTCTATTCTTTTGAACGATGATTCCTCCGCACCGCGATTCGAGTCTTTCAATTCTTTATTTGTATTCGTTCAAATGAACGATTCCATCACGAATCGCCACAACTCTAGATCAGTGCTGGCGTAATCATCAAATCAAAATCAAATGTTCGTCAATTTGTGGCACTTACATGTTTTGGTTATTAATCACTAGGCTTACAAACTACTTAAACTAAGTTAAACTAGCCTAAGAAAACCACACACATCCGTGCTTCATGGAAGACTCGAACGTCCGACGGCAAGCAACCACGCGATCTGCAGTGAGGCGCCTTAGACCGCTCGGCTACTCCACTGTGGCACGTAATCATCAGTATACTGGAAATGAGTAGTTATGATGGACTTTAGAAAAAAAAATACAAGAGACTGAGACCACAGTGTAACATACACAGTCGCGACACTCCCTGCTGTGAAAGTTGTTACCAACTGACAGTTGCTGCGAGACTAGCGCTCCTAGCGCTGGGCAAGCTGCCGCAAGAGTAATTTTTAGTTATAATTACTTTTCTATGTAATTAAGCAAATAGTTTTTGTAAATTTGCGTTCGAAGCTTTAGTAAAATATTGAGACACACAAATAATCGTGAAATAAATGAGAAAACAGGCGAATGTTCCTGATTCATGTCAAAATTCGATATGAAGTCTAACGATTCGAACTTTTAAGACTTTTGAATCTTGCCGTTTGCGATTCGTATGCAGTAACAATTGTGAACTGGTTTCTACTTGGGAAACTGTTTTTTTATGCTTTCGATGTTTTATTGTCACGTTCATTAGTTTTTCCTTCGGTTACAGCTGTGGTGGTTGATCTAGTACATTAAATAATGTAGGAATTTTTTTTATAGAAAATGAAATTCTTTATAAATAAATCGCAGAATTCAAGAGAATTTTAAATAAAGTGTCCTGAAAAGTACCGTTTCATACTGTACAATGGTTCTGAATAAAGGTAATAAGGACAAATGAAGTTACATGAATGCATTGTTTCGCGGCGAGTTATGTTGATAAAATTTCCTCGGGCTTCCAGCCTCGTCATGTGGTTTACTGTCCACGACGCTTCGGCCGAGATTTGCTCGGCTATTGTCAGGTGGTTGACTGTCGATTGATTGCTGCTGTCGTCCTTATATAGCTGCACTGCGGGCTGTGACGTCACTGGTGCTCCACAACATGACCATAAAAGGCAATGTTTTGGTCGCGTACCTGTCTAGTTATTTTCTCTTTACGACCGATTTTTATGGCACTGCATACCTTCTCTGTTGTAAAATGTATGTTAAAATCAATTTAAACAGTAGTACTTACACTCGTCCGACATCTTATTCAGAAGTGTACCTTGCCAGCCGCTTGGAGCGCTGCTGTCGTGGGGCATAACAAAAATTAGTGGCAGTGTCGTGAACGTATGTGTTAGACTGTAATAAAGACAGCGATCCCTATACTTCTTGGATGTTGAACTTTAGTTTCCTGAGCATGCCAGCCATAGATGTTCATATTTCATTCCTTGCCAAATTCAGATATTGTTTTTAGGTGGCAATCTTCAGCAGTGATGTACTTCGAAAAAATCATTCTTATGCCAAGTCTGCAAAATATTTTTGTTACATTCTACCGATTTCGGCAGTTGCTGTCAACAACAAGATATTTTACATGAAAGCCAATAAAATATCATTTTTACTTCCATTTCAGATCCTGTATTAGGTATTCCTTTAATTAATCTATAACTATTACAAATGAAGAAATTCTTTCGTTACGACTCTAACAATTTGTGCAGATAATACTATTGGAACAGACGAGTGTGTAACATCCCTTTAGTGATGTTGCATGTACTAATCAATGTTAGGCCCATCGATTGAAAGAATAAGGATTTTTCTTCCAGTAATGTCATCGCTACTTATTGTCAGTATATAACGAAAGAATTTCCTCACTTGTAATAGTTAAAGATTATTTAAAGGAAGATCTCCTACATTTTGTAAAATGGAAGGGCTTTTAGAAACAATCGCAATATTTTGTTGCAAATTAGACATTGCTTTATTAAGTAAAAATGTCATCTTATTGGCTTTGATGTAATACATCTTGTTGATTTCCTCTTGATGGCAGCAACTGTCGAAACCGATATAACAAATAAAAATATTTTGCAGCCTGAACATAAGAATGAATTTCTCAAAATTTAAATATGGCTGCTATGAAGTATTGCAAGAAATGAGGAAAAAAATACGTTTGTAATACGCTTCCCGTATTAGCCTGTTACATCGTGTATTGACGGAAATTTCAAATCAAAGGTTCAATGTTTGTAAATCTACGGGACTTAACTACTAGGTTATTACTCCCAAGCTTACAAACTACATATAGTATTTTAAACTAACCCAAGGACAACACATACACCTATGCCCGAGGGAGAACTCGAACCTCCGACGGTGGACATCCGAGCGCTACGCAGCACGACGCCTCAGTGCGCACGGCTAATCCACCGCGGCGTAAATTTCAAATAAAGAGGTAAGCAAGCAATCCATTGTCACGTAATAACTGATGGAAACTCGTATCCCAAATTTAAACACGGCGGACAGTGCGAAAACGTGAGGAAAACATCTGAATGTCCTGACACGCTGTAATTCTATGCTCGGACACCAGAGTTAAAACATCCAGTTTGTATGGAGATCAATGGATAGCGACCACATGGTGTGAGTATCGAAACTGAATTCGACCGACCGCATTCCCATTGGGTTTGGCCCGAATGGACGGAGGGAGGAGGGAACTGATGACGTGTGTGTGTGAGAGAGTGAGTGAGAGAGAGAGAGAGAGAGAAATGGAGACAGCGGCAGCGAGATATGAAGACGGAGACAGGGCCCTCATGAATGTTGCATGCAATTTGCGCCGGCAAAGTATGACGCACGGCCGCGCCGTCCGGATAATAAGTGCGCCTCTTTCTGAGCTCGTTCCCTGTCGCGCAATCGTATCCCCTCCTCTTCCCCCTTCCCCCTCTTCCCCTCCCCCCTCCCTTTCTCACACTGTGTTCCGCTGGAGGTGGCGCCCGTTAATTTTCGCCCATCGCGGAGGATAAAGCGAGATTATCTGTCTCCTGCCGTACCGGGACAGCTCGCACTAGCTCATAGGGGGCGTGAGCTGAGGTCACCGCGACGGTAGCGCCACGGAAATACACCGTGTGTGTGTGTGTGTGTGTGTGTGTGTGTGTGTGTGTGTGTGGGCGTGAGCTAAACCTGCTGCTTGCTGACTTATGGCGCCGTCCGCCGATACAATAACGTCTCACTCCCTACCTTGCAGCAAAGTGCGAACAAAGCGTCTACTGCAGGAGCGACCTGACTAGCAAGCCACTGAAGTCTTGTGTAGTTCGCGAACGAACTAGTTCCGGAGAGCACTCCCACAGGCGAACTAGTTCGCAGATCCCTCGCCTCTTAGTTCGTCCGCTCCTCTTCCGAAGACTGACGTGGAACAGCGAGAGCGCGCAGAATCGCGTGATTTCCTTCTGCTAGTTACCTTCATTTCGAGCTGAGATGTTCAAATGTTCAATGTTCAAATGTTTGTTAAGCTTAAGGGACTTAACTACGGGGTCATCAGTCCCTAAACTTACAAACTACTTATGAACTATCTACATCTAAGGACGGCACAAATATCAATGCCCGAGGGGGGATTCGAACCCCCGACCGTAGTGGCCGTGCAGACCGGGACTGAAGCGCCTCAGTCCTCTCGGCCACCGCGGCCGGCGAGCTGAGATGCAGCTCAGCTGTAGTCTCATAGTTCACTGCCACACATTTTCTTTTCTAAGGTATTCAGCAGTGTCTAAATATAACCCTCTTTCCATAATGTAAAGAAGTAAAGAGAACTAAAAACTTAACATCGTTTGCATTTATATGCGAGAAATTATGCATCAACCATTTTCTCGCGCCTGCATGATACTGTAGAATGTTGAGGATAACGTCGTATAAGCGACACTAACTCTATAAACTAACGAACCCGTATAGAATTAATTAGCTACAAAACTGTAGTTTACTGGCTGTCGTCAGAATGTAAAGATCGAAACCCAATGTCATCAATGTCGCTAGCGTGAAGATCAAAAATTTCTTCTATTTCATTTGTTAATACAAAATCAATTTCTGTAATAAGTGTGAGGCTGACCGGACTGCCTTAACTTTCGATGCAACTGAGGCGGCCGCCCCTCCGAAACAAAGGATTGGACTCGCCCAGCACCGAAGACAAAAATGCCTTTCTGCGCGTGGGAACTTGGTTGAGGGGGTTGACTAATGACTTCCCTCAGCACCTGTTTGCACAAAGTCCCCAATGAACAAAGTTTCAAAATTAATATTTTTACATAATAATATGTAAATTTTCGTGATATGTAACTTGACAATTAGAACAATAATGAATTTTTAAAGAATGATGATATTAAGCACAAAAAATTAATAAATACGTTCTCACTCAGGGCTCATGATTATTTTTTGTGTGTATAATTGTTAAGGAACAAATTAAAAAAGTTTCTTTTGTTACTGTTATAGGTATATTCTTTGTTCCATATAATACATGACCCGTACCATAGTAGTATTATATTTTTTGTTGATCCTTCCAAAACTTTATAAAAATTAAAATCATTTATAAAAGTGCATTTTTATTCACGAAAATAGACGCATTTAGCATATTTTGTAGGTAATGTTCCTTCAATGACGTATTAAATAAATAAATAAATAAATCCATTTTAAAAATAAAAATAGTATGAGCGGGGTAGCGGGGGCTGTGTGGCGTGGACTGGGCGGTTAGAGGGCCTCGGGAATACACAAAATGGGTTTCAGTCTCAAAGGGGGCAGGTCAGACACAGGAAGAAAGCAGATCTAGAAACCATTGGTATAACAGTTGTAAATTGTCGTAGCTGTGTTGGGAAAGTTCCAGAGCTCCAAGCGCTGACAGAAAGTATTGAGGCACAAATCGTTATAGGTTCTGAAAGCTGGCTGACGCCTGAGATAAATTCGGCCGAAATTTTTCAAAGGGCCAAATGGTCTTCAGAAAGAATAGAATAAATAAAACAGGGGGTGGCGTGTTTATTGCTGTTACAAACGGTTTATCCTGCAGCGAAATTGAGGCAGATACTTCCTGTGAATTGGTCTGGGTAGAGGTTATACCTGACCACCGAACTCAGACGATGCGGTTGCAGAAATGTTCAAAGAAAGCTTGAATCATATTTCAAATAGGTATCCGAAGCATACTGTTATAATCGGTGGCGACTTTAATTTACCCTCGATATGTTGGCATAATTAGGTATTCAAAACCGGCGGCAAATATAAAATATCGTCCGAACTAGTTCTGAATGCTTTTTCTGAAAACTACTTCGAACAGTTAGTTCATGAACCCACTAGAATAGTAAGTGGTTGCGAAAATACCCTTGATCTCCTAGCAACAAATAATCCGGAGATAGTAAAGAGCATCAAAACAAATACAGGGATTAGCGAACATCGAGTTGTAGTAGCGAGACTAAATGTCGAAATTCCCAAATGCACAAAAAAATAAACGAAAAATATATCTGTTCAATAAAGCAGATAAAAATTCGCTTCACGCTTTCCTGAGTGATAATCTTCAGTCTTTCAAAACTAAAAATGCGAGTGTAGATCAGTTGTGGCTTACTTTCAAAGACATAATATCAGTAGCAATCGAGAGATTTATACCAAATAAATTAATAAAAGAGGGGGCTGACCCCCCGTGCTACACAAAACAGGTCAGATCACTGTTACAGAAACAAAGAAAAACGCATGAAAAATTTAAAAAGACACAGAATCCACAAGACTGGCAATCTTTAACTGAAACTCGCAACCTAGAGCGGACATCAATGCGAGAAGCCTATAGTAGTTACCACAACGAAATCCTGTCTCGTAATCTTGCAGGAAATCCAAAGAAATTCCGCTCATACGTGAAGTACACTAGCGGCAAAACACAAACAATACCTTCGCTACGCGATAACAATGGTAATACTACCAACGACAGTACTGCTAAGGCAGAATTACTAAACACAGCTTTCCGAAATTCGTTCACCAAAGAAGTCGAAGTGAACACTCCAGTATTCAATCCAAGAACAGATGCCAGGATGCGAAACTTAGAAGTAGATGTTTCTGGAGTAGTAAAACAACTTAAGTCACAAAACAAAAACAAATCTTCCGAGCCAGATTGTATACCAACTAGATTCTTCTCAGAGTATGCTGATGCAATAGCTCCGTACTTAGCTATAATTTACAACCGATCACTCAGCGAAAGATCTGCACCCAAAGACTGAAAAGTTGCCCAAGTTACTCCAGTATTCAAGAAAGGCAGTAGGAGTGATCCCCAAAATTACAGGCCTATCTCATTGACGTCGATTTGCAGTAGGATTTTGGAACATATACTTTGTTCGAATATTATGTTCTACCTCGAAGAGAACGACCTATTAACCAATAGTCAGCACGGATTCAGAAAGTATCGCTCTTGCGAAACACAGCTTGCCCTTTATTCACATGAAGTGTTAAGTGCCATCGACAAGGGATCTCGAATCGATTCCATATTTCTGGATTTCAGGAAGGCTTTTGACACTGTAAACCACAAGCGGCTTCTTATGAAATTGCGTGCTTATGGAATATCTCCCCAATTGTGCGATTGGATTCACGATTCAGAAAGAACACAGTTCGTTGTAATCGACGGTAAGTCATCAAGTAAAACAGAAGTGATGTCTGGCGTTCCACAGGGAAGCGTTATAGGTCCCCTACTCTTCCTCGTGTTTATAAACGATTTAGGAGACAATCTGAATAGCTCCCTTAGACTGTTCGCGGATGATGCTGTCGTTTATCGGTTAGTGAAGTCAACAGAGGATCAAAAGCAACTGCAAAGCGATTTAGACAAAAGTTCTACTTGGTGCGAAGATTGGCCATTGACACTAAATAAAGAAAAGTGTCAAGTAATACACATGACCACTAAAAGAAATCCGCTGAACTTCAATTACACCATTAATCAGTCAAACCTTAAGGTCGTAAATTCTACCAAATACCTAGGAGTTACAATTACGAACAACTTAGACTGGAGAAAGCACATAGAAGGTATTATGTGGAAGGCGAACCGAAGGTAACGTTTGATTGGCACAACGCATCGAATATGCACCAGCTCCATCAAAAAGACTGCCTACATCACACTTGTGCGTCCTCTCCTGGAGTACTGTTGACCATAGTGGGACCCTCACCAGGTGGGACTGACGGAAGACATTGAGAAGGTTCAGAGAAGGGCAGCTCGTTTTGTTTTATCACGTTACGGGGGGGAAAGCGTCACGGAAATGTTGCACGAATTGGGGTGGAAATCATTAAAAGAAAGACGTTATTCATTGCGGCGTGATCTGTTTGCGAAGTTTCAATCACCGACTTTTACTTCTGAATGTTAAAATATTTTGCTAGCACCCACCTACTTAGGGAGACATGACCATCCCAATAAAATAAGAGAAATCAGATCGAAAACGGCACGATTTAGGTGTTCTTTCTTCCCGCGCGCTATTAGAGAATGGAACGGTAGAGAAAAGTTATGAAGGTGTTTAATGAACCCTCTGCCAGGCACTTAAATGTGATTTGCAGAGTATCTATGTAGATGTAGATGTAGATGAGTACTCTGTATGCAAACTAGTTGAATACCATTGTATCACCCATTCGTGTAAATGACTGGTTTATTTGTTAAGTATTTGATGTCAAATTGCCCAAAAATGCGGGTAATAGCACACGCTTTTGCAACACTGATTATTATATAAAAAAGCTGTCATAACAAAAGAAAGAGCTCTTTTAGTAGCGGTAGCAAAAGCCAAAAAGAGCGGACGAACTAAAAAGAGCGACCTACTTCGCGGCCGAGCTGTGAACTAAAAGGAGAGCTACCGGTCGCGAACTAAAACATGCGTTACCGATCGCGAATTATTATGCCATACGTATCTCGCTTCTTAGTTCGTTGGATTCTTTTCCGAAGACAAACGGGCAATAGCGAGAGGACGCGCAGCAGAATTAAGAATCACGTGTTTGCCTTCTGCTGATGAGGTGAGCGTCTGCCTGCTAGATTACATAGTTCAGTGCTACAAAGTTCTGTTTTAAAGTGTTCTTCACTCTACAGTATCTGACTAATAAATTCCATAATGCCAAGATATAGAGATAACTCTAAACTTAAACGCGAGAAATTATCCACAAACTGTTTCTTTTGGTTTGCGTAATATCGTTAGCGGCTCAAGCAGCAAGCGCATGAAGCAGCTAGGTGGGGGAACTTCTCCCTCCACCTGCATGCGCAGACCACGCCGCTCAGCCGTCACTGGGAACAGACGAACTAAAAGAACGAACTAGTTCGCGGCAGAGCCGCGAACTAAAGTGAGCGCTCCCGATATCGAACTATTATGCGCAAGTCTACAAGCCAGTGAGGAAACCTGCACGTGAAGCTTTCCTTAAGACTATTTTGCTGTCAAATGTTGTCTCATCTAATTCCCTACCTAACAGTCTTTTCTAAAGTGTGGGGGCAAGAAAAAAAAAACAAAAAAAAAAACGTAAACTCGTGCTACTTGAGCCATGGAGGCTAACTTGAGCCCAAAACAGAGAAATGTTGTCTGGTTTTCTGCGCACTCTGAAAATCACTATAATGAGGTACTTTACTGATTCGCTGGTAGGCGACAATACTAATCAGACCATAGCGTGAGTCTAAGTGGTTTGGGAACTCGCCACTGGTAGCAGCAATGGTTATGCACAGAAGTGTTTGTTGTTTATTTCACTCTGAAAACTTTCGTCTGTATAGATATCAGGAATAGCCTAAAACTGGGGGTAAGTGCATATACCGGATGATCAAAAAGTCTGTATAAATTTGAAAACTCAATAAATCGCGGAATAATGTAGATAGAGAGGTAAAAATTGACACACATGCTTGGAATGACATGGGGTTTTAATAGAACCAGACATCTACCGTTATCGGGCCTTTTTTTCTTCGAGGAACTGCGTCATTCTAGTTTTGTGACTGCTACCGTGACTGGTGAGAGGTACGCCGATGTGTTGCAGAATCGCATCATCCCCAGCCTGGCTGATAAAACACCTGTTGGAACGTACGATTTTTATGCAGGATGGCGCTCCACCCCATATTGCTAGACGCGTGGAAGATCTCTTGCGCGCGTCGTTTGGTGATGATAGTGTGCTCAGACGCCACTTTCGTCATGCTTGGCCTCCCAGGTCCCCAGACCTCAGTCCGTGCGATTATTGGCTTTGGGGTTACCTGAAGTCGCAAGTGTATCGTGATCGAACGACATCTCTAGGGGTGCTGGATGACGAAATCCGACGCCAATGCCTCACCATAGCTCCGGACATGCTTTACAGTGCTGTTCACAACATTATTCCTCGACTACAGCTATTGTTGACTAATGATGGTGAACATGTTGAGCATTTCCTGTAAAGAACATCATCTTTGCTTTGCCTTAATTTGTTATGCTGATTATTGCTTTTCTGATCAGATGAAGCGCCATCTGTCGGACATTTTCTTTTCAAGCATGTGTGTCAATTTTTACCTCTCTTTCTACATTATTCCGTGATTTATTAAGTTTCCAAATTTATACTGACTTTTTGATCACCCAGTATTTCATATTTAGTTTAAAATCAAAGCCAATTGAGGACTGTTCATGTCCTGAATAAGTCATTAATTGTACAATATGTGGTTAAGTTCAACTGGTACACTTTACGTGTGATTCCAAAGGATCTGTTCCCAATGCTGTTGCGAACTGTTTTAGAATAAACTGGTCCAAACATGAATAGCAACCTAGAGGCAAGTTTCAAGAAAGCTGAATTAGTGCCTCTAGATGAAAATCAGATCACACCCGTTTGCCAAATCAAGACATCAAAGGCAAATGCAAACTTGTCTATGACTGGGGCGAGTTTGGAACTTAACAGGATGTTCAGGAATTTTTATTCAAATAACCAACAACCTACTTGGACCCAAACTGCCTTCAAATGGTAGTATCTATGGGAATTACAGTATGGGTTCAAGTAACCCGACCGTAAGGTTAACCTGAGCCCAAATAAAATAGAAAAATAAAAATATTTACTACGTCACAAACAATGCTTACTACACGTTAAAATATCCATAATAAACAATAGTTTTATAATAGAAGGTGAGTATGCGGTGAAAAAATCTGTTGTGCTCATTTTAAACATAATATTAGAAGTTTCTAAATCTGGGCTGAAGTCGCCCGTGTTTACGGTAAATAAATAAATAAAAATATTAAAAAAAGTGCCAGACGAGCGGATATGATTGGAAGTTTTGACGATCCTACCTAACAGACTAGGAACACCATAACCCAAACTCAACTTCTAATAGTTGTAATGTTTTAAATTTCATCACCTGATTCGCTGATGGAGACAAAACTGTTGTAGTGAAATTATTTGACAGTTTTTTTTCTTTTTATATCTTTTGTATCTATACAGATATTCGTTATGCATTTATACATGAATAAATTGTTGTTTGCATCACTGAATAAGCGAATTTAGGGTGTATTTACATCTATTTAACTGCAAAGTTTTTATTTGTTCTCCGTAAACGGAATCTAATTACTGCTGTCTGGTTTTTTTCACAAGTTGAATATAACTTTTCGCTCCCTATACGTATATTACCTCCACTGATTTCAGAACCTGAAACAGTGTATTTCAGTCAACATTCTCTAAAGTCTTCTGTAAATGTACAAAAGCGAAAAACGTGCGTTTACTTTCCCTTAACCCCTCAGCCCTGAATTATTAAAGAAACAAAACAAAAAACACTTTCTTGTTCTTTTCATGTCTATAACACCCTGTCTATTGTATATTTGAGCAAAATTAAAAATTTTCATACTTGGTTTCCAAAATAAGAAAAATCAAATAAACTGCCGGCCGCGGTGGCCGAGGGGACTGAGGCGCTCCAGTCACGGTCTGCACGGCCACTACGGTCGGGGGTTCGAATCCCCCCTCGGGCATGGATATTTGTGCCGTCCTAGTTCGTAAGTAGTTCATAAGTAGTTTGTAAGTTTAGGGACTGATGACCCCGTAGTTAAGTCCCATAAGCTTAACAAACATTTGAACATTTGAATTTTTCAAATAAACTACTGGTCTTCGAGTCTGGAAGGTTGTTAACCCTTTCCGGCTCAATGGTTTCAGCCTGAAACCACATTTTTACTTTGCCTGCTTTTCATGCCCAGTGGTTTCTTCTTTAAACCATCACCACAAATTGATTGTTGGTTACATCTAGCATCAGCGCCAGTTACTTGCATTATCGAAGCGGTTGTTGTCGGGTAAAAGTCTCATTTGTGTGGCGCTCCGCCGAGTACAAGTGCATTCGACCCAGAGTTCACAATAAAATTAGGCTGTGACATCTATACAGCTGATACTGGATTTTCAGCTATTGCATTAGTCTTATACCCCATTTTATGATATTTGGTAGTTGTATTTATTGATAACTATAATGTAAAGTTTTTTTTTTTTTTTTTTTTTTTTTTTTTTTTTTTTTTTTTTTTTTTTTTTTTTTTTAAAGAAAATGGTGGTGGTTGTGGAATGAAACCACTGGGACGTAAATACCTTCAATAATGGCAAATCTACAGCTTTCTTTTACTTTTGTTCTTTACAGCATGTCAGCATGGTTAATAGACCGCCACCAAGAGTAAGGCAGCAATTCAGAGCTTGTGGCCTCAACACAAATATGCTTATGTGATACTTCCTGAAATTATAATTGATAGGCCTACTCACAAGGAAAGTACTTGAGCTCGAGCAAACATATCTGTATGAACGTTTGGTTACAGGATGTCTACGTGCACCTCAATGTGCTGGTGGGTGTCGTTTTTCTGCAAAGATCTATAACCATGCTCTACGTAGCACTGTAGATGTAATTGTAGACGCCATACGTAATGCATATATCTGAACTATAACTTCTGTAATAATCGTCGTACATGTTCTCAAGCGAATTGTCATCAAAAGCCGTGATGATAGTTGCAACTTTAACCTTCTTCCCGAAAGACTGTTGGTATTCACTGCCACTGCTTCCATCGCCTCTTCCCGCACTTACCATAGCACTACCGCTTGCAATGAGTTCTTCGTCATTATCATCCCTATTATCACCATTATGAGTTTGTAACAACAGTATCTAACTTATGCTCATATTTCTGTGCCATAACAGATATGAGAAAGCATACGAATGATTCATCTTCTACACTAATACCATCTTCATGAAGAATGGTTCTTCGTAACTTCATCTCAACCAATCGCAATACTTTAACAGGACTGATTAGCAATCGCCGCCCCATCTGACGCTTCACCACACAAATAACGTCACAAAACGCAACTTCGGAGGCGCACTGCACCGTCCCTACTGGCGAACCGACAGGTCAAAGTGCAAGGCGGCATCGTGCACGCAGAGGCCTGTGGACGGACGACTGCAGAGTTTTGCAGATGCGGGAGTATCACTAGTGCAATAAGGGATCTCTACCTTATCTGTCATACGATTTTGGTGTAAATGTGTTTGTTCGAACCCAAGTACTTTCCTTGTGAGTCAGCTGCTTAGGATATTGGAAGTGAATCAGACAAAATTGACGGAAAATTTCGACTTCTTTCACCTGATGAGACCGTAGTTGAATTTGAAGAGGTTGCCAATGAAGGTGTGTGCTGAAAGTTACTCTTCACATTAGCAGTGGCAACAATGACGACTATTTGGTGTGTGTGACGACAATACAGTACTAAAAGAGCATACTGAATAGGTGCAACCGATACCGTCAAATGAAACAACTGAGTTTTTAAAGGAATATGGTTCAAATATCCCTTCTTACGAATCAAGCCCCACTAAATACTGTCGTAACAGCCCAGTAATTTCGCTATGAAACCACCCAGAATATTTTATTGTGAAATACAAATTTTATTGTTATTACACTATATTATTGCTTTTTGAGACAGGAAAAGTATATTTTGGAAGAATTTGTAATAGTTTTCTTCCTATGTTTATCCATGGTCATCAAAGAGTTAAGCATGTGTAATAAGAAGTCAACAGTTATATATGTCACTCCATATTTAACGTAGGACTATATCACAAAGTGGAAGTTTGCAAAAATAAATTCAACTACTGATTGACGCGAACCGCAATGGGTCCACCATGTTCACTGTTTTTCACTGTAGCATGCAATCTGGTCACAGACGGCAGCAAGAAGCACGGAACTAAAAGCGACAGATGTACAGTAAACAGGCCACTAGGTCTGAAACTAAAGCGAAATCGTTTAGTGTTCTAAAATTAATACAAAGTCGGTGTCTAAAACGGTTAACATATCTTCTAAGATGTGTCGTAATGTATTACCTCGTACGTTCCTACACTTCTCCTAAATCCAAACTGATCTTCCCCATGTTTGGATCTCACCAGTTTTTACATTCGTCTGTAAATTGTGAACAAATTACAGCCGGCCAGTTGCATACTATGGTTTATTATGTAAACCGTGACCTAGGTTTTGGCATAAATAATTTTGCCTTCTTCAGAAGCTTTATCTGTTTTCAGGCTTAATTTGTTCACAATTTGATCGTGTTCCACCGATGCTGAACTGCAGCCATGTTGAAGATTTTTTTTTAAGTTGCTGCCAGCTATGGTACCAAAAGCTACATCTACATATTCGGACACTAAATTGAAAATCCTGAAAATAGTTAAGTCTTCTGAAGACGGCGACATTATTGTTGCCGAAACCTAGGTCAAGGTTTAGGTAATAAACCATACTAGTATTGCCTGTGGTCGAAAATCGACCAATTGTTTACAATAGTCACTGGGCGTACAATTTTACGTATCATGTCGGCTGCCTCGCGTGATTATGTTGGCAACAACACGATAGAAAATCCTTGCCCATTTTTTCGAACCATATAGAATGACTCGATTAGTGTATCGTACAGACCATGAAGTAAACAAATAATGCTGTTCCTGCTTTATGGTTGACAGGTTATTGTATGTACCCTCGTCCGCTCAGTAAAAATAATCGCCCTTATAAAGCGAAGATTCTCACTATTCAGCATCTGTTGCCAATATTATCATAGGAGGCCACTGGGATATTTGGTAAAATTGAACCGGCACTGGGAGGTATGAAGCGGTATGTTTTACGTGTTAAGGAAAACGCCTGACACAATAACAACAAATAAAAACGGAAGTATATACTAATCGTGCCATTTCCGGATTATGTAATTTTCATTAACCTAATATTTGAAATGGAACTACAATTTCGGTCTTCGTATCTTTATATAACGCCAATAAATAATGTTATTTCTATACTGCGATATTCAGAATTCCATAGCTGACAACATGTCGACTTCGTAGTTCCACCCGTGCACCGCTACATGCCTCTCCCGGCGCATCATCATTTATATCGGCATTCTCGACTTCGTAGTTCCACCCGAGCACCGCGAGATGCCTCTCCCAGCGCAACATCCTTTATATCGGCATTCATATGAAAACATTCATTTCCTATAACCACTCTTAATCACTGCGAAAATGAATCATTTGAACGGCACAAGAAAGTGAGTTGGGAGCACTCCATGTTTCGATATTCACTTATTTTAATACGTTATTTTAATACTGCAGATGCGCTGCATTACATCGTCTTTGGTCGAGGCGAATAGCCAATCAGTGAGCTGATTGTTGGAGAATGTAGAAATTGATCCAAGCTGTAGATAGGAAAATTTCTACTTCCTTTTACCACTTTTAATGGCTAAATGCACACATAATATTTATATTCGTGAAATCTACGACAAACCATCTTTCGAATTATGTAACTTTCATTGGCCTTATTGTACAAATAAATTAGTAATCTGTACCACAATTTTTATGTTAGCGTATTTATATAATAATTATCACGTTATTTACTCATCTTATGGAGCGACCTTACTGCAGAAATGGAAGGATATGTGCCAAGATCGCAATTATTTATTTTATTTATTCATCATCTGGCCTGACTGACATAAAACTCCTTATAATAGTGTCCCTCATAAAATCATGGAGGTGCTCAACCAGACATGTGCACTACGGCCTACGGTCGGGGGTTCGAATCCTTCCTCGGGCATGGATATTTGTGCCGTCCTAGTTCGTAAGTAGTTCATAAGTAGTTTGTAAGCTTAGGGACTGTTGACCCCGTAGTTAAGTCCCATAGACTATACAAACATTTGAACATTTTTGCACTACGGCGGTTATTATTTTTATTGATTTAATTTTGACCAGCCATCCATCTTACTTCTGAATATCCACCAGCATATGATTTTATACGTAAATATCAGCCAGTACGCCTAACAGATTTTATGTGGATTACTATTACAAGCAATTTTATGTCAATGAGACCAGGCGATGACACTACAGTGATCTCGTTCTGGCCAGCTCCTGTAAATCAGAGGAGCATGTATCACTGCACAGGGGGTGGGGTGGGGGGGGGGGGGGAGTACCCAACAGGCGTAATGAAGCCGTGCCGGCAGCGTAAATATCTCGCCGGGGCAGCGCCCTCTGCCGCTGCCTTCTACATCTACATCTACATCCGTACTCCGCAAGCCAACAGACGGTGTGTGGCGGAGGGTACCTTGAGTCCCGCTGTCGGTTCTCCCCCCTACTCGAGACACTCGAACAATCCCTTCATTCTACGCTTGGGGAACTACGATCACAACCATAGGTGGAAATATAAACGCCCCAAAACACTTCTCCTCAGAGACTAACCACCTACGGTCATAGGGACCACCAGCTCGCAAAAACGATGAATATGGCGAACCCCTGCAGAACAGCAAACTGACTGGCAAAGCCAGCTGAGCCCACAGCCGACCAACAGGCAAGGCAGGGAAACCATATTCAGCGCACTGTACACGAACAAACCTATACAGTCCTGCATATTTGACCGGTTCTATGACAGAAATGTCTATCATGACAAACTTGGCTAAGTTCACAGGTATTCTGCCGCAACCGACTCAGGAGACTTCTCAGCTTCAGCAGAACCTCGCATCAACCGGACTGATTCTTTATGACAAACCTAGAAAAGTTAACGGTGCTGAGATATACCCTTTACTAACATTACCAAACCTTGCATGATCTGTCGCAGATAGCATACCGCTACTGCCCTTAAAACCTACCCCACTGTCGCAGAAATTTTTTTCCCTTGGCTCTTGCCTTCGCAATTTTTTCCTCTGCCCTTGCATACCTTTACCCTTCGTATACCTTTCGACCAATTCTATCTCCAGATGCTCCGTATTAATGGTTGATGATGCCCACACGTACGGATAACATCGCGGTTCCCACATCCCGTGATACACCTTAGCAAACTAAACAAATTACGGAGGTGACAGTACAACTTTTGTGATGGTCACGACGTTGGTGTGGGCGTGGAAGGGCCCCATCCTTCCCTCCTATTCCAGTCACGTATTGTTCGCGGAAGGAAAGATTGTCGGTAAGTCTCTGTGTGGGCTCTAATATCTCTGATTTTATCCTCATGATCTCTTCGCGAGATATACGTAGGACGGAGCGATGTACGAGGGTAAGTCAATTATTATCCGCAAAGTGGTTATAAAATGTTATTGTAATACAATACGAAACTTAAAAAATATCATTTTTTCGACACAGTCTCCTTGCTTTTCAATGCACTTCGTCCATTGCTCTACAAGCTTCCTTATGCCCTCATAAAAGAAGGTTTTCGGTTGAGCTGCGAGCCAGGAATGCACCGCTTCATTCACTGCTTCGCCCGAGTCAAATCGACGGCCCCTTAATGCCTGTTTGAGTGGGCCAAACAAGTGATAGTCAGAAGGGGCAAGATCGGGACTATATGGAGGATGATCCAGTACTTCGAATTTGAGTTTCTGGGGCGTTTCAGCAGTGTGGACAGCATTATGCGGACGGGCATTGTCGTGCAACAACACAACACATTCTGACAGCAATCGGCGTTTGCTTCGAATTGCAGGCTTTAGCCTGTCAGTAAGCATCTCACTGTAACCTACACTGTTTATTGTTGTGCACGTTTCACCATAATGATCCAGTACAGGAACTCGTGCATCCCAAAAAACCGTAAGCATCAGTTTTCCAGCGGACGGTTGGGTCTTGAGCTTTTTCTTGCTCAGCGAATTTTGATGTTTCCATTCCATACTCTGTCGTTTACTCTCCGGCTCGTAATGATGGATCCATGTTTCGTCACCAGTAATGATTCTGTCTAAGAAGTTGTCCCCTTCGTTACCATAGCGATCCATATGTTTTTTGCAAATGTCGAGGCGCGTTTGCTTATGCAACTGTGTGAGTTGTTTTGTGACCCATCCTGCACAAACTTTACGAAACCCAAGTCTGTTGTGAATAATTTCGTAGGCAGAACCATGACTAATTTGAAGACATGATCGACTTCATCAATAGTTAATCTTCTGTCTAAGATAATCATTTCACGTGATCGCTCAATGGTTTCTTCATTTGTGGCGGTAAACGGTCGTCCGGCTCCTTCATCGTGCTTAACACTCGTGCGACCATTTCGGGATTTTTCAATGCACTCGTACACACTTCGTTGTGGCAAAACACTGCTCCCGTACTGTACTGAAAGTCTTCTATGAATTTCGGCCTCTGATACACCTTCCGCCCACAAAAAACCTATCACTGAACGTTGCTCTTCTTTGATGCAAATAGACAGCGGAGCAGCCATGATTAACAGCACGGCAGCGACAACGAAACTGACGTAACAGCTTGAAAATTCCAAAGATATAACAACAAATAAACAAAGCATGCGTCACCAACTTAAAACGACAGTACTACCAACATAAACAAAAATATAACTGAATTGCGGATAATAATTGACTTACCCTTGTACCACTAGACTCTTCGGTAAAGGTATGTTCTCGAAACTTCGACAAAAGCCCGTACCAAGCGACAGAGCGTCTCTCCTGCAGAGTCTTCTACTGGAGTTTATCGATCATCTCCGTAACACTTTCTCGATTACCAAATGATCCTGTAACGAAGCGCGCTGCTCTCCGTTGGATCTTCTCTACCTCCTCTATCAACCCCACCTGGTACGGATCCCACACCGGTGAGCAGTATTCAAGCAGTGGGCGAACAAGTGTACTGTAACCTACTTCCTTTGTTTTCGGACTGCATTTCCTTAGGATTCTTCCAATTAATCTGTCTGGCATATGCTTTACCGACGATTGATTTTATATGGTCGTTCCGTTTTAAATCACTCCCAATGCCTACTCCCAGATAATTTATGGAATTAACTACTTACAGTTGCTGACCTGCTATAGTGTAGCTAAATGATACAGGATCTTTCCATGTATTCGCAGCACATTACACTTGTTTACATTGCGATTCAATTGTTATTCCCTGCACCATGCGACAATTCGATCCAGATCCTCCTGCATTTCAGTGCAATTTTCCATTGTTACAACCTCTCTATATACTACAACATCATCCGCAATAAGCCTCAGTGAACTTCCGATGTTACCCGCAAGGTCATTTATATATAATTATATTGACGAATTACAGCGTTCAAATGAATGAAATAAATCGCAATTTGCGATTTGCTGTGGTATAGGATACAGACAGCGTGGCGAATGGAGATTTGTGTGTGGCGGAAGATGTGCAGGGAAGAGTCCTATGCAATCGGGCTGATCACTGTGTCCTCGGTGGCGGAGTGGTCAACGCGTCTGCCTAGTAAGCAGGAGATACCGGGTTCGAATCCCGACCGGGCACAAATTTTCATTCGCCACAGTTTGGTATTTCATCTAAACCTAATACAGTGAAGCCATAACATCGCAAATTGCGATTTCTTTCATTCATTTATATACATTATGAACAGCAACGGACCCACGACACTCCCCTGTGGCACACCTGACATCACTCTTACTCCGAAAGACTTCTCTCCATTGAGAATGACATGCTTCATTCCGTTATCTAGGAACTCCTCAATCCACAGTTGGTCTGATAGACCCTATGCTCTTACTTTGTTCATTACACGTTTGTGGGGAACTGTATCAAAAGCCTTGCGGAAGTCAAGAAACACAGCATCTACCTGAGAAACCGTGTCTATCGCCCTCTGAGTCTAGTGGACGAATAGCGCGAGCTGGGTTTCACACGAACGCCTTTTTCTAAACCCATGCTGATTCCTAAACAGCAGATTTCTAGTCTCCACAAATGTCATTATACTCGAACATAATACATGTTCCAAAATTCTACCATGCGGTCCCTGCGGGTCGTTGGCGGACGTTGTGGTCTGCACCTCACGTGGACTCCGCGAGTAGTCTTCACTCCATAGGCGTGGTCAGGGTTTAATTTCGGGAGGGGTTTTCAATGAATGGACATCGTAATTTAATTTTAAGATACGTAAGACCCGCATATCTTGCCCATGTTAAATTTTGTCATTTCTGGTACATTTCAAAGAAAATCTAATAGGGTCAGCTGCCTGTAATTTTCAGTTACTGTTATTTGACCTTAATGAATAATAATGAGGATTATTAACACAAAATAAATAGTTTACTTGGTACGAATTTTTAAGGAGAAAATTTGTACTAAAAATAATTTTATTTTCCTTTATATGCGATTTACTGGAAAACCCCTTCTTGTTTACTGATGTTATGATGCTGAAAAAAATTCATGCACCTAGCTTTATTAGTTTGCTTACAATGTTTACCAAAGTGCATGAAATTATGTAACTGAGAAAAACGACCCTAAAGTTCAGAGGAATCTCACCTCACTTCTCTAAATTCCTACAACGTTCCACCCCCATAACCTGGATCACTTGTGTCGTTTTTGGTGGCTTTCAAGTTTCTCTCAATTCTTCTTGCCCTTTTAGCCATTTCTTCCATTACTATATCTGCTTTATTCACACGAATTTCAACTAACTCTTTCAAAATATTCACAGTGTCGAATGATCCACATTTGTATCACTATAGCCCTGTCAATATTTCCATCAGTGAATGATAGAACAACATCACAACTATTTGAAGTGTATTAGCACCAACACAATCACAATATATGGTTGAATGCTTCATTCGCATTCTGCGTTTTTCCATGGAGGCACTTTATCAGAAGATCAGGATGTGCTAAATCCCTATACACCGACTTATAACATCAGCTACAGCAGGGGGTATCCCGCGATGTCTATAATTTGGATCTTTCTTACTGGGTTACGCAGTACAGCAAATAGTGGGCGTGTCATTCACGATCACTACATACTTTAAAGCTCTGTAAATAGATCATATTAAGTAATTTGCACATTTCTTTTGCAGGTACACATACTTTACATCGTAAATCTATCAATTTGCTAAAAAAATCGACATTTTTCACTCATTGGAGGGTCTTACTTACCTTAATAGAACAGCAAACGATACTAATAAATAAAAATAGACACATATCTACCAAAGAGCTGGAATATACCAACTACAATGCATCTCATGTGATGGAGGGTATGTAGGACAAACCAGCAGAACATTTGATACCCGATGCAAAGAACATATCGGGGCATGGAAATACGGGACAAACCACTCCACTTTTACCGAACATCTTAAGGAATATAACCACAATAGAAAAAGACATGAAGATAATTAGAATAAATAATGAAAAACGTCTCCTAACATTACAAGAAAATTATCATATATATATAAAACAAAAGCTGAGAAAAAGTTGCTATTAAATGACCAAATAAACCTGACCAATCAATCACTATTCTCACTGGTTGACCGTATGATAGACATAAATCCCAACACATACTCACAAACCCACAATCCCCCCCCCCCCGCACACAGATAAAAAAATTACCAATTAATACAAACTCTCTCTCTCTCTCTCTCCCTCCCTCTCTCTCTCTCTCTCACACACACACACACCTTCAACACACTTTCAATGAAATAGTCGAATTTCAAATAAGCTGACAAAGTTGGCAACACTACAAAACAAAGTACAGTGGACACAGTATGGCAGCAGATGACACTGCAACCAGAAAATGCGAAGTTTTCCAGAAAACGGTGGAACCTTTCGACCTGGTTGCCAGAAAGGGACTGATATTGAGTAGCAAGTGCTGTGAGTACACCATTTTATAGCAATCAACGGACTGTTTTGAACCAGAAACAAAATGTTTTGTACATGTGTAAGAAACCTAACCTTTATGTGTAAACAGAAACATGTAAATATTTCAGGACAACCACTGATGATGCCTTGTGACAAAGGCAAAACGCGTATGGGTAAATTATAAAAATTAGAAACCCTTCATTTGCAGTAGCTAAAGGCGTTTTCTTTAAAAACAGTAGAGTGAAATACTTACATACTAATACTGTGTATTTAACTCCAAAGCACTGTATAGTAGAAAGTCACTGTTGTACAGAAACAAAATCACTAAACTTCTTAAGAATCTATAATTTCCAAAAGTAGGAACAAGGTAAATTATATCACCAAGATAGGCAAATGCGGATCAAAACATGGCCGGCAGTTCGTGATGTTTCAATAACTTCCGAAGCGTTATCAGAGAAGCAATCCCTAACTCAAATTTTTGTCTTACCTGAAAGCTGTCAATGGCAAAAAATAAGTGTGCATATACTCTTTGACTAGACAGGAACCTTGATTAGTTTGCACAGGTACATCAATAAATATTCCTAACTGACATTGTAATCACTAATAGTGGTGTTGACAAACAGCGCAAATCTCTAGAGCACTGTGAAGCTCCAGGGAACGACGGGGTCACTGCCAGTTTCTACACAGAAGGAAGGAAGCAAGCTTGGAGTTTAACGTCCCGTCGACATCGTGGTCATTAGAGACGGAGCTTACGCTCGGATTGTTTGGGTAAGGATGGGGAAGGAAATCGGCCGTGCCTTTTGAAAGAAACTAACCTAAATCTGGATGGCCGGAGGTGGGTTTGAACCACCATCCTTCTGAATGCGAGTCCAGTGCGTTACCACAGCGCCACCTCGCTCGGTTTCTACACACAGTCTTAGCCGGATTTAGTCCCCCTCTTTAGCATAAATTCGCTACGATCGGGGTTCGAATCCCCCCTCGGGCATGAATGTTTGTGTCGTCTTCAGTATAAGGTAGTTCATAAGTAGTTTGGAAACTGATGACCCCGCAGTTAAGTTCCTTAAGCTTAACAAACATTTGAACATTTTTTACCATAATTTGGCGTGGTTATCTCGAGCAAGGAATTGTTCCGGGTGATTGGAAAACAAGAAAATCACGATAATCTATAAGGAGTAGACAAATTAAAAGAAGACACCTGGGAAAGCATAAGTAAAATGCTCATTACTTCAGTAGTAATCCCCTCAACTGTTAATGTATTAACTTACTGTGAGAAAAGACGGTCAGTCCCTCCATGCACATGTGTTAGCAGTTAGCTAAAGCACCACGATTTTTACGCAGGTATACTCCTCTTCGTCCGCAACTTACCGATGGCGAACAATGTCTTTTTCTTCAGGGATCCGAGAAATATTGGAATCGCAAGGGGAAATATTAGGAATGTGTGGAGTATCTACATCTACATGGGATACTCTGCAAATCACATTTAAGTGCCTGGCAGAGGGTTCATCGAACCACCATTATACTATTTATCTCCCATTCCATTTTCGAATAGCGCGCGGGAAGAAAGAACACCTGAATCTCTCCGTTCGAGCTCTATCTCGTATTTTATTCTGATGATCATTTCTACCTATGCAAGCGGGAGTCAACAATATATTTTTGCATTCGGAGAAGAATGTTGGCGACTGGAGATTCGTAAATAGCCCAAGCCGCAGCGATAAGCGCCGTTGTTGTATTGATTCCCATCACAGAGCCTGTATCATTTCTGTAACGCTGTCCCCCCTGTATCGTGACAATACGAAAGGAGCTGCCCTTCTTTGGACTATTTCGATGTCCTCCGTCAAACCCACACTGATAAGGAACCCACACTGGACAACAATACTCCAAAAACGGACGGACAAGTGTAGTGTATGCAGTTTCTTTTGTAGTTCTGTTGCATGTTCTAAGGGAAAGAACACGTAGATAATGTCGTGGGAAAAGCGAACCAGATACTGCCAATAAAACGCAGTATCTGGTTCGCTTTTCCCACGACATTATCTACGTGTTCTTTCCAGTTTAAGTCTGAAGTAATAGTAATTCCTGGGTATTTTGTGGAGTTTACGGTCATCACTTTTGATTGATTTATCATGTAAACAAAGTTTAACGCATTTCTTTTCGTACTCATGTGGACGACTTCACACTTCTCATTATTTAGAGTCAATTGCCAATTTTTACACCATAGTGATATCTTATTCAGATCGTTCTGCAGTTGATTTTGATCATCAGATGATTTTACTAGACGGTAAATGACGGCGTCAACTCTAAACAATCTAAGAGAGCTACTTAGATTTTCCACTAAATCGTTTATGTAAATAAGGAACAGAGGAGGACCAATAACACCACCCTGTGGAACGCCCGTATGTGTAGCTCGTTCTGAGCCTTGATAACATGCAGGCGGGCTTTGTCCTGATACAGAATGGCGCCATTTTTTGTTAGTTTTTTCAACATTTCGGGAGGGGTTTCAACACCAGAAACTACCCTTCTGACCATGCCCATGCATCACTCTGTTAATTACTTTTAGCAAATTCCCTTTATGGTCACTGCTGCCAATTCCAAAACAATATACACTGATCTCCACTTGAATGAATTGGTAATGTTGCCGAAAAGCTGGTTAGGTCACAAAAATTATTTCAGGCCAAACTTCACGTACAGCACGAATTAAAAGACGCGTTTCAGATTAATCATCAGATTTGTATCTCCTTTGTGACTTAGCACACGTGTGGCCATGTACGGATTTTAAAAAGATTGAACATCATGTGTGCGTATCGTACACAAAAGAAATCTCTAACATGATAAAATGATCCTGAAGGTAGTAGTGTTTTTTTATAAACTCCGTTTAGAGGAATTTGTAAAATATAACATCACTTACATCCAAAAAACAAGTGTTTAGTGAATTAGTGCCTTGAAATTGACCTAGTGAATCATCATCAATAACAACAACATTATCACCATTATTTAAGACTGATTATGCCTTTCAGCATTCAGTCGAAGCATAGTGCCCCTTATAAAACTCCACCTATTCAGTCGAACATTGATGCCTCGTCTGATGCTAAGCATGTGAATTCAGACACTGAGAATGGCGTTTAGAAGACTAGTTATTGTCACCCTTTAATCCCCCCTTATGAATCCTGCAAATTTTGTGTTAAAATAGTTTCTATTTCCTCCTTGGTTCCAGAGAAAAATAGTGACGTACTATAAATGGTTTACCCTATACAGTGTAGCCTCTGAAACGTTCACACCAGATGTCTCTGGAACAACAATAGATGTTGAAATATGACTTCAACAAGTATGAACTTGAGGCAGGGGATTTTGAAAGTAAGTACTATACGACAGTGAAAGGCGTATACATTACTTCTGCTTAACCTTTTTTCTTCTAAATTGGATACATCGTATTATGTCGTATGCAATCAATAGAATGAAAAATCGCAAAGCGAATGCCGTTGGTTACATCGCAATACATCAATTATATCCAGAGATATTGCGAAGCGAATCTGACGCTTGAAATAAATGAGGCACGCAGCTAACGATCGTCTCGAAACTCAACAGTGAACCCAGTGAACTCAATTATTAACACTGGATACACAGCTTTAGTGGTCTTGACCTGTGAAAATCGTGACTGTTTATTAGAGTAATGTTGGCAACTCCGTACGGATAGGTCGTGTTGTTGTTTTGAACTCGTGTCCTCTGAAAATAAGTTACGAATGATTGATTACATTAATCTCTATCTATATAAAAGCGAAAGGACTCCCATTCATTCACTCACTGACTAAACTCGAAATCTCGAACACTACTTCACCTATGATGATAAAATCTGGCAGGAATATGGTTTAAATGTAGAAGACGTCAGCTAAGAAACGATTTTTCGATGTGACTAATAGTTCAGGAGATATGACGTCATAAACAAGGTAAACTTCCCCGTCTTGCGGCACGTGATAGTCTGACTATATCAGTCCTCTGTTCGAGGAGGAGACCACTTAGCGACCTGCAACAAACTTTAAACACAATTTCAAAACTTTAGGAAACTTCTCGCTGACAACCACAGCAAAAGGATGTAAGGAAAAACGTTTCTCGCTTACTACTTTTCCTCTGTTCACGGAGTAAAACTACGTCATTCGGCATAACGTTGACATTTATAATTTCTACACTACATATTGTACCTGCAGGAAACTTTATACATAGTATACACAAATATAGTTGAATGTATCTTCTAAATTGTATCGCAGTACGATACGTAGTTCATGAGATACAATCACATAAACAGTAACGTTCATGGAAAACCGCCCCATCACGCACCAAGTTTTAATATATTACTTCTTTACTACTAATTAAATTCGCAACAGATTTTGAGACATACAGCACTTATACAAATGAATATATACATGAAAAATTATGTAATTGTACAACATATAACTCAGTAAGTATGAGACCATATATACTGCGATATGTAAAAACTTTTCACATCGGGCATCACGTTTTATTACATTTCTTATTTACTGATAAGACACTCCTGTATTCCAGTGAGCTTAAGGAAATTCCTGAAAGATGTCAGTGCTGTTGAAAACTTTGAAGCAACTTTGAACTGTGAAGTGCATACCGCTGTAGGAAGAAGCAATTGATATCTATAGAACTATAGGAAAAGAAAGAGAATGAGAGTACATCCGACGAATACCCATTAACTTTAAGAGAGTGCAGTTTGCAGTGGGACTTGAATTTTCTATTATGATTAATAAATCACAGGGCAATCTATACTGTGGTGTGTATTTGAAATCTCCACATTTCTCACACGGACAGCTTTATATCGCTTGCTCAGGCATGGAAAGTATTGTAAGCATCTCGCATTCAAGTCTAAGCTAAAATTCGAGCATCTGTGTAGGATAGCCTGGAGATTTAGTGTTCGTTTAAATTTTACATGCCTTTTTAGTTGTTTTTGTCACAGTGTTCTGACCTGTTTCGTGAACCAAGGGGTATCACCTTATTTTATTAATTTATTTGGTGGTTGTTGTTGCTGTGGTCTTCAGTCCACAGACTGGTTTGATGCAGCTCTCCACTCTAGCCTGTCCTGAGCAAGTCTCTTCGTCTGAAAATACGTTCGGCAACCTTACATACTTTTGACTCTGCTTACTGTATTCATCCTTCGGTCTCCCTCTACGATTTTTACCCCATACGCTTCCTTCTAAAGCTAAGTTGACAATTCCTTGATGCCTCAGAATGTGTCCAACCAATCTATCCCTTCTCTTAGTCAAGATATGCCAGAAACTCCTTTTCTCCCCGATTCGGTTAAGCACCTCCGCATTAGTTACGTGATCTACCCATCTAATTTTCATCATTCGTCGGTATCACCACATTTCAAAAGCTTCTATCATCTGAACTCCGTATCGTCCACGTTTCACTCCCATACAATGCTACACTCCAGACAAATGCTTTCAGGAAGGACTTCCTAACATTTAAATTTATTTGGTAAATTGCTGTCGATTCTACTTCTTTGAATTGAAGCCACATCTTGTCTACACCAACGTTTAGGGTTTGGAATGAGTCGAAACTATCTTTCAAGAAGCAATTTAGTTTATTTCTATCTGCTTTACTGAACAAATATACTTTTCGTTGTTTTTTTTTTGGTAACTTGGGACTTTCGATATTCAGTCTTGCTACGATAGCCCTTTGTTCACTAAGTTGTGCAATCGTATTAACAGTTGTAAACATTTGTTTATAAGCCGGCCGCGGTGGCCGAGGGGACTGCGGCGCTCCAGTCACGGTCTCCACGGCCACTACGGTCGGGGGTTGGAATCCCCCTCGGGCATGGATATTTCTGCCGTCCTTTGGATTAGCTAGTTCATAAGTAGTTTGTAAGTTTAGGGACTGATGACCCCGTAGTTAAGTCCCTTAAGCTATACAAACTTTGGAACATTTTAGTTAACGCACAGTCTAACATAAACAGTCAAGACACTCACTGCTGTGAATATTGAACTTTATATATATATATATATATATATATATATATATATATATATATATATAGAGAGAGAGAGAGAGAGAGAGAGAGAGAGAGAGACCGAATCGAACAGTTTTGTGCATGGCTGTGAATCAACGACTGTCACAATAAAAATTAAACTTTTAAGGGGCAGCCCTCAGGCGCAGAGTACGAATATAATCGTAACCAGGTTTCAATGCCGCTATGGCCACCTTCTTCAGACGAAGACGAATGTGTTAAACCTACATGTCAAAATTTGAAATACAAAAAATATATCTGACATAATCAGATAGTCATACCTAAAAAGTAAATAGTTGTAGCCAGGCGGAGCAGTCAGCTGCGATGTCTCCGCTGCTAACGTCGACAGATAACTAACCGCGCAGATGCCAAGTTATGATACAGTGTGGCAGGTAGCTTGCGTACCAAACCGATTGAGGCCAAACATTCTACACATTATACATACTGAAGCATAAGTGGTACATCGTGAACAATATTTAACGAAATGCATTAACCAAACATAAATAACAACACATATTAATGTGAAAGAAAAGGTATCACGGAACCTGCAAGAGTAGGTCAGTGAAACTTAAATTGACTAACTAAAGTAGTGGCTTGATGCCTTTAAAAAAAACCTCTACCACGTAGTTGCACCTGTTCATTCAATAACAGTCCGTCATGCAAGGACAAGTGTTTAAAAATTTCTAACTCTTCCCAGATGTCAAGTTTACGCCCTTTCTTCTCTATATGGAAAATGTCTACAGTTTCAATTTTTTCGGGGACATGTCCTGCAACAAGTGATCTGCAAACGAGGAATTGGAGGGACAAGGCCCGTTCTTCCTCAAAAAGTGCTCTTTGCAACGAACCGAAAAGGCTCGTCCCATTTGTCCGATGTAATATGCAGAACAGGTAGCACATGAGTGCTTATAGACACCGGAGTTTTGCAAGGAGTCAGAGATAGACTTCAGGTTATGGATGACTTTCTTTTTCAAATTGTTATTAGTGGAAAAGGCGATATTACATTTGTATTTTTGCCGAAGCAGATTTTTAATCCGATAGGACACATGACCTAGAAAAGGGATCGAAAAGACCAACTTTTTTGTATCATCTGACGTACTTGTGACAGAGCCAAGAGTAGTGCTCATTTTCCTAATTTTTTTGAGGATTTCATCAACCAACCGAGCCTCATAACCATTGTTGCTGGCTACTTTTTTAATGATATTAATTTCTTTATTGAAATTTTCTTTAGGCAAAGGGGCTGACAGTGCTCTGTGTACAGCTGAGAAAAAGAAGGCGTTTTTATGAGATTGTTGTTGTTGTTTATAGGGGACCAAACTACAAGTTCATCAGTCCCCTTTTTATGAGAAGTTGGATGTGTAGAAGAGGCTGGAACAATTTGGTCTGTTTGCGTCGTTTTACGGAAGATATTAAATGAAATTTGAAATCTGGCAACGATTGTTTTCGTACTTCTCGACTGAGGGCTGCCCCTTATAAATTTAATAGTCCGAATCTTTCCCGTACAACTGATTTTAAAAATGGTATCGTGTACTGCAATACCGGTTTTCCCTTTCTCGTGTATCGCCAAATCCTGAAATCTTACTCGGCGGCCCTGTCGGGAACACGCAATAACAGAGGCGTAACAAACGCCCGTGGCTGCCGGTTCACACGCGGCGCGCGCGGCTTTCGCACCTGACTCTGGGTTCGACCCCCTGCGGGGGCAGGAGGCTCGGATTTATCGCGTCGCTCGGGCGCGGACGGTAGCCGTGCGTTAGGCTAGCGCCCCCGCTGCCCGCACAGAGACGTCGTGCTGCGCGCTAGCCTCTGTTCACATCGCGCGGATTCCGATCCGTCCGATCGGCAATAAATTCGGCCGATATTCTTGTTGGTCTGGTTTCAACACCCCCGCCCCTGTGCAAGAGCTCGTCACAAATAACTAAAAGCCCAAGGGGGAGAGAAAACAGACGAAGACAGCCGGGGTAAAAACGTACGGAATCTCTTCTCCTCTCTCTCAAAACGCGATATTTTTATTTTTATTTATTTACTTTTTTCTCTCTCTCGACAGACACAGGATTCGCGACGCCCGGCCACGGCGAAGTATTTCACGCCGCGATCGCGGCTTTTGTTATCGCACGGCCGCCACCTCCGCAAATCAAAATAAAAGCGCGCGGCAGCCGCTACGAGACACATGGCTACCGTGCGTCGCGGCCGGAATGTTGTCGGCCCTGCTCGCCCGTACTTTATTGTGCGCTGTACAGGACTCTATTGTCTCTGTGGCGCGTGGGAGTGGGGGTGGGGGAGGGGAGAGGGGGGGGAGAGAACAGTCAGATACAGGAGGTCGCCAACGGTGCCCCCAGTGTTCCTCTGGGTTCGATTCCCGGTAGAGGGAGAAACCACCACCTCTCCCAGACAGTGATTCATAATTTACAGCAACGTGGCTCAACTCAAGAGGAGACAATTTCTTACGTGATCTGGGCTTTTGACAATACAATCAGCGCTAGATATATCATTACTAGCCAGTTTAAAGCCTCAAGAAATGAATAATTCAATTGGTGCCTCTACGTAACATAGTGGTAGAGTGTCAGACTACAAATCTCAAGGTCGCTGGTTCGGTCCCCGCCAGGTCCCAGGATTTTTATCTGTCATTTTCCACTTCTTTCACCTCTGGCAGTGTTGCTCATGTGAAAAATACCGAGTAGCACCGTGGTTCGGAACCCACGTTAAACTGTAGGTCCCCCTATAACTGGCTGGGTAAGTCAGTTCGAAGGTCGGAGGAAGGCAACGGCATACCACCTCCAAACAGGACCATGCCTAGTAAAGCACTGTGGTGTTCAAACCAATCTTCGGATAGTTGACTGCTTTACCTTTTTAATTGAAATTTAACCTAGCGGCGGAGCGTGCCGCTGCTTGCCGTCGGAGGTTCGAGTCCTCCCTCGGGCATGGGTGCATGTCCTTGTATGGCTAGGGACTCATGACCAGACAAGTTAAGTCCCATACATTTAAAACTTCATCAACAGATATTTCCGCTACCAGTCAAAAACATGAGTCAGGTGTTAAAATTTTATTTGCAATTAGCTGAAAACACGGCGTTGCCCGGGTATTTATTTATTTTTTATAGCCTTATTTCAGGTATATATTCATTTGTACAATGGCTGTATGTCTGTAACATCTCTTGGGAATACAGTAAGTAGTAAAGAAGTGATAGATTAAAACTTAATGCGGGAAGAGGCGGTTTTCCATGAACGTTACTGTTTATGTGCTCATATTCCATGAACTACATGTCAGAATGTGATAAATTTTGAAGATACATTCATCTATATGTGTGTATACTATCTGTGAAATTTACAGCGGCTACAATTTGTAATGTACAAATTATAATTTGTAACGTCACACCAAATGCCGTAGTTTCCCTCTGTAAATGGCGGAAAAGTAGTAAGCGAAAAATTATTTTTCATTTCATCATTTTGCTATGGTTGACAGCGAGAAAAAGTTTAATAATTGTTTGAAATTATGTTTAAAGTTTGTTGCAAATCGCTACGTACTCTCATTCTCATATAACGTGTTTTTAAACTCTCGCAGCATTATGTAACCGTTTTTTGCGATTTCTATTGTTTATGACGTCATCTTATCTTCTGAACCATGTGTCGTAAGTGATTGTTAACCCTGCAACAATTGTTATCTCACGGTAAGGAATGTGTGTACCAAATATGGTTAAATCGCTCCTGTGGTTTAGGAGAAAATGAGCAGCATTGTCGCTAAATGCAGCAGTTTTCGCGCATCTTATTGTTTATGACGTCATATCTCGTGAACTATATATGTCGTGTGTGATTCTTACACTTACAGCGACCGTCCTTAGGGATTGAAGCTTACGTGTACAAAATTTCATAAAAATTGGAACAAAATTGTAGATTTGTATGCAACACGTACAAACATACGGACACTGCTTTATATATTAAAAGAAATGAAACTTGAAATAACTTTAACTGTCTTGACCACAATTGCACTTTATTAGGGCCTTACGCATTTCGATATTTCATCATTATCAAAGGAAAAATTATTAAAAAACTAAAACGTGCTTAGTGAGTCCGTAAAACTGTTATATGTAGGAACAGATTAAAATAGTGGCTCTGAAACATGCCAGGTAGCACTGTAGACAGCTTCCATAGCAACTCACAAGGCAGGGACAGCATGTAAAACACTAAGTCCCATAATTACGAAGCGAAACATCGAAGAGATACAAAATCGGCACTATTAAGAATGTTAAAATGTTTGTTAAGCCAATTGTGTGATTGGATCCGCGATTTCCGATCAGAAAGGACACAGTTCGTAGTAATTGACGGTACGTCAGCGAGTAAAACTGAAGTGATATCTGGCGTTCCCCTGGGAAGCGTTATAGGTCCCCTACTCTTCCTTGTGTTCATAAACGATTTAGGAGACAATCTGAATAGCTCCCTTAGACTGTTCGCGGATGATGCTGTCGTTTATCGGTTAGTGAAGTCAACAGAGGATCAAAAGCAACTGAAAAGCGATTTAGACAAAATTTCTACATGGTGCGAAAATTGGCAATTGACACTAAATAAAGAAAAGTGTCAAGTAATACACATGACCACTAAAAGAAATCCCCTGAACTTCAATTACGCGATAAATCAGTCAAACCTTAAGGTCGTAAATTCTACCAAATACCTAAGAGTTACAATTACGAACAACTTAGACTGGAGAGAATACACAGAAAATATTGTGGGGAAGGCGAACCAAAGGTTACGTTTCATCGGCAGAATGCTTCGAAGATGCACCAGCTCCACCAAAGAGACTGGCTACATCACACTTGTGCGTCCTCTCCTGGAGTACTGTTGCTCCTTGTAGGACCCTCACCAGGTGGGACTAACGGAAGATATTGAGAAGGTTCAGAGAAGGGCAGCTCGTTTTGTTTTATCACGTTACGGGGGGAAAGCGTCACGGAAATGTTGCACGAATTGGGGTGGAAATCATTAAAAGAAAGACGTTATTCATTGCGGCGTGATCTGTTTGCGAAGTTTCAATCACCGACTTTTACTTCTGAATGTTAAAATATTTTGCTAGCACCCACCTACTTAGGGAGACATGACCGTCCTAATAAAATAAGAGAAATCTGGTAGAAAACGGAACGATTTAGGTGTTCTATCTTCCCGCGCGCTATTACAGTATGGAACGGTAGAGAAAGGTTATGAAAGTGGTTAATGAACCCTCTGCCAGGCACTTAAATGTGATGTAGATGTAGAAAGACAGCAGAAACATCACAGCCCCAGGGACGATTCGAACCACCGACGGGGAACGGCCTCGCGCATCGGAGCACTATTAAGAACAGAAAAGTGTTTGTATATTCAGCGCGCCTAACTATACGGAATCAAAAGTTTAGTAAAGATGTAGTGTAGCCATTTTATTACATGATAGACGTCACTATTCTATTTGATTGCAATTTGGAGATACACCTTTTGATGAGATTCAGGTGTCAAAACTCGGGTAGTGCTTAAAATAAAAAGTTTAAAATTAACAACTTTTGCGGATCCCATAATTTAAAATAAAAGTTAATGTAACTGTTGAGTCTGTTGCAATAGTTCTCAATTCTCATCCACATCCTCAAAACGTCGGGCCGCGGTGGAGTAGCCGAGCGGTCTAATGCGCCTCGCTGCGGAGCGCGCGGTTGCTCGCCGTCGGAAGTTCGAGTCCTCCATGAGGCATGGGTGTGTGTTCTGTCCTTAGGTTAGTTACCTTAGTTTAAGTAGTTTGTAAGCTACGGACTGATGACCACGCAGTTTGGTCCGACAGATTTACAAACATTTGAAACGTCGCGCAATGGGATTTGAAATGTTGGCCCGCTATACAAACCTTCCACTGTGTTGACTAAATCCGTTGTGCTCCGAACGCACGTAATGTTGATGTTGATAGTGTTACCAACACAATGAAACACTACACGTAAGGCGACCGATAGCAATACGGATTCATTTGTGTAGAGGAAGAAGAAAACAATGACGCAATGCTACTCTAGCAATTTCGCGAGTTTCTTTCGTTTCCTCCCCTAAATGATAGAATGCCCTGGGGTGGGTCACGCACTTTTATTTACGCGCGACATCTGTTATCTCCCAGCGTCCACTTGTGAGCAAAGAATTCTCACCATAACGCAACAATGGACTTGGGGGTTTTACTGCCCCTCGTGGCCATCGCCCTGCCGTTTAATATCACCCCCTGCAACCTGCCCCTCACGGGCTATCGGGGGGTGGAATCGAGGAAGCAGAATAGTGCAGCGGAGACTGTTGAGGGTGGCCTCTGTATTCAGTACGACGCCCCCGCAGCTCACGTGACACCCCGTAATGGCTACCGCTCTCGGTAATGGACAGCCATCCGTCACCACCCGTGGGAGAATTCATCCCTCACCATCACCCCCACCCTCTAAACCTCCCACGCCCCGTCCTCTGAGTAATTTTTTTTGTCTTCCTTCCCCCCTTCCCCACCCTCCATTTATTTGGTGGGGCACGATGCGGAAAATGGAACTCATCCCTCTCCCCACGCCCCCATCTTGCGCAAAGTGTGTGAACGGTAGAACTTGTAACAGGGGCACAACTCCGTCTGATGAACTCGTAGAATGATTTAATATAAATAAACAATCCCTGAGACGAATTTTCGTCTCAAATATGTCAAAGACATTATTGATAGATCTGAAGCATTGAATTAAAATTTGTGGTGTGGCCGCGAATCCAACCCGGACCTCCATGCTTACTAGGCAGACGTCCTAAACGTTAGACCACCATACCACTAACGATTAAGGCGCCTTGGAATAGTCTATGTACGATTTCCCTCCACGTCACAAACTTTAATTCAGCTTCTGTGTTCCAAACATAATTGCCACCTCGGCAATGGACATAATGGAACAGGATTGTTCCAATATGTTCATTGCCGAGGTGCTATTCCGCTGCATGGAGAGCCTTGGCAGTAGTGGCAATTATCTATGGAACACAGAAGCTGAATTGAAGTTTGTGACGTGGAGGGAAGTCGTACTTAGACTATTCCAAGGCGCCTTAATCATTAGTGTGGTGGTCTAACAGTAAGACGTCTGCCTAGTAAGCAAGCAGGTCCGGGTTGGATTCCCGGCCGCACCAAAAATTTTAATTCAATGCTTCATATTTATCAATAATGTCGTAGAATGATGTTCAGATGGTGTCAGCTATGAGCTGCCAAACTGTTTTGATGTTGATTAGGAGAATCGACCTGTTACAATGTCTCACTATTTGTAGTTGCGAGATATGGAACTATTTCTAGTTAATGTTCAAATGTTTGTATAGTCTATGGGACTTAACTACGGGGTCATCAGTCCCTAAACTTACAAACTACTTATGAACTACTTACGAACTAGGACGGCACAAATATCCATGCCCGAGGGGGGATTCGAACCCCCGACCGTAGTGGCCGTGCAGACCGTGACTGGAGCGCCTCAGTCTCCTCGGCCTATGGAGTATGATTCTCGCTTGCGATTTAAATGCACCTACATTGGAAGCACTGTTAATTCATAAATGAAACAGACGATGAACTTTTGAAAATAGCACTGGATTTAATTAAACTTCAAAACACTTCAGTAAACACAAGTAATAGATACATCTCTCTGCGCCGCCATCTTATCACATTCCTTTTTTACACTGACATATCTCTCCAAGCAAGTGCTTTGGACTGTTTATACACCAAGCAGACTGACAGTGTCAGTACGTCCTCTCTCCACCAAGCGAAAATCTGAAGAAGCTAAGCCGTTCTACGCCACTTACAAGGAAAGTACATGGGCTCGAACAAACACATCTGTATGAACGTTTACTTACATGATCTCTACGTACACCTCAATGTGCTGGTGGGTGTCGTTTTTCTGCAAAGCTCTGCATTCATGCTCTACATAGCACTGTAGATATAATTGTAGACGCCACACGTAATGCAGATATCTTAACTATAACTTACGTAATAATCATCGTACATGTTCTCTAGCGAATTGTCATCAAAAGCCATGATGATAGTTGCAACTTTAACCTTCTTCTCGGAAGACTGTTGGTATTCACTGCCACTGCTTCCATCGCCTCTTCCCGCACTTATCGTAGCACTACCGCTTGCAATGAGTTGTTCGTCAACATCATCCCTATTATCATTATTATGAGTTTGTAACAACAGTATCTAACTTAAGCTCATATTTCTATACCATAACAGATACGAGAAAGCATGCAAATGGCCGGCCGCGGTGGCCGAGGGGACTGAGGCGCTCCAGTCACGGTCTGCACGGCCACTACGGTCGGGGGTTCGAATGCCCCCTCGGGCATGGATATTTGTGCCATCCTAGTTCGTAAGTAGTTCATAAGTAGTTTGTAAGTTTAGGGACTGATGACCCAGTAGTTAAGTCCCATGGACTATACAAACATTTGAACATTTTTGCATGCAAATGATTCATCTTCTACACTAATATCATCTTCACGAAGAAGGGTTCTTCGTAACTTCATCTCAACCAGTCGCAATACATTAGCAGGATTGATTAGCAATCGCCGCCCCATCTGACGCTTCACCACACAAATAACGTCACAAAACGCAACTTCGGAGGCACACTGCGCCGTCCCTACTGGCGAACCGACAGGTCAAAGAGCAATGCGGCATGGCACACGCAGAGGCCTCTAACGGACGACTGTAGAGTTTTGCAGATGCGGGAGTATCACTAGTGCAATAAGGGATCTTTACATTACCTCTCATACGATTTTGGTGTATATGTGTTTGTTCGAGCCCAAGTACTTTCCTTGTTAGTTTTATACAACGGCAAAAATCTCAAATAATTTCTCTGGATAAACTACGACTAATAGAATTCTCTAATTTTTCATGTAATTTTACAAATATACAATTTTGATAGTATGAAACGAGTGATTTAACAATTCTTAATCGTATCAACCTTAATTAAAGTAGTGAACATAAAATTTTATTTAAAACTTCAATTTTGCAAATATCTGACTGTTTCAACCTAACTCAACATTGAAATCTAAATCAATCCTTAATTATTCTCCTAGTGAGATAATAGGCTTAAAAATCTTTTACGTAAATAGAGAGATCACAAATAGTGCGTCACATCTGATTTATAGTGTGAATTTTACCTTAATGAACAATTAACACAAGAGTGCTACATCTACAACATGACATAATTACGTACGTAAACCGTTTATCTATATTTTAAGTGAAAATATACTATGTATGTGGTATGTGTCAGTCCTCAAGATATAATAGGTTAGGTTCTTAAAATACTGTTTAAAAGCTTTGCTTAAGATGAAATATTCTGGATATTAAGTGACTGGTATCGAACGAGTCAGTAAAGCAGGGTGGTGTCGGGTACTAGAATTGAGTGTCAAATGGCTCGTTTCGTTACAACCTGTAGCGCGGTAGGGAACTTTTCTGGAAGCAACATGCGGAATACATTATATGTCTGCCGCACACTCATACACCGAACGATGTCCTGTCCAGTAGAGACAAGTCCGAAAATTATGTTCCACAAAGAAAAGGCAACATTTACAGAGGTTATGCAATAAAATTCCAACTGCTCCTTTAAATAAAAGTATATTTATTAACATAGCACCTTCTTCGGCTTTTAAGCCATCTTCAGGTAATGTCAGATGGTCGTGACATCCACATACATCATTGGTTTTCGTATTTATGTATTGATTCTGTAAGCAGTATTTGTTCTGAAAATCTTTTACGAGTTTCTTATTGATGTTTGACAGCTTCTTGACAGATAACCAGCGATGTGATATTTTTTTTTCATCCTCCTCCCCCTCCCTCTAATTATCTGGTTATCATATTACATCGCTGCTTATCTCTCAAGAAGCTGCCAAACATCAATAAAAAATCGTAAAACATTTTCAGAACACGTATTTTGATTTAATAAAATTTAAGAAGCAATTAAATAAACAGCACGGAAACCATTGATGTATGTGGATGTCACGACCATCTGACATTATCTGAACATGGCGCTACAGCCCAAATAAGTCTTATAGTAATATATGTATCTAAAGCAACAATTGAATTTTCTTTGCATAATGTCTTTAAATGACATATATAGTGTTGTAGGCCCAAAAGAGGCCAAATTTACAGAAGTATCTCTCTAACCCTTTGGGTTACGAGTTTCTTAAAAAATGTTTTTATTATCCAGTTGTTCCAATTATGATTCTTCAGATGTATAAAATATTTTGAGGTGACCCCTCTAGAATGGTACGTGTCCCCAAATAAGGACATTGTGTTGAAGTGATTGCAGTATATGTCGGAAAGTCGAAGTATTTTGGTTTTATTCCACCAAAATACATAAATTACACAAAGCTTACCTAATGGTTATATACATTAATTATAGTTTTACAATGTGAACACAGATTTTAAAAAAATCTTTTTCTGTCCAGACCTAAGTAAATGTAACATTTTACACAATAAAATTTGAATTTGCTTTTGTAACACGGTTTCCTGCACCTCCAAAATGATATATAAGGTAAAGGTAAAGCAGTCAGCAACCCGAAGATTGGTTTGAACACCACAGTGCTTTACTAGGCATGGTCCTGTATGGAGGTGGTATGTCGTTGCCTTCCTCCGACCTTCGAAATGACTTACCCAGCCAGTTATAGGGGGACCTACAGTTTAACGTGGGTTCCGAACCACGGTGCTACTCGATATTTTTCACACCAGCAACACTGCCGGAGGTGAAAGAAGTGGAAAGGAACAGATAAAATCCTAGGACCTGGCGGGGATCTAACACGCGCTACCTTTGGATTTGTAGTCTTTTTTGTGTCACTGACTACTGGAAGCTACCCAACGTTGGCGAAACTAACATCAGCTTCTGGATGAACTTCCGCACTGGTTCATTTTGAGGTACTTGGAGACGGAATCGGACTATTTACTACTGGTACGCCCCCTTTTCCTGGCAGCTGACTTACCTATTTTTGTCGGTACATTGACCACATTTGCCCTAAAATGAAGAAAATCAAGGGTCTTATTTTTAGTAATACCTAACTCTGATGCATTTTCTTGTACTCAGTACATGCATGTACACTTGGAAATAAGAGTTGCATGAGCACACATGCAAAGCGTTCACTTTCAGGATCTGATGAATGCGCAATTAATTGTGATCAGAAAATCCTTCTTGTCGACCCCTCCTGTATGTCGATGCAGATCTTGAATAAGTTTGGTCGGTCAATTTCAACACATTTCTTTCCAAATTTATCCAGTATTTTACACACGTCTTCGTTTCAGCCCTTCGTCTATCTTGGACTCGGGGCATTGTGAAATCAGTGTCTTACATCTTATAAAATACACTAATATATATATATATATATATATATATATATATATATATATATATATATATATATATATATATATATATGTGTGTGTGTGTGTGTGTGTGTGTGTGTTCCACATCTCCTGCTAAACTACTGGACCTATTTTAACCAAATTGGTACAAATGTTCCTTAATATCAGGCAACAATCGCTGTCGGAGTAAGAATCACATACGACACATGGTTGAGGAGACACAACGTCGTGAACAATGGAAATCGCAAAAAACTGCTACATAATGCGACGAGAATTTATAAATACACCATATGAGAATGACAGTACATGGCGACTTGCAACAAACTGTAAACATAATTTCAAACCTTTATTAAACTTTTTCTCGCAGACAACCACGTCAAAATTATGAAAGAAAAAAAGTTTCTGTCTTAATACTTTTCCGCTGTTCATGGAGCAAAACTATGGCATTCGGTATAACGTTACAATTTATAGTTTCTACACTACCAGTTGTACCCGCAGGAAATTTTGCAGACAGAGTACACACTTGAAACTGAATGTACGATCGAAATTGTATCACAGTACGACACGTAGTTCATGAGATACGAGGTCGTAAAGAGTAACGTTCATAGAAAACGGCCCCATCAAACATCATGTTTTAATCTTTTACTTCTTTACTAATAACCATATTCGCAACAGATTTTACCGACATACAGCACTTACACAAATCAATATATATTGCTCCAAAATTTTACAGTTGTACAACATATCTATACTAATAATACATCTGTAAATGTAGGCCTGTCGCTGTTCGCTTCAATCTTCAAAATTTTCAAGCGGTATTCACAGGAAACATGAGCGAATATTGGTTCAGG
Source organism: Locusta migratoria (assembly GCA_026315105.1). NCBI lineage: Eukaryota > Metazoa > Arthropoda > Insecta > Orthoptera > Acrididae > Locusta > Locusta migratoria. Next base: position 75,670,470 of record CM048754.1, on the reverse strand, counting down.
ATCTAAGCATTATTTCATCAAAATAGAATCACGAAGTGTTTCCATACACCGTCGTGTCTGTCTGTTTATGTATTAGAAACCACTTCTCCAAAACTACTTCAAGAATTCGCATGCGGTTTTCACAGGTAACTTCAGAGTACCTTTGGACAACATACAGACTTAGTTTCATAAAAATCGGATCACGGAAAGAATAACATAACAATTAAACGTTTTTCATCGACAACTGTCATGTCTATCTTTCTCTTTCGTCTCCAAAACTAATAGACGAATTTTCAGAGGTTTTTCACAGGATATTTGATGGTATCTTTCGGTTACAGAAACGCTTCATGTGATAAAATCGGATCAGAAAAAGTAAGATATAATTTAAACATTTCTCTGAAAGCAATCGCATGTGTCTATTTCTAGAGAGTAATCTCCAAAAGTAGTAAATGAACATTCATGGGGGTATCGCAGATAAATAGAGAATATCCTGAGGCAACATATAGACTTCATCTTATCAAACTCAGATCAGGAAACGAAAAGATATCGTATTTGAAGTTTTTGGTGTATTTCATGCTTGGAAAGAACGGCGTAATGCACCAAACAACTAATAAACACCGCTGCTGCATAATAAGTATGGGGTAGTACAACAAGGAAGCGAACGTCTGTGACAGAATCAAGCAATCTTATGTCTACGAATACCAACAAACATTGAACATAGTGTATTAAATACTTGACAACATTTCTTCGCTTATTTTGGCACGTTTCACCTTTTGTATGATAATCTTTATGAAGATACATCTTTGCTAGGACAACTGAGTTTATTGACAGAGCGATCCAACAGGGATTCAGTTTTTACTGACTGAGGTCCGGGACCCTAAAAAGCCATGATACACACAGGACCTCCAACAACCGTTGCGAAGAACGGGCATGTAAGCTAGTAAGGTTATAAATGTGACGTTCTGAAAAACATCTTTAGGTTGCACCTACAAGAATACATCTTTCTATGCACAAATAGATTATTTTCTACTAAAACTCAAAAGACATTAACTGGCTGATGGAAGGTACAAAGATTACTGGGAAGCGTCCATGTGACTACGCACATTGTTTTGTTTTGAGCTATCACACACTGACAAGAGATGCCGACTCTGTTCTTATAAACTCTTCGCTGGTGACAATATGAGGACAACAATCTCAAAATGTAAAATTTTTCGAATTGTAATATGCGAAGCATTTATTTAATATGTCTGAGTATGTCATATAAACCTCAAGTACAGAGTTGGCAGAAAAATATTGTACTTTATCACACATACATCATAATTGTTACCAATATCTGGATAAAATACGTTACCATATGAGGAGTGGCGTTTCAAAACGCGGTAAGTCCACTCGCGGACAAAAATTAGTTTGAAGCGAATTTCTGCTCTACAAAGTGTGATACATCGAGCTATGGTCTTGTTTTCATTCAAAACGATATTTTTAACCGTTTGAAACAGGTGCAAAATGCGGTTCAAAGTGCAATAAGTCCATCAGTGAAACTGATTCAAATCATGATAAGTCAATTTACTACCGATTACTAACGTAAGTTTTTCAGTTATACCAAAAAAAAACTGTGGCGCCAACACAGAATGAGTTTTAAGACTTCTCTACAATGTATCTGTGGTATAACCATAGCACTTAGTGCTGTGGCCAGAGTATTGTCACTTCAAAAAGATTGGCTGGCCAGTATCTTGTTTAAGTGGGAGCTTGCGGTTTGTGAAAAATATCACTGACGTGGAAGGAGTTGGACGTGTAGGGGACCACACATCTGGATCTAGGAAGCGACAGTACGGTGTTGTGAAAAGGAAGAAAGAGCAGACAGACATTTTTTTGTAAGATTGTCTGCTAAATTGATTTTACTACATATGCTATGTGTAACGATTTAATTTCTGGATAGGAATGCACTCAAACATGTACTATTTATATCTTTCAGATACCGTGATAAGGACGATGAAATGCTGGAGTTTGAGCCTCCTCGTGGACACACAGAGGGAAGATTCAAATGCTATAGCATCCCTGTATACCATCTGATCCAAAATAGGATGAAAGTCTACAGACACGTAAACAAACTACAGCAGGACTGAACACTTGTTCCTGCTTCAGTTGTGTTGTGTCTTACTGGTGTAAATAAAAAAAACAAAGGCTGGATTCTTGTTTTTTATCATCATCATTTGTTTCAAAACACATTATGTCCTTTCGGCTGGTGCAAAACAAGAAAAGTTTTTTTTTCAAACTTTAGTTGGTAACACTGCCTTTAAATAAAGAGCGAGATTTGTCTCACTGATTCCATGCTTGTAACTTTTTGAAGCTTAGTAAATTCTCATACACAAATCCTAATTTACTGCATAAATTTGCCTAATACTAGTTTTTTGCTCCTTCTGTAAAATTATTTGTGGACTAATTGCGTCCGCCGCGGTGGCCGTCCTTAGTGTTAGCTAGTTGATAAGTAGTTTGTAAGTTTAGGGACTAATGAGTCCCATAAGCTACACAAACATTTGAACATTTTTGGACTAATTGCGCTTTGAAAAGTTACTCCGGATATGTATATTGTGTAAGATATCCCACCTGATCTCCTAATTGTTTCAAGCGGTGTATATTGCAGTCAGCTGATGCGTAAAACGACAGCTGTACCTAGACCCCACCCCTTTTCTACCTTGTCTACTCCATACTGCCATTGAGTACATCGGTATCCCATAACTTTTGTTACGACTGTATACGCGACTGTAAAATAACCTGACGCGCCCAGGCAGACAGTAGACTTGTCAGAATCGGCATTACTCTCCCCGAGCTAGCATCTGCCGTCGCTTTTCCAGGGAGGGAGCGTTTCGGCTCTTTCGCGCGCCGCCTTCTTCGGCGCCGGGCTGCTTCCCCCACCACGCCACCTGCCTCTCCCCACCACCGGCCCGCCGTGTTGACAAAGGACCCAATTTAGATGTAAAGCAGGCGCTGCCCGTGCGAGCTTTGCACGTAAATCCGCCTCCCCTGACGGATGGTAAACACGGCCGGGCTACCACTCTGGCTGCTGCCGCTGCCACAGGGCAAGGTGTGTGTCTCAGTCGCACTGTCTTCACACTAGGTACCAGACTTTTTTCCTTCTTATAAACGCCCTGAACTCGAAGAAATTTTAGGCAATATCAAGCAAACTAAAGAAAATCTTCACAGATTGTAAGACAGCAATCACATATCCACTGTACAAAAACAGATGGTAGACCAGTGATGGACTAAGGCTGTTGGAGGCCCTGGGCTGCGGTGGAGTAGCCGAACGGACTAAAGCGCCTCGCTGCGTAGCACCATAGAGTAACATATACAGAGAAGTAGCTCACCCTAAACCGCTGTCCTACGCTCCCCTCATAGTTCCGTAAGATGCTAGCAGGTGTCAGGTCGTTCCCTGGCTTAGGGTGCCTCTTGCATGTCAGAGGGTAGCGTGGAGAGGAGGCTGAGGGGAGAGCTCGTGCCGCGTGCCACGAGGCCACGGCTGTGTCCGGCGTTTGAGGGGAAGTGGTGGTGGGGACAGCCGCTACCTGCCGCCTGCTCTGGCCAGTTTAAAGGGCTGCTTCTGACCACAGTGCCATCATGGGACATCTTACGGAACTGCTGGAAACCCTCCCTCCCCGCACCCCGGAGTGTAGGACCGGGCCCTTACGGAGGTTTCCCGTCTGTATATATTTGTCTGTGGTAGCGCGCGGTTGTTCGCCTTGCAGATTCGAGTCCTCCCTGAGCCAGAGCCATTGGTGTGTGTGTTTGTCGGTGACTAGGTGGCTGATCTCCATTAAGAGTAGCACGGTTGACGTTATACACAGGTTCCATAAAACCCAATCACCGTTTCACGAAAAGCTTCACTTGTACACTCTAAGCAATAGGGAGCGGCGGTTTGTCACAAAAAGTTTATCAGCTACCAAAGTTTCTCTCCCCAACCCCCACGACACCCACCCGCCGCGGTGGAGTAGCCGAGCGGTCTAAGGCGTCTCGCTGCGGAGCGCGCGGTTGCTCGCCTTGGTGATTCGAGCCCTCCCTGGGGCATGGGTGTGTGTGTGTTTGTCCTTAGGTTAGTTTACCTAGGTTTAAGTAGTTTGTAAGCTACGGACTGATGACCACGCAGTTTGGTCCGATAGATTTACAAACATTTGAACATTTTGGAGGCCCTGGGCAGTGGTGAAGTAAAATTAGGCCCCCCCCATCCACTGTGTTACTATAAAAAAAATAATTGGAGGCCCCCCAGAACGAGATACACAGGACAGTCTAAGACAAAAATAATATTAAAACTTTCGAGATTTGGAGGCCCCAGCAGGAGATGCGAAGAGCGCTAAAGAAATAAAAAAATAAATAAAAATAATAATAAAACCTTCGAGGTATTTGGAGGCCCCCAAGACCAGAGGCCCGGGAAGATCTGCCCCCTCAACCCTCCCCCTCCCCTTAGTCCATAACTGTTCAAGACAGACCACAACTACTACTGTGGAGTCTGTCTAGAGTCAACAAGCTTAATTCTCGCTGCTTCGTTCGCGTAGACTGGAGGGTCTGCACTTATTTTTTTTCCTACTTCTAAATATAAATTTTCATAGATTTAGCTTGAAATTTTTTTTTTTTTTTATATATATATATATAAAACGTGCCACCTCCTATTGCCCCATTGATGACAGAATGCAAACATCCCGAAACACTTTTTTTAAATTCCAAACAGGGTTCCAAAATCCAAATTTTAGCATTTCTATCATCAAAATAGTTTTAGCAGCACCCTTAAAACATCCTCCCTTCTTCACCTGCTTAATAATTGAATTTCCAAAAAATACTGAAACACGTCTTTTAAAAATTCCAATCATAAATCTAAAGCCGATGTTTCGTATTTCTTGCTTCAAAATTGCCTTAATAGCAACGTATTTTCAAAGACCGTTCATCCCGTATTTCACCCCCTTATAGATGGGAATATCGAAAAATCGCCGATGCCTACAATGTGAGATAACAACGTCTGCAATGTTGAAGTTTCTATCGTCTGTACATTCACATTTCAGCGCCGTAGGCCTATTCTGTCTTTTAGAAATGGATCAAGAACGCAAAATTTCTTTCTTACCCTTTGGGATCTTCCTTGGTAGTTTTACTTTCCACACTACAATACGTACTTGTTTTTTCTTTATTCCTAAGCTTGTTGCAGAAAGAAACTGAAGAATGTGCATAATGTTTCGCTGTATATAACTTATTTACTATTATAGTGTCAAAAGTCATCGCTGCTCTACAGTCCGAATTTTATATAAGCTGACGACTTTCAAGCACTATATCTTCCACGCTCTTATAGCTATCGACACGGACCTGCTATGGTGTACAACGGGAGACTTTGTACTACAACAACGCAGAGAGATCTTTCGTCTCAATTGTGTACATTTTGCTGAAGAGCAAAATACTGGCACCCACACGTAGAATTTTATACAAGTCGGTAACATTTAATTTCCACAGCTTCCACCCCCTTATCGTTATCAACCCTCAACCCTCAACCGTAGTGCACAATGGGAGACTGATACCTACTGCCACATACAAACACTATTCGTCTGCGATGTGTAGTTTTGTTGGCACAGTGAAATATAGGCTCAATGACCCAATATTTGTATGTATATTAAGATTTATATCTCACCTGTGCCTGAGATATAAGAATGATCGTTCCTGTCAGGATTCTTTGCTGGGTGTCTATTCCGCTGGTGAAAATCATCGGCAACATTGATACGTATTTATAAGGGAACAAGAGGAAGAGCCTTAAGACCGTCAGTTCAGTGGCCTAGAGGTTATGGCGACTGCCTAAGTAAGCAGGAGGTCCCAGATTCGAATCCCGGAGTGACATAAATTTTGATTCAACGCCTCTACTTCGGTTTAATTGCATAACAGTTTATTCAGTTATTTACTGTGCTTTAATCTTCATGTGGATATTCATCTCATCTTGGAGTTCAGTTTCAAAGAAGAATGAACAGCGTTCATTATAGTTTAGCAACACATTCCATGTTGTAGTTTTGGTCTTCGGTCCAGAGAATGGTCTGATCCAGCTCTTCACCCTACTCTATCCTGAGCAAGCCTCCTCATCTCCTCATAATATCGGCAACTCACATCCATTGGACATGCTTACTGTACTCGTCTAATTACCTCTCTCGTCGATTTTTACCCCACACAATTCCCACGAATGCCAAATTCACGATTCTTTGATGTCTCAGAATGTGTTCTACCAATCGATCCCTTCTTGCAACCAAGAAATGGCAGACATCCCTTTTCTTTCCGATTCTGCTCAGTATCTCCTCATTCGTTACGCATTGTACCCACCTAATCTTCAGCATTCGTCTGTATCTGTTCACTTTAAAAGCCTCCATCCCTGAACTTTTTATCGTCCACATTTTATTCCCGTATCAGGCAAAACTCCACACAAAAGCCTTCAGAAAACATTTCTTTAATCATAAATTAATATTCAAAGTTAAAAAATTTCTCTCTTTTCAAAAAAGCTTATCTTCCCATTGCCATTCTGCATTTTATATCCTCAGTACTGCGACCATCATACCTGTATATTAGTTTACTGCCCAAGTAACAAAACTCACCTAACATATTCATTGTTTCATTATCTAATATAATTCCTTCAGCATCGCCTTATTCTGTTAGACTACATTCCATTACCGTTGTTTTTGTTAATATTGATATTATATGCTCCTGTCCATTCCGTTAAATTGCTCTTCCAGGTCCTTTGCTGTCCCCACGGTGGCCGAGGGAACTGCGGCGCTTCAGTCACGGTCTGCACTGCCACTATGATGGGGGGTTCGAATCTCCCCTCGGGCATGGATATTTGTGCCGTCCTTAGTATTAACTAGTTCATAAGTAGTTTGTAAGTTTAGGGACTGATGACCCCGTAGTTAAGTCCCATAAACTCTACAAACCTTTGTGTGTTTGATTATTACATTTTTTCTTGAAGTTCTGTCTCATACATCGTACACACCAGGTAAAACATTTTTGTCATGGCTGGCCCTCTGAGGGAATGTCGTCTATTCTAGGGGCCTCCTTTCGACTTTCAGTGCTATTTCAACTTCTTCTCTCAGTATCGTATCTCCTGATTCATCTTCATCTGCGTCCACTTCCCTTGCTACAATTTTATCTCGAAGTTAATTTGATTAAAACACAAGATATTTTTGTTACCAGTCACTTTATTGTACCCACAACGCCTTTAAAGGGTTTAAAGCTCCATCATCAGGTGGAATAACGTTATTGTGTCTACAAGAGAAAATAAAAAACACTACACCAGAAAGTAATTTTGAACTGTTGTACGAGAAGTGAAATGACAACAATTAAAAAGTGGTACCTCCACCTTTAAACTCTTTAAACCCGTTGTGGGTACAATAGCAAAGTGACGGTTAACAGAAATACATTGTGTTTTAATAAATTGCAAACAACAGTTAAGTGCTCTGTCAGTTCTTGTCTCAGTATAGTGTCTCCTACTTCACCTACCTAAACTTCCCTTGGTACAATTTTGTCCAGAAGTTCATTTTTTTTTTTTTTTTTTTTTTTTTTTTGTCGAGTCCCTCTACATATTCTTTCCACGTTTCAACTGTCCCTTCTTTGCTCATTACATAATGTGATAAAAATAATTAATTTCAAGTAACTTCAGGAACCAGCCGATACTGCCACTACCTCGCGAGTTAGCCAGTGTTCGCAAATCTCTGAAATGTGTTAATGCGGGGCTCGCCTACTGCAGTGATGTTCGTGCTTCGCTGTTCCAACTACGGTCCGTGTCTCCAGTTCACGGCGACGGTGCCGTACGTCAGAGCGAGACGACACGAGAAATGACCGTCCGGCGAAAACTTGTCCCAGAAGTTGGTAGCGCCGAGACGCCGAACGTCGCTGGGAGTTGCCCAAACAAGAAAGCTACAGTTTGGCCGGGGGGGGGTGGAGGTTGGAGGAAGGGGACGAGGACGACTCGCACAGGAAGCAGGGGTTGGTCGGTTGGGGTGGGGAGGGGGCGTGGGGGGGAAAAATAAATTGGGTTCGGCGAAACAGGAAGAAGCGTCGTCGGCCCCGGGCAGTCACGGGTAATGCCTTTACGAGTGTCCCGGGTAATATAAAGAAAATGAAAAACACTGCCCGGCCGGCGGGGCGTTTCGTTTTCGCGGGGAAGCCCCGGCCTCCGCTCACCGCCCGCCAGCTCCCAGGACTGCCAACCCCTGCCGGCGGAGCAACACGCTCGCCGACAACTGCGGCGGGTGAGCTTCGCAACTTTTATTGTGCCGTACTGCGCTATCTGTTGCGGTGGCGAGGGGTGTGAGCACACGAGTGAGGGTGGGGGAGGGGAGGAAGGAGGATGAAGTGGGGGAGACAGTGAGGAGGAGGGAAGATCTAGCAGAAGAGTGTTCCTGTGGCGCCGAGGCACTGTGGGTTGCACTGGTAATCCTCAGGTCGACTAACGAAACGCAGAAAAGTCTACAAATTTGCTCTTGATCATGAATAACCCTGACACTCTCACAACTTAGTGTCCACACACTGGTCATGAAATTTGACATGGATACTCTGCAAGTCACATTGAAGTGCATGGCAGCGGATTCATCGAACCACTTATAATCTTCTTTTTCTGTATCTATAAATGTGAATGTCTGTTCGGTGTACGTTTATCACGTCTGAACCACAAGACATAAAGAGCTAAAAATTTGTACAGTTACTAATGTCTACCCACGGAAGACTTTAGGCACGGTTTTATGGCGATTGGATAGCTGTTTATCTATATATATATATTAATGTGAATATCTGTTCTGTGTACGCTTATCACGTCCGAACGACAAGACGCAGAGCCTTAGATATTTGGTTTTATAGTGATCTGATAGATATTTACTAGAATACTAGTTGAAACCCGCGTCTCCATTCGCGTGTTGGTTGATTATGATAGATAAGCTATCTATCAGTAGTGTGCTGTGAGACTGGTATTGAAGGATGAAATGAAATACAATGCCCTCTTTAGAAACAAACATTTTTAATGAACATCATCAGGAAATTAAGTAGTGTAGATCAAATCACACGTAAAAGTGCACACGTTTCAAAGAATTGAATCACGAAATTCAACAATAATGATTGTAATAATATCACAGATCGATCACTTGATATAATGCTGTGATATGCGAATGATTAGCTTTTCAGAGCATTCACACGAGGTAGTTGATGTAGACCTAGAAGAGCACATTGGGTCGTACGGGATACGTGTGGATGTCCATTGTCCTGTTGGAAATGGATATCACCTTGGTGGTGCATGAGTGGTAGGAAGACGGGTTAAATTACGGTTTCAGTGGACCGTGCACTGTTCAATGTTCTGTAGACAATCAACAGAGGAGAATGGCGAGTGTAGAATATCGCTCCCCTCACAATGAAGATCATGTGTGCCGTTAGCGTCACCCGCTCAAGTTGCAACATCGTTCACCTTGCTTCCAATGGTGGTGTCATGGTAGGCGCTTGTGAACGGAGGAATGGAGACGTGTCGTCTTCAGTGATGGGAGTCGTCGCTGCCTCGGTGCCAGTGATGGTCGTACGCGTGTGTGCTGTAGTGCAGGGGAGTGCGAAAATCTGGAGTGTACGCGACAGAGGTAAACCTACACCTGGCATGAGGGTGTGGGGAGCCATATCCTACACTGGCGGTTCTCCCCGTTTCTTTGTGGGAAAATTGAACAGTACGTGGGACACGTAACCATAATTCAAGCCGTCTTGACACCGTTCATGGATCAACAAGGCGATGTGATTTTTCAACAGGACAATGCAGATATCCCGTATAACCCAACGTGCTCTTCTAGGCGTACGTCAACTACCCTGCCCATCATTATCTCCAAATCTGTCCCCCCACTGAGGTTGTCTAGGACCGAATGAAACGTCATCTTGGCGCAGTTTACACGACCGGCACGAGATCAGGTCCAACTGAGGTATCAGATGGATACTGCATGGCAGGCCATACCGTAAGACTTCCATTCGGCACCTCTACGATCTTCTTCATGGGAAAAACGCACCCTGTATTGCTGCAAAAGGAGGGTACACACGATACTAGCGTCGACACTGGGCACGCTCTGGTGTCTATACTGACTCCGTGATCTTGTGTTGCGTACGTCCTCAGAATGTGTCAATAACATTTCGCTGGGTTGACGAGTTCATGGATTTATTTCTTTTCTTTTTTTTTCTACTTCAGCAGATGGAGGGAATATTTTGAAGAATTGCTCAGTGTAAGTGAAACGTTCAATGATGTGTCTGATTTTCAGGTAGAAAAGGATAGGAATGACGATGGAAACAGGATATCATTTGAGGAAGTGGAGAAAATGGTCAGTAGATTGCAGTGAAATAAAGCGGCTGAGGTGGATGAAATTAAGCTGGAACTCGTCAAATACAGTGGAATATCAGGTCTCAAATGGTTAAACATGATAATTGAGATGGCATCTGATTCGGGACAGGTTCCGTCTGACTGGACGAAAGCGGTAATCACCCCAATTTTTAAACATGGAAACAGAAAAGATTGTAACAACTATCGAGGTATCTATTTAATTAGCGTTGTAGGCAAAATATTCTCAGGTATTGTTGAAAGGAGAGTGCGAGTATTAATTGAGGACAAATTAGATGAAAATCAGTGTGGGTTTAGGCCTCTTAGAGGCTGTCAGGACCATATCTTTAGTTTACGGCAGGTACTGGAAAAGTCCTATGAGTGGAACAGAGAATTGTATCTATGTTTCATAGATCTAGAAGAGGCCTATGACTGTGTTTCTAGGAGGAAGCTACTGTCAGTTCTACAAGATTATGGTATAGGAGGCAAACTTCTGCAGGCAATTAAAGGGCTTTACATAGACTGTCAGGCAGCCGTTAGAGTAGATGGCAAATTAAGCTTGGTCGAGGATAGTTTCAGGGGTAAGACAAGGCTGTAACCTGTCACCACTGTTGTTCATACTATTCATGGATCATATGCTGAAAACAGTAGGTTGGCAGAGTGGGATCAAAATAGGTGAAAACAAATTGAGCAGTCTAGCATATGTGGACGACTTACTTGTAATGGCCGATTCGATTGAAAGGTTGCAAACTAATATTTCAGAGCTCCATCAGAGGTGCAAGGATTATGATATGAAGATCAGCATCTCCAAAACGAAAGTAATGTCAGTGGGAAAGAGAATTAAACAGACTGAGTGCAAAATAGAAGGAACAAAGTTAGAACAGGTAGACAGTTTCAAGTACCTGGGATGTATTTTCTCACAGGATGGCAACATAGTGAAAGAATTGGAATCAAGGTGCAGCAAAGCTAATGCAGTGAGTGCTCAGCTAAGATCTACTCTCTTCTGCAAGAAGGAAGTAAGTACCAAGTACCGCTCTATCTTCCGACCAACTTTGTTGTATGGGAGTGAAAGTTGGGTGGATACAGGTTACCTTATTCATAAGGTAGAGGTTACTGATACGAAAGTACCAAGAATGATAGGAGGTATTAATAGATGGAAACAATGGTAGGAGGGTATCCATAATGAGGGTATCCATAATGAGGAAATCAAAGAAAAACTGGGAATGAACACCATAGATGAAGCAGTTAGATCGAACAGACTGAGATGGTGGGGTCATGTTACACGCATGGGAGAAGCAAGGTTACCTAAGAGACTCATGAGCTCGGCAGCGGAGGGTAAGAGGAGTCGAGGTAAACCAAGAAGAAAGTACTTAGATTCGGTGCAGAATGATTTTGAAGTAAAAGGCATAACATCAGATGAGGCATCAATGTTAGTATTGAATAGGGGATTATGGAGGAACTTTATTAGAGGTACTATGCTCCAGACTGAACGGTGAAAGGCATAATCAGACGCTAATGATGATGATTTTTGTTTCGAGTGTGCAACGTTTGATGCCGATATGAACGTCTGACATCTGGAGGTTTGGGTCTGACAATCGCTTGATGGGTAACCTTCAGTGCGGCGAGGACCACACAGAGCAGGTGGTTGTGAGTAGACTGGAGTGGCGTTGAGCCATCAGCGTGCCTAGGTATGCGTACGTGTGCCGCCTTGAGACGACGCGACGTCCACAGCAGGTGATCCACGGCTGGAGGAAGATTTAGCGCGGCACACGGTCGCGCGCGCGTCGCTGCTATTAAAATATGGCGGTCGCACCTCTCCCCCCTCCCCCACCTCTGCTGCGTCTCTGTCAGACCTGGGGCCGAGTCGCTCCGGCTGCGTGATTTAGGTGTATTGTATGTAAAACGCACTTTCGTACATATTTTATGCCTCGCGCGGACGTCGGTTCTTCGTGCTGCTGCTGCTGCAAGCCAATACACACACACACACACACACACACACACACACACACACACACACGCCTACTCGGAGAACGCAAGAGATTCAGAGAAACAGAAACGTTAGGACTCCCAGTCATAATCAGCGTATGAATCTGTACGGGTTCTCAGTGAATTGACATAGTAATAATTAGTAGTCTCAATAGAACTCCGAATGACTATAATACTGTATATTTTATATTTCATTACACAGGACTGTAAACTAGAGGGGCACCTTGGTACAAAAACCAAATTAGTTAACGTCTTTGGCCGAGCGGTCTGCGGCGTGCCAGTCACGGTCGGGGGTTCGAATCCCCCCTTTGGGCATGGATATTTGTGCCGTCTTTAGTATAAGCTAGTTCATAAGTAGTTTGTAAGTTTAGGGACTGATGACCCCGTAGTTAAGTCCCATAAGCTATACAAACATTTGAACATTTGAGTTAACTTCTTAAGGAGGAAGGGGGGGGGGAGTAAGACGTTGATGAAAAACACACACTATTTTGAAAATGCACCAAAGTCACAGTTTTGGAGATATGCCAATGAAATTTTGTACCACGCTTTACATGAAAGTGACTCATTTACATATGAAATCCTTTGAGTATATACATTCACCTTTTTTTAAATGAAATTTGACGTTATATTTTCAAAAAAATAATGTTTGTTCCTTTTTTTCTGTTTCATCTCTTTACATGTTCTATGCTTCTTTCATGACGAAGATGAATATGTTAAAACTACATATTCATCTTCGTCTGAAGAAGGTGCCCATAGCGGCATTGAAACCTGGTTACGATTATATTCGTACTTTGCGACTGAGGGCTGTCCCTAAAAAGTTTAATTGTATTGTAACAGTCGCTGATTCACAGCCATGCACAAAAGTGTTCTTTCATGAGGTTTTTGGAACAGGTCAAATAGAATTTTAATAATTTTTAATTATAATTCCACAAGTCGTTTTTGTTGTTGTTGTGGTGTTCAGTCCGGAGACTGGTTTGATGCAGCTCTCCACAATACCCTATCCTGAGCAAGCCTTTTCATCTCCTCATAAGAAAGGAAACCCACATCCATTTGAATCTGCTTACTATATGCGTCTCTTGGTCTACCTCTGCTGAGAATTTTTCCCCCACACACTTCCCTCCAATGCTAAATTTACGATCCCTCTATGTCTAAGAATGTGTCATACCAAGCGATCCCTTCTTTTTGTCAACGTATGCCAAAAATTCTTTATCTCGCAAATTCTGTTTAGTACCTCTTTATTAGCTACGCGATCTACCCACCTAATCTTCAGCATTCTTCTGTAGCATCAGATTTCAAAAGCCTCTAGCCTCTTCCTGTCCGTACTGTTTATCGTCCATGTTTCACTCCCATACATGGCAACACTCCACACAAATGCCTTCAGAAAAGACTTCCTTACACTTAGATTGATAATCGATGTTAGCAAATTTCTCTTTTTCAAAAATGCTTTTCTTCCCATTGCCACTCAAGATTTTATATCATCTGTACTGCGACCGACATATGTTATTTTACTACCCAAGTAACAAAACTCATCTACCACCTTCATCGTTTCGTTAGCTAATCTAATTCCTGATTTTCTAAGACTGCATTCCATTATCTTTGTTTTGCTCTTGTTGATGTTCACTTTATAAGCTTTCTTCAAAACACTGTCCATGCCAGTCAACTGCTCTTCCAGGTCCTTTGCTGTCTCTCACAGAATTACAATGTCATCAGCAAAACGCAATGTTTTTATTTCTTCCCCCTGAACTTTAATCCCTATTCCAAATTTTTCCTTGCTTTCCTTCACCGCCTGCTCAATGTACAAATTGAATAACATCGGAGAAAGGCTACGAACCTGTGTTACCCCCTTCGCCACTAATGCTTCCCTTTCATGCCCTTCGAGTCTGATAACTGCGGTCTGGCTCCTGTACAAGTTGTAAATAACTCTCCTTTCCCTGTATTTTACCCCTGCTGACTTCAGAATTTGAAAAATTGTATTCCAATCAACATTGTTAAAAGCTTTCTCCAAATCTACAAAAGCTAAAGATGTAGGTTTGCCTTTCTTTAATGTATTTTCTAAGATAAGTCGCACAGTGAGTATTGCCTCCCGTGTTCCTACGTTCCTCCTGAATCCAAACTGATCTTCCCCGAGGTCAGCTTCTACCAGCTTTTCCATCCTCCTGTAGATAATTCGTGTAAAAATTTTACAACCATGACATATAATATGTCAAAATTTCGACACAAGATATTCTCCGTCCGTTCTACCCGTGCACAGCCTCGACATGTCGCTAGAGTATACTAGTTTCATTCTATTTTATTGGTTATGTATTTCACTGTAATGTTTTTAAAGGAAACGCCTTTTGCTACCATTACAGCGAAATACATAATATTCAACTGCTGCTCAAATGCCCACTGCAAGCAACGTATCCTTTATTGGTATATGCTGTGGAACACAAAAAGGAAGGTATCTGCAAGAAACAACAGTCTCCGGAAATTATCAGGTACAACCTGGGGAACACATCCATATACGGTAGCTTAGAACATCAGCTATACCCCTTTGCTCATCAGCCGCAGGATATGATTGCCCTGTCTGGTGTAGATCTAGTCACGCCAAAGGATTAGACCTACAAACTGCATGTCTGACAAGGGGTTGGCCAAGCATCCCCGACTTCGATTTTGACGGTCATGTTATAGGGGGGCTTCCGTGAGAATATGGTTAACGTCCTAAAAGCCGCTGGGCCCTGGTTCTCGAAATAGTCGAGTTCGATTTTCCCTTCGCGCTAGACGTACCAGGAACGGAGCACACACATCAAACATAGTAGCGTATATGATGTTAAAAAATTTAAAAAGAAAGTTTCTTTTAACTACTCATAATGTATTACTTTCATAAATACGACTTGGCGCTACCGTCTGAAATAGTGTTATGTAGCTTCATTGGTTTTTTGTAAGTTATTTTAAGGTCACACAGAAAAAATTTTAAAATGCCACAGAAGAATCTTTTTTATAGAGCGTGGCAGTCTCAGGCGGGTTCTTTATAGCTGTAACTAGAGTAGGCTGGTAATCATTTTTAATTTTGAGAGAAAAAATACATCGTTCCGTTATAGCCTACACAAATCTAGTGTGTTCAAAAAAAGCTACTATTTCGGCTAAATAATGCTGAAAATATTTCGCCAACGGTACAGAAATTTTTATGCGTAATAAATGAAAGCCACCAGTAAATTTAGAAGGTAAAATTGTCACTGTAATTTTCGATAATAATTTTTTGGCATGATGGCTGCCAACAATTAACATAAAATGTTAATTAAAATTGGTCATTCTAGGACAACTGCGGGTCCGATGTTACATCAGATAACTACATATTAAAACAAAACCTTTACTTTTATGCTGAAAGATCATCTATTATTAAAATTCAGCATTTTCGTTGCGAACCATACACATCAGTAATAACGGCCACATGAGAAGAGGAAAAATGCAGTCTGTAAAAAACATATGCCGACAACCACAAACGACACGATTATACAGTATAAAGACAATCGAAACAAGAGGCGTGCTCTTTTATAGTTGATTAGAGTATTTCTATATGAACAGTATAGCCACTGATAATTATTAATTCACCAGAGTATATGTATACTTTTTATCTACGACAGATACACCGTTATATATTAAAAATTAAAGTTTTTTTTTTTTTTTTTTTTTTTTTTTTTGGCCACCCCAGGGGACGTCACAATGCCCCCTGGAATGGCCAATGTTTGCTCACACCGTGACAAATTTGGGCATTCCACGATATGCAGTAATGATAATTGATTACAGTCTTTAAGTCTTTCCACTGTCATTCAACGAGTAATAAGTTCTTTTTATAGGGTCATCACTTCGTGTATCTTAACAGGTAGCGCAGCGGATTTAATACGCAGCTAACACGCTGCGGGTTCCATGTTCAGTTCCTCCACGTGAACTTTTTTCCCAATTTTATTTTACAGAATGTTTACAAACCTATTCCGTTTCTTGCAATGTTGTTCACAATTAAGTGGATGATTCTCAAGGCAGCACCTCCACCTTGAGAGCCATACCACCGAAATGCACACGCATCTGCCAACCCAGCGATACTAATTTTTATCGGCAGTTAAAAAGTCTTCCTAAAGAAAATGCAGAACACTCCTGTATAGCTCCAAACACAAAGATAAATGGCGACACGGTAGTGCTGTATGAGGCTACATTCATGACACGACACCAGCCGATCTCTCCTGTCTTTATTCCAGTGATAAAATACACGTGGATTGCGACCAAGCTGTCGGAGACAGGAGAACAGGTACCTTTTTCGAACGTGAACTATGTACGTTTACCTGTATCTTTTAATTCGAATACCAAGTGCATACTGAGATGTAATAGGCAAGCTACAGAGCAAAATGTTTACTGCTTCATCACCCAAATAACAAACTAAACAAATTATTTTATTAGAACCTCAACTGTTAAATGCCAGTTTGTGATCTCAGACCATGTGTAATATAAGAAAGATGATCTCTAGATAAAGTAATGGTTAAGAGAAGATACATACAATGCTAGGGGAAAAAACAAATAATATTTCAATATAAAATAGGAAAATAAACAAGAGCACATGGCCATGACACTAAACCCTGCTAATATGGACTTTAGGAAATCAAAAAGTGAAATAGTATGCTTAAAGATATGTTCTATTGTATATTTGAGTAGGAAACACAAATATAATAAATGTTTCGAATATAAACTTGCCAGCATGGGCAGCATTGTAGATTAACTAAGCCTATATGAAATATTCCCGTGTTCTTGTATACAGCAAATATTCTGTACATGATAGGAACATTTGCCCTTAACTATTTTTCAAGATATTAGTATTTTAAAAAATGTATTGTTGTGTTTTATAGTGAAGCATATTTCAGATCCGCAACCCAATATATGAAAGCAGGATTATTATGAATCGATGTAAATTGATAATTATCTTAATTTTGAATGTAAAGCTGCTATTATCTTGCCATAACATGGCCAAACTAATTGTTTTTCATATCTTTAATAGTTGTAACAATGTATGATATTATAGGCCAGACTATAAAAGGAGGCCACACAAAGATCGAAAAAGGCAGTCTTGTAAAAGCTTTCCAAGCCACCACTATGCCGGTTGGGCACCGATGTACATATTGTTGTAATGCATTGTAGGGTAAAAGTGTTGAAATTAAACAGCTTTTCATGTACCTGGTGTTTGCTCTGAGTTCTTGCCTTAATTTTGACGCACACATAAAATAGAGGACATTTCTCTAGCTGCACGTATTCTGAATGAATTCTAGGGATTCCTGTAAGCAGGTTATGCGGATGCTGTGTTTTAAGAAGATTCTACATCCACGAGATATCAAGGTAACTGTCCTGAACTTTGATGCTGTGGAGATTTATTACGACGTGAAGACCACAATCACTGAGTCGGTGAACAGAATTCTGTAAGGTGGTAACGTTATAATACTAATTAGTGCCCTTCACCGTGTATGCCTGGTGCTCGTCGACAATATGTTTTCATTGTTTCTTTGAAGAGTTCCATCCAGATGCATGTTCTGGTAGAGTGACCAATCAACATGAATAGACTAAAAAAAGGAATGTAATTACAATTGGGTGAAAATTGATTACACATCACTATTATGCTTGTGGTGTGTGCTCCCTTAATGGTAGATGCAACGCACAAGGAAAAGCAAACACGACTATTTCGAGAACTAAGGGCCAGCGTAATTTAGGACGTTAATCAGATACTCAGGGAAGCTGCCCTTATAACGTATCTCAGAGCAGCCAAAATTGAAGTTGGTCATTCCCTCGTGAGACCCACAGCGCTTGACAAAGTTTGGTGTTTATCAGGAATCCCACATGCAGATGTCCGTCGTGAGTGCGCATCCAGAGTGGAGAACACCAAAACAATAAGCCTTGCGACCCATTCTCTATATGGATACCACCAGAGGCTCAGTTCAAGGAAAAGCTTTCTTCATTCAACAGAAAGCCATATTTCTGGATTTCCGGAAGGCTTTTGACAATGTACCTCACAAGCGGCTTCTAATGAAATTGCGTGCTTATGGAATATCTCCCCAATTGTGCGATTGGATTCACGATTTCCTATCAGAAAGGACACAATTCGTTGTAATCGACGGTAAGTCATCGAGTAAAACAGAAGTGATATCTGGCGTTCCCCAGGAAAGCGTTATAGGACCCTACTCTTCCTCGTGTTTATAAACGATTTAGGAGACAATCTGAATAGCTCCCTTAGACAGTTCGCGGATGATGTCGTTTATCGGTTAGCGAAGTCAATTGCGGATGAAAAGCAACTGCAAAGCGATTTAGACAAAATTTCTACTTGGTGCGAAGATTGGCAATTGACACTAAATAAAGAAAACTGTGAAGTAATACACATGACCACTAAAACAAATCCGCTGAACTTAAATTATGTGATAAATTGGTCAAACCTCAAGGTCGTAAATTCTACCAAATACCTAGGTGTTACAATTACGAACAACTTTGACTGGAGAGAACATACAGAAAATATTGTGGGGAAGGCGAACCAAAGGTTACGTTTCATTGGCAGAACGCTTCGAAGATGCACCAGCTCCACCAAAGAGACTGCCTACATCACACTTGTGCGTCCTCTCCTGAAGTACTGTTGCCCAGTGTGGGACCCTCACCAGGTGGGACTGACGGAAGACATTGAGAAGGTCCAGAGAAGGGCAGCTGTCTGGCACCAGCAATCGGCAAACTTCCAGTACACTTACAATGGCGGCAAGGAAGACTTGTTGAGAATATGCCGCTATCGTTGTTTTGACATGTCCGTCTCCGTAGCTCAGCGGTAGCATCGCTCACTACTGCGCAGGAGGCCTGGGTTCGATTCCCGGCAGGGGACTGTGTGTTGTGTGTTGTCCTAATCATCATCATCTCATCACCATCATTGGCACGTAAGTCGCCCACGCGGTGTCAAATAAAAAGACTTACACTAAGGCGGCCGAACAATCCCGCAAGGGATCTCCCGGTCAAGAAAGCCATACGCTCATTTCCATTTTGTTTTGACATGTGAAGCTATCATATCTGACAGAGAGTTGATTTTATATGATCCTGTGACGTTACTATGTCATTTCTTTCAAAGGCATGTTGCTGTATGATGGCACAGATCATAAAAATTTGTAGTGAAGGCCCATAACAGACTATTGTATGGGTACAAAATTTTTCAAAATAAATTTATTTCCTTTTTTGTAACGAATTACTGTATGTATTTTGTATCTTAAACGTACCTCCCTATATTAACGTCAAATCACCTACAACTTTGGGTCTGAAAGGGTTAAGGTACACTTTCACCAGAAAAATTAGACAACTCCGTCAATTAGTTTGCAAGTTATTGACTTTTTAAACAGTCTCATTGAATCCATCCTTGGTGGTGGAAACGGTACAGCGGCTGGTCAAGAGTCTGAAGGAACTGAGATACCAACAGCCGTATGTATAATGAAATATTTATTCTATTACAACCAGTTTCGGCATTTCACTATGCCATCTTCAGGTCCCTACATCGGAGCATGATATCTAATAGTAGGGATACTAAACTGGTTTCGTGGATTTCGTCTCTTAGTTGGAAACAACAGCGGCAACGCGGCTCGCGGCTCCATCCTTTACGTCTCAGTTGCCGTTGTTGTTTCCAACTAAGAGACGAAATCCACGAATCCAGTTTAGTATCCCTACTTTTGGATATCATGCTCCGATGTAGGGACCTGAAGATGGCATAGTGGAATGCCGAAACTGGTTGTAACAGAATAAATATTTCATTATACTTACGGCTGATGGTACCTCAGTTCCTTCAGATTTTTAAACAGTGGATGCAGTTTTTTGGAAACCTCTGTATATAACTCCAAGTATGTTTGTTTCGACACGATTCTCCTTTAGTCGACGTTGACTCGGATGTAGAGTGGCGCGTAAGCGCTGGAGCCGCCTGCTACAACTCCTCCTTCACTGCCTCTACTCGCTCCACTAACTGCGCCTCTTCCCCCGCAATCTCCCCCTACCTCCCACCTCATCACGCCGCCTCGCGGCTCCATCCTTTACGTCTCAGTTCAATTCCGGGCTCGCACAGAGCGCGATACAAGCGAGATAACAAAACCCGCCACCTATGCAACTCCCCCCTCCACCGCTCTCCGGAAGCCCGCCCGCTCCCCCAGCCCGCCCCACCTCCCTCCCCCCTTTAGCCGCTGTGATTTATCGATATTGTTAAGTCCTCTCGAATATATATGTAAAAAGGGCGGTCGCTTTCCTTTCCCGCCCCCCCCCCCCCCGGCCCTGCGGCCGTCGCCATGTGTCGCTGTCTCCAGCGGCCTCGTGTTCGCTGCCCGCTCGGAGATTTATTCGCGCTGCGCTGAGTTACCGCTTGTCCGCCCGGCTTTTGTGGGCCTGGGTGCGCGCGAATGTGCGTACGTGCGTGTGGCACGCACTCACGCACGCCCCGGCCGCGTGCGTATGCGTGGGCGGCGGCGGCTTCCAAAGCCGGTGTCTCAATCCTCAGCACACGCCCACTCCACAGCGGCCGCCTACGCGTGGCTGCGGTAATCTCTAGCGTCTCACTACACACACACACGAGGAGTGTCCAAATAAAAAGGCGCAAAACGTCTTAACAACCAGACCGGTTCTACTTTTAATTTGTCGCTTACGGGTAACGACTAAAACAGAGGTGACATAAGGCGTTCCACAGGGTAGTGTCATTGGTACTCTGCTATTCCTTATCTTCATAAAAGATTTGGGAGAATATCTCAGCAGCTCTGTTAGGTTGTTTGCAAATTACGCCGTCATTTATCGTCTAGTAAAGTCATCTGAACATCAAAACCAATTGCAGAACGATCTAAATTATTGACTATAAATAATGAGAAGTGTGAAGTCGTCGACATGAGTACGAAAAGAAATCCGGTAAACTTTGTTTACAACATATATCAATCAAAGGTGAAGGCCGTAAACTCCACAAAATACATAATAATTACTATTGTATCTGACTTAAAATAGAAAGAAGCCGTAGATAATGTCGTGGGAAAGGCGAACCGGAGACAGCGTTTTATTGGCAGAACCCTTAAAAGATGCAACAGAACTACAAAAGAAACTGCATACACTACGCTTGTCCGTCCTTTTTTGGAGTATTGCTGCGCAGTGTGGAATCCTTATCAGGTGGGATTGATGGAGCTCATCGAAAGAGTCAGGATACAGGGGAGACAGCGTCACGGAAATGATACCGGATCTGGGATGGGAAACATTACAACAACGGCGCTTATCGCTGCGGCGTGGGCTACTTAAGAAACTCCAATCGCCAACATTCTTCTCCGAATGCGAAAATATATTGTTGACTCTCACTTACATAGGTAGAAATGATCATCAGAATAAAATACGAGAAATCAGACCTCGAACAGAGATATTCAGGTGATTTTTCTTCCACCGCGCTGTTCGAGGGTGGAATGTGAGATAAATAGTATAAAGGTGGTTCGATGAACCCTCTGCCAGGCACTCAAATGTATTTTGCACAGTATCCCATGTTGATGTTGGCTGACAAGAACATTCAATTTTGAAGTCCGAGGCCCGATACTCATCGTATTCCTCGGGCACAGAAAAACCATTATCAGTGACGTGAACTCTGAGACACTCTTTAGCCTATGTAAGTCCATCGAGAGCAAACAGCCTGGGCTGCTCACGGAGGCAGTGATTCTGTTCCGTGATAACTCCGCGTCCACACGTCTCCAGGGTCACACACAGTGTAGTCTACTGGACAAGGTCAGGTGGGAGCGGCTTGAGTATCCGACCTACAGCCCGGACATGTAAAGCATGTGACTTCCGTCTGTTTGGTCCGCTAAAGAAAAATCATGTCAAAGGGCAGCGCTTCAACTCGGATGACGAAATGGAGGACACAGAGGATTGGTTCTTGTCACAGCCACAGGAATTCTGGGAACAGGAAATCTGCGGCTCCTTAAACAGTGGGATAGTCGTGCTCAGGCCTCTGGTGATTACGTTTCAATAAAGATTTCAATCATATCTCCAGTGTCGTTTCGTACCTCTTCTTTTGCACACTCCTCGTACTTTAGTAGACCAGCAAAGTCGCTGATTTTAATGGAGTCTCACGCTGCCATCTTACCTACGCAAACGTCAAATAGTTTGTGGATGTTACTTAGACAATTTATGAACTCAAATGACGTTTTAACCTTTCCGCCGTGGTTGAAACAGGTTCTGAAGTTCAGCTAATACAGGGCGACGCAGAATAACGGGAATGTTTGATAGAGTAGTGGCAGCCGTGGGCGGGTGGCAACTTCATGAGAATTAGCGAGTAAACAGTCCGCCATTTCCGTAATCATGGATCAGAGGAACAAACACCAGCTTGAGTTAGCCATAAGAAATGTTATGCGAAGAGTTTGGTAGCGGCGCAGAATGACTTGTGATGTTTCTAAAACTTAGGACATCATGAGGCCGTCCCGTCGAAACACGCGATTAAATGTTGAATTCATGACATTCAAAAAATAAATAATAAAAAAAAGATAAATTAAAAAAAAATTAAACAATAAATAAAATAAAAATAAAAGATAAAATGAAATATCCGCTCTCAAGAAGAAACGAACAGGACGACCAAGAAGTGTGCGTTCTGCAGGGAACAGATGTAGATGTAGGTGTGGTAGGCGTGTCTGTCTTATGGAGCCCACGGCGTTCAGTTTGTAAGCAAGCAGCAGTGGTTGTAAAGTCCCAGAAGAGTATATAGACATGTGGCGTCTGTTCGGAAAGAACAGACGTCACATTCTGATCCAGCAGCTGTTATTATTTAATATTCATAGAATATTACGGGAATTAGTTAAACTACGAGTTTGAGTACTATGGGCAGGGCGAAGCTGGGAATTTGTATCTGACGGGAGGCGTGCATGGGTAGTCCTTGCAGGTGCGCTGATCACTGTGTCCCCAGTGGTGTAGGGGTCAGCGCAACTGCCTAGAAAGCAGGAGACCCGGGTTCGAGTCCCGGCTGGGTACACATTTTCAGCTTTGCCCAATAGCAGTTGAAGTCATATATTCTATGAATATTAAATAATAACAGCTGCTGGATCAGAATGTGACGTCTGTTCTTTCCGAACAGACGCCACATGTCTATATATAATATGCCGGTGACGGGCAATGATCCTATCGTTAGTGGGGAGGGGTGGGCAAGTTTGAAGCCCTTACTCTTACGGGAATTAGTTAAACTACGAGTTTGAGTACTATGGGCAGGGCGAAGCTGGGAATTTGTATCTGACGGGAGGCGTGCATGGGTAGTCCTTGCAGGTGCGGTGATCACTGTGTCCCCAGTGGTGTAGGGGTCAGCGCAACTGCCTAGAAAGCAGGAGACCCGGGTTCGAGTCCCGGCTGGGTACACATTTTCAGCTTTGCCCAATAGCAGTTGAAGTCATATATTCTATGAATATTAAATAATAACAGCTGCTGGATCAGAATGTGACGTCTGTTCTTTCCGAACAGACGCCACATGTCTATATATAATATGCCGGTGACGGGCAATGATCCTATCGTTAGTGGGGAGGGGTGGGCAAGTTTGAAGCCCTTACTCTTACGGGAATTAGTTAAACTACGAGTTTGAGTACTATGGGCAGGGCGAAGCTGGGAATTTGTATCTGACGGGAGGCGTGCATGGGTAGTCCTTGCAGGTGCGGTGATCACTGTGTCCCCAGTGGTGTAGGGGTCAGCGCAACTGCCTAGAAAGCAGGAGACCCGGGTTCGAGTCCCGGCTGGGTACACATTTTCAGCTTTGCCCAATAGCAGTTGAAGTCATATATTCTATGAATATTAAATAATAACAGCTGCTGGATCAGAATGTGACGTCTGTTCTTTCCGAACAGACGCCACATGTCTATATATAATATGCCGGTGACGGGCAATGATCCTATCGTTAGTGGGGAGGGGTGGGCAAGTTTGAAGCCCTTACTCTTACGGGAATTAGTTAAACTACGAGTTTGAGTACTATGGGCAGGGCGAAGCTGGGAATTTGTATCTGACGGGAGGCGTGCATGGGTAGTCCTTGCAGGTGCGGTGATCACTGTGTCCCCAGTGGTGTAGGGGTCAGCGCAACTGCCTAGAAAGCAGGAGACCCGGGTTCGAGTCCCGGCTGGGTACACATTTTCAGCTTTGCCCAGTAGCAGTTGAAGTCATATATTCTATGAATATTCCCAGAAGAGTGTTTGCAGAGTCTTCGTCTTGTTTTAAAATTCCATCTGTACGAACTACAGCCGTAGCAACTATTGAAAGGCAACGATTACCGATTACGAATAGAATTCTGTACAAAAATGATAACAAAAACAATGTCAATGAATTTGTAGACAAGTTGTCGATATAAAATGAGGAACTGTCTCATCTCACAGTAAAGCACACACCTTGTACAAAAGTGAATTAAATCATAAAGTTTCTGCCCATAATGAAAATGTTCTTGCCCTTTACGAATTGAGGTTACATGGGAGGAAACAGTGTATAAAGGAAAGAACATTCATTCACTAACAGATACACACATAATGCTTGCAACACATTATTCATGCAGCAACACTTGATAGCAGCAGCGAAACGACGCATCGGCGGAGTTTTGACGAGATGGCGGGTGTCTTCAAGCACTAATTACAAATAACACTACGTACCAAACGAAATCATGTGGGGGGAGGTAGCGGCATACTATTCGTAAGTACCACGTGGTGTGCGACCGTGAGAAATTGCATAGACTTTACAAAAACAAATTAAATTACCATAAGCATATAGAGCATGAATCAATGCTCTATAGATCTGACCGATTTATTGTGTAAATGAAGTTCAACAGATTTCCTTCAGTGCCAATACAGGTGACGTCAAACTTATCATAATTTACGGTCAACTGCCAATTTTTGTGCCATGCAGCTATCTTACATAAATTGTTTTTCAGTTAATTTTGATCTTCTAGTGACTTTACTAACCGATAAATTACAGCATCACTCGCAAACAGTCTAAGAGAGCTGTTCACATTGTCTGCTAAATCGTTTACAAAGATGACTAACAGTAGCGGCCCTATAACGCTTCCCTGGGGAACGCCAGATGTCAGTTCTTACCCGATTACTATCAATATCTACAGCTATACTCCGCAATCCACCAAAAGGTGCGTGGCGGAGGGTACTCAGTACCACTACCATCATTTGCTTTCCTGTTCCACTCCCATACAGAACGAGGGAAAAACGAATTCTTGCATGCATCCGTACCAGCCTCTATCTCTTTGATCTTCGTGGTCTGCACACGAAATGTAGATTGCCCGCAGTAGAATAGTTGTACAATCCAACCCAAATTCCGGCCCTCTAAATTTCTTCTAGTGTTTCTCGAAAACAACGTCGCCTTCCCTCCAGAAACTCCCATATGAGTTCCTTAAGCATTCCAGTAACACTCACACGTTGATCGAATCTGCCAGTTGCTAACCTAGGTGCCCGCATCTGAACTTCCTGTATGTCCTCCTTTGAGGGGGGGGGGGGGGGAAGTTGATGGAGAAACACACACTATTTCAAAAATGCACCAAATCCACAGTTTTGGATGTACACTGAAAGTCTGTACCACGCTTTACATGAAACTAACACATTTACATACTATAAAATCATTTTATTATATATATTTAACTGTTTTATAATGAAATTTGACGTTCTATTTTCAAAAAATAATGAATGTTCCTTTTTCTCAGAAACTATTCAAGAGATTTCGGAATAGGTCAAAGAGGAGAATTTTCATAATTTTTAATTATAACTCCACAAGTACAATTTCAAGTTCATGCGAAGTTCCAACCACTTTGCCCAATATATCAGGTTATAATAAGAATTTCAAAATTTGCTTTTGAGACGACGATTATTAGGTGTACAGAAATATGTGTACAAAATTTCATAATTCTAGCATTCATAGAATCTGAGGAAAAGGTACATAAACTTTAAGAAACAAACTTTTCAGAAAACGCAAATTTAAAGTTCAACCTAACTTTTTCCTTATGTTACTTCTTCATATGACACCATATTAGCACACTGGGTCGTCTTTCCCTTCAAGGCTTTTTCTTTTCTGGTTTCTTGTTGTCTGTCTTCTTTCCTTTAGCAGGTCTTGAACTGACTTTTCAGCTGCAGAGAAGCGCTGTAGATGTATTTTTCTCAGGATGTCCTGAGTAAAATTTCCTATCTTGAAGACCATTCTTTCTAATACTTTCATTCTCCCGACGTTCCCATCATTAAATACAAGATCTGCATCATAAGTTGCAATTCTAACAACTGTAGCAGATGGAAATGTGGTTTACGGGCAGCGTTTTCCATATGAGTGAATCTAAAGACTGATTTGGATTCTGGGTTTTGCCATGAACACAATTTTTGAGAAGTGCAGGATCGGCCAGAAACAGAGATCCATCACTGTAGTATGCACCATTCACCTCACGTTTTCAGGAGATGTTCTTACTTTGAACATAGCATCATTGCTGGTTTGTCATTGTTTCTCACATCTTCTATTCACTAACTTATTCAAACGCAGTTTATCCAGTTTTTTATACACTCTTTGTTATCGTGGCATAACTGAACGAATTGAACAGTTGTATAAATCTCTGTCAGTATCACAAGGCAAACGTTGCAGCTAGTTTGTTATTGTTATAAGATAAGGAACAGTCAAAGATTATTTATAAAACCTAACAGTGTGTATCACGGCCTGCTAGGTGTATCCTGCACATGTTTGGTTGAAAGTAATACACAGAATTGTTGTTCAGTGAGCTGGTACTGAAGCACTGCTTCAAAACGTGGGTGTGGTAGGGAGCCCATGTCAGACTTGTAATTAATTTTCATGCACTCTGGATGCGATTTCAACGGGAAAACTTTGGGGACTTATTGTCTATGAATTTCAAAGTAGCCTGATATAAAAATAAGCAAGATCTCGGGCAGTTCAGATCCGCAAATCTAAGTTAAAACGCTCACTGCTGTTTTACTCGCTTATTCAAGATTAATTTCTGTATGTAAATGTTATGAAATTCGGCGTGGTTGCACACCACATGGTACTTAAGAATAGTGAAGCGCTGCCTCCCCCATACGAGTTCATTTAGTGCACAGTATATTTAAAAATTTGTGATCAAGACGCCTGCCATCTCGTAAAGATGCTGCCGATGCTTCGTTTCATTGCTGTCATCCAGTATTCCCGAAGGGTAATGTCCTGCTAAGCATTATGGCGTTATGCGCATGTCTGTGAATGAATGAATGAATGTGCTTTCAGCTACCCATTGTGTGTTTGCAAATTTCCTCCCATATTACCGCCATATTCACAAAGGGCAGCAACAATTTTAATATGGGCAGTAATCATATGATTAAATTCGGATAGAAGGAAACTAGTACTAACAAAAGCATGGCTGAAGGCCGACGTAGCGACCATTACCAAAGCACGTGCTCAATTGGTCTTACAAGACAAGGAAGATGGAATCCAACCAGGCAGTGGCGGGTTCCGAACCACGGACCTTCAGCGTCACAGTCCCACGGATTGCCCATTACGCTCCAGTTCACAATTATAAGTTGCGTTCTTTAATTTCATACTATTGATGGCTGTTGTTAACTGATGCTAATATGGCATTTGCAGACACTAGATTATCATTTATCGTACGAAGAACGACGAGTTTTTGTTAATTCTTCAGTGCGCCCATTGCTTTGAAATGACAACGTGTAAGATACAATAAGAAAATTATCAAATACGCAACGCAAGATGGCGTATGCCAGAGAGAGTTCTGGGCGAGGAATGTCACGTGACATCTGCGAAAGGCTGATTTTCGTTAATTCAATGGAGGGTGTCAAAACTCCGTTATTTTTGTAAATATCTCTCAAACGACACGAGATATAAAAAAAGAGAACAAAAGTGTAGAGAATTTTCTCCTCTACAAATTCGGTTATTCAATTTTCGCGTCAGATGAACGATTTATTTGCAATTAAAATTACATTACAAACGGCTATTTTTGGTATTACTAACGTATTTCTGTGAGTCTTCAGTTTCTCCCGGCGTATTTGATGATCAAAATATCCACGGGTGTACTGCCGGTCCATAGTGTCCAACGGGCACAATATTTCGGCGATCATACATGTCGCCATCATCAGGTGAACTGACGGACTGAGCTCCTGGAAACGCGCCGGCACGGAGATCCGCACGCTACGGTTGCTCGAAGGGACCTGGGTTCTAGCCCGGTAGCGGGCCATTTAAATACCCTCGGCCCGCGGAGCGACCCTCGTTTATAATGATCACCTGACGCAGAACTGCAAAAACCCTCCCACCTGTCCCCACTGCAAAGACTCCCACCTCCATAAACACTGTCCTAACCTCACCTCTCCTCCCACCTGCAACACCTGTGGCGGCCCTCACCCTACCTACTCCTACAAGTGCAAATCCGTCCCTCCACCTGCTCCCTCCAAACCCGAACTCACCGTCCCCATCCGCCCCATAGATCCTCCCATGCACCCCAATCAATCCTTGGTCCCTCCCCCCACCGCCGAAGACGTTATCCGGTTCGTCACCACCGTCCTCGCCAACATCCACCCCTTCCAGCGTCCCCACACCCTCCAACAGATTGCACTGGCCGCCAGGTCCGTGTTCAATCTGGACACCTTTGCCACCTTCTCCCGTGCCCACTCCCACTTCGCCTTTTCCCGCCTCGAGACCCAAGTTTAAGTCCCTCCGGTCCCCTTCCTTTCCCCACCCCTCCTCTACCCTCCCCAACCCTCCCTCTATCCCATCATGGCAGGCCCATCCTATACCCTCCTCTACCACAACATCCGCTCCCTCCCAGCCAATAAGAACCTCTTCCTCCACACTCTCTCCCAACACCGCGTGGATGCCTTCCTACTCAACGAGACCTTCCTGCAACCCCGCCGACCAGTCAATACCAATCCTTACCTTCTCCACCGCACCGACGGACCCCCACCCCTGGCCCGAGGCGGAGTGGCGATCGGCCATCTCCGTCACCACCCCGTCCGGCTACACCCTCTCCTCAATGACCCCACTGAACACTTGATCCTCAGCCTCTTTCTTCCCTCCCTCACTGTCACTCTCGCCACCATTTACATTCGCTCCACCTCTCCTCTCCCGTACGATTTCCTCTCCCATGTCGACCGCACCTTCCCGACCTATGTCATTGCCGCTGACCTCAACCTTCATTCCCGTCACCCCGCTGAACTCCGGCGGTGGCGTCAGTTCGTCACCACCTCGCTCCGGGGCGACATCCTTCCCCTTCCCCGCCCAACCCGCCCCGAAAGCAACACCACACCCGATGCAGTACTGGTGTCTCCCAACCTCCTGGGGCGCATCACGGCGGACGCCCTAGACCTAATAGGCAGTGACCACGCCCCTGTCCTACTTACCTTTGACCACCGCCCCCGCCCTGCCCGCGCTCCTCGTCCCATGCCCCCTCCCAAACTCGTCCATGATTATTCCCGTGCCGACTGGGATGCCTACCGTCGCTCCATTGACGCCTCGGTCGAAAGCCACCCACTACCCCTCCATACTCCCGCCGATATCGACCATGCCTCCTCCTTTCTCCAGCAGACCGTTGCTGACGCGGTCCATGCCCACATCCCTACCCGGGCGATCTATCCTCACCGCCCTACCCTTCCTCCACAGGCCGTCCTTCTCCTCCGCGAATCCCGCCGTCTGTACCGCTCCTTTCTCCGGACCCGTGACCGGGATACTCTCCAACGCCACCGGCAACTCCAACGACACATAAGAAACCTTTTGACCGCGAAGAAACGCCGGGACTGGCGTCAGACATGCACCCGCCTTAACTCGCTCCTCCCGGTCTACTCCGCCAAGTACTGGCGTGCCTTCCGCCGCCTTACTGGCAGTCACTCCTCCCCCCACTACCCACTTCTCCATGATGATCGTCCTTTCCCCGACAACGCCAGTAAGGCAGAACATTTTGCCTCCTACCTTTCTGATGTATTTTCCATTCCTGATGATCCCCTCTTTGACTACTCTCTCTTCCCGGATGTCCATGAGCGCACCGACACCTCCTCTCCTCCGCTCGCCCCTGGCTTCCAGTACTTGGACCGCATTCCTCCCTCAGAATTGAACACTCCCATTACTGCCCGTGACATAATAGACACTCTTCGCACGAAACGAAACACCGCCCCTGGTCACGACCGGCTAACCTACCGCCACCTTCGTGCATGCCCCCTCTCATTTCATGAAGTCCTTGCCAAACTCTACAACGTCATCCTTTACACTGGCTTCTACCCCGACCTGTGGAAAATCTCCCGTATTCTCATGTTCCTCAAGCCTGACAAGCCCCCGTCCCAGACCTCATCCTACCGTCCCATCAGTCTTACCTCCGTGTTCAGCAAGGTCCTGGAAACCATCCTTTCTCGTCGAATCCACCAGCACCTCCACCGCCACCAGTTTCTCCCCCCCTCCCAATGTGGCTTCCGACCCTCCTTCTCCGCCGACGACCAGCTCCTTCGCCTGACTCATCTCCTCTCCGTCCAACTCAACTCCCGTCGCTCCGCAATTTTTGTATCCCTCGACATCCAAAAAGCCTACGACCGAGTATGGCATTCCGGTCTCCTCTTCAAGATCCAGCTCTACGCCCTTCCCATTAATTACGTCCGCCTCATCGCTTCCTTCCTTACCCGCCGCCCCTCCTACGTCACTGTCTGCAACTCCAACTCCCGTATTTTCTACCCCTCCGCCGGGGTGCCCCAAGGCTCAGTCCTCTCTCCCCTCCTCTATCTCCTCTACTCTGCCGACATGCCTCAACCCCAACCTCCCGTCTATCTCCTCCAATATGCTGACGACACCGCCTTCCTGGCCCTCGCCCCCTCCCTTGCCCGTTCCCAGGTTTTGCTCCAGTCCCACCTCACCGAGTTCGCCTCCTGGTGTAACCGGTGGCTCCTCTCCGTCAATCCCGACAAATCCCAGGCAATAGTCATAGGTCGTACTACCCGCACCTTCCGCCTCCACGATTTCTATCTTACCCTTCACAACCGACCCATCCGTCACACCCCCACCCTCAAGTACCTTGGCCTTACCCTTGACCGCCAACTGTCCTGGACTCCATACCTCAAATCCCTCCGTGAGAAAGCTCTGTCCCGCCTAAACCTCCTAAAACTCCTCACTGGCCGGACGTGGGGCCTCCACCCTTCCACTGTCCTTCACACCTACAAATCAATCATGCGCCCCGTCCTTTGTTCCTTCCACCCCGCCTGGATATCAGCCCCTCCTACTTTCTACAAGTCCCTCCAGATTCTAGAACGCCACGCCCTCCGCCTCGCATACCGTATCAGACTCCCTTCCCCCACGCGGATCCTCTATGACCTCATCCCCTTCCCTCCTCTCCTACAACACCTCGAACATCTCCGGCTCCTTTACACATCCCGCAAAATAGAGTCCCAAAACCCTCTGGTCTACCCTATTCTTACGAATCCCGGGCCTCTGCCGCGCCTCCGCCAAACCGTCCCTCCCGGCCTTCACCTCCATACGCTCCGTATCCTCTCCCTAGGCAATTTCCGCACCCTTCCTCTACCGGATACCGAACTTCGGCCCGATATCTACCCCTCCTACCAACTCTGATCCCTTCCCCGTAGCATCAGCGCCCCTCCCCTCTCTCCCGTCCCTTTTCCTTCCCGCCGACTTGGCTACCCCTCTCCCATGCCCAGAGTCTCGTCACTCCTTCCCTCCTTACGCTCTCTTCCCTCCCCTTCTCCCCCTCCCCCGCACTTCCCCCGTCCCTGCCCCACCTCCCCCCCTCCATCCCCTCCTCACTCCCTGCGGGGGCGTCTCGACTTTTTATCTATGTGTTCAGTGCAAGTGTCTCCAGTGTCGTGTGTTTTACTCAGTGCCTCCATAATCGCCGTCCCCATGTTTTATTCTTTACGCCGTCAGCTGTCTCCGTGTGTGAACTTCGTGTCTCCGCAATGTACTTTTAAACTTGTCACCGTGGCCGGTTGTTTTTACTGACTGTGTGTGTGTTTTATCACTACTCGTCTCTTTTTTGTTCTCTGCCATATGTTTTGTCCCATTTATGCATGTCCGTTTTACTCTGACGAAAAATCTGTCTGTCAAGATTTTAATTTCCGCAATTTTGTTCATCTTTTTTATATTTTATCTCTTCTTTGTCAACTGCTTGTGTCTCACATGGCTGAAGAGCAGCCACCGCAGCTGCTGCCAGCCTGCCAGCTGTTTCTACGGCTGGCTTTAAAACAACAATAAAGGAAAAAAAAAAAAAAAAGAAAATAAACAAGGAGCGACCCCTCTGCGGTCCGCGCCCCGCGCCGCGGCCGCGCAGTGGAACCGATTGCGCTGGCGTCTGAGAAGACGTCGGTGTGAGGGCTCTGTCCGCCGTGGTCGTCACTTCGTTACGTTTGCTAGATTTACTCTTAATTAACCCAATCGCTGGTTCCCAAGCTTTGCTAAGATTATAGCCAGAGTCACGGTTTATGAGGTCGTCACTTGTGCGAATTTCAATGGCCTCTCTAACGACGCAGTCCCAGTATCTCGACGTCTGTACCATAATCCTAGTGTGTTCATACTCCATGGCGTGACTCTCCGACAAACAATGTTCAGCGACCGCCGACTTGCTCGGATACATCAATCGTGTGTGCCTCTGGTGTTCAACGCATCGAACGCATTAACCAATAGTCAGCACGGATTCAGAAAGTATCGCTCTTGCGAAACACAGCTTGCCCTTTATTCACATGAAGTGTTAAGTGCCATCGACAAGGGATCTCAAATCGATTCCATATTTCTGGATTTCCGGAAGGCTTTTGATACTGTACCCCACAAGCGGCTTCTAATGAAATTGCGTGCTTATGGAATATCTCCCCAATTGTGCGATTGGATTCACGATTTCCTATCAGAAAGGACGCAGTTCGTTGTAATTGACGGTAAGTCATCGAGTAAAACAGAAGTGATATCTGGCGTTCCACAGGGAAGCGTTATTGGTCCCCTACTCTTCCTCGTGTTTATAAACGATTTAGGAGATAATCTGAATAGCTCCCTTAGACTGTTCGCGGATGATGCTGTCGTTTATCGGTTAGTGAAGTCAACAGAGGATCAAAAGCAACTGCAAAGCGATTTAGACAAAATTTCTACTTGGTGCGAAAATTGGCAATTGACACTAAATAAAGAAAAGTGTGAAGTAATACACATGACCACTAAAAGAAATCCCCTGAACTTCAATTACGCGAGAAATCAGTCAAACCTTAAGGTCATAAATTCTACCAAATACCTAGGAGTTACAATTACGAACAACTTTGACTGGAGAGAACACATAGAAAATATTGTGGGGAAGGCGAACCAAAGATTACGTTTCATTGGCAGAACGCTTAGACGATGCACCAGCTCCACCAAAGAGACTGTCTACATCACACTTGTGCGTCCTCTCTTGGAGTACTGTTGCCCCTTGTGGGACCCTCACCAGGTGGGACTGACGGAAGATATTGAGAAGGTTCAGAGAAGGGCAGCTCGTTTTGTTTTATTACGTTACGGGGGGGAAAGCGTCACGGAAATGTTGCACGAATTGGGGTGGAAATCATTAAAAGAAAGACGTTATTCATTGCGGCGTGATCTGTTTGCGAAGTTTCAATCACCGACTTTTAGTTCTGAATGTGAAAATATTTTGCTAGCACCCACCTACTTAGGGAGACATGACCATCCCAATAAAATAAGAGAAATCAGATCGAAAACGGAACGATTTAGGTGTTCTTTCTTCCGGCGCGCTATTAGAGAATGGAACGGTAGAGAAAAGTTATGAAGGTGGTTAATGAACCCTCTGCCAGGCACTTAAATGTGATTTGCAGAGTATCGATGTAGATGTAGATGTAGATCGATCCTCGACGGTACGCATCGTCTGTCCAATATATGACTTTCCACACTGACACGGAATCTGGTACACGCCCGCCTTCCTCAAACCGAGATCATCTTTGGCGCTCCCCACCAGTGCACGAATTTTATTCGGCGGACAAAAAACAGTTCCAACCTGGTGTTTTTTCAAAATGCGGGCGATCTTCCCTGAGAGTGCGCCGGTATATGGAAAGAACGCAGTGCCTACATCCTCCCTTGTGTTGTCATCCGTTTCCACAGGTTGTGCTGTAGTGGTTGGGCGGAGAGCCCGCTGAATCTGCCACTCTGAGTACCCATTTTTTCGAAATACAGTTCTCAGGTGTTCCAATTCGTGGGGTAGACTCTCTGCGTCGGAGATAGTGCGCGCCCTATGTACTAGAGTTTTAAGTACCCCATTCCTCTGTGAAGGGTGGTGACAGCTGTCTGCGTGTAAATACAGATCAGTATGCGTTGTCTTCCGATATACACTATGACCCAGGGTGCCATCAGCTCTTCTCTTAACCAAGACGTCAAGGAACGGCAATTTACCCTCCGTTTCAGTCTCCATAGTGAATTTGATGTTGGGGTGTATGGAGTTACTACCGTAACCTAAAGTGGGCCAATAATAAAATCACTAACACACAGATAACATTAATGATGGAGAAACACTTTAGGTTAAAGAAGAAATCAAAATGGAACACGAGCACACAATCAGTGGAAGTGTTTCAAGTTGTACTAACAAATAAAAAATAAATCTAAAATTGAAATTTTTGGTCATTTTCATCCCCTAAACCGATCTGGTAGGGATCTTACACACTTACGGAAAAAATGTTCAAATGTTTGTAAATCTATCGGACCAAACTACGTGGTCACCAGTCCGTAGCTTACAAACTACTTAAACCTAGGTAAACTAATCTAAGGACAAACACACACACACACACCCATGCCCCAGGGAGGACTCGAACCTCCACGGCGAGCAACCGCGCGCTCCGCAGCGAGACGGTTTAGACCGCTCGGCTACTCCACCGCGGCCACACTTAAACAATACTCCATATGGGGTCGTACAACTGTTACATATGCGGTCTCCTTTTCAGACTTTCCGTCAGTAGTGTGTCCTTGTGTGTGATATCTTGTTCCAGTAGATGTATTTCAAATGGCATTTTGATGGCTGCCCCTGTGTTGCACACTGTTACCAACCCACTGTCTGTAATTCACTGGCACACGACTGCAGTCGAAAATCCGCCGACTCGCCGGAGCGAATATGACGGCGCGACGGCCGACACAAATGAATTCTGTCGCACGGGGACAGACCTCTCTTCCGTCACCGCGCGGGGACGTGCGCAATACGTTTCACTCCGTCAGGTTGGCAGCGCCGGTCCTCTTATTGCCGCGACGTCTTGTACCCGCTGACAGAGCGGTGGTACCGCGAGTCGACAATTTGTGTTGCGATAAAGCGGCGCATGTACTCATTACGTCGCATTACGTCTGCCGGCGGCAGGGAGCAGAAAAAGTTGGCCGCTAACAAGTGCGCGGTCGGTCGCCATGGCAACAAATACCTGCGGAATAAACCGGAGCCGAGCCCGTTTTTACTGGAGGCGGCCGGCGGCCGGCGGGCGACGTCAAACGACGTCCGACAAGACGCCGGACAAGAAAGCAGAGTGATGGTTCTTGCGAGATGGCTTGAGCGATTGTCGGGGCGGTCTGCTCTTGAAGCCCCGCGTGTTACCGGATAGGGCACAAAACGAGCACCAGGCGTCAGCAAGAAAACGCTTGACGGGCCGGTCTTCACAAGTGGCGACAGACCGGAGGAAGGCGCAGATTGCGGTGGGGCCAAAAACTCCCCGGGGTCTCCAAAATAGGAGGCGCTTTTTCTATTAGCGCCGATTCGGTTCAGTTTCCTTCGAGGGGTATCGGACGTCAGCTGTAGGAGAATGTGAAGTACAAAAGAATAACGGGGGGAGGGGGGGGGGGAAGAAAGGTACAGTCATAATTGGTTCGTACACGTCGCTACAAATCTCTCATTTTCTTCAATTTCTTCGTAGGAAAAGGAACCCGGGAGGCAATACTCAAGATAGATTAAGGAAAGGCAAACTTACATTTTTAGCTTTTGTACATTTGGAGAAAGCATTTGACAATGTTGACTGGAATACACTCTTTCAAATTCTGAAGTCAGTAGGGGTAAAATACAGGGAAAGGAGAGTTATTTACAACTTGTACAAAAGCCAGACCGCAGTTATTAGACTCGAAGGGCATGAAAGGGAAGCATCAGTTGGGAAGGGAGTAAGACAGGGCTGTAGCCTTTTTCCGATGTTATTCAATTTGTACATCGAGCAGGCGGTGAAGGAAAGCAAGGAAAAATTTGGAATAGGGATTAAAGTTCAGGGGGGAGAAATAAAAACATTGCGTTTTGCTGGTGACATTGTAATTCTGTCAGAGACAGCAAAGGACCTGGAAGAGCAGTTGAATGGAATGGACAGTGTGTTGAAGAGAGCGTATAAAATGAACATTAACAAGAACAAAACAAAAATAATGGAATGCGGTCTTAGAAAATCAGGCGATGCTGAAGGAATTAGATTAGGTAATGAGACAATAAAAGTAGCAGACGAATTGACTAATCAGGAGGTGCTTAACCGAATTGGGAAGAAACGGAGTTTCTGGCATATCCTGACTAAGAGAAGAGATAGATCGGTAGGTCACATTCTGATACATCAAGGAAATGTCAACTTAGCATTAGAAGGAAGTGTGTGGGGTGAAAAACCGTAGAGGGAGACCGAGGGACGAATATAGTAAGAAGATTCAAAAGTATGTAGGTTGCCGAACGTATTCTCAGATGAAGAGACTTGCACAGGACAGGGTAGCGTGGAGAGCTGCATCAGACCAGTCTGCGGACTGAAAACTACAACAACAAAAACCTTTCAGAGGCCACGTTGAGTACTACAGATAATTACAGTCTCCTGAAATGTCATAACTAGAGACGAGAATGTCATGCACTATAAATCCCAGAAATACGCATGCATTCATACATAATCAAACTACAAATGTTCCAATGTTTGTTAAGCTTATGGGACTTAACTACGGGGTCATCAGTCCCTAAACTTACAAACTACTTACGAACTACTTACGAACTAGCACGGCACAAACATCCATGCCCGAGGGGGGATTCAAACCCCCGACCGCAGTGGCCGTGCAGACCGTGACTGGAGCGCCTCAGTCCCCTCGGCCACCGCGGCCGGCCACAATCAAACTACAAAACATGTACGATCAGCAGAACTTATCATTAAAATATGCAATATCATTTTTAATCTGAATTTACTTTTTCAATTCCATGTTTACACATGTAACAACTGACAACATTTTTAAATTCTTTTCCGTCAAGTTACTGCTTTATTTGTCAAAATAAATTTGTAGGCAGAAAACGATCTCTCTGCTTCACAAGACGTAATAGGCGCAAATTTCAGTGAACATATTTAAAAGAGTGTCAGGACAGGTTTTCCACTCAGGGTTTCACCACAAAATACTTTCTTCAAAGAACATAAAAATTCAAAAGTCTAGGTTTCTTTGAACAACACTGTCCAGTATATTCTTGGCAGCTACTGCCACTTTTCCTTGGCCTTTACTGATGTGGTCCTGGAATACCTCAATAATTTAAATTGAGACCTGGCCTTTAATTTAAAATCGTAGATGGCATTTAGGAGAAATTTGTTTTGATGTAAATTAAATCCTGCTGCACATAATTTCACTAACACGATATTTGTGCGTCTCTACATCTACATGGGATACTCTGCAAATCACATTTAAGTGTCTTGCGGAGGGTCCATCGAACCACCATTATGCTATTTATCTCCCATTCCACTCTCGAATAGCGCGCAGGAAGAAAGAACACCTCAGTTCGAGCTCTGATTTCTCGTATTTTATTCTGATGATCATTTCTACCTATGTAAATGGGAGTCTACAATACATTTTCCCATTCGGAGGAGAACCTTGGACATTGGAGTTTCGTAAGTAGCCCACGCCGCAGCGATAAGCGCCGTTTTGTAATGATTCCCATCCCAGATCCTGTATCATTTACGTAACGCTGTCTCCACTGTATCGGGACAATACGAAACGAGCTGCCCTTCTTTGGACTCTTTCGATGTCCTCCGTCAAACCTACCCGATAAGGATCCCACACTCGGTCGGGGGTTCGAATCCCCCCATGGGCATGGATATTTGTGCCGTCCTTAGTCTTAGCTAGTTCATAAGTAGTTTGTAAATTTAGGGACTTATGACCCTGTAGTTAAGTCCCATAAGCTACACAAACATTTGGAACATTTTTTTTTTTTTTTTGATCCCACACTGGGCAGCAATACTCCAAAAATGGACGGACAAGCGTAGTGTATGCAGTTTCGTTAGTAGTTCTGTTGCATCTTTTAAGGATTCTATCAATAAAACGTAGTCTCTGGTTCGCCTTTCCCACGACATTATCTACGTGATCTTTCCAATTTAAGTCTGCGGGCTTCACTTTTGATTGCTTTATCTTTGTAAACATAGTTTAACGGATTTCTTTTCGTACTCATGTGGGCGACTTCACACTTCTAATTATTTAGAGCCAACTGCCAATTTTGACATCATACTGATATCTTATTTAGATTGTTCTGCAGTTGGTTTTGATCCTCAGATGATTATACCAGACGGTAAATGACAGCGTCATCTGCAAACAACCTAAGAGAGGTGCTTAGATTTTCTCCCAAACCGTTTATATAAGTAAGGAACAGCAGAGGACCAATAACACTACCCTTTGGAACGCCCGATATCACCTCTGTTTTAGTCGATGCCTTACCATCAATTACTACAAACTGTGACCTCTCTTACAGGAAATTTGTGGCGATATACCATAACCACGCAATTTGATTAAAAGCCGTTTGTGAGGTACGGTGTCAAAAGCCTTCTGGAAATCATAAAATACGGAATTACTTTGAGAACCCTTGTCGATAGCACTCATCACTTCGTGTGAGTAGAGACCTAGTTGTGTTTCACATGAACGATTCTTTCTAAATGCGTATTGACCTTGGGTCAATAGATCATTCTGTTCGAGATAATTCATTATATTTGAATACAAGATATGTTCCAAAACCCTGCTGGAAATTGACGTCAATGAAATAGGACTGTAGTTTGGTGCGTGCATTCGGAATCAACTGGCTGGAAAAAAATTATATCCTAAACTAAAAGAAATATTTATTTTAGAATAAGACAGGGCGGTATTTATTTATTTCAGGTAGGTACGTATAAATTTTATTTCGTACCGATTTAATGACATCGAAATTGTCAGCGTAAAACACTACAGCTTCCAACCTGGTAAGGATGGACTAAGGGGGTATTGTGAACTTAATAGACGCTCTCTATACACAGCTAAACGTGAAGGGGCTTTTGAAAATACCTTTTAATATAAAGCATCATTTTA
Source organism: Locusta migratoria (assembly GCA_026315105.1). Classification (NCBI taxonomy): domain Eukaryota; kingdom Metazoa; phylum Arthropoda; class Insecta; order Orthoptera; family Acrididae; genus Locusta; species Locusta migratoria. The sequence continues at coordinate 75,630,914 of CM048754.1, read as the reverse complement.
AAATAACTACATATTTTATAGGTTTGAGAACATTAAAATTGATACATCCATAAATTTTACACATATCTTGTTAGTTGAGGATATCAGATTATTGATCTTGTCATAATTACATGTTATTGTTCCTGGAGCACGATGGAGTCCATGAGCAAGACACGTAATGTGTTTTACATTTGGACAGAATATTTTTATTCCTTTCCCGGCCTCCAGCATGTAGAGTGCAGCATCAGGTAATAGGAAAAGGACTCATCTTTTATTTAGATCATTTTACCACAAAATATAATAAACAATAACTTTATGTTAAAAATACATAAGGTAGGATGGCACAAATTCGATAGAGGTACAATTCCGATCAACATAAGGCTTAGCTCCAGTTTTCAGACTCCTAGTGTTTGTAGCACATGCCTGGGGGTGGCGTTGTAATGTAGCAGGTTTCTACAGCTCCTCCTGTCTTTGTGATACAGAGATATAAATATTTTCCTATTAAGATGTACGTGAAGTACTTAGTCTAACGCGCTCTGATAAATTTTCTAGTTTCCACGCGCTAGCTAATTCTGCCAAATATGAAATGTTTGATACCACGAAGTACCTTTTTATGTGGAAGATGCCAGTGATCAAAATTGTACCAGGAAGTGATCACAATTTTACCTAGTGTGATTTTTGATCGATTTTTCTCAATTCCGAAACATTTTGTGTGTGTGTTTAATACCAAAATTTGTAATTGTCTAATACTTGTGTTACTTATTCATTAAACAACCAAGAACAAGAGCCATAGCTAAAATTATTACTTTTCTCAATGTATTTCCCGTTACAGTAGCATTTGTCCGATATGATCGCAATTCTACCACCTCAGCCGGTACCAACGTTTTTCGCCCGAGAACTTTTAACAGTATAAACAGAATGGTGTTTATATATTTTCGTATTTCTCTCGATAAATACTACAGTTTTGAAGAAGGGTTTTTAACCACTTTTTGTAAGAGTTACCTGACGACCTTAGGCTGTATGACTATGCGACAAGGGCGCTTGTAATCACTACGAAGTATCACAAAAATAGCAAAATTACGTGTGCCTCGGTAGCACAATGTAGAGTGCCATACTATGAATCCAAAGATCGCGGATTCGATCTTAGGATTTTTATTTGGCAGAGTTGCTGATGTGAAAAATACCGAGTAGCACCGTGGTTCGGAACCCACGTTAAACTGTAGGTCCCCCTATAACTGGCTGGGTAAGTCAGTTCCAAGGTCGGAGGAAGGCAACGGCATACCACCTCCAAACAGGACCATGCCTTGTAAAGCACTGTGGTGTTCAAACCAATCTTCGGATTGTTGAATCCTTTACTTTTTTTTTTTTTTTTTTACTCTTGTTACTTTCTTTTTCACTACTTAATAATTGCTAGAAAAATCAATAAAATATGATATCACGTAATTTATTGTAACGTAAGCACTAAAACTATCGAAATGCAGTATAAACGTCTAAAACATGCATTGATATCGAAAGACTCGGAAATATGCATTTACTCCTGAACTGGCCAAAAACATGTAAACAGGCATGCAACACGCATTTGCATGAATTTCTCGTCTTCAGTCATAACACTGGAAGACAGAAGGTGTTCCAAAATTTTGCAACTGATCGACGTCAGAGATATACGCCTATGGTAGAGATTACCACACGCTATGCTCGGTCTATCGTTTTCTTAATCTCTACAATCCCTCGTACTTATCATCTACGCTAAATCTGCTATCTGAGCAGCACAACAAAACTACCCATTCCCAATAAAGTAAAATCCTTTTTTGTACCATCACACAATACTGCCGTGTTTTCTAAATCTTTATCTGTATCAGGAATCAGACTTCGGAACACTTCCTCAAAACATCAGAAAAATCAGATCCCTCTCAAACTTCAAAAGACAACTAATATCCCACCTACTGTGACTGTCTATGCAGCTTACTGAGGCAGTTCCCTCTACCTCTCAAACTTGTTCTTCTCCTCTACCTGAAAAGTCTATATATTTTCCACTCTTTTCTAAGAGTCTCTGTCACTGTCTTTTCTTTCTTCTTCCCTTTGTCCCTCTAAATTTACTTCAATATTTTTAAATGCCCATAAACATTTTATAACTACCACTACTTTTATTATTATTGTCGACTATTGTTACTTTATTGTTAGTGTGATTTTTTGTAATATCTTTTATATGTGTTGTTTCCTGCACAGATGTAAGAGACATCCTCAAGGCCCTAATCTGGTCAGGCTAAATAAGCAATCTATAAATGTGAATGTCTGTTCGGTGTACGTTTATCACATCTGAAGCACAAGACATAAAGAGGTAAAAATTTTTACAGTTACTAATGTCTACCTGGGGATGGCTTTAGGCACGGTTTTATAGCGATCCTATATATATATATATATATATATATATATATATATATATATATATATATATATATATATATGTGTGTGTGTGTGTGTGTGTGTGTGTGTGTGTGAATGTTTATTCGGTGTACGCTTGTCACGTCCGAACGACAAGACGCAGAGACTTAAATATTTGCACAGTTACTAATTTATACCTGGGGAAGGTTTTAGGCACGGTTTTATAGCGATCTGATAGATATTTAGTAATTTGAAGAATATAGCGCGAATTGCGGAACAATAATTACTCTTTGAAAATTATATTTACTCTTTGAAAATGGTTTTATTGGTTGCATTGTTGCTTGAGGGTTGATAATGATAAAATGGTGGAATATATTGGGATTCAAAGTTATCGGTGTATATAAAATTATCCGTGTGTGTGTTAATATTTCGCTCTGCAGCGAAAACTACAGAACGCAAACGGATGGTCTGTGTGTAATTGTTGTCCAAACTCTCCCATAGTACAGCATAGCCGGCCGCGGTGGCCGAGGGGACTGAGGCGCTTCAGTCACGGTCTGCACGGCCACTACGGTCGGGGGTTCGAATCCCCCCTTGGACATGGATATTTGTGCCGTCCTTAGGATAAGCTAGTTGAGAAGTGGTTTGTAAGTTTAGGGACTGATAACTCCGTAGTTAAGTCCCATAAAAAAAAAAAAAAGTACAGCATAGCAGATCCATGCTGATAGCTGTGGAAGATATGGTGGTTGGAAGTCGTCAAAATATAAAAATATTCGGACTGAAGGCCATCGATGACGTTTGAGACTCTATAGCAAGGAGGTTACATACAGCGAATTCAAATGTTCAAATGTTTGTAAGGCTTATGGGATTTAACTACAGGGTCATCGGTCCCTAAACTTACCAACTACTTACGAAGTAGCTAACACTAAGGACGGCACAAATATCCATGCCCGAGGGAGGAATCGAACCCCCGACCGTAGTGGTCGTGCAGACCGTGACTGGCACGCCGCAGTCCCCTCGGCCACCGCGGCCGGCACATACAGCGAAACGTGATGTCACAGACCATATCTTTGGTCTATGCATGATACAATGTCTTCAGCTCTTTCTCTGTGAGGAGAAGCATACAAATAAGGAAATATAAGAGTAAATAAATGAAGCAGTAAAAAGAAATTTCTTTTAATGCAAATAATGTACTTTATCAGAATGTCGTAAAATGAATTTGGACTTTACTCTCACCTTACGTGTTTTGATACTGCGACACAGGGTATAAGGAATAATGTATGTATTATTTATTGTAAATGATCAAGCACTTCACATAATCCTGTTAAGGTGATATAAATATCAATTCAATACAAATAAACAATCGCTGAGACCGATTTTCGTCTCGAATTTGTCAAAGAGAATAATGATAAATCTGAAGCATAGAATTAAAATTTGTGGTAAGCATGGAGGTCCGGGTTCGATTCCCGACCGCACCACAGATTTATCATTATTGTCTTTGACAAATTCGAGACGAAAATCCGTCTCAGGGATTGTTTATTTGTATTGAATTGACAAAAATGTTTGTTTCTAAAGAAGGTATTGTATTTCATTTCATCTTTCAAAACCAGTCTGATAGTACACTACTGAAAGATGGCTTATCTATCATAATCAACCAACACGCGAGCGGAGCCGTGGGTTTCAGCTAGCAACTAAATAAATCTCCAACGTCGATCGGGCCTCTTGCTGGAAGTCCAATCACTGCGCTGCTCGGCCTGGGGTAAAATAAAACTGCGTCACTACCTCGTCGGCTCACGTGCTGCGAGACCTCGCGCAAGCTCTCGAGGCTCGGGGAAACTTGGTGCCAACAGGTTGGTAGCTAACTGCGTCCGCAATCTGTCCGGCACATTAAGCGCCCCCTCCCCCCACCCTTTTCCTTTTACGCAGCCGGCATAAGTCAACTCCCCGGCCGCGCGGGGAATCCCAGCGGCGGAGACGGCGGCGGGACATTATCAGGTTGGCCACCACTCAGGGGCCAAATTTCCCTCACATGCCTTCCTCGTTCCTCCTCCCTCGGCCCTCCTCACACACACACACACAGTAGTACAGAGGTTCCGCACCCCTAATTTCCGCTTCCTGGGCAGCCCCCGCGCGCCTTACCACAGGTTGCCAATAAACCAGGTTTTATAGGGCAGAAAGGGGTTGGCCAGCCTGCGGCCGGCGCCCCTGGTGGGGGGGGGGGCAGATAATGGCGAGACCGCATTAGCGCGCCGCCGGGCGCCATCAGATACGAGCGCGTCGCTAATTCCGGGTTAATGAACCGACGAGGCGACGTTTCGCCCGCCCGGGCCACCACCATCGTCAGCAGACAATGACCTCTTCCCGCGGTACTTCAAAGACTACCGGTCGGGTGACGACGGTGTCTTGCCGTGATGTTTCGGCTGATGGCCCTCTTCAGGAGAGAGCTCAACGCGGAAGATACAACGAGTATTTAGCGACACCGACTACACCAAAAGCTGACTTACAGCCACCGGACATACAAAGCCGCTACTTGAGGAGCAGTGGTATGAGGACTGAATAACTTCTTCTTTATATATACAGGGTGAATCACCTAACATTACCGCTGGATATATTTCGTAAACCGCATCAAATACTGACGAACCGATTCCACAGACCGAACGTGAGGAGACGGGCTAGTGTAATTGGTTAATGCAAACCATAAAAAAATGCACGGAAGTATGTTTTTTAACACAAACCTACGTCTTTTTTAAATTGAACCCCGTTAGTTTTGTTAGCACATCTGAACATGTAAACAAATACGTAATAAGTGCCGTTTGTTGCATTATAAAATGTTAATTACATAAGGAGATATTGTAACCTAAAGTTGACGCTTGAGTATCACTCCTCCGCTGTTCGATCAGTGGCGTAGCTACTACACCAAGGGCCCCGGGGCAAAATGACGTTGGGGCCCTCTCTAAACTAAAACTATACCACAGGTGCCGGCTTTTGAAAATCTTAGGGTATGTCAGTGGCGTTTTCAACAGGGGGGAGGTGGTTGCCGGCCTGCAGACCCCCCCCCCCCTCCTACAGGTATTGAAAAAAAAATCTTTATTATATTTTTCCAATTCCAGGTACAAAGTTAAAGTAATAATTTTGTTTTATTTTAGTAGTACTTCTTCTTTTTTGCTTCATCTGGTGTTACTTTAGAACCAGTTTAATCTCTGAAAGGAGAAAATTTCTTTACCGTATGTAAAAAAATTACTTAACAGCAATTAATTTCAATTTCAGAACTACTGGGAGGCTTTTGCGACCATTTGAACCCGTTTTCCCGTTGTAGTAACTACAGAAATCATTTTCAGAGTTTTCGTCTTCTTAGACATGCATATCGGATAATGATGTGCCTGTATTGTGAATACTGTGTTCACTATCGCAAAAACCAACATCGAATGGTCTTCCTGTCTTTATTTCTTCTGCAGATTTATTTTCTATACAGTAATACGAAAATAGTCCATAACCACTTCTGCTGTCATACCATGTCTGTCGATACCAATAGGTTCACAACCCATTGTTACATCACACATCAATTCAGTAAACAGGATGAAAAATGTCACGGCTTAACACTAACACGATTCATTGAAGACAATTGACTTCTAAGAGAATACATAAACGTTAAATTAGTAGTATACACATTTTCATCGTATCGTACCAAACCCACATCATTTCTAGTTCTTTAATACAACAATTAAAGGTTACCGCCTTCAGTTTACGTTATTGAACTTACAAGCAGCATTCCATTAAAATTCGGACTACTTAGAAAATTATCACTTCACTCATATGTCAACATGAATTTTAATGTCTACGAATTCAATTGCCTGTTTGGTTTAGATAATCTTTTTACAGCGGTGTATTACAAAAGCCAGCCGCCCATCAATGATATAACGTAATGAAAAAAATAACACCAAAATTTTCAGTGGGGTATGCCGAGCATACCCACTCAAATTTTGGGGTATGCTTGTATGCTTGAGCTACAGAGCATACCCGTAATCGGCGCCTCTGAACTATACAGATGCAATACTACTTCATCAGGTCCTTACCGCTTACTGTAAGACATAGTAAGGCAAACCTACTCTTAAGTAAATTACTGTGTGTCACGCAGCAGATATTTAATCGTACTCTCTAATATAATTATAACTATGAAAGTTAATTATGCTTTCAAGCAGAAACTACTGGGTGGATTTGGATGAAATTTTGGAGAGGGATAGAGTTGGACATACAGATAAAACTACCATGGAATAGTTTTCGAAGTTGCTCCATACTAGTTGAATGAAGTCGCAGGCAGAAGCTTTTTTTTTTTTAAAAAAAAAATGAACAATGAAGTTTTATTCAACCACGAAAATATGGCCCCTGCCACGAATCAAACCATGAACAGTATTGTCACACACTGCTAGTAATTCAGCAGGTGGCTGGGTGCACGTCTTAGCGGACAAACAATACCTTTTTATGTTTATATTCTGAGATAGGAATAATTTTTGGATTTCACTTCGTTCGTTTGAAGTTTGTTGGCAGTTAAAAGTCGAAAATCCTTCATTTAGCTAAAATATTATATACAGTAGAACGTCGATTATCCGGTAATTGGGGGACATGGATGTTCGGAAAAGCGATTATTCGTATAATCGAAATGTACACTTCTACTTGCCAATAAGAAGTACTGTACAGTAAATGTATTCATACAGTATTTGGAGTCGCGCGATCCTTCACATTGCGCCAAGCGGCACGCCGCAACACTTGGAAAGCGCAGCTGTTGCTGTGAGCAGCTTTGATGCTGCAGCTACTGTACTTCTGCCGACTGGAGTGTGCCGACTGTTGTACTCAGCGACTGTCGGCTTGGCCTGTCAGGTAATGTTCCATTACCCTGTGGCCCAGTGCGGCTACTGTGGGAAGCTTTGTCTGAAGGGAGGGGGATTGATGAACGGTAGGGTGGGAAGGTAAAATAATAAATAAAAAAAACTACACTCTATTGTAACTTTTTTCGAACTTTGCTCACGGAGGCCGAGGGGCCCCTTGATCTCGGGGGCCCCGGGGCACTGCCCCGGCTAGCCCTATGATAGCTACGCCACTGTGTTCGATCGTGTATATCGGAGAGCACCGAATTAAGTAGGGATCCAAAGGAAACGGTGATGTACCTTAGGTACAAAAGAGACTAGAACAGCACATTACGTCCACATGCGAACACCTTCATTGGTCTTTTTCACTGACGCACATGTACATTACCACGAGGGGTGAGGTACATGTACACACATGGTTTCCGTTTTCAATTACGGAGTGGAATAGAGTGTGTCCCGACATGTCAGGCCAACAGATGTTCAAAGTGGTGGCCATCATTTGCTGCATACAATTGCAATCTATGACGAAATGAATGTCGTACAGGCCGCTGTACATCTGGTGTAATGTCGCCGCAGGCTGCCACAATACGTTTTTTCATATCCTCTGGGGTTGTAGGCACATCACGGTACACATTCTCCTTTAACGTGCCCCACAGAAAGAAGTCCAGGGGTGTAAGATCAGGAGAACGGGCTGGCCAATTTATGCGTCCTCCACGTCCTATGCAACGCCCGTCGAACATCCTGTCAAGGGTCAGCCTAGTGTCAATTGCGGAATGTGCAGGTGCACCATCATGCTGATACCACATACGTCGACGCGTTTCCAGTGCGACATTTTCGAGCAACGTTGGCAGATCATTCTGTAGAAACGCGATGTATGTTGCAATTCGGTGCTCTCCGATACACACGATCGAACAGCGGAGGAGTGGTACTCAAGCGTAACCTTAAGGTTACAATATCTCCTTACGTAATTAACATTTTACAATGCAACAGACGGCACTTATTACTTATTTGTTTATAATGTTCAGATGTGCTAACAAAACTAACGGGGTTCCATTAAAAAAACGTAGGTTTGTGTTAAGAAACATGCTTCCGTGCATTTTCTATGGTTTGTATTAACCAATTACACTAGCCCCTCTCCTCACGTTCGGTCTGTGGAATCGGTTCATCAGTATTTGATGTGGTTTACAAAATATATTCAACGGTAATGTTAGGTGACTCACCCTGTATACAGGGTGAGTCACCTAACACTTGCACCGCAAATATTGCGGAAACGGAAAGTGCGATTGATGTGCGGTTTTCACAGAATGGATTGGTAGCCAGGGGCTCCTATTTTTAGCCAACGAAAGATTGTAATATTACTAAAAATGTATTTTTATGCAAAGATACAGTTTTTTTTTAAATGGAACAATGGTTGTTTCTATCATGCACTGCAATTTTTTACACCAGCCGTGAACAAATAATTTTGAATGACATTTGTATCACGTTTAGTTTAGCAGCTAGAGCCGTCCAAATTTTCGGGGGCGGAGGCTGCCATAGCGTAGCTGACTGGCCGAGTGGCTATCCCCTGGGCCACGGCCCACTGTCTCATGACCACCAGCCAGTCAGCTACGCTGTCGTAGCCTCCGCCCCCAAAACTTTGAATGACTGTAGCTGCCAAACTAAAAATGTAATTCAGAATTCTTTGTACAAAGCTGGTGTCAAAAATTCCAGTGCATGATAGAAACAGCCATTGTTCCATTTGAAAAATTGTATGTTTGCATAAAAAATACTTTCTAGATATTTTTACAATCTGTTTATTGGCTAACAATACGAGTCCTTGACTACCAGTCCATTTTATGAAAACCGCACATCACTCTCACTTTCCGTTTCCGCAATATTTGCGGTGCAAGTGTAAGGTCATTCACCCTGTATAAAACAGAATGTCCGTATGTAGCCGGCCGCGGCGGCCGAGCGGTCTGCGGCGTGCCAGTCACGGTCTGCACGGCAGTTGCGATCGAATGTTTGAATCCCCCCTCGGGCATGGATGTTTGTGCCGTCTTTAGTATAAGCTAGTTCATAAGAAGTTTGTAAGTATATGGACCCATTACCCCATAGTTCAGTCCCATAAGGTATACAAACAATTGAACATTTTGTCCGTATGTTTGTGTGTACGTGTTGCATACAAATCTACACTTTTGTTTGCAGTTTTGTTCCCATTTTGTACACGTAAGCTTCAATCCATGAGGACGGTCGCCGTAAGTGTAAGAATCACGTATGGTACACAGTTCACGAGATATGATGTCATAAACAATGAGATGCGCTAAAACTGCTGTATTTAGTGACAATGCTGCTCATTTTGATCTAAATCACTGCACCGATTTCAACCAAATTTGGTACATACATTCCTTGCTGTGAGGTAACAATTACTCAGGGTTGAGAATCACATGCAACACACGGTTAAGAAGATATTAACTTCATAAACAATATAGTAGCAATAAACTGCCATATAATGCGGCGAGACTTTATCCACACATTGCATGAGAATGGCAGTACTTAACGATTTGCAACCGACTTTAAACATAATTTCAAACCTTTATTGAACTTTTTCTCGCTGACAACCATAGAAAAACGCTGAAAGGAAGCAAAAAGTTTCTTTCTAACTACTTTTCCGCTCTTTATGGAGTAAAACTACGGCATTCAGTATGACATTACAATTTATCATTTGTACACTACAAACTGTAGACGCAATAAATTTTACAGACAGTATACACACATATAGTTGAATGTAGCTTCTAATTTGTATCACAGTACGACACGTAGTTCATGAGATACGAGCACATATAAACAGTGACGTTAATGGAAAACCGCCCTACCACGAACCAAGTTTTTATCTATTAGTTCTTTACCACGTGTATACAGGTAAATTAAATAAGCGAAACGAGATCTACATGCTAAATTTGATGCATATCGTAAGAAACGTTTCCGATATATCAAATGACCGAGCTTCAAAATCACGTCGTCGTCACACGTACACTACACGCGTGATCACATGTACTCGTTTAATGATACACGACTCGTCATTGCGATGGGTGATGACGTTCTGTCACAGGAAGTAGTGCCCCAGTGGAGACGTTGCTACTCACCGCATTTTCGAGGTTAGCGTATCTTCTGTTATCCGAAAAACACGAAACTAATATATATTGCTGGTTTGAAGATATAAGATAAAGATGCATTCTAACATTACCTTCTATATTTCGATCTAGAAAGTAGCTCAGAACATTGCTTACATAATTCAAAGGCAAATAGACATACTGCCCTCATACAAATGAATATATACCTGAATAACCGGGCAACGCCGAGTTTTCAGCTACATATTTATAATATGTATATATAAATTCAGGTGTTTGTCTCTCTATTTCACTCTGCAGCCAGAACTACATATCGCAAACGAGTAATGTTTATATGTGGTAATGAGTTATCAGTATCCCATTGTGCACTATTGTAGTAGAAGTTGATAAAGATAAGGGGGTAGAAGATATGGGAGTTGAAAGTTAACGACTTTTATAAAATTCTACGTGTGGGTGTCAATATTTTCTTCTTAAGCAAAAACTACACAATGGAGACGAACGATCTCTCTGTATTGGTGTAGTACAATGTCTCCCGTTGTACACCGTAGCAGTTCCGTGTTGATAGCTATAACAGGGTGGAAGATTAATGGTTGAAAATTGTCAGCCTATATAAAATTCGTATTGAAGACAAGCAAGGACTTTTGACACTATAATAGCAAAGAGGTTATACACAGGGAAATGTGATGCACACTCTTCAGTTGTTTTTCTGCAACAAGCGTACAAATAAAGAAAAATAAGTGCGTGTTGCTGTTTGAAAAGGAAAACTACCAAGAAAAATGCTAAACCGTAATACAGAAATTTCGTGTTTTCGATCCGTTTGTAAAAGACAGAAAACGGCTTTGAAAAGTGACTCTACAGACCATAGAAACTTGAAATTTGTAGATGTTGTTATCTTACACTGTAGGCATCAGCGATTTTTCGATATTCCCATCCGGAGGCGAGATACAAAACTCCCTAGGACATATTTTCATGTAAAGATTCTAAACCGAGTGAATCGCACCTGAGGTCACCATCCTGTGCGGAAAGACACCTCCGCGAATAGGGTTACCAGACGTCCTCATTTACGCGGACATGTCCCCTTTTTTCGACCCTAAAAATGGTCCGGCCGGGTTTTTAACAAAATGGGGAAATGTGCTCTTTTTTTGCGTTGTGCAACTGCTTCAACTTGGAAGCGCATAAATATAACTCTCTGAACTGTCACAATCACTAACTCCACAGAATTTAACCGTTTTTGAAACAATGTGATTTTTTTTCTCGTTTCTGTGTCGTGCTGCTCTCAAGTCAAGCAACTTCGTAACAATTGAAATAATTGGCATGGCAATTGTTGCAAATACGAGCTTCGAGGCGGCCAATTACAAACATACGTCTGCAACAATGCTAGACAGTGCAATACACACGGTACAATATCAAACTCTCTTCCTCCCCCCTTTCTCTGGTCGGAGTGTTGTGTGACACCCAAAACTAAGACGTTCAGTCTGTCGTGCTGGGACTCGGCAGTTCTGTGTGTTGTCTGTCAACCACACTTATGACTTCAAGATCAAAAGCTAGTGCAATGTTCATTATACATGAGTTAAAACCTTGTTCAAAACTTCATACATATAAGGTCAGATGCCACAGTCACCATTGCCGTTTTACCATTCGCCTGTTTAGGACCAAAGAGACGTAACTACATAAACAGTGTTGTGAAAACATCGATTTAAAGCTCTCGTCCTAAAAACTGAGTAGTATTTCATAATTAATTGCGAACCTGTGTACGGTAAATAAACTTTTTATTTGATTCATTGCTTTTTTCACCTAGGCCTTACACTTTCCATTCACTCACTAGAACCTAGATGCTAATCATGTATATAGTCACGTCGTTCTGATCCGAAATGGGAACATAACTATATCAAGGAACGCTTAGATAATTTTTACAGTTACTTTATTCGTGACGATTTTACAGCCAACAGTACTATGTTTTCCGTAAATGATGCATCCTAAAAACTTTTAGGTGAAAACAGCGGTGATCGTCAAAGTATGGAAAAAATGTTCAGCGCTTAAGACGATAATTACAAGTGGTGAAGTAATGCAATATCAGGGTTTCACTGGTATGTAGTCCTGTAATTTGTTCTACGGGTCTCAACATTTCATGCTTCTTAATTTGTAAGTTGTTGTTATGGTCTTCAGTCCGGAGACTGGTTTGATGCAGCTCTCCACCCTACTCTATCCTGAGAAAGCCTTTTCATCTCATCATAAGAACGGCAACACACATCCACTTGAATCTGCTAACTATACGCGTCTCTTGGTCTCCCTCTGCGATTTTTACCCCACACACTTCCCTCCAATGCTAAATTTACGATTCCCCGATGTCTACGAATGTGTCCTACCAAGCGATCCCTTCTTTTAGTCAGGGTATGCCAAAAATTCCTTTTCTCACCAATTCTGTTCAGTACCTCTTCATTAGTTACGCGATCTACCCACCTAATCTTCAGCATTCTTCTGTAGCACCACATTTCAAAAACCTCTATTCTCTTCTTGTCCGCACTGTTTATCGTCCACGTTTCACTCCCGTACAAGGCAACACTCCACACAAATGCCTTCAGAAAAGACTTCCTTACACTTAAATTAATATTCGATATTAGCAAATTTCTCTTTTTCAAAACTGTTTTTCTTCCCATTGCCATTCTGCATTTTATATCCTCTCTACTGCGACCAACGCATGTTATTTTACTACCCAAGTAACAAAACTCATCTACCACCTTCATTGTTTCGTTACCTAATCTAATTCCTTCAGCATCGCCTGATTTTCTAAGACCGTATTCCATTATTTATGTGTTGCTTTTGTTAATGCTCATTTTATACGCTCTCTTCAACACACTGTCCATTCCATTCAACTGCTCTTCCAGGTCCTTTGCTGTCTCTGACAGAATTACAATGTCACCAGCAAAACGCAATCTTTTTATTTCTTCCCCCTGAACTTTTATCTCTATTCCAAATTTTTCCTTGTTTTCCTTCACCGCCTGCTCGATGTACAAATTGAATAATATCGCAGAAAGGCTACAACCCTGTCTTACTCCCTTCCCAACTGATGCTTCCCTTTCATGCCCTTCGAGTTTAATAACTGCGGTCTGGCTTTTGTACAAGTTGTAAATAACTCTCCCTATATTTTACCCTTGCTGACTTCAGAATTTGAAAGAGTGTATTCCAGTCAACATTGTGAAATGCTTTCTCCAAATCTACAAAAGCTAAAAATGTAGGTTTGCCTTTCCTTAATCTATCTTCTAAGATAAGACGTAAAGTGAGTATTGCATCCCGGGTTCCTATGTTTTTTTGTAATTTTTTTGTAATAATTTGTAAGAATATGAACAAATTTCGTAAGATGTGTAAGTTATATTACAAACAATTCTCTGATAATACAGTGGAGACATCAGTAGTACTTGACTTGTCAATACGAGAGAGAGAGAGATTCTTTTATGAATCTAGAAATGTCCTCTTTTCTGCAGACGGACATCTGGTAACACACACACGTAGAATTTTATATACACTGATAACTTTCCATCCAGTTTTATCAATATCAACCCTCAAGCAACAATGCAACCAATAAAACCATTTTCAAAGAGTAAATATAATTTTCAAAGAGTAATTATTATTCCGCATTTCGCGTTATCTTCTTCAAATTACTAAATATCTATCAGATCGCTATAAAACCGTGCCTAAAATCTTCCTGAAGTATAAATTAGTAACTGTACAAATATTTAAGTCTCTGCGTCTTGTTGTTCGGACGTGATAAGCGTACACCGAACAGACACTCACATTAATATAGATAGATAAATAGCTATCCGATCGCCATAAAACCGTGCCTAAAGCCTTCCGCGGGTAGACATTAGTAACTGTACAAATTATTAGCTCTTTATGTCTTGTGGTTCAGACGTGATAAAGTACATCGGACAGACATTCACATTTATAGATAAAGATTACACGATACCCTGTCTTTAAGGAGCTGAATGTGATAGAACCGCTGGTATCGGGAGGTTTCATGAAGGGTGGTATGAATTACGATTACATAGCTGGTATCACTACTGTATCCAGCGTGGAATCAACTCCATCCAGAGCGAACAAGGCCTCATTGCTGGAATGTCGAGACGTGTCGCGAAGGTAGTTTGTCAAATGGTCTGCCTGATCAGTGTCTGTTAGATAATTTCTAGGTAATTAACAAGGAAGCAAATTTACGTAATCTCTAGGACACATTTACATGTAAAGATTCTAAACCGAGAGAATCGCACCTGAGGTCACCATCCAGTGCGGAAAGACACCTCCGCGGAGAACGTCGCTGAAGGAGACACCTGCCCCCTCGGAGCCTCTAGAGACGATACTTCCCGATCCAACCCTCCTTCCCCCAACCTCCTCCTTCGTCTCCCACACAGAACTCCTTAATGAGGGTGAACGGAGCTGCACGAAGGCAAGAAATTCGCCTCTCGCCAATTTGCAAGCAAACTGCATAAATCCTCGCGCGCAGTGGCATCGGCGCCTGGAACTCGGGGATGGGGGGGAGGGAGTGGGGAGGGGGAGTGGGCGGTGAGGGGGTTGGTTGGGGGGGGGGGTTGGAAGGAAACGCTCGCGCCCCGGCGGTTAAGTTGGCGGAATAGGGCGGCTAAGTCCCGGGCCTGAAAATTCGATAGTATTAGCGAACGGCAGGAATTTGCGACCTGCCGCGGTAATCAGTTAAATCCCCGGGCCCAAACACGCGGGCCTCTGTTTGCAGTACAGCCGTCGCCGTCGCGGGGCTCGCAAATTTCTTGCGCCGCCAGCCGGGGGATTGTTGCGGAGAAGAATGGCGCCGCGCCGCGCCGCGCGGGTTAGGTTGGCATCCCTGGAGTGGAGTGGGGGGATTCCCCGGCGGGCGGGCGGGGATGCACCTCGCCGGCGGGAATCCCCCGCGCCCTGTCGCGGATGAATATGCATCGCGCCTCCTAAGTAAATAAGCCGCGCTGAGCCGCCGGCCCGTCCCTCAACGATTGCGGCACCTTCATCCCTCTCCTTCAACACCCCCTTCCACCCCCCACCCTCCAGTCGTACCCCTACAGCCTACTTTCGCGGCCCTTAGTTTGCAGCTAGCTTTGCACAGGTTTTTCTGCGGGTAAAATATAACGAGGGAAGCGATAAATATCCCGTCGCGGTACTTCTCTCTCTCTCTTTCTCTCTCCAGGCGAAGGCGGATAAAGAAGGGCGAAAAAATGCACAGAAATGCAAAAACGCTGGACGGTACTGCGTCTCTGCGAGTCCAAACTGGGTTTTCTGCCACGAATATATACATATATCTGTTCGCAGACTGCTGTGAATGCGGGCGTTCTCCAATAGGTCACTGACCTACTGCCGCACCGAGTCTCATTCATTAGCAGTAAAAGAAGAGAAAAAAACAATTTATCCTGGTGGCTTTACTAATGGGTAATCTATGCGGCAGAGTGAGAATATTATCAATCGTCCGTTTGCAGTGGTCTGCAGCTGTGGTTAATATTCACAGAAACATAAATCGCAAACTTAGAAATTTGCTGCATTTCTAGACTATCGATCTGTAACACATGAAAATTTGTATCCTTTGGTGAGGCGAGTGTCAACAGCCGTAATCTATGAAATGTACAATATTTTATCGCAATTGGACGAACGGTACAGATAGCCTACAGGAAAAAAATTGTTCCTCTTTTCCGGACAACTTTTCCATATTTTATCGCCGTTTAAACCCTCCCTTGACTTATTTCAAGACTAAAATTAGCCAAATTGGTTCTACCGTTCTCGAGTTGTAGCGAGACTAACGAACAGCAAAATGTTGCCTACCAGCATCAACCAATTTTCTCAGTGATCTAGTCAATCTTCCTATCTATTTTTCCTTTCGTATTATCGGGAGTCAAACTGATACCTGTAATCTATATCTATAAATGTCAATGTCTGTTCGGTGTACGTTTATCACGTCTGAACCACAAGACTTAAAGAGCTAAAAATTTCTACAGTTAGTAATTTATACCTGAGGAAAGTTCTAGGCGCGGTTTTATAGTGATCTGATAGATATTTAGTAATTTGAAGAATATAACGCGAAATGCGGAACAATAATTACTCTTTGACAATTATATTTACTCTTTGAAAATAGTTTTATTTGTTGCAGTGTTGCTGGAGCGTTGATAATGATATAAGGCTGGAGGTGTGCAAAGTTATCGGTGTATATAAAACTCTACGTGTATGTGTGTGTGTGTGTGTGTGTGTGTGTGTGTGGGTGGGTGGGTGTTAATATTTCGCTCTGCAACGAAAACTACAGAACGCAAACGAATGGTCTGTGTGTAATTGTTGTCCGAAGTCTCCCGTTGTACACCATAGCAGTTCCATGCCGATAGCTATAAGGGGGTGGAAGATATGGTGGTTGAAAGTCGTCAAATCATAAAAAAAATTCGGACCGAAGGCCAGCTATGACGTTTGGGACTCTATAGCAAGGAGGTTACATACAGCGAAACGTGATGCCACAGACGACATCTTTGGTCTGTGCGTGTTACAATGTCTTCAACTGTTTCTCTGTAAGGATAATCATACGAATAAGGAAATATAAGAATAATAAATAAAACAATAAAAAAGAAATTTATTTTAATACATCTCTTTAAAAAAAATCTATTTGACGTTTCGTGCATTACATCAAGTGATCGATCTGTGCTATTATTACAATCATTATTGTTGAATTTCGTGATTGGATTCTTCGAAACGAGTGAATTTTTACGTGTGATTTGATCTACCAACACGCGAGCGGAGTTGTGTGTTTAAGCTAGTATATTTCATACAATGCATTTTTAAAAACCATCAGCTGTTTATTCAAATCCTTATATATCTACCAGTTTCGGTCAATAGACCATCTTCATGGATAAAAAAAGTGTAAAAACTGAATGGTAAAATGCATCAAATAAAATACATCTAGCTGAGACAAACAGGAGTAAGTATAACTAAAAGTGTTAAAAATACAGTGGTCATCTTAGATAAAAAGTCGAACACAACATAAAAAATAAGAACAGACTATGAATTTTTATTCACAGTCTGTTCCTATTTTTTATGTTGTGTTTGATGTATTGTATTTGAAGCATTTTACCATTCAGTTTTAATACCTTTTTATCCTTGAAGATGGTCTATTGACCGAAACTGGTAGATATATAAGATTTTGAATAAACAGCTGATGGTTTAAAAAAATGCATTTTATGAAAATTTGTGTCGGTCTGAGACTCGATCCCGGGTCTCCCGGTTCTCGCCAGCACGAACGCCTTAAACTCTAGGCCACCCGTGCAAGTGGGAGACCCGTGTTTGAATCCCGGTCGGACACAGATTTTCATATGTTACAGATCGACAGTCCTTCTAAAGAAGTGCATCGGATGTCGGAAAATTTCGCAATTTGCGCTTTATGTATGGTAAGTACGAGAATAGTCACTGTCATGAAGTCAGTAGTTTCTTCTTTTTCCTAATGGGAAAAAGAACCTACAAACTTCAGGACAGTGACATTTCCTGTAAACAAATTTCAAGTTTCTCAAGGGGGGGGGGGGGAATACTATTTTTCCTTAAGATTACTTCAAATTTGTTGGTAAAACTCTTCTGGGTATTGGACTGCATCGTCAATATATCAAATGTTTCACTGACGTTTCGGCCACTATTGCAAGCGGCCATCTTCTGGGTGTTACATCAGCAGTAAACTTAACACCCAGAAGATGGCTCTTGCAATAGTGACCGAAACGTCAGTGAAACATTTGATATATTGACGATGCGGTCCAATACCCAGAAGAGTTTTATCAAAAATGACAACGGCCGCGGAAGCCTTTGTTTACATTACTTCAAATTTGTTTATAGGAAATGGATTTCCCACTACGTTAAAACGGATTTGCATAGCTGTCTTTTGTTTACTATTCACTGTTCTTAATTTACTATACACAACTTCAGCGGTAACCTATAATTCGGGGTGAATTTTTTTCTCTCTGCATTTCTGTATGTAACTTAGAGATGCAGTTATGAATGTAATTTAGTTCCATTAATGGAGAAAAGGGGATTTTCTTTCCAAAGGGTTCTGGTTCGTAGTGAGTACGAATTAGCGAGTATTAGGTGTCTGAAGGTGAAGTATGAGGCCATAAAAATGGTGGTTTGACGGTGATATACGATGGTTGGAACGTATATAGTGGCAACACTGCTGTGGAGACACTGTGCAATGGAGTCTACTATTGTCGCTGATAGCACACGTTGTTGACATACCTACCTTACCTCCGAGCAAATGGACTCTCCCATCCCACGTCACCGGCGTGCGCACAATAGAAGGAAACAGAGCTACTTGTGAACGAGCGGTCCAAAGTTTACCACTCTACAGCCAGAGACTAAGTTCTGCAGTCACAGTACCGTATATTTTCTAAGTCCACACATGCCTATCTCTTCACATCACAAGTTCGTAAGGCGGCTTCAGACCGCCCAGCGTCACAACCTTTCACCACCACGTCCAAGTTAAGAGTCCCTTCCCAAGCGTTCGAAAAGAGTGCTCTACCTGCTCCCAAAATTGTATTCTTCCGCGCATCCTAACGCCTCATCTTTAAAATACAGTTTCCCTTCAAAGTATTATACATTTGAATATCACAGAATTAAATGCTTTGACCACCTCCCTACAAATGTTGTTTACATTTAACAATCAAATACATATTTAACAATAATAAAACACGGTTGAGACTGAAGCTCTTTGCTCAGGTAGTGTCTCACTGTCCCAATATACTGCCGCCGTCGAAAAATAGTTACATTACTAAGAATAATAATAAATATAATAAAATACCTATATAAATGTAATACGCTTTGCTGGATTCATGTTTTATGTTTCTCTGGTAGAATCTATGTTCTGACACAAGAATATTACTACCTCAACGAAAAGCAGAACAAGAGAGTAAAATGAAGTTTATTGAAAGAATACGGAAATAATGTAGCAGGTTGGGTAGCTGTTTAGGGCATAGAAGCTGACATACATAACTCACCCCTATGAACAGAGACAACGAGCCATAAATCTTTTACTATCCTGAGTTACGTATTGCCCAAGTTATTGGTGAGAATCGATAGGAAGGTCACCGCTCCATTCGCACCCTCAACAGAACAGGCTCTGCTAACGGTATACTCCGCCTTCCACATCGCTGGCAACGGGTTCTACGCAACGC
Organism: Locusta migratoria; assembly: GCA_026315105.1. NCBI lineage: Eukaryota > Metazoa > Arthropoda > Insecta > Orthoptera > Acrididae > Locusta > Locusta migratoria. Next base: position 75,611,411 of record CM048754.1, on the reverse strand, counting down.
TGGTGTAAACGTTTAACACTTTTGTATCGGTTGAGAATAAATATTTGCTACTACTTAAGTTCCAGCCGACGTAATGCATAGGAGAATCCTGAATGTGTTGTGGAGGGAGACATGCTTTAATACAGCATGCAATAGCATGAGGTCCCGTGTTCGAATCAGGCAGAAATTTTAATTTAATGCCTGTCCTTCTGTACAATATCTTTCACTAAAATTGACATCCAAACCCAGCCTAACTTTGCCATCGATAGTTTTGACGATCGCAAATGTCGCAATGAGATGGCCTATACCAAGGTCCGTAAACCGCGTCTCATGACCCACGTGCATCTATCTGGCCATTCCAGTGCAGTTCTATGACGAATCTACACCAACTGTGGCCAAGCTCTACGGTCGCGATGAGGCTGTAAAGTGGCACGTATGAGGAGCATTGGTTGTTTCTGCATTGCAGTTTATTTTAAATGTCTGTTCGACGAAAGGCAGGGAAACGGAAGTTCCCGTATACTCAGTTTACATACCACGTCATCAAAAATCACATGAACTGTTCTATGTTCAGACCGGTCCTTAACGTTTGGCGGCAGTTGTTACTGCCATTGAATGGTTCTTGTTGGCGTAGTGTCACAGGCTGTGCACAGGAAAGTACATACGACACACGGTAGTCAAGGCTGCCAGTTGTCAAATGTGTTTAGTGATCGGAGCGAGAAACGCGCGATTGACGAAATTACCTACTCAGTGCAGTAAGCTACTTGTATCTTTCAACTAGCCGCCAATCTTACAATATTTATACTACACTACTGGCCATTAAAAATCCTACACCAAGAAGGAACGCGGATGATAAACGGGTATTCATTGGACAAATGTACTAGAATTGACATGTGATTACATTTTCACGCAATTTGGGTGCATAGATCCTGAGAAATCAGTACCCAGACAACCACCTCTGGCCGCAATAACGGCCTTCATACGCTTGGGCATCGAGACAAACAGAGGTTGGATAGCGTGTGCAGGTACAGATGCCCACGCAGCTTCAACACGATACCTCAGTTCATCAAGAGTAGTGATTGGCGTATTGTGACGAGCCAGTTGCTCGGCCACCATTGACCAGACGTTTTCAATTGGTGCTAGATCTGAAGAATGTGCTGGCCAGGGCAGCAGTCGAACATTTTCCGTATCCAGAAAGGCCCGTACAGGACCTGCAACATGCGGTCGTGCATTATCCTGCTGAAACGTAGGGTTTCGCAGGGATCGAATGAAGGGTAGATCCACGGATCGTAGCACATCTAAAATGTAAGGGCTACTGTTCTAAGTGTCGTCGATGCGAACAAGAGGTGACCGAGACGTGTAACCAGTGGCACTCCATACCACACGCCGGGTGATATGCCAGTATGGCGATGATGAATACACGCTTTCAATGTGCGTTCACCGCGATGTCGCCAAACACGGATGCGACCATCATGATGCTGTAAACAGGACCTGGATTCATTTGAAAAAATGACGTTTTGCCATTCGTGCACCCAGGTTCGTCGTTGCGTACACCATCGCAGACGCTCCTGTCTTTGATGCAGTGTCAAGGGTAACCGCAGCCATTGTCTCCGAGCTGATAGTCCATGCTGCTGCAAGCGTCGTCGAACTGTTCGGGCAGATGGTTGTTGTCTTGCAAACGTCCCCATATGTTGACTCAGGGATCGAGACGTGGCTGCACGATCCGTTACTTCCATGCGGATAAGATGCCTGTAATATCGACTGCTAGTGATACGAGGCCGTTGGGATCCAGCAAGGCGTTCCGTATTGCCCTCCTGAACCCGACGATTCCATATTCTGCTAACAGTCAATGGATCGCGGCCAACGCGAGCAGCAATGTCGCGATACGGTAAACCGCATTCGCGATAGGCTACAATCCGACCTTTATCAAAGTCGGAAACGTGATGGTACGCAATTCTCCTCCTTACACGAGGCATCACAATAACGTTTCACCAGGCAACGCCGGTCAACTGCTTTTTGTGTATGAGAAATCGGTAGGAAACTTTCCTCGTGTCAGCACGTTGTAGGTGGATGCTCTCAAAAGCTAATCATTTGCATATCACAGCATCTTCTTCCTGTCAGTTAAATTTCGCGTCTGTAGCACGTCATCTTTGTGGTGTAGCACTTGTAATGGCCAGAAGTGTATTAATTTAATGAACTGTATAACATTGCTACAGAGTTTTTAATTTTGGATTATGAATTTTACGTGCTACATGTGGTAGATCTCCACATTGTTTTAGTGTGAATTACCCACAATTTCAAACTTTTTTTTGAAAGTATTGTATCAGTGATTTGCTTCTGCATGAGTCGTATATAATACTACTTCTTGTGTATTTACATCAGCCGATCTGGGATTATTTCCCGATTCTTTTAGATGCATTAAAATTATTTTTAATTTTTAAATGAGGGGAGACCTCTAAGACGTCCCAGGAAACTATCTCGATTATGAAAGTGCTTCGATGAACCGTCTCAAAGACACTTAACCTTTTAATACATGACTTATTTATTTGAAGCAATAAAAGCTACCACGATCAATGTATAGTGCGTGTACAATGAGAAAAATATTGAAAAAAATGTCTTAAAATTGTTAACGACTACTAGCAAGAAAACGTTCATAGCTGGTCAGATGTATAGTACTTCCAAGCTGTATTCGTTGCAGTAAATGTCACTATTATGGCTCTCATATTTCCAGAAAGTAACTCATAATGCAACCGTAGCATATGATTGACTACTTTTACATAACAAAGGAGGAATACTAATGTAAACAAATGCGCATGTTAGGAATAACTCAATGAAGCCAACTATCGAAATGATTCAGTAGCACCCTGCAATTTATAATTTGTAGGATAAGCTACTAGCATATGTTACACTGTGTATGCAAGTAGATACACATGAATTTGTGGTAAAATGTTGATAAAGTTTGAGAGGTAATGGAAAAAATACGATATGTAGGTGATCAGCTACGTATCATGTAAATGTCATTTGCAGAGTAAATATATAGATGTAGATTTTGCGGACCATGTCCGATACGCTTTGTCACTTACTAGAGGTAGCTGCAATGAAGTCTTTTTCTCTACTTTGGATCCTTTCTGTCTCCTCTACCAAGATTACCAAGAGGGGTGGCGCAGTGGTGGCAAACTGGACTAGCAATCGGAAGGATGGTGGTTCAAACCCATCCCTGGCCATCCCGATTTAGGTTTTCCGTGATTCCACTAAATACCTCCAAGCAAATGTAGGCGTGGTTCCTTGGAAAGGCCATGTCCGATTTCATTTCCCATATCGGAGGGAGGCATACAACATCGAAACAGGATCTTGCCTAGTAATACACTGTGTGTTCAGTCTTACGACTGAAGACTGCGGTACACGTTCCATGGAGATACCCTCACTTCCGAATCACTGTGCCAATTCGTGGTTGGGTAGAAAGATGCGTTGAATAGCTAAGCATAGCGATAAGGAGCGTTAGCTACCTCTACATCTAGATAGATACTCTGCAAATCACATTTAAGTGCGTGGCAGAGGGTTCATTAACCACTTCCATAACTTTTCTCTACCGTTCCATTCTCTAATAGCGCGCGGGAAGAAAGAACACCCGAATCGTTCCGTTTTCGATCTGATTTCTCTTATTTTATTGGGATTGTCATGTCTTCCTAAGTAGGTGGGTGCTAGAAAAACATTTTCACAGTCAGAAGTAAAAGTCGGTGATTGAAACTTGGCAAACAGATCACACCGCAATGAATAACGTCTTTCTTTTAATGATTTCCACCCCAATTCGTGCAACATTTCCGTGACGCTTTCCCACCGGTAACGTGATAAAACAAAACGGGCTGCCCTTCTCTGAACCTTCTCAATGTCTTCCGTCAGTCCCACCTGGTGAGGGTCCCACAAGGGGCAACAGTACTCCAGGAGAGGACGCACAAGTGTGATGTAGGCAGTCTCTTTGGTGGAGCTGGTGCAAGTTCGAAGCGTTCTGCCAAAACCTTTGGTTCGCCTTCCCCACAATATTTTCTATGTGTTCTATCCAGTCTAAGTTGTTCGTAATTGTAACTCCTAGGTATTTGGTAGAATTTACGACCGTAAGGTTTGACTGATTTATCGCGTAACTGAAGTTCAGCGGATTTCTTTTAGTGGTCATGTGTATTACTTCACACCTTTCATTATTCAGTGTTAATTGCCAATTTTCGCACCATGTAGAAATTTTTTTCTAAATCGCTTTGCGGTTGCTTTTGATCCTCTGTTGACTTAGCTAACCGATAAACGACTGCATCATTCGCGAACAGTCTAAGGGAGCTATTCAGATTGTCTCCTAAATCGTTTATAAATACAAGGAAGAGTAGGGGAGCTATAACGCTTCCCTGGCTAACGCCAGATATCACTTCTGTTTTACTCGATGACTTACCGTCAATTACAACGAACTGTGTCCTTTCCGATAGGAAATCGTGAATCCAATCGCGCAATTGGGGAGATATTCCATAAGCACGCAATTTCATTAGCACAATTCCAGTCCCGTGACTTCGGTCGCCTCAGCGTATCGCAGGCTGCGGCGCTGATGCGGTGACGCGGTTGCGGCGTTTCGGCCGTGGCTGGCGGCGCCATCGTCACGTCTCGGGAGTGTTTCGCAGTGGCGGCCCGCGAGCAGAATTCTTCTGGCGCGCAGCTGCGCGGCCGTGGCTTAGGGCGGCCATTCGTCTGGATCCCGCCGCCTCCGCCGCGCTAAGCCGCACTAAATTTTCTGCTCCTCCCCCCCTCCCCCCCTCTGCACTCTTCGCGAGAGCCCCTCCCCCCTCCCCTCCCTCCCCCCTCCACCCCCCACTCCACAGGCCGGCGTCCCGACGCCCCCGGGCCGTCGCAATGCTGAGGCGCTCCACCGCCTCCCACGCGACCGCCGAATTGGCACAGTGGTTCACCAGTGACGTCATACGCGTGTAAACGTGAGGCACTCGTCACTCTGAAGAGCTGGTGCTTCAGATGACTGGGGGTTCGCTTCTTTCAGTGCAGGATGTTGATAGTGCCGCCTCCCCCCCCCCCCCCCCCACCCGAACCCCCAAGAAGCGTCGATGATTAGTCGCCCGGACCCCTTTCGAAATATCTTATCTTCTTCTTTCTTATATCTTCTATATATAAAAGGAAATGTCCCGATTGAGTGACTGACTGACTAATCGTCACCCATCCCAAACCACTGAAGATAGAAACTTGAAATTTGTGGACGGTGTTGATCTTACTCTGTAGGCGTCATTTAAGAAGCGATTTTGCGACATTCCGTCCGTAAGGGGGTGAAATAGGGGATGAAACGTTTTTTTCTCTCTTTTTTTTTTTTAAAATACGTACCTATTTAGGAAATTTTGAAGCTAGAACTACAAAATTTCGGATTTTTAATTCAGGGTTCGAATTTAAAAGAACCATGTTTCGGCATTTTTTTGAAATTCGGAAAATAAGGGGGTAAAATAGGCCACGCAAAAAATTGATTTTCAAAAATATGTTGCTATAAGTCAAATTTTAAGCTACAACAACGAAACTTTGGATATGGAATCTTGGTCAGGATTAAAAATCCATGATTTTTAGTATTTTTGGAAATTCAATAAGTGAGAGGGTTAAATAGAGTATCAAAAATTCTTTTTGAAAGACCGCTGCTATTGATACAATTTTGAAGCTAGAGCTGCAAAAATTGATATTTGTATAGTTGGTTAGACGTTCAGAAATACGTGTTTCGGTATTTTTGGTAATTAAACCATCAACGGGGTTAAATTGGAGAGGGGGTGTCTTTCGAAAATATGTTCCTACTTAGGCAATTTTGAAATTAGAACTTCAAATTTTCGGATTTGGATTCGGGGTTCGAATTTTAACGACACGTGTTTCGGCAGTTTTTGAAATTCAACCAATAAGAAGGTAAAATAGAGAACGCAAAAAATTGATTTTCAAAAATATGGTGCTGTTAACTCAAATTTCAAGCTATAACTACGAAACTTAAGATATGGATTCTTCATCAGGATTAAAAAGAAACAACTGGTGCAGACCAACCAGCCTACGCATGCGAAGCAGCGGGGGTTCAGCTAGTCATTATATAAATTGTGGCACAGATTACTAATTTATTCGTACAAGAAGGTCAATGAAAGTTACATAATTCGGAAGATTGTTTGTCGTAGATTTCACGAATATAAATATTATGTGTGCATTTAGCCATTAAAAGTGGTAAAAGGAAGTCGAAATTTTCCTATCTACAGCTTGGACCAAGTTCTACATTCTTCAAAAATCAGCTCACTGATTGGCTATTCGCCTCGACCAAAGACGCTGTAATGCAGCGCATCTGCAGTATTAAAATAAGTGAATATCGAAACATGGAGTGCTCCCAACTCACTTTCTTGTGCCGTTCAAATGCTTCATTTTCGCTGTGACTAAGAGTGGTTAAAGGAAATTGATGTTTTCATATGAATGCCGATATAAAAGATGATGCGCCGGGAGAGGCATCTAACGGTGCTGGGGTGGAACTACGAAGTCGACATGTTGTCAGCTCTGGAATTCTGAATATCGCAGTATCGAAATAACATTATTTCTTGGCGTTGTATAAATATACGAACACCGAAATTGTAGTTCCATTTCAAATATTAGGCTAATGAAAGTTATATAATTCAAAAATGGCATGATAAGTATATACTTCCGATTTTATTTGTTGCATTTTCCTTAACACGTAAAAGATACCGTTTTGTACCTCCCAGTGCCGGTTTAAATTTTACCAAATATCCCAGCGGCCTCCTATGATAATGTTGGCAACAGATAACGAATAGTGAGAATCCTGTGAGTCTTCATTTTAGCCAATTGCTTGACAACGCTGATGTTTTCTCATGGAATCTTCGCTTAACGAGGGCAATTATTTTTACTGAGCGGTCGAGGGTACATACAAGAACCTGTCAACCATAAATCAGGAACAGCATTATATGTGTACTTCATGGTCTGTACGATACACTAATCGAGTCATTCTCTGTGGTTCGAACAAATGGGCAAAGATTTTCTATCGTGTTGTTGCTGTTGCCAACATAATCACGCGAGGCCGCTTACATGATACGTAAAATTTTACCCCCCCCCCCCCGTGACCATTGTAAACACAATTGGTCGATTTTCGACCACAGGCAATACTATTAAATATGAATCAGCTGACAGGACTGCCTTACCGTTTTCGTTAAAAGATCTTCAGAACATCATACCTCGGCGTCGGCCTAGCAAGCTTCGTTATTTCACACTTCCAATCTTAAAGCTGAGCAATTTCTATCTAAAAGATACTGAACGTTGGTCATTGATAATAAACACCAAGAACATATGAATGTGCACACGAGTATTAAGGGAAAGCAGTCAAGAATCCGAAGATTGGTTTGAACACCACAGTGCTTTACTAGGCATGGCCCTGTTTGGAGGTGGTATGCCGTTGCCTTCCTCCGACCTTTCGAACTGACTTACCCAGCCAGTTATAGGGGGACCTACAGTTTAACGTGGGTTCCTAACCACGGTGCTACTCGGTATTTTTCACATGAGCAGTACTGCCAGCGGTGAAAAAAGTGGAAAGTGACATATAAAAATCCTAGGACCTGGAGGGGATCGAACCCGCGACCTTTGGATTTGTAGTCTGGCACTCTACCACTGTGCAACCGAGGCACACGAGTATTAAATCACAGTAAGTAAATGAATTCACTTTTAAGAAACTGTAACAAAACGAATGAGCTACGATGAAGAGGCAAGCTACCTTCTGGTCACGTCACACTGTACGCAGCACCCCCTCCTAACCTTACGCATGCGCAAAGGCTGCTCTCCCCCACATATTTTCAAACAGCTAAACATTTGTTACAACGAAGACTATAAATGTCATTTACCCTCAAAATCGCGACACATTTGCCAAAATGTTCAAAATACCGGGTGATCAAAAAAGTCATTATACATTTGAAAATTTAATAAATAACGGAATGATGTAGATAGAGAGGTAAATACTGACACACATGCTTGGCGTTGTATTAGAACAAAAAAAATAAATAAAATTAAAAAAAAAAAGTGAAAAAAAATGTCGACAGATGGCGCTTCATCTGATCAGAAAAGCAATAATTAGCATAACAAATTGAGACAAAGCAAAGATGATGTTCTTTACAGTAAATGCTCAGTATGTTCACCACCATTCCTCAACAACAGCTGTAGTCGAGGAATAATGTTGTGAACAGCACTGAAAAGCATGTCCGGACTTATGGTGAGGCATTGACGTCGGATGTTGTCTTTCAGCATCCCTAGAGATGTCGGTCGATCACGATACACTTGCGACTTCAGGTAACCCCAAAGCCAATAATCGCACGGACGGAGGTCTGGGGACCTGGGAGGCCAAGCATGACGAAAGTGGCGGATGAGCACACGATCATCACCAAACGACGCGCGCAAGAGATCTTTCTCGCGTCTAGCAATACTTCTTTTTTTTTATTCTGTTCTAATAAATTCGCACGTCATTGCAAGCATGTGTGTCAATTTTTACATATCTACATTATTCCGTGAATTATTAATTTATAATGACTTTTTGGTCACCCGGTGTATTAGAGTTTTCACTATAACAGCATAGGAATTGTTTATGGCAGGCCTACAAACTTAACCTTCGTTTAAACGTGGATAGACTTCGCTTCCCATTTTTGCCGCCCACTGACACACACACACACACACACACACACACACAAATTCAGTAAGTTCTTCCTCTCTAAGAAGTTGTAACACTCAAAGAGGAATTAAAGTTCCTGTAACGAATAGGTTCACGTGCTGAAGAGCCAGGAGTCGTACACTAATTTCATAAAGCTTTTGCCTTCATAAGATTCAGTTGAATAAAATTTCATGAATTACAGCATGAGTTTCTAAAGTTTGTTACCCTTCTTTTTTTTTCAAACAACCAACGATAATATCTAAATGAACATCTCGCAACTGTCAATCTCTATTATAGTTCGCACAAACGTAAAGTTCCGCTAAAGTCAATTAATGTCACAGAAAGATCTCGGGAAAATGCTAATCGTGGCAATAACTGCAATAAATCAAAATCAGTTCAATCTAAACTGTCTACATATTTCAATAAGAATACGCGTGTCTTAATACAATTCATCAAACATGCACATTTATTAATAAAAACGATCCCTATAGCTTGACATGACACTGACAACTAGGCCAGCAATCACATCTTTGCTTCCGGCGTAGAGGACTCTGCTGACCGCGTCGTGACACTCTCGAAGAGACATAAAACACAAGAAACAAATACAAACTTTTAAGTACATAAACTGTCGAAATGTTTAAATATTTCGAATTCGTAAAATTAGGGCCGTCAAAATTAACCTTTGGTGTTTGTTTTTCGGACATGTCTTAAAAGAACAGACACCATATCAAGAAAAGTAAAATAAGTGTCCGGCCCATATATCAACAGGGAATATATACCGAAGTCGCATCCAGAATATAGCTGTTGGTTTTTCTCCTCCATCTCCAATGTTGAATAGTTTGAAGAGTCATACACAATTAATATCGTAAGGAAGGAAAGGGAAGAAACAAACGTAAGCCATTTTTGAACCAGAGACTGCTAATATACAAATAAGGCACCGTAGAAAATGGCTTAAATTTTGTCAACATATTCTGTAAATATCTATACGAAGACGGCGTAATATCGATTTCAGAGATTTTTTATCCTTTTAAGATACACCTGAAAAAAAAAAGAAAAAAAAAGATTAATTTTTGCGTAGGCCTATGTCATAGCTTGATATCTTCGCCCGTTGAAGGATGGATTTTATTTTTCTTATTATTACCAATCATTGAACAGCATGAAAAAAAAGTATTGCAATATATTTCGAAGAGCAGAGTAATTTAAAAAAAAAAAAACATTGTATATACAAGGCTATTCAAAAAGTAGGAACAGATTTCAAATATCTATATCTTCCAAACTGCAAGAGATAAAATCATAATTCGAATATTCCTGGACCGACAACAGTGTAAAGTTGAGGACATGAGCCGCAGTGGAGTAGCCGAGCGGTCTAAGGCGCTCGCTGTGAAGCGCGGTTGCTCGCCGTCGGGGGTTCGAGTTCTCCCTGTGGCATGGGTGTGTGGTTTGCTCATAGGTTAGTTACCTTAGTTTAAGCAGTTTGTAAGGTACGCAATTTGGTCCGATTTGAAATATTTGAGGACATGAAGACTTATGTATGCTGCGCCATATCTCTTAACAAAGTTTATGGAACTTTCCTGTTATGGGAGAAACTGTGAAATGATCAACCAATCAAAAAATGGTTAACATTGGTTGTTTCATCAACTTAAAGAGGATTCAGGTGGCTTCATGTTCATGCAAGGTGGTTCCCTGCCTCATTTCTGTACCAACATGCAACATTTTCTGAATGACACAATTCCAGGGTGTTGGAATGGATGACGAGCAGCAGAAGATCTACTTCATCAACCACGGCCTCACACGTTTCCGGACCTCACACCTTGTGACTTTTATCTGTGGGGTTACGTAAAAGACTGTCTTTCTAATACCACTGTTGCCCTGATAACTTTGAAAGTCTGCCACATCAAATTGTTGAGACTGTCAAATTGATAACGAGAAACTAGTTGCTTTGTGTGGCAAGAAAAGAGCCACTGTTTTAATATTTACCATGTCACGCACGGCGCTCATATTGAATGTAAAAAAATATGACCTTTTGTCTTTCCAGAAACGTTGGAATTGTGTGTCTATATTTTATTGTTTGAAACCTTTTCTTTCATTTTGAATAGCCCTGTATTTTTGCTTGGTTGAATTTAGCTCATACATGTACTCGGTATACTGTGTAATCTCGTAACGCACAAGTTGCCCAACAGGTACCGACCGGCCGCCGTGTCATCCTAGGCCCCGAAGGCGTCAATGAGTGCAGAATGGATAGGGGCGTGATCGACGCCCATACGTCCGGGTATTGCGTGTGTTTTCGTGACCGGAACCGCTCCTCCTCAATCCATTAGCTCCTCAATTGGCCTCACAAGGGCTGAGTGCACCACACGCTTGCCAACAGCGCTCTGCAGACGGTGACCCATCTAAGTACAAGCCTAGTCCAACAGTGGTTAACATCAATCGATGTAACTCCATGCTTAATGGAATCGGAACTGTGGCTTGTCCAGTATTAACACCAAAGTATTTACTTCTTCACCAACAGCCGTTGTTTTATTCACGCGATTTTTTCGGTATTACATTGATACCATCTTCAGGCAATGTTATAACATCCATGCAAGTGAATCGTCGAATTGGCCAGAATGGGTCCTGATTCAGGAGCTCGGGAAATATTTGTTGTTGTGGTCTTCAGTCCGGGGACTGGTTTGATGCAGCTCTCCACAATACCCTATCCTGAGCAAGCCTCTTTAACTCCACATAAGAACTACAACCTACATCTGTCTGAATCTGCTTACTGTATCCATTTCTTGGTCTTCCTCTTCGAGTTTTATTCCAACGCTAAATTCACAATTACTTGATGTCTAAGAATGTGTCCTACCAATCGATCCCTTCTTTTAGTCAAGGTATGCCAGAAATTCCTTTTCTCCCCATTCTGTTCAGTACCTCCTCATTAGTTACGCGATCCACCTACCTAATCTTCAGCATTCTTCTGTAGCACCACATTTCAAAAGCCTCAATCCTCTTCCTGTCCGCACTGTTTATCGTCCATGTCGTACTCCCACTCCACAAAAATGCCTTCAGAAAGGACTTCCCTAGGCTTAAATCAATATTCGATATTAACAAATTTCTCTTTTGCAAGAACGCTTTTCTAACCATTGCCATTCTGCATTTTATATCCTCTGTACTGCGACCATCATTTGTTATTTTACTGCCCAAGTAACAAAACTCATCTACCTCCTGTATTGTTTCGTTACCTAATCTAATTCCTTCAGCATCACCCGATTTTCTTTGACTGCACCCCATTACCCTTGTTTTACTCTTGTCAATGTTCATCTTATACGCACGCACCTTTCAACACACTGTCCGTCCGCCTCCGTAGCTCAGCGGTAGCGTCGCTGGCTACCACGCAGGAGGCCCGGATTCGATTCCCGGCAGAGGACTGGGTGCTGTGTGTTGTCCTGATCATCATTATCTCATCATCATTGGCACTTAAGTCGCCCACGCGGCGTCAAATAGAAAGACTTACACTAAGGCAGCCGAACAATCCCGCAAGGGACCTCCCGGCCAAGAAAGCCATACGCTCATTTCATTTCCAGCACACTGTCCATTCCGTTAAGCTGCTGTTCCAGGTCCTTTGCTGTCTCTGACAGAATTACTATGTCGTCGGCAAAACACAATGTTTTTAATTCTTCACCCTCAACTTTAATTCCTTCTCCAAATTTCTCCTTGCGGTATATATGGCCATTTGGATAGTTCACATAGATGGATGTTATTGTGTGGCCTGAAGATAGAATTAATGTAATATCGAAGGAGGTCTCGTGAATAAAACAACATCGACTTATGAGTTTAGGGCTGTTGGTGGATAAGTAAATAATTTGGAAATTGTGCTTAACTTCGGTGATATAGCGGGTACCGGTGTACCAAAAAGTCACGTAGCGGCGTATGAAATGTGGTGAAGGGTGTAAAACAGCACAAAAATATCTCACTCCGCTCTCAAGGTATTGCTTTCTCAGCCCACAGAGTTTGTCCACGTCTGCCAAAGAGGGCTTTGAACACACAAAGTTGACCTCATGTCGGACGGGTGCAAACTACTTAGCTTAACTATGCTAAGGATAACACACGTACATGCTCCCATGCCCGAGGGAAGACTCGTACTGTTGTGTTGCTTCCGTAATTTTACGTTTGGTGATGTAAAGATTTTTATTCAATACCGCATATAGAATTGAATGAATTTCGGAATGTCGGCAGGAATTAATTTTTGATAGATAACTTGCTGTAAACCTGGCGTTGCCCAAGTGTTTGCTTATCCTACACTCTCGTAGTTATCTCCCCATCCACTCCTCTCTCTGCATCCACCTGTTTCTCTCCCATCTCTCTGTTCGTTTCCACCTTTCCCTCTCTAGGCAAAGTTTTCTGCAAGTTACCATCTGTCGTGTACCATACAAACATTTATGCAACCAGTGACCTTCCTCCTTGTTTAAAGGTCATATGTGTAAAATTTTTTAGATTGGAGCAAAAGTATGGACTTTGTAAAATTCCGTAAGTACCCTCCACTATGCACCGAACGAAATTTTATACAGACAGTGACATAGCTCTTTCTTAGCTGACATTTTCTAGCTACAAACTAGATTCATGCCAAATTGCAGCTTCATAGGTGAAGTAATTTTCGAGATCTCGTGTTTAGTCAGTGACTGAGTGAGTGTCCTCTCGCTTTTATATAGATAGAGATTAAGAAAAGGGACTGCTTCATTTTGAATGCAAGAGAATTAAGGAAGACTTTCAGACAAAAACAAATAATAACATGCAAATCTGTCATGCTAACTTTATTTGATGCAAGATCATGCCTGATGCGACAGCTTTACGGCATCTACAGCGAAACTGATGTGAGCAGTAGCGTTTCATCATTTTGTGTGTGTGTGTGGGGGGGGGGGGAGGGGTTCAGTTACAAAACGCTTCATAAGCGTCTTGAATTACATGCATACTTTGTTGCAGGTCCCTAACGACTCCCATTTTGCAATAATTGACGCATAAATCTTCGTATTCCCACGCGCTGGTCTCATTTATGACGTCATATTTCCTTAACTATTTGTTTTTGGGTCAGGAACCTTCGTAAGCGTACGGTGAACAGTTCACCAAAGTTTCATTGCAAACGAATGAATGGTTTATAAATACATAGAGGACATACAGACAAACATTCATATAATATATTATTATTATTATTATTATTGTCGATTATTCCCTTTAAAGAGAGCGATTGAACATGAATAATTATGACTTCTTCTTCTTCCTTCGTTCTTCCCAAATTCTCTTCATGCGTTCACTGTGTTCTCTCTTGCGTTTTTCTGACCACTTTTTTCTGTTCTGTTCTCCGTGTGTTCTTGTTTATGTTTCTTTATAATGTTCTTGAACTGTTCTCTATTGTTTATGTTGTCTTGTGTGATTCCCAGTTCTTTAATATCCTCTTCTGTTTCAGTGATCCACTTCGTCTTGTTTTTGCTCTTGTTTGCTATCTCAAATATTTGCCTTGTGAGCCTGGTTTCATTCATCCTGGTGATATGTCCATAAAGTTTCATCCTTGTCTTTCTGATGGTGTCCGTTATTGTTTCCATGTCTTTGTAAATCTCTCTAGTTGGCCGCTTTATCCAAATTCCTTCCCGAAACACTGAACCATATATTTTCCTCAAAATTTTTCTTTCCTGTTTTTCAATCTCTCTGATCTTCGTATTACCATGAATCACTGTAGATTCTGCAGCATAGAGTGCCTCTAGTAGGACTACTGTGTTGTAATGCCTTAGTTTTGCATTGACAGAGATAGATTTCTTATTGTAATGGTTCCACGTTAGCTTATATGCTCTTTGTAATCTTGAGACCCTTTCTTGATTGGCTATTGAGTTCAGTCCTGATGGTTGGATCATTCTCCTAGATATCTGAAGTGAGAAACTTGTGCCACTTTTCCATACTGAGTTGTGATGGGGAGACTATCTGCAGGCTTGTTTTCCACGTATTGAGTCTTTTCATAAGAGATTTGTAGCCCAGTTTTCTGTGAGATTTCATGAAGCTTCTCCAGTGCGAGTCTCGCTTCTTCTCTGTTTGTTAGAATAGCAAGATCGTCCGCGAAAGCCAGACACTTCACCTTGATTCTCTGCTCCTTTTTAATTCCATATAATATATATATATATATATATATATATATATATATATATATATATATATATATATATATATATATAAAGTCAGACTAGAGTACGAATCATTTAGGCGTTATAAATAGTGGTAGTCATTTTTGAAGTTAAGATAACACCTGAAAGCACCACTACAAAAGAAAGTCGTCGAATAGTTACCTTTACATCCAGAATGAGCTGTAGACATTGCTTTGTGCTGGAACAGGGAATGAAAGTAAACTATCCGCTTTAAATTGATTCTTGATTATCTTACGCTTGGCGTAACAAAATTTCACGATAGCGTTAACTTAATGACACAATAGATGAATACAATCATAAAACATCAGACATCGCTGAATAAAAGCATTAACTGCAGGTTTTGAAAATCAAATCAGTATAAATTTACTGAAGTAAAGTGTTGGGTTTGAGCCAAACTTATACAATCGCGAAACGAATCGTAATAATGACCAAGCATCGATTTATGAATGACCGCATCTGGCTGAAAACAATGACTCGAGACCATTATTGGGAGTAGGTGAAGGTCATCTTGAATTTAAAAAAAAATTGAAATCAAACTGGGGGATTTAGTACAGTAAAAGGTAAAGCATTCAACAATCCGAAGATTGTGCTTTACTAGGCATGGTCCTGTTTGGAGTAGGTATGCCGTTGCCTTCCTCCGACCTTCGGACTGACTTACCCAGCCAGTTATAGGGGGACCTACAGTTTAACGTGGGCTCCGAACCACGGTGCTACTCGGTATTTTTCACATGATCAATACTGCCAGAGGTATCATCTGATACTAAAATTGAATAACCGAATTTGTAGAGGAGAGAATTCTCTACAACTTCGCTCTTTTATGTTTCTTTCATATCTTGCGTCGTTGCAGAGATATTTGCAGAAATAACTGAGTTTGGACGCTGTCTGTCTGCCTGTAACGTGTTCCCACTTTTTAGGTGGAACCGTTCAACCGATCGGCACCAAATTTTACAAACATAATTGTTGGTTACCAGAGACTAGAACCTCGATTTAAAAATATTTCGGATAAGAAATGCCTTAGTAATACAAAAAAAGCCGTTTATAATGTAATTTTAACTGCACATAAAGTGTTCATCTGACGCGAAAATTGAATAACCTAATTTGTATGGGAGAAAATTTCTCTACAACTTTGTTCCCTTATGTTTTTTTTTTTTTTTTTCATATCTCTTATCGTTTGAGAGGTATTTGCAAAAATAACGGAGTTTTGATACCCTCCATTGAATTAACGAAAAGCAGCTGTTCGCAGATGTCACGTGACATTCCTCGCCCAGAACTGTCTCTGGCATACGCCATCTTGCGTTGCGAATTTGATGATTTTCTAATTGTAACTTACACGTTGTCATTTCAAAGCAATGGCGCACTGAAGAATTAACAAAACACGTCGTTCTTCGTACGATAAATGATAATCTGGTGTCTACAAATGTCTTATTAGCATCAGTTAACAACGGCCATCGATAGTATGAAATTAAAGAACGCAACTTCTGTTATCCGAAGCGTAGTAGGCAGTGCGTTGGACTGTGACGCTGAAGGTCAGTGGTTCGGAACCCACCACTACCTAAAACTTTTTCTCTAAAAGGGTTTCAGACACACTTATTAATTAATTTTTTATTATTTAGGTCATTATTTTAGTCCAAAATATTTGCAAAAACTTATAAAACTACAAATCTAAAGTGGGCCGTAAAATACATCAGTGCGATTTTTTTCGTACTGTTAGGTTTTGACTAGATATTCTGAATCTAAGGCAAACACGCTGTACATGAAACATCATAGCAACCAGTCCCATAATTTCCTCCAGCCACCATCCGATCACTGCCAGATACAGTACCAGCATTATTCTGCAAGTCCGCAACATTATTCAAGTCGCCATCCGGAACAGCAGACAGCTGCGGAGCAGCGTTCGCGGATGATTTAGTAATGCGAGACTACGCCTCGCCCGTCCGTCTAGCAAGTCCACCGGCGAGAGAACCGATGCCCGTTCCAGGAGAGATCTTATCTCGCTCGCAGGACGGAATATTCCCTCTTCAGCGCCGGGCGTAATAATTGTTATTTGAGATTAATGCGAAGCCGGCGGACGCGGCCTTCGGAATGTGGCGTTTTGCGCGCGGCGGCCCGGAGTTTTATTTCCAGTTTTTACGCGCGCCAGGCTGGTTTGGTAATGGCGGACTGCCGGCGGATGCCTCCACAACAGGTATCGGCCCCGTGCTATCTCGGATCGACCGCGGGCCGGTTATTTTAATTTCTGCACCGCGGCAGTCGCAGAATATTGCGCGCACACGCGACGGCTGGCTTCGAACCGATGTACCTACGCATCGCGAACAGCGTCGGCGGGACGGATGGGCTAGTCACGCCCGCGAGATTGATGGCGTGTGGCAACTCGTTCGGACGTATGCGAGAGGCTTCGGTCTACACTAATCTCCTTCCTTCTCGTTAATTCTCCCTCCTACCCCATCTCTACTTTTTTTCCTCCTCTTACCCAGCCCTCCATCTCTCTTCCACTTGGATCGGTACAGCATTCATCGACTTGCCGCAGTTTGAAACCTAGAATTGATTCAGATGCTAATTGGATCTTAACATTTGTTCCTGCGTAGCAGATCAAACGACTTTTTTTAACTCATCGCTTCACGATAATAATCGGCATTCTGTATATTTAAAGTAAAGGAAGAAATTGCGGAAAGTCTTGTTGCAATTATAAGCAGCAAATAAATTAATTAATGAACGGAATAAAAATAATTTGGCTGCAAAAACTGTTATTCTAATGACGCGTCTCGCCTGGTTAGGGCACCTTCAGATATCTGACAAAGAAGAAAAATGAACCAGAACTATAAGCTAGATCTGCCAGATCTGCTTTAATACACTACTGGCCATTAAAACTGCTACACCAAAAGAAATGCAGATGATAAACGGGTATTCATTCGACAAATATATTATATTAGAACTGACATATGATTACACTTTCAGGCAATTTGGGTGCATAGATCCTGCGAAATCAGTACCCAAAACAACCACCTCTGGCCGTAATAACGGCCTTGATACGCCTGGGCATTGAGTCACACTGAGCTACAGGTACAGATGCCCATGCAGCCTCAACACGATACCACAGTTCATCGAGAGTAGTGACTGGCGTAGTGCGACGAGCCAGTTGCTCGGCCACCATTGACCAGACGTTTTCAATTGGTGAGAGATCTGGAGAATGTGCTGGCCAGGGCAGCAGTCGAACATTTTCCGTATCCAGAAAGGCCCGTACAGGAACTGCACCATGCAGTCGTCTATTGTCCTGCTGAAATGTAGGGTTTCGTAGGGATCGAATAAAGGGTAGAGCCACGGGTCGAAACACACCTGAAATGTAAGGGCCATTGTTCAAAGTGCCGTCGATGCGAACAAGAGGTGACCGAGACGTGTAACCAATGGCACCCCATACCATCACGTCGGGTGATACGCCAGTATGGCGATGACGAATACACGCTTCCCATGTGCGTTCGCCGCGATGTCGCCAAACACGGTTGCGACCATCATGATTCAGTAAACAGAACCTGGATTCATTTGAAAAAAAATAACGTTTTGCCATTCGTGCACCCAGGTTCGTCGTTGCGTACACCATCGCTGGCGCTCCTGTCTGTAATGCAGCGTCAAGGGTACCGCAGCCATGGTCTCCGAGCTGATAGTCCATGCTGCTCCAAACGCCGTCGAACTGTTTCTGCAGATGGTTGCTGACTTGCAAACGTCCCCGTCTGTTGACTCAAGGATCTAGACGAGGCTTTACGATCCGTTACAGTCATGCGGATAAGATGCCTGTCATCTCGAATGCTAGTGATACGAGGCCGTTATGATCCAGCACGGCGTTCCGTATAGCCCTCCTACACCCACCGACTGCATATTCTGCTGACAGTCATTGGATCGCGACCAACGCGAGCAGCAATGTCGCGATATGGTTAACCACAATCGCGATAGGCTACAATCCGACCTTTATCAATGTCGGAAACGTGATGGTACGCATTTCTCCTCCTTACACGAGACATCGCAACAATGTTTCACCAAGCAACGCCGGTCAACTGCTATTTGTGTATGAGAAACCGGTTGGAAACTTTCTTCATGCCAGGTTGTAGGTGTAGGTTGTAGGTGTCGCTACCGTGTGGATTCTCTGAAAAGTTAATCATTTGCACATCACAGTATCTTCTTCCTGTCGGTTAAATTTCGCGTCTGTAGCACGTCATCTTTGTGGTGTAGCAATTTTAACGGCCAGTAATGTACATATATAATACTCTAACATATCCCCAGAAAAATGGTTAAGCCAATCTGTGTTCCACCAGCTGAATAGGGAGCGTGTCAGGCTTATACAAGAGCAGAGGCACACCGCGACCGCGAAGTTCGTTGACGAAAGAATACGAACTGCGCTCTCCTTCCTAGGACCTTTCACATATAATATAGCCAAATTGTTTCGTAGTACCAATCAATGTACGAAGTGTTTTTTCTCGTGGAACAAATATTCAACAATTTCTACCACACAACGAGCAACCTATCAAACAGCCACACGCAGCTTCGGGTGATTGTGAGATTAAATGTGTAGACAGATTAAATGTGGGACAGACGGAGAGGGCATTCAAAACACGTTTCAATGGACATCTATTAACACAAATGGGCAAAATAAAGAAATACTCTCCTTTTGTCAAGCATTTAAAGGCTTCTTGACATCAAGCTCCCACCCTAGATAATTTAGAAATTTTGCATGATGCCCAAAGAGGACGGAAGTTTAACATCCTGGAAGAATTTGAGATTTCTAAGCGGGTTTATTTTAAAGACCTGAGACTTCTAAACGATCAGTTGACCTCAAAATGCCAAACATTTTTCGATACTTTCATGGAAATTTTCAAGTAATTTTTCAATTATCTACCTTGGCACCGTTTCAAATATTTGTGTCATGTGATATTAGGCATTTTATGTTAATGGTGTCCATATTTGAAATTAACAAATGTTATCCGACCGGCCCGACACCTACAGTGTTTTGGAGTACTACGCTTTATTGGTGGTCACTCGCAGTACACATGTGAACGCTGCCCCAGGCACTACCAGCACCAGTATCGACGCATGTCCTATAATGAGTTCTGAAGACCTACTCTGTGGTACAGGTACGTCAGACTAGGTAAATCTCGGAATATAAATTATTTCAATACCATTCAATAAAACTTGGTATCAATATGTTATTAACGGTCAATGGTACAGCAGATCAAGGGATTACATTATTTTTGTCTGTGTAAGATATCCTATGGCTGCATTTTTATCTAAACACCCTCTACCACAGAGTATGTAAAACATTAGTACCGTACATTATTACAATTCCTTACTACCGATTTCGGCATTTTACATAGCTAAAAAACATTTAATTTTTTTCAAGTATTGTCACGTAAATATTGTAATCTCTGGTTCATTTTTCTTGTTTGTCAGATATCTGAAGATGCCCAAACCGGACCAAACGCGTCATTTAAATAAACACTTTTGCAACCAAAACATTCTTTTATTCAACAATTCGACTTAACACGGTTTCCGTACCATACCACGCAGAAGTAGAATGGTAAGACTTATTAAAAATAATTTAGTGTCATTTATTGTTCATCTGTCTCTGTCCGTCTGTCAAGTTGAAATTTTCAACTTCTAAGGTAATTCTCTCTCTCTCTCTGGACCTTCCTACCCCCCTCTCTCTCCCTTTCTCACTCCCCTCCCCCATCTCCCTCCCCCCTCCATCCTCTCTCTCTCTCTCTCTCTTTCTTTCTCTCTCTCTCTCTCTCTCTCTGTGTGTGTGTGTGCCACCTGTCCTTTAGATGTGGTTATTGCACGTCCATGTCTTCGCCTAACATACGCTGTGGATCGTATAATTTTATACAATAAAACTGTGTATTGTAGGATAACTTGTCAAGAAGTCCCTCTTGGTATGTGTGCAATGAACAAATAAAATCGATGTGTATCAGAAACCGGTAAAATACATAGTATGTAAACTTACGAATTCATTTATAATAATAATACTTTAGAGAAAAAATAGAATAGTAGAGGGTACTTAGCGTACAATTGTCACTTCCTCCTTTTCCGAATGATCGCCTGTATGCCTCTGTGTGGACTCGAATCTCTCTAGTCTCATCTTTGTGGCCGCTTCGCGAGATACACGTAGGAGGAACCCAATGTATTGGCTGACTCTTCATGAAACGTTTCGTCTCGTAACATTGACAGTTGGCCGTACCGCGATACAGAACTCCTATCTTGCAGCGTCTGCCCCTGTAGCCTCCTGATCTCCTCGGTGACGCTTTCTTGTTCACTGAATGGACCCGTTACGAAGGGTGCTGCTCTCCACTGGATCTTCTCTATGTCTTCTGTTAACCCTACCTGGTACGGATCACCAAGCGAGGTGGTGCAGTGGTAAGACACTGCAGTCGCATTCGGAATGACAGTGGTTCAAATCCACCTCCGGCCACCCAGATTTAGGTTTTCCGTGAAATCCCTAAATCACTCCAGGCAAATGCCGGGATTGTTCCTTTGAAAGGATACGGCCGGTTTCCTTACACATCCTTACCCAAAACATCTGAACGTGAGCTCCGTCTCTAATGACCATGCTGTCGACCGGACGTTAAACTCCAAGCTTCCTGGTACGGATCCCACACTGATGAGCAATACTCAAGGGCTGACGCACGACAGTCTTGTAACCTGGGCCACAGAATGTGACCACAGCACGGGATGACCATTTTGTCCGCATGGCCGTAACGGACTGTACAGCGTCATCCAAAGTGCTGGCTCGTCGCTGTCTGCTGCAGGTTGGGTTGGTTGCACGCATGCCATTACGTCAGCTTCCAATGTCCAGAAACCATGAGCTCCTCCGACTGCAATGGGCACGTGCTAGGTGGCAAAATGTAACCTTTTTGGACGAGTCCCGCTTCATCGTGTCCTACAGTGACGGCCGCATAGTGTCCGGTGGCACCGAGGTGAGCGCAACTTGGAGGGTTGCACCATGGAGCGGCATAGCAGACAAAACTCCAGGAGGAATGATTTGGGACGCCGATCTCGCCTGCTATGTATTGGGGGCAATTTAAACAGTAACCGGTACCTAACCGTGGCTTTGGAGCCTGAGGTACTCCCCCTGCTTCAGGCATCTTCTCAGGCCACATTTCTATAGGACACATATTGCGAGTAATGTGCAGGCCTTCTTCGAAGAGTGGCGGGTATCATTGTTTCCGTGACTTGCACCTGCAGCAGACATGTCGCTCATCGAACATGTCTGGGTCATGGTTGGTGGGCACCTGGTGCGTAACAGACCTCCGGTAACTTGGTTGGTTGGTTGGTTTTTGGGATGAGGGGGGGGGGGGACGAAACTGCTAAGGTTATCTGTCCCTCGGTGCAGAGGGAAAGGAGTGAGGATAGGAAAGAAGGGAAAGGGAAAGGAAATGCAGTCCATGGAGGAAAGAAGGAAGAAAGACTGCATTAGCTCTGGGCCTGTGCTCGCCACGTACTTACTCACGAAAGAACTAGTGTCACGGTTATGTGAAGTCGGGTACATGTTGCGTTGAACAGTAGGGCTCAAAGGACATGTACAGATTTGAGAAGGCAATCATTTAGTATTTGTCGCGTACCTAACCTTTAGTATTAAATTCATTGAATTCATGTATTTCCTTCTTGGTGTTACAATTTCCTCAAACGGTAATGTAGTAAAGGATCCTTATTTCGATGTAAGCGCAACACTTTACACTTGTCTATCTTGTGGCTCAATTCTTATTCCCTGAGCATGCGTCAATAATCGGCACATCAGACTGAATTTCGATACTCTTTTCTCACTATTGCGATTTCTCGATGTACTAGAGTATCACCCGAAAGAAAAAATCGCACCTACGTGTTTCACGCCTCACTTTAGATTTGTAGTTTTATAAGTTTTTGCAACAATTTTGGACCAAAATAATAATCTAAATAATAAAAAATTAATTAATAAGAGTGTCTGAAATCCTTTTAGGGAAAAAAAATAGTTAGTCGCGGCTTCCAATTCACTGACCTTCAGCGTCACGGTTCAACGCATTGCCCACTACGCTACGGCTAACAGAAGTTGCGTTCTTTAATCTCATACTATTGATGGTCGTTGTTAACAGATGCTAATATGGCATTTGTAGACACTAGATTATCATTTATCGTACGAAGAACGACGTGTTTTTCTTAACTCTTCAGTGCGCCATTGCTTTGAAATGACGACGTGTAAGTTACAATAAGGAAATCATCAAATACGCAACGCAAGATGCCGTATGCCACAGAGAGTACTAGGCGAGAAGTGTCACGTGACATCTGCGAACGGCTGGTTTTCGTTAATTCAATGGAGGGTGTCAAAACTCCGTTATTTTTGCAAATATCTCTCAAACGATATGAGATATAAAAAAAAACATAAGGGAACAAAGCCGTAGAGAATTTTCTCCTCTACAAATTCGTTTATTCAATTTTCGCGTCAGATGGACGGTTTCTTTGCAATTAAAATTACATTACAAACGGCTTTTTTTGGTATTACTAACGTATTTCTTGTCCGAAATATTTCAAAAAGCAAAGTTCTGGCAGCCAACAATTATGTCTGTAAAATTTGGTACCGGTCGGTTGAACGGTTTGACCTAAAAAGTGGGAACACGTTACAGACAGACATTGTCAAATCGCCGTTATTTTTGCAAATCTCTCTGCAACGATGCAAGATATGGAAAAAAAAAAAAACATAATAGAGAAAAGTTGTAGAAAATTTTCCCCTCTACAAATTCGGTTATTCAATTTTCGTGTCAGATGAACGGTTCGTTTGAAATTATAATTATATTACAACCTTTTTTTTTATATTACTACCGTATTTTTTCTCCGAAAAATGAGAAAGAGAGATTCTGATCTCTGGCGGCCTACAATTATGTCTGTAAAATTTGGTGCTGATCGGTTGAACGGTTCGTTTTAAAAACAAGGAACACGTTACGGACAGACAGACATACATACCAAATTCGCCGTTATTTGTGCAAATATCTGTGAAACGATACTAGATATGAAAAAAACATAAGAGAGCAAAGTTGTAGAGAATTTTCTCCTCTATAAATTCGGTTATTCAATTTTCGTGTCAGATGAATGGTTAAGCTATTATTTTCATTTAAATTTTGAGCTGCCAAAAGACGACCGCAAAGGCCCACTTTTAGTGTTACTACCGTAACCTAAAGTGGGCCAAGATCATTGTATTGAACTTCCGATGTTATTTATGAATTCATTTGTATTGTCAAAGGTCTATTACGAAAACAGTCCCCCAACGCTTTCACACGAAATATCACTTGCAAAAATTAACCGTTGCTAGCGGATCGCCTTAACTATTCTTCTCCACGACGTTGGGCGACAAAGCGGTGTCTGGTCAGGACAGTGACAGCAAGATGAATGTGGAATCACCATGGGGAGATTTACGAGGTGTAGGCCACAGGGCGTGTTCTCGTCTTGCTTTTTATTGGATCTCTCTCTCTCTCTCTCTCTCTGTGTCTCTCTGGATTTCCCCTCGCCTCCTGTCGGCACGGAATACATCACTCGGCACTACGTCTTCCATTATGGGAAATTAATTCAGCTGCTAATTGCTACGCGTAACTGATATCTATGAGAGACGTCTCCGCGTGGACCATCTCCAGTTTTTCACTGTATCTTTGTGTTCTAGAAAACCTTCAGTAAGCACGCGCGAAGAATTCAGTCACCGAATTGAAGTGCTACAGTGGTGATTAGTAAGCACAAGGCTATAGATTTTTTTGGCAGACTGCTTTCAGTAAGACATCTACGTCGAGTCGAGAGGAATTGATTTAGACTCGGCTGCTGTGTTTGGATATAATGGTCCTCTTGTAGTAGACACAAAGGAATCAGAGGTAAAAATTTCTTCTGGAGCGGCCTTCGAACACAGGCTTTCTTCTCATTAGCCAGACCGTTACGCCACCTGGGCACAACGTTCATGCCCCAACACACCTCCTGACAGACACAAAAAAAAATTCAACTGACCCATACGCTATTGACGCAGTTGCGCTGCCTATTGTACACGTCATTCGCGGCGTTTGATGATTACTGTAAGAGTCACAAGTTGATATCACACTGTGCTCCATGGCTGTTAAAGGGTACACACATTCAGTACTCTTCGAGGTATGTCACTAGGGTTTCTGTTTCTAAACTATCTTGAAACCGCAGAATAGCCGTTCTTCTACATCTACATCCATACTCCGCAATCCACCGTAAGGTGCGTGGCGGAGGGTACACTGTACCACTACTAGGCATTTCCTTTCCTATTCCACTCCCAAATAGGACGAGGAAAAAAAGAATGCCTATATGCCTCCGTACGAGCCCTAATTTCTCTTATCTTGTCTTTGTGATCACCACGCGAAATGTAAGTAGGCGGCAGCAAGATTGTACTACTCTCAGCTTCAAATTCCGGCCCTCTAAATTTCCTCAACAGAAATTCACGGAAAGAACGTCGTCTTTCCTGCAGAGATCCCCAATTGAGTTGCCGGAGCATTTCCGTGACACTCGCGCATTGGTCGAACCTACCAGTAACAAACCTAGCTGCTCGTCTCTGAATCGCTTCCATGTCTTCTTTTAAACTGATCTGCTGCGGGTCCCAAACACTTGATGAATACTCAAGACGTGGTCGTACAACAGTTTTATACGCGGTCTCCTTTACAGGTGAAGTACATCTTCCCAGAAATTCTCCAAATAAACAGAAGTCGGCTGTTTGCCTTACTCACAACTGTCCTAACATGTTCGTTCCACTTCTTATCGCTCTGCAATGTTACGCCTAGATATTTGAACGACGCAACATCAAGAAGCTCACTACTAATGCTGTATTCGAATATTATGGCATTGTTTTTCCTACTGATGCGCATCACCTTAAATTTTTCTACATGGAGAGCTAGCTGCGATTCTTCGCACCAACTAGAAATTTTGTCATCCTGTATGCTATTACAGTCAGTTAAAGACGACAACCCCCATACACCACAGCATCATCAGCAAACAGCCGCAAATTACAAGTTACTCTGTCCATCAGATCATTTATATAGATAGAAAATAATAGCGGTCCTATCACACTCCCCTGGGGCACGCCTGACGATACACTCCTCTCTGATGAACACTCGCCGTCGAGAACAACGTACTGCGTTTTATTTCTTAGGAAATCTTTCAGCCAGTTACAATTCTGTGAACCTATACTAAGGCGCCATGCTGCGGTGCGCGGCCGTTCGCCGTCGGAGACTCGAGTCCACCCTTGGACATTGTTGTTTGTGTTGTTATTAGTTTAATTTAGTTTAAGTAGTCTGTAAGCTACGGACTAATAACCAAGCAGTTAAATCCCATAGATTTACAATCATTTGAATATTTTATCTTGAAACGATTATCAGTACACCTACTATCCCCCAGGTGACATCTGCCGTCACCGGTTAAAAATGGACGTCGTCTTCCCAAGTGTAGTAATTTTATTTTTCGGCAGTGTATATCATAATACAGTGTCTCGCCTTGCAGGGCGCGTAAGGGTGTCAGCACATTCATGTATAAGCTGTATAAACTAGCGGCCGGGTTTAAACCACTGCTAATGGCTGCTTTCATGTTGCGAGATGGGATTCAACATTATTACAATTTAAACATTGACAAAGTACAAGAAAATACACTGTACTCAGTATTACACTAGGTGCTGAAAATGATTTCCTCTTTCTTGAAGGCATAGTTCAAGACGTTTACATTTATTTTCGAATACCTTTACTAATGTTTCACGTGTAATCGCATGCTGATATTTAGTTGCCGCTGCCTTACGTTCATGAATTGTCTTTGGTTTATTTTGATAAAGAAATCTTTTAGCCGCACCCCAAAGGAAATAGTCGGGGGTAGACAAATCCGGTGAGCAATGGGGCCAGAGACCTTTTTGTAATTATTCTGTCTCCAAAGATTTCATCTAAAAGTCGTAGGGGTGTTCTGTATGAGTAGTAGCGTTGCCCTGATGGAAAAATGAATGATTGATCTCATCTTCATTCAGCAGCGCAATAAGTGGATAAATTATCTGGGAACAATAGATTTCGGAGGTGACGGTAGTTTCGAAATATATCGGCCCTATATTTCGCGCTCGTGTTATGACTACGCACATTCCGATTTTCTCAGTGTGCAATGGCTTTTCTCTAAATACGTGAATTTTTAGAATTAATGTAACCAAATAGGTGAAACCAAGCCTCATCTGTCTATCAATAAATCGCCGAAACCATTCATCATCATCATCATCATCATCATCATTTTCCATCTCCAGTTTCCCGTGTGTGGCTAAAAAGCGCTCTCCATCTCATCCGATCTTGATATACCATTTGGTCTTGGACATCATCCCAATTAAAACCTTTCTTCTCTACGTCTGATTTAACTGCCTCTATCCATCGTCTCCTTGGCCTTCCTCTTGGTCTTCTTCCTCCCACTTCCATTCTGAAGTATTTTTTAGCTGTTCTTGTGCTATCCATTCTCTTTACATGGCCATACCGCTGCAGTCTTCGTTTCCCCAAGATGTTCGCAATAGGGACCCTGATACCAGCTGTTTCTCTGTGTACCTCACTTCTGATCTTGTCTCTCCTGGTGCTTTGATTCATAGTCCTGATAAACCGCATTTCTGTTGCTTGGATTCTGCTGTAATCCTTTTTTAACAATGTACAAGTTTCCATGCCATATATAAGGATTGGGGTAGAGAAAGGGTTATACTTATTTACTTGCTGTTATTATTTGTATGGTCCATATAATGTAATTGTTTCACTGCCATAATTTTATACCGATACAGCAAACTTCTTTGATTACCGCCTTATGTGCTGTCGTACGAGAGACTACAACCGTTTGTGATAATTCCTTACTGATTTTATTTGACTCCACAACATAATGCCGGAAATGTCGTCGAACTTCCGTTCTGTTAAAACCGTGGGCCTACCAGTTCGTGGTCAATCATGAAATGAACGTTTTGTCCGGAATTTGCGATTTAAATCACGTACAGTGTCGCGATGTGGACACTTCGATATAGGAAAACGCAATCTAAATTGTCATCTCAACTGCTCCCTGAAGTTTCCTCCTGCCAGGAAAACCTCTTCCTCTAAAAAGGCTCTCTCTGCAAAAGTAAGCGTTTGTGACTGGGCGGCGACATGGTTTGGTTTGTGTTGTTGACTTCATTTTATACTTGGTTTTATCTTGCGACTTTTAAGCTGTAGATTACGTCTTGATTTTCACAGTTGTATTGGATGTATAGGTTCAAAATTCTATTTGTCACCTCAGTATGAAAATTAAGTTTTTAGACTTGGTACTTCTTCGCAGTTAACAAAATTTATATCTTTGTTGAATTTTTCATTGCAGATATTGTTTCCGGATTTCATTTAATCTTAAAGACCTTTTGTAATGTTTGAGCATGATAATCCGCAGGGGCTGATATTTAATAAACCAAAGAATAAAAATTTTGAATCATTGAGTCCCGGTAGTTCAGATAATTTGATGACCGTCACAAAGATACTGTTTTTGCCTGATCCTTTTTCTTTATAGAATTATTCTTTAGAAAATTTCACCATAAGTTTCTCCTGACGCAAACTGCTTGATATTTTCCTTCACTTTTAGAATATGCTGGGACAATATTAAGGAAATGAATACTCGAATAACCTGTTAAGACTTTTTTAAGGTTCATAGGTTCTCTATTTTGAAATAAATAGTTACATTAACTACACTTTCACAGTACACACTTTATAAGTTTACAATTCGTGATTACTTTCGTCAGAGTTTGTATTAATCTCTCTGGATCCTATACATTGATTACAAATTCTAATTCTTCCAGATACGTTTTTGAAAAGTCACTGCATTAAACTTGCCAATAAGTTCAAACTTCATATCAAGAATGTTCATCAGTTTATTACGGGAAGCAGAAGTTTCTAATTTTTCCGTCCTAGCCTATCCCGATCAATGTCCAAAGACACTGTTCGCTTTCGCGTATAAACACGGCATAAGAGTTTGTATTAGAGTTTAAACACTTTTTCGGGTTTTATCCTATCTTGGAATGAAACCGGCGTATAATACTTTGGCTAAGCACTGAGAGGTCATCACATAGAAAGCTACGCACATAGAGAAAGCTGAGCACTTAGAGGCTAAACAGATAGAGGGAGTAACTCAACTGCGGATACTATTTATAATAGCAATCTGACAAATGATTTCTGATATACGAGATGTTTTGACCTAAGTATTTCCTGGATACTATTACTCTAAATTACGCTTATATAATTTGAATTCACAAAAATTTTTGAAAAATGATAAAATTCTGCCTCTTAACAAATTGCTAAAATCACGTAAAGAAAAATGTTGCAATACCGTGGTTCTCATGCTATGGTCGCGATGTAGTGGTACACATCCTCGCTGCACTCAGCGTGTACAAGAACAAGACCTAACACCAGTGACAGCTGTAGCGCACAGGCTACACTACCGCCACCCTGTTGCCACTGCAGGTGCGCTTTGTCTACGCTGCCAACCTTACACGCCCCGCAACGCGATACACGCTGAGAGACTTTGTGGACACACTGTGTTTTCACTGTACTTTAAGCTTACAATCGCCTCTCATTCAGCCACTCCCTTTCGCAGATCCCAGAAGAATTTCCCTACTACAATTAAGACGGAAAAGGAGACAAATATCGTGGCAGTACCACACCTTCCATGTTTTACGCAGTGAACAGCTCCGTAACCCTTTATGACCTGATTTTTTTAACTTTTCATTTAGATATTTCGAAATTTTTCTGTGCTATTTTAGTTGTTGGAAATATGTTTAGTATAGAGAGAAACAAAATCAAATGATAATATAAAGACCTGACGAGACTTACAAGTATCAAATTATATTTACAAAATTATTCTGAGACTGTATAACATATTCCGCTCCTAACCAATCATTATCAGAATTTCACTTACCGAATACAGTAGAGTACCGGAAACCCGGCTGTCCGGGTAACTCGATCATCCCCCTGCACACCCTCTGGAATTATTCCGTGCTCGCAGAATGCAAGATAGAACAGAATCATAGGGTGTAGCAGTTACACGCTATCCTATGAAAGACGACCGTCTGTCGTCTTCCATATATGTTTTGTATATTTCTGTAAAGTTATAATTTATTTAATATCGCTATATTATCATTTTGTTAAAACTTGAACCTCACTCATTTCCAGTCTTGAGAAATAGCATTTTTATTTCATGTGTTAAAATATTAGTTAATATTGCTAGGTTTTTCTTACTTTTGTTATGTTAATAATTTATTATTATATTAATTAAATGGCAGTAGTGGCAATTATCTTTGGAACAAAGAAGCTGAATTAACGTTTGTGTTGTGGAGGGAAATCGTACATAGACTATTCCGAGGCGCCTTAATCGTTAGGGGTGTGGTAGTCTAACGGTTAAGACGTCTGCCTGGTAAGCATGGAGGTCCGGGTTCGATTCCCGGCCGCACCACAAATTTTAATTCAATGCTTCAGCTCTATCAATAATATATTAATTAAAGTGGCATAAGTACGGCTTCTCCGCTACGCCACTGTCGCTGTGAGAATGTGTACTTGTTTTACCTTTAAGTGGGTGTGAGAATCTATGGTTGTCTCAATATGTGGAATGATAGCTCGCTTTGCATCGTTCTCTCTGGCTCAGTGTCGATAGTTGCTGATACGACCAAAGAGGTTTCCACATCCTTTGGTTGCGAGCTAGTTAGCGAGCCTACTCTAGGGCGAGTCTCTCCATCCCAACCTTTGCTAATCTGGGTTTTTCCAGCTCTTGTGTGAGCTGCTATGTATATTGACCACTGTAGTATGAACTTCCTGTTATTGAAGTAATTTGAAACGAGTCAGTTTTCAGTTTAGGCTAGGGAACAAGGCTTTGTAGCAGGGAGTAATCAGTAGTTCACACGGACCTCATTTGCTAATTTTAGTCATAAAACAAGCTCTTTTTATGTACAGTGGTCGACTTTTACCTATAATTGGGCTTAGACATCATATTTTATTTTGCCACCTACACTCAATTTAAAAATCCTTTGAGTTTCATTAATGCAGTATGTAGATATGTCTTCATAACAAAATAATAATAAAAAGGTCTTGATCAAAATATGTGAGTCCATATTATGACACTGACTTTTAAAATGAGCTTAGGCGTGATGGCAATTTTAGTGAAATATGTTTTATGAAGTAAACCACTATTGTCCATACTTTTCATTGTTCAAGGCTGTATGCCTTCTAAAAGTAGTTTTCTAAATGTCAATTAAAGTTGGCACTCGTAACTAACGAATATTATTTCTCAGGTATTATCTTAAATTTATTTTTTGTTACTGTATTCCATCATTTGTATTGTATTCTAAACTAACAATAGAAAGTATTTTACAACAAAAAATCTTACCTATTCTATTGGCCCACTTTAGGTTACGGTAGTAACACTAAAAGTGGGCCTTTGTGAAAGTCTTTTGACAGCTCGAAATTTAAATGAAAATAACGGCTTAACTATTCATCCGACACGAAAATTGAATAACCGAATTTGTAGAGGAGAAAATTCTCTACAACTTTGCTCTCTTATTTTTTTCACATCTCGTAGCGTTTCAAAGATATTTGTCAAAATAACGGCGATTTTGGGATGTATGTCTGTGTGTCTGTCCGTAACGTGTTCCCTGTTTTTAAGACGAACCGTTAAACCGATCAGCACCAAATTTTACAGACATGATTGTAGGCCGCCAGAGACCAGAACCTTCCTTTTTCAAATTTTTCCGACAAAAGATACGGTAGTAATACCAAAAAAGCCGTTTGTAATATAATTGTAATTGCAAACGAACCGTTCATCTGACACGAAAATTAAATAACCTAATTGGCAGAGGAGAAAATTCTCTGCAACTTAGCTCCCTTATGTTTTTTTTTATGTCTCGTATCGTTTGAAACATATTTGCAAAAATAACGGAGTTTTGACACTCTCCATTGAATTAACGAAAATCAGCCGTTCGCAGATGTCACGTGACATTCCTCGCCCAGAACTCTCTCTGGCATACGCCATCTCGCGTTGCGTATTTGATGATTTTCTTATTGTAACTTACACGTTGTCATTTTAAAGCAATGGCGCACGGAAGAATTAACAAAAACACATCGTTCTTCGTACGATAAATGATAATATAGTGTCTACAAATGCCATATTAGAATCAGTTAGCAACGGCCATCAATAGTATGAGATTAAAGAACTGATTATTAGATTGATAGCCGTAGCGTAGTGGGCATGGCGTTGGACTATGATGCTAAAGGTCGGTGGTTCGGAACCCGGAACTAACAATTTTTTTCCCTAAAAGGGTTTCAAACACTCTTATTAATTAATTTTTTTATTATTTAGATTATTATTTTGGACCAAAATGTTTGCAAAAATTTATGATACTACAACTCTAAAGTGGGCCGTAAAACACGTCAGTGCGATTTTTTAACACCGTTCCCCATAAGCCAGCATTTTCACTGACTTTGTCACCCTTCGGTCCACTTTAGACAGAGTTTTCTGGACTCTACTGTAACAGGAAAAAAATGAAGATTGCTTTCTCACAGGAAATGCGCAGAATACGAACTGAACAATTACCTGCATACAACTAAATTGCCCATGGTCTGCGTGCTGAAATTCAAATTGCTTTGGCGTCACAGATTCACATCAGTGAAAGAACTGTGATACATTAACAATGTACTAAAGCAAGAAAAAGAGGCGCGCTACATTTCTGTTTGGTTGATTGGATGTTTAAGGGGGACAAAACTACAATGGTCACCAGTCCCCCATTCCATCACAAAGCGTCAAAAGAACACTATGGACGTGAAAGAGATGGGCACAGAGTTAATGTGTAAAGTGGGAGGGGAATCCCACAGAGTCCATAAAACATCAGCAAAAACGACAAGAAACAGAACGAAAAGAGACGATCACACAAAGACAGCTTACAACAAGGAGGCCGATGGCTGTGGTTGGCCGACCATAAAAATATAATAGGGAAAGTCAACCACTCGGCAGCACAACGAAAGCTCCAGTTAGAGAGAATGATAAAAAAAAAACCTACTCGAATAAAACGTAAAGCGAAATCTGCCATTGTATGATCGTCACCTAAAACCTCCGATAAAACATCAGGAAGGCTAAAATTTTGCCGCAAGGCCGCTAAAACGGGGCGATTGTCAGGCGGGAGCCACACCGACATTGGGGCGGGTCCTCATCACGAAGGAGATGTCCACGGGTGAGCCACGTGTGCCCAATGCGGAGGAGACACAAGACCACTGAGTCCTGGCGAGAGACACGCATGGAGGAGCGCCGTGCGGCCGTAGTCTCCTTGACAACTCGGAGCTTGTCGGGCAACAAGGGACGGAGATGAGGATCCCGGAGGCCAATCTCTAAGATAGAGGCATTAACAGCCTGTTTGGCAAGCCCATCGGCACGTTCGTTGCATGGGATGCCGACGTGACCTGGAGACCAAAGAAACACCACTGATCTGCCAGACTGAACAAGGGCAGAAACAGCCACTCGGATGGCCATCACCAATGGCGAACGTGGGTAACACTGCTCCAGAGCGCGTAAGCTGCTCAGGGAGTCACTACAAAGAAGGAAAGACTCACCTGAGCAGGAACGCATACGCTCGAGAGCACGGAAGATGGCCACCAGTTCTGGAGTATGAACACTGCAGCCCTCTGGCAGAGACTGCTGCTCAACGTGGTCGCCATGGACGTAGGCAAAGCCAACGCGGCCAGTTACCAACGAGCCATCCGTATAAACTATGTCATAGCTGAGGTGCTCAGAAATGACAGCAGAAAACTGGCGACGGAGAGCCTCAGGGGTGTGACATTACCGCCCATTAGAAATATTGGTAATTAATAGCATTTGATAATTAAACAGTATGAAGTTCACTGCAAACATTGACCATGCCAAAAATATTGGTAATTAATAGCATTTGATAATTAAACAGTATGAAGTTCACTGCAAACATTGACCATGCCAATGCACTAAATGTTACACAATTTTAATCTTATTAATTATGGTAGCAATGTATGTACACAGTTGGGTGACAACATTTATAGTTAGGCCATAGGTAGAAATTCTCCACGTTGAGATTTGCTGTGTGCTTGTAGCTGACTGGAGGCCAGCGAGCAGGCCGACGTTGGTGGCTTGTTCCAGCTTAGGATTTTCTAGTTCGTTTCCGGTGAGGGGAGAGAGGGACAATGGCGAATGCCAGGCGCAGTGCAGTGCACAGCGTGAAATAAAATATTCTAATACTACTAGCATTTGAAGTAATACGATGCAGTCAGGTACCTTTAAGGCCCTCATTACAAAATAGCCTGTTGACAAATAAACAATACATTAGCTGATATAGTCACATCTGGCGTAATATGTTTAATTGACAATGAAAAGTAATAAATTACCAATGAATACAAGACAGTTACACAACTAGCATGGCAATGTTTGTTTATAAAAGTAATATATTAACTATTTCTCATTTTATTTTCAATTATTCTTGTGTATTTTATCTTGAAATATTCAGTTAAATCACTTATCTGTGATATAAGAAATTGCACAATTGTAATAAATAGTGCAAAGGTTGTTTATACCAATATAAAAACATAATAAGAAATTTGTTTAATGTGTAGTGTAATTATTTTGATTTTAAGTAAAGTTTTAGAAATGTATTGGCTGAGCGCTGTACGTTGGAAGTCGGTTAGAAAGCTCACATGGGGAAGTTGATGACGTAGGTAAAAACCCGGCAGTTGGGCTTTTGGCGCGCACGCGCGCGAGGGCAGGAAGTGTTGGGTCGGGAGCAAGTGGGGTAGCTGGCCGGGCGGCGTCGCTCTGCTCGGTCGGCATGTGGATCTCCAGGTGGAGACTATAGATATTTGTGTGGCAACTGCCATGTGTGGTTGCTCGTCATAGACTGCACCAAGTTGAATCGAGTGCTACTGTGTGTTGTGAATACTTAGCCGGTGGAACAAGGTGTGCATCGCACTGAATTAAAGTGACTGTGTTTTGTTAGTGTAACATGTGTCGTCGCATAGGCATGAACATAAACAGTGTTTGAGACAGCCACATGGTGTGAAAACAATTTGTGACAAATATTCATTTTGTATGGGAGCTCACGAGCTATAACTTTATTTGATAAATGTGTCGATGTACAGACGTATCAGCCACAGGGTTTTAATATGGTGTAATAAACAACATAAAGTGTACTTTTACGTGTTTTCCAAAATAGTAGTTAGTACACCCTTTTTTTCACATGAACTTACTTTATTATGAATTTTTTTGTTAATCATATGCAGGGAAGGAAAGCTGTGAAAGTGTGATATCATCCCCTAGAAAACGAGTCAAACAGTCGCAATCTCAGTTCTAGTGTTTTTGCATATTTATGAATTTGGTTCGCAGCTGGTGGTTGTGAGTTTTTAAAAATTAAACTTTCTCTAATTTAAACTCTCACCCTGATCTTCACCCTCGCAGGGGGAACCAAGTGCTTGGGTTGTGAGTTTTTAAAAATTAAACTTTCTCTAATTTAAACTCTCACCCTGATCTTCACCCTCGCAGGGGGAACCAAGTGCTTGGGCCCCTGGGCCAAGTCTAAAGGAAGACACGGCCGTGGCAAGCTGCATTGAAATGACGAAGAATGTTTTACAGTCATTTTCATGAAGTGAGATTTTGACGTCCAGTCAGAACGTAAAGCGTTAATTTGGCGACCCTGCCAGGACGCGACTCCTTCTCGCAGAGAGTGCTCGTGTTTTTCAAGTGGACAGCGGCAGTACCGCGGCCGCCCGGAGTAGCCGGCCACCGCCGCCGACCGGCGCGCCGCGGGCGCAGATAAATCAGTGTCGCCATCGCCAGGCGGCTTCGGCTTCGGCTCCGGCGGCGCCGACGGGGCGAGCCCGTATAACTCGGGTCGGCTCCGACGTCTTCATCGGCGGGTAACAAAGTGCGCACGCGAGCGGCCGCGGGTTCTCGTTATAAGCAGCGGGCGACGGATTGCGTGATGCATGGCCGGCGCGCACGGACCGGCCGCTAGCTGCACAGGCCGGGCCCAGCCCCGCACGGGAAGCATCCGGCTGAGCTCACGCCCAGGCGAGCGCGCGCCTGGGGCGGGCGGCGTCTGCCGATTACCCCATCTTATCGGCACTTCTCCTTCTCGAGGTCTGGACCGCGAATGTCTCTGTAAAAGCATTTCCTCGTGGTGTAAGGCAGCAGGAAATTTCACCACCATACATGCTATAAAATATAGGGAGCGAAGGTTATTTACGACTTGTACAAAAACCAGACAGCGGTTGTCAGAATTGAAGGGCATGAAAGGGATGCAGCGGTTGGAAAGGGAGTAAGACAGCGTTGTAGTATTTCTCCATTGTTATTCAATCTGTACACTGAGCAAGCTATAAAGGAAAGCAAGGAGAAATTTGGAGAAGGAATTAAAGTTCAGGGTGAAGAATTAAAAACATTGCGTTTTGCCGACGACATAGTAATTCTGTCACAGACAGCAAAGAATCTGTAAGAGCAGTTGAACAGTGTGCTGAAAGGTGCATATCAAATGTTTGTTAAGCTTATGGGACTTAACTACGGGGTCATCAGTCCCTAAACTTACAAACTACTTATCAACTACTTACGAACTAGAATGGCACAAATATCCATGCCCGAGGGGGGATTCGAACCCCCGACCGTAGTGGCCGTGCTGACCGTGACTGGAGCGCCTCAGTCCCCTCGGCCACCGCGGCCGGCCTGAAAGGTGCATATAAGATGAACATTAACAAGAGCAAAACTAGGGTAATGGAGTGCAGTCCAACAAAATCAGGTGATGCTGAACGAATTATATTAGGTAACGAAGCAATGAAGGAGGTAGACGAGTTTTGTTACTTGGGCAATAAAATAACAAATGATGGTCGCAGTACGGAGGATATAAAATGTAGAATGGCAATGGGACGAAAAGCGTTCTTGAAAAAGAGAAATTTGCTGAAGGTTAGGTGGGTGGATCGCGTAACTAATGAGGTGGTACTGAACACAATTGAGGAGAAAAGAAATTTCTGGCATACCTTGACTAAAAGAAGGGATAGATTGGTAGGACACATTCTTAGACATCAAGGAATTGTGAATTTAGAGTTGGAGGGAAGTGTGTGGGGTAAAAACCGCAGAGGAAGACCAAGAGATAGATACAGCAAGCAGATTCAGACAGATGTAGGTTGCCGCTCTTATGTGGAGATGAAGAGGCTTGCTCAGGATAGGGTATTGTGGAGAGCTGCATCAAACCAGTCTCCGGACTGAAGACCACAACAACATGCTATGTTTACGTATTAATGATCAATAACATGCATTTATTTATAATGTAACTAGCTGAAAACCCGGCCTTGCCCGGGTATTTATTTATTCCTGCCTTGAGTTAGTACTTCTTCTATCCCTTCTTTCTCTGTCCATATCCCTTTTTTTAATATCATTATCGTAGAATATATAAGAAATAATGACGTTTTCCTTTTCCGAGGCATGTTGTCTGAATGTGATCTATTAAAAGTACATGTACTGTTATAATATGTGTAAAGTAACGCAATGCACATCTACAAAGTTTAAATACCAATTAAAGTAATGTAATTAATTTCACTCATTTTTGAGGAAATGACACTGATAAAGTGGAACTGAAAATATTCCTATCAGATTGCAGAAATCTATGCACTTATTTTTATCAGGACAGTAAGTTGTGTACATCAAATCACAAGTAAAAATGCACTAGTTTCGAAGAATCCAATAATGATTGTAATAATATTACAGATCGATCACTTCGTGTAATGCGCGAAACGTCAAATCGATTGTTTTAAAGATATGCGTTAAAAGAAATTTCTTTTTTACTGTTTTATTTATTTATTTTAATATTTCCTTATTCGTTCGCTTATCCTTACAGAGTAAGAGCTGAAGACATTGTAGCACGGATAGACCAAAGATATGGACTGTGGCATCACGTTTCCCTATACGTAACCTCCTTGCTATAGAGTCGCAAACGTCATCGCTGGCCTTCAGTTTAATAATTTGACAACTTTCAACCACCATATCTTCCACCCCCTTATAGCTATCGGCATGGAACTGCTATGGTGTAGAACGGGAAACTTTGGACTACAATTACACACGGACCATTAGTTTGCGTTCTGTTGTTTTCGCTGCAGAGCGAAATATTAACACACACACACACACACACACACACACACACACACACACACAGACACAGACGTAGAATTTTATATACACCGATAACTTTCCATCCCAATATACTCCACCCTTTTATCATTATCAACCTTCAAGCAACAATGCAACCAATAAATCCATTTTCAAAGAGTAAATATAATTTTCAAAGAGTAATTATTGTTCCGCATTTCGCGTTATATTCTTCAAATTACTAAATATATCAGATCGCTATAAAACAGTACCTAAAACCTTCCGCAGGTATAAATTAGTAACTGTATAAATATTCAAGTTTCTGCGTATGGCCATTCGGACGTGATAGGGCACCGAACAGACATTCACACACACACACACACACACACACACACACATATATATATATATATATATATATATATATATATATATATATATATAGAGAGAGAGAGAGAGAGAGAGAGAGAGAGAGAGAAATAAATAGCTATCCGATCGCCATAAAACCGTGCCTAAAGCCTTCCCCGGGTAGACATTAGTAACTGTACAAATTTTTAGCTCTTTATGTCTTGTGGTTCAGACGTCATAAACGTACACCGAACATTCATTCACATTTATAGATACAGATTACACGTATCAGTTTGACTGCGGATAATATGAAAGCAAAAATAGGTAGCAAAATTGACTAGGTCACTGAGAAAATTGGCTGATTCTGGTAGCCAACATTTATATTAATTGTTGTTCGTTAGTGTCGCTAAAACTCGAGAACGGCTGAATAGATTTGGTTAATTTTAGTTTTTAAATATTCTTGTAAGCCCAGGAAGGGTTTAAATGGTGATAAAATATGGAAACGTTGTCCGGAAAAGAGGAAAATCGGAAAAATAACATTTTCCTGTGGGCTATCAATAGCGTTCGTCCAGTTGCTATAAAATTTTGTAGATTTCATTTTGAAAGCAAGATGAAAGTTCGCATCAAATAAAAATTTGGAAAAGTCGTCCGGAAAGTAGGAAAACTTAGGAAAAACTGAAAGCGATTTTTTTCTATGAATTAAAAATCAATTGCCACATTGTTGTAAGAGCATCACTTTAGTACGGCTTAAGGTTGGTATGAAATAATTTTTTTTTGGAAAATATACCGAAAACTTGGAAAATTTGAGAAAAACTGAAAGTGCGTTTTTCGACGTGTTTTTGATGGAATTCAGCACTGTAACTAACTACTCACACTCGTTCATTGTGGTCTTGGAAAAGTTTTGAGTAAAATAAATAAATAAACAAAATTAAAAAAAAAATAGTGACAGTTAAAAAGGAAAGTCGCAAAATTCGAACCAAGTTTCTTTCTCAATGTGTTTCTGAATTTACTCAACACTATAAGTTGAGAACCGTGCATCCGATTGCGATAAAAGTTTGATCATTTGACGTTCAACGAAAGATGAACGTTCTTATGAACTCAAAATTCGGGTAAGTTACCCGGAAAATTTGGAAATAAGCAAGAAACTGAAAGAGCTTTTTCAATGGGATATAAATATCATTCGTCTGGTTGCGATAATATTTTGAATAATTGACGTTCAAAGCAAGATTAACGATCTTATGAAATAAAAATTTGGTAAAGTTTCCTGGAAACTTTGGAAAATAGAGACAAAAATAGACATTTTTCCATAAAATATCAATTCCGTTCCTCTGATTGCGACACGATTTCGCATTCAACATTCAAAGCGAGAGGAAGGTTTGAGTGAAGTAAATGTTTGGAATACTTGGCCAGAAAATAGGAAAAATTGTGGAAGACTGAAAGAGCTCCTTTCTTTGGAATATGAATGTCATCCGTACGATTGCGATAAAATTTTGCACATTTGACGTTCACAGCAAATGTCTTTATATAGATAAAGCTGTCAACAATCCGAAGATTGGTCTGAACACCACAGTGCTTTACTAGGCATGGTCCTGTTTGGAGGTGGTATGCCGTTGTCTTCCTCCGACCTTCGAACTGACTTACCCAGCCAGTTATAGTGGGACCTGCAGTTTAACGTGGGTTCCGAACCGTGGTGCTACTCGGTATTATTCACATCAGCAATACTGCCAGAGCTGAAAGAAGTGGAAAGTGACAGATAAAAATCCTAGGACCTGGCGGGGAGCGAACCCGCGCCCTTTGCATTTGTAGTCTGGAACTCTACCAATGTGAAACCGAGGCGCACATATAAAGGTACTAGGTCTAAAATACATAGGATTTAAATTAATATGTTTTATATTAAGAGGTAAGTGATACGAAGTTCACCGGGTCATCTAGTTAACAATATTCGCATGTAGTACTTTTCTCGGTTGGAAACGGTAATGCAGCCCAGTCAGTGAAGGACGTCGTCAAGCGACAAGGGTAGTTGTTGTAACAGTACCTCAAGTGCGTGGGATGTTTACTAGGCAGTGCGAGGTCACAGGTTAGTGACCGGCCGATGCCGCATCGCGCCAAAACTCGAGGGCGTCACTACAACTGGTAGTTGATTTCTACCGCCAAATGGTCGAAACGTTCTAGAAATTTCTAGAAGCCTCTAGAAGCTACTTTTTCGCGGGAAGGTGACACACACACACACACACACACACACACACACACACACACAATTTAAATTTTAAAATTAGTGTCTTTTGGGAGGTGTTTTGGCGCAGTACGTGCGGGTGTCAAGACCGTTGTGTCCAGATGGCGTAACGGTCTACCTAATGAGCAGAAGGCACTTGTTCGTTCCATAACAAATTTTTACCTCACATTCCTTTGTGTCTACTACAAGAGGACTGTTATATCCGAAAACAGCAGGCGAGTCTAATTCAGTTCCCCATGAGTCGACGTCGAAGGTGGGAGAGAGAGATTTGAAGCTACAGCTGTGATTGGCAATTGAGTAAACGGTCTGGAGCGACTTGTGGCGTGCTGAAAAGTAAGTCGAAGATTCGGCTAGCTGCGCTCGTGGTGCGAGGACCAAAGTGGACAGTTGCTGGCATTGTGTCCAGTGACTTGGCTCACAATTAAAGTGCAGATTGCACTGCTTGAAGTATTCATAATTGTTTTTCTGTGAGCAGAGAAACAAAATTATTGCTTCAGTGTATTGTATTTGCATTTCGAAGCACTCATTTACAAGCTTACAGTTGAGCTTCTGTTCTGCTTCTGGCCAGTGAGCAAGCAGTTTTGCGAGAACCTCTTGTTCGACTTCGATACTGGAGTGATTTCAACTCAGGAGAATTTTTGAACGAAGTAGTTCGTTCACTGTGTAGCCATCGTCATACAGCTTCAGCTTCTCGTCGAACCAACCTATCCATGGTGGCCAGCCACTGTTCGTCTTATGAAAGCAGTATTGGGAATTAATGATATACGCACATTGCATTTGCTATAGCGCAGTTAAAGGTAAAAATGTACCTTCCACTAGTTGGCTGTATTCTTGAGCTTCTGGTTGTATTCTCTACCGAGTTGGATAGCGATTTTTAATTTCCTTTAAACAATTCAAATGTTCAAATGTCTGTAAATCTATCGGACCAAACTGCGCGGTCATCAGTCCGTAGCTTACAAACTACTTAAACCTAGCTAAACTAACCTAAGGAGAAACACACACAGCCATGCCCCAGGGAGGACCCGAACCTCCACGGCGAGCAACCGCGCGCTCCGCAGCGAGACGCTTTAGACCGCTCGGCTACTCCACCGCGGCTTTAAACAATTAACACGTCCTCAGTATCAAACATTTTTCGTAATAGAGATTGTGCCATCCTTGTTAGAGATTCATTACTACTGTATGATAATCATCCCTGAATTTGTGCACCGAACTTTTTTTATAATTAAATTACTATACTGAACATTGAATCCTTCTATTTCTTATTTATTAGGCTTATCAATCCCACCTGTCGCTAGCATTCAAACATGACAGGCTTGGTTCTCCTACCCATCGGCATCACAGTTTTCCTCACACCACCTAGAAATCAGGCCCAAGTCATGCTGCATCATACTACAGTCATTCAATGACGACACCCTCTTGTACACCGCAGCATCATCGCAAACAGCCGCTAAGTGCAACTCACTCTGTCCGTCAGATCATTTATGTAGATAGAAAATAGTAACGGTCCTATCGCACTTCCGTGGGGTAACAAAATGTTACTTTAATTAAGTCTACGTTTCGTTTTAAGTTTATAATTTTATGATATTTATACATGTTGCCTATATGCCTAGGAAATTTGTGTTTCATTTCCATTCGTTCAGTAATTAGTTTCACTGTAATGTTAGCACCGCAGCTGGTGACA
The DNA here is from genome assembly GCA_026315105.1 of Locusta migratoria. Lineage (NCBI taxonomy): Eukaryota > Metazoa > Arthropoda > Insecta > Orthoptera > Acrididae > Locusta > Locusta migratoria. The sequence goes on along the minus strand of CM048754.1, from coordinate 75,569,172 downwards.
ATGCATGTACGGCCCTATCGCTAATTGGCGTGTGTTTCACCAGCCTTACGGTATCGATAAGAAAACAAATATGAATCACTCCTTTCAATTCGGCAATTAGCGATACAAAACACCTTCTTTTGGATAAATTGGAAGTCAGTGTTTTCTATATTAATATAGTGCAGTAGACGTAAAAAATGTGTTTAAAAATTTTTTGGCGAACTACTTACTTCTTATGTCATCTACTTAATGCTCAACACCGACGTTTGTATTGAGGTATTTTATTGCTTGGACGTTATTTTGTCGATAGTTGACACTGCCAGATCAATAATGCTAGCATAATCTTCACCACAGCACCAGAGACATGACAATTCACTGCTGGAATAAAATAAAAGGAACCACACTCACGCTCACACTCTCAACCACGTACAGACGGCAACGCAACACAACCTCAAAGATGGACAGATTAATGCCTCAGAAGTGGCTACACGCCGTACCAAGCGGCAAAATGGCATACTAGAACAAATTTCGTTCATCAACAAAAATGCAACTTTGACTGATACACAAAATACGGTATAAATCAACTTTTAATACGTTGTTATCCAGCAACAACACGGAATGGAAGGTTATAATTATGTCTCGAAAAAGAACATCTTCGTTGTAAAACTTCCTGGCAGAGTAAAATTGTGTGCCGGAACCGGAACTCGAACCTGGGACCTTTGCCTTTCGTGGGCAAGCGCTATACTGACTGAGCTATCCCGACACGACTCACGATGCCGCCTCACAACATTACTTCCGCCAGTACCTCGCCTCCTACTTTCCAAAGTTTCATTTTGGAAACATCCCTTAAGCTGTGGCTAAGCCATGTCTCCACCATATCCTTTCTTCCAGGAGTGCTATTCTTGCAAGTTTCGCAGGAGAGCTTCTGTGAAGTTTGGAAAGTAGGAGGCGAGGTACTGGCGGAAGTAAAGTTGTGAGGCGGCATCGCGAGTCGTGTCGGGATAGCTCAGTCGGTAGTGCGCTTGCCCGCGAAAGGGAAAGGTCCCATGCACGAGTCCCGGTTCCAGCACAAATTTTTAATCTGCCAGGAAGTTTCACATCAGCGCACACTCCGCTGCAGAGCGAAAAGTTTCATTCTATCTTCGTTGTAAATTGGCGGGCATGATTCTTAATCAACGCGGCCCGTATTGTGGCCGTATTTTGGACAGTCCTGGGCCAGACGGTTTCACCGGCATTGGACCTGACAATCGTAGGGACGCGATCTTCGGAAACCTCAGTGTCAATGTTAGCGGTTAAGTGGCACCATACGAGGACCACTAGTCGGAAGGCGGCACAGAATTACTTCCGCATAATAGTTCGCGATCGGGAGCGCCTAGTTCGTTCTTTTAGTTCGTCCACTCTCAGTGACGGCTGAGCGGCGTGGTCTGCGCGTGCAGGTGAAGGGAGAAGTTCCCCCACCTAGCTGCTTCATGCGCTTGCTGCTTGAGCCGCTAACGATATCACGCAAACCAAAATTAATAGTTTGCGGATAATTTCACGCGTTTAAGTTTATAGTTATCTCTATATTTTGGCATTATGGAATTTATTAGTCAGATATTGTAGAGTGCAGAATACTTCAAAACAGAAATTTTGTAGAACTTAACTATGTAATCTAGCAGCCAGACGCTCACCTAGAAATGACTCATCAGCAGAAGGCAAACACGTGATTTTTAATTCTGCCGTGCGTACTCTCACTATTGCCCGTTGGTCTTCGGAAAAGAATCCAACGAACTAAGAAACGAGGTACATTTGGCATAATAGTTCTCGACCGTAACGCATGTGTTAGTTCGCGACCGACCGATTGCACGTATTTTAGTTCCCGACCGATCGCGCATATTTTTGCTCGCAACCGGTAGCTCTCCTTTTAGTTCGCATCTCGGTCGCGAAGTAGATCGCTCTTTTTAGTTCGTCCGCTTATTTTTTAAGAGCTCTTTCTTTTGTTACGATAGATTTGTTATATAATGATCAGTGTTGCCAAAGTGTGAGCTATTACCAGTATTTTTGGGCAATTAGACATCAAAGACTTAAGCAAATAAACCAGTCGTTTACACGAATGGTTGATACAATGATATTCAACTACTGTGCATACAGAGTACTCGTAGTATTTTATTTTTAAAATGGATTTATTTATTTATTTAATAGGTCATTGAAGGAACATTACCTACAAATCACGCGATGCGGCGCGCTCTCGCTTCCTCTCGCTGTTCCCGTCAACCTTCGGAAAAGGAGCGGACGAACTAAGAGGCGAGGGATCTGCGAACTAGTCGGAAAAGGAGCGGACGAACTAAGAGGCGAGGGATCTGCGAACTAGTTCGCGTAGTTCGCCTGTGGGAGCGCTCTTCCGAACTAGTTCGTTCGCGAACTACACAAGACTACACAGAATGCTGGCCTGCCCTGGAATACACGCGGCTTGTAATCGGACCAATCGCGGCGCGCCGCTGCCGCCGCCGTGCCGTTTGCAGCGGAATGGCACTCCCGGTATTCGAACCGCGCACCCCGAGGAACGCGAGACGCGCGCCGGTCGCGCCCGCGGAATGTTAAACACTGTTCGCGGACACTGCGGGCCCCGGTTCGACGCCAGGCGGCTGCGATCTGCTCCCAGACGAGGCGACACGCGCAATAGCTTCCCACACTTACGTCGCTTCACTCTCTCCGTGACTGCTGCTCACGCAAATGTCCCGAATCAAAGTCCTCCAGATCGTTCTTTCTTTTTCCTATCGTATCCTAGGCTAGTATGATGCATTTATTCATTCGTAGTGAAAGTTATCCATAGAAAAGGGGGTGTTTCTCTTCATCAATGAACGCGTCACTGTTGTTTGTATGACATACAATTCTGTTAAGTGAAAGCTGTTCATAAAATAATTTATAATCAGTAATTGGTATTGTTCATCTGCACTTGTATCATAACACGCTAATCTGACTGAACAATTATCAAAATGAATAAAGATGACTTTGAGCAACAACAAAATAAATACAAAATAAAACAAGTCCTGATAGTGTAACTTTGTTAATAGAATATGCAACTTGACTTCTGGTAAGAAAACACCTGTATCATTACATAAGACTTTGAACAGTACGATGCAAGCGTGGTGCTGAAGAGACAGATTGACAATTAAATAGGACTGTGACACTTCCTCTTGAAATATTTGTTTCAAGGGTTAACACTGTATGTCTTTCTGGCCTACCTGTGCGCAAGGAAACAGCGTGTGCTACTGCTCTCAATTCTACTGCCACAAGCATACTGCTGCTACTAAGAGACAAAAAACTTACTACTGAATTCGCGAAGGTGCTATCCGAATTCACTTACTACAATATAAACAAATTTCGTCCATGTTTGTAGAATAACAATTAATGGGGTTTTATGGGTATATGGATAACTTGAAGTAGATAGGAAATGCATTTAAGTTGAAATCATCTATATTGAACAAGACTCTAAACAATGTTGTAAAAAAACCTGTAAGATAGTCACAAGGGAATGCTTTATACCAAACTTCAAGACTCTAAACAATGTTGTACAAAAACTGTAAGGTAGTTACAAGGGAATGCTTTACACCAAACTTTACTCTCTTGGTGGTTGTTCTGGGTACTGATTTCTCAGGATCCATGCACCCAAACTGTGTGAAAATGTAATCACGTGTCAGTTCTAGTGTAATGTATTTGTCCAGTGAATACCCCTTATCATCTGAATTTCTTCTTGGTGTAGCAATTTTAATGGTCAGTAGTGTATTAAGTTGATGATTATTTGTTTTTCTCACACAACAATATTTGAACACGTGACAAAGCCATACAAGAAGATTGCAACCATTGTAAATAACTGTAGCAGTACTGCACAAACGTTGTTGAGTCGCTTAATTAACAAGTCATCGTGAGGTGGAAAAATGGCTTTATTAATTCGCGGTCAGACAGGCCCATCATCAGAAATTAAATGTGCCATAATTACATCTTATACCTGTGACAATTTTGATGTTTGATTAAGGGACGTCACAACGTCACAACAAAGCCATTTTTCCACGTAAGGATGACTTTTTAACAAGTTTGTTTGGGTGCCCATCTTACGCAGAAAGAACCGAAATTCTTCGTTTTTTTAAGGTGTGAAAAGAAAGCCTTCTGTTTGCTGCAATTTTATTTCTTACAGACGCGTTTCGTCTTTTATTTTAAAGGCATCTTCAGTGGGATCTACAAATATAAATTTTTTGTGAGTTGTACTGTTTCGAAATTATATCACGGCTGCTGAACACCTCCAAAATGTGTACAACTGTGAGAAAAAGCGTGTTAGTTATACAATGTGCAACATGTTGTCTTGAAGAGATGGAGGAAACAGCAGACGATAGTTGAAAATACGACGAAGTAAAAACTTCTTCCCTTATATACAAAAATACGTGAAGTGCATAATCTCGAAACAATACATCTCACATAGAAAATGTTTTTGGAGATACCACTGAAGATGCCTGTAACCCTTCGTTGCCTGACGGTACTTGATAGTACCAATAAGTTTTGACTCTCATTATTTTCTTATGGTTCACTTTAATGATCAGAGAGCCTGTCGGGACACAGCAGTACCTCTGCTCTACGGATTCAGAGATGTTACTGAGCGATATGTCGACCTTTCTGGCAGCCAGAGCTTGTAATTGTTTTTCCCGCGCTGCTATGAAACAGAAGATTGTGTGTGTTTGTTTCCACGCTCTTGCCTGGCTTTGTGCGCAGTTCATTGGAACTTCCATTGGGTTTTTCAATATTGGTATATACCCTCTTTGTTTTTTGGTAATATCATGAAACATTACATTACAAGCAAGTGAGATAAAGTGGAGATTATAAGGCGGACTTAATTAGTACCGTCAAGTCGTGGGAACACATTATTGGAGCTACAGTGCGTTACATCTGTCTAGTTCTTCTGCCCACAGACGGACGAAAATCGGGAAACTGGTGGCTATTTTCGACCTCTGACTGATGCAGATATTCAAGCAATTTTGTATGAAGACATTCCGACTAATATTTCGGAAGATACTGACATGGAGGGACAATAGTGTATTTTGCGTCAAACTTCCATGCCACTCAACAGAGTGTAGTGTCGAGAAAGCCGAAAGATGGTACTAGTATGACTACCATGTCCAATTATCGTATGCGATTACAATAAAAACATGAGTGGGGTGGATCGTGCAGACTGACTTACGCTGAACTTATAGTCATAACAGACGATGGAAGAAATGGTAGCACCATCTCTTCTGGGAGGCAATTGAGGCTGCTTTTGACGATGTTTATGTCATTTTCTGTGATTTAGTTGGGGCAATGCCAATGCTGGAATTCAGGTGTGCTGTGGCACTAGGGCTAATGAATGGGCAGCAAGTGGCAAATCGCAAAAAGAGAAGCTTTAATAAAGTTGAAACAAATCCCCAAAGAGAAGAAAAGATATTTTTTCTGTTCAAAGAGATATACGATTCGGCAACCGAGGAAACCGTTTTGTAGTATTCAGTTGTAAAACAGGAATATGTGAAATGCGTGCAAAAATAAAAAAAATAAATAAATAAATAAAAAAAAAAAAATAAAATAAAATAAAAAATTCCGTCGATACCACAAAGTGTAGTGCATGTAAAGTGTATTTGTGTTGCAATGACAAAAAAGGACTATCTTACAGTTTCATAATATCACAAAATATGTTATATGTATGTAAGAAATCACATACTGTCAAAAAGTGCTCTAGAAGCAAAAGTTAATGAGAAATTCATAGAAAAAACATAAATCTCGGCTAATATTCCTTTAATTAATTTTCTTATGTAGATTTGCGTAACTTTTAGGAATAATAACGTACAAGTTTCACCAATTGGAACATTTTTCTGTGCATGTTGTGATTCTTCGTACGGAGCCTGAACGTACTTCTCAGTACCGGCAGTGAAAAAAGTTCAAAAGAATAAAATAAAATTTTACAAAAAAATCATAGTGCCTTTTGAGGCTACAACAGCATAAATTATACAAAGAAAATCTAAAAAAATAATTTTTTTCTTATGTCAGGAATCAAAGGGTTAAAATGAAAGGCGAAACGCGCTTGGGAGAAATAAAATGGATTGCAGGAAACACAAAGCATTTTTTTTTTCACCTTCAGAAACGGAAGACTTTTCAATTAAGCGGCTTTCACGAAACCCTGTCACTTCCATGTGGCATTTTTGAACGGCAGCAGAACCTCACAAAACGTGCTACTGCATCCTCCTTTTCAACCGCCCCGGTTAAAAACACTGCTCTAGACTGCCGACGCGAACAAAGTGCTCTGTATAGTGGTTATACAGTCTGCTGTCCTCGATGCAGCACCTTCGGCATTTCCGCACGGTAGGAACAGGCGGGCACATACAGCCTACCGACTGGAAGCACAGTGGAGTCTCAATACTACCCGAGCAGGTGGCCGTACGTCGGGGCCCGGAGCCTCGTGTGGAGACCGATGTCTGCAGCTCGGGTAGTAACTCTCCTAGGAGAGCGCTCCCGGCCCGACTGGTCAGGCTATAGGCGGCCGCTCCTCTTTTATTTTCAGCATTTTTTTCTTTATTTGGACCTTCCTTTTTTTGGCTGCCGGCGTTCCTTCGGCGTGTCTGCTGGCCGGTCCGGTCCAGCCAGGGCGCCGTTGGCTGCTGAGGCGGATGATGGATCGCCGCGGTACCTGCTGCCTCTGGTGGGGGCGGCAACCACTCGAGGGGAGGGGAGGGGGAAGGCCACTACACTAGGGATGCGACTTTACGGTAGCAGTGGTTTTGTGACGATTATTATAAGGAGACCTTCAGCTCTAGGGAATTCAGTTAAAAAAAAAAAAAAAAAAAAAAAAAAAAAAAAAAAAAAAAAAAAATAAAAAAAATAAAAAAATGTTTGTACAGCTTATGGGACTTAACTACGAGGTCAGCAGTCCCTAAACTTATAAACTACTTATGAACTAGCTAGTACTAAGGACGGTACAAATATCCATGCCCGAGGGGGGATTCCAACCCCCGACCGTAGTGGCCGAGCAGACCCTGACTGGAGCGCCTCAGTCTCCTCGGCCACCGCGGCCGGCGAATTCAGTTTGGGGTGAGTCCTCAGCATGTTTGTAGTATACGTCAAAGGTGCCAACTCATGGAAGTTTAAAAGCGCCCTATCCAAAAATCTCATAGAAAAATGGCTCAAAGTTTTAAGTTCAATACATATAAGACATATAACACATAATGGCCGATGCGATTGAAAGGTTGCAAACTAATATTTCAGAGCTCGATCAGAGGTGCAAGGATTATGATATGAAGATCAGCACCTCCAAAACGAAAGTAATGTCTGTGGGAAAGAGATTCAAACAGATTGAGTGCCAAATAGGAGGACCAAAGTAAGAACAGGTGGACAGTTTCAAGTACCTGGGATGTATTTTCTCACACGATGGCAATATAGTGAAAGTACTGGAATCGAGGTGTAGCAAAGGTAATGCAGTGAGTGCTCAGCTAAGATCTACTCTCTTCTGCAAGAAGCAAGAAACCACCAAGACTAAGTTAGCAGTTCACCGCTCTATCTTTCGACCAACTTTGTTGTATGGGAGTGAAAGTTGGGTGGATACAGGTTACTTTATTCATAAGATAGAGGTTACAGATATGAAAGTAGCAAGAATGACTGCAGGTAGTAATAGATGGGAACAATGGCAGGAGGGTATCCATAATGAGCAAATCAAAGAAAAGCTGGGAATGAACACCATAGATGAAACAGTTAGAGGGAACAGACTGAGATGGTGGGGTCATGTTACACGCATGGGAGAAGCAAGGTTACCTAAGAGACTCATGAGCTCGGCAGCGGACGGTAAGAGGAGTCGAGGTAGACCAAGAAGAAAGTACTTAGATTCGGTTCAGAATGATTTTGAAGTAAAAGACATAACATCAGACGAGGCATCAATGTTAGCATTGAATAGGGGATCATGGAGGAATTTTATTAGAGGTACTATGCTCCAGACTGAACGCTGAAAGGCATAATCATTCTCTAATGATGATGATGACATATAAGACATAAATATCAATTTAATACAAATAAACAATCCCTGAGACGCATTTTCGTCTCAAATAAAAATAAATCTGAAGCATCGAATTAAAATTTGTGATACGGCCGTGAATCGAACCCGGACCTCCATGCTTACTAGGAAGACGTCTTACCGTTAGACCTGGAGGAAAGTCGTACTTCGACTATTCCAAGGCGCCATGATCGTTAGTGGAGTGGTGGTCTAACGGTTAAGACGTCTGCCTAGTAAGTATGGATGTCCGTGTTCGATTCCCGGCCGCATCACAAATTTTAATTCAATTCTTCAGATTTATCAAAAATGTCTTTGGCATATACGACAGATAGGCTTGGCAGCGAACTTTCTGCTGCACCTCCGTCAAATACCTATGCCGGGTGTTGTGGCTCAACGCACTCGATCAGAAAGCTGAACACCCTCTGTCTTTTCTTTTTTTTTTTTTTTTTTTTTTTTTTTTTTTTTTTTTTTTTAAAAGCCAAGAAAACCACAGAACGACAACGAATAAAAAGGGTCAGCGACCACAAGCAACAGAACTACCCATAGAGAGAGAGAAAGAAAGAGGAAAGAGAGAGAGAGAGAGAGAAAAAAAAAAAAACTCAAATGACAGCGCCATAACGTGTGAAGTAGACGATCCGTGTTCGAACCTACACTGTACACAGATTTTTATTATTTGTTCTAAAACTTGCTACGACTGTATTTAAAAAGTTTACAGCACAAAGTATTATCAATTAGTTGACAAATAATTTAATCCGGGTTTTGAAATGGCTGTTACAGCTACATAAAACAAGAATTATACTCGCGTTTTCTTTTTAGTAGGTTGAATAATTTAAAGCGCATTTTTAATGTAGGTAAATCAATTACCAGCCGCGACCGATCGGCCGAGCGCATTGAGGCGCCATGCTACGATGATCGAGGCCGTTCCCCGTCGGGGGTTCGAATCGCCCCTCGGGAATGGATGTTTATGTTGTCTTTACTTTACATAAGTAGTTTGTAAGTTTAGGGACTGATGAAGCCGCAGTTAAAAGATTTAAACAACAGTGGAGCCACCCCACACATAGGCCGAGTGAGCACTGTGTACTGTCACTCGGCCTGCGTGTGGCGTATCTCCACAATTATTTTTATCTTTTAGACATTGCAGTTTTAATATTTTATTCCATGACATGGAGATAGCCACATATGGGCACTAGATTTTGTTTTATTTAACAGCTACTTCAATGAGAGCTAATTTTAAATCTTCAGAAGAAGGAAAAATTATTTTTGTCGAAACCCTTTTGAAGGTTTACGTACCGGGTGATCAAATAGTTAGTATAAATTTGAAAACTTAATAAACCACGGAATAATGTAAATAGAGAGGTAAAAATTGACATACTTGCTTGGAATGTCATGGGGTTAAAAAAAAAAAAGGTTCAAAACATGTCCTACAGATGGCGCTTATCTGATCAGAAAAGCAATAATTAGCGTAACAAATTAAGACAAAGCAAAGATGATATTCTTTACAGGAAATACAGAACTTTTTCCCCATCATTCCTCAACAATAGCTGTAGTCGAGGAATAATGTTGTGAACAGCACTGTAAAGCATGTCCGGAGTTATGGTGAGGCAGTGGCGTCGGATGTTGTCTTTCAGCATCCCTAGAAATGAAACTTCCTGGCAGATTAAAATTGTGTGCCGGAACCGGGACTCGAACCTGGGACCTTTGCCTTTCGCGGGGAAGCGCCCTACCGACTGTGCTATCCCGACACGACTCACGAAGCCGCTTCACAACTTTACTTCCGCCAGTACCTCGCCTCCTACTTTCCAAACTTCACACAAGCTCTCCTGCGAACCATGCAAGACTAGCACTCCTGGAAGAAAGGATATGGTGGAGACATGGCTTAGCCACAGCCTAAGGGATACTTCCAGAATGAAACTTTCACTCTGCAGCGGAGTGTGTGATAATATGGCAGATTAAAATTGTGTGCCGGAACCGGGACTAGAACCTGGGTTCGAGTCCTGGTTCCGGCACACAATTTTAATCTGCCAATAATCGCACGGACTGAGGTCTGGGGACCCGGGAGGCCAAGCATGACGAAAGTGGCGGCTGACCATACGATCATCACCATACGACGCGGGCAAGAGATCTTTCGCGAGTCTAGCAATACTTTGTATTTGTTCTAATAAAACCCCATGTCATTCCAAGCATGTGCGTAAATTTTTACCCCGCTATCTACATTACTCCGTGATTTATTAAGTTTTCAAATTTATACTGACTGTTTGATCACCCAGTATATAAACCATATTACGCAACTGGTCGACTGAAATTAATTCACAATTTTATTCGTAAAGTTTTTGCACTAAGAAATTTGTTCCTCAAGACGACGGTGTCAGACCGTAGGTATTTTTGGGAGACCACCAACCTCCACTTGGCCGGAGAGTCGGCCACAACAGAGGCGAGCCGACAACACTGCTAGAGCAAGGGCCGATTCTTCGCCCTCCACAGAACCGCAGGCTGGAGGCTGCTAATTCTGCACCATATCCCGAGGGCGTGCTGCGCTGCGAAACAGCCTCCCACAGGGACCCGAGGCGCCTCTTACCACCCCCAGCACGCCACACCCCCACCACCCTCTTCCCCGTCTTTGCTTTCTTTTCACCCTCCTAGCCGCCACTTCCGTCCGTGCAAGGGCCGCTTGACCCTGTGGAATCACCACACGCCGTTGTCGTAACTGATTTTTCCGTCACTCAGGAGTTCAGACCTTTTTTTTTTCCTGGACCCGCCTTTGCCTTTGACTCGAGGGTACGATAAGGCAGTCCTGTCAGCTGATTTACATTAACTAGTATTGCCTGTGGTCGAAAATCGACCAATTGTGTTTACAATGGCCACTGGGGGTAAAATTTTACGTATCATGTCGGCGGCCTCGCGTGATTATGTTGGCAACATCAACAACACGAAAGAAAATCTTTGCCCATTTGTTCGAACCACATGGAATGACTCGATTAATGTATCGTACAGACCGTGAAGTAAACAAATAATGCTGTTCCTGCTTTATGGTTGACAGGTTCTTGTATATACCCTCGTCTGCTCAGTAAATATAATTGCCCTCGTAAAGCGAAGATTCCACGAGAAAACATCAGCGTTGTCAAGCGACTGGCTAAAATGAAGACTCACAGGATTCCCACTATTCAGCATCTGTTGCCAACATTAACATAGGAGAAGGCTGAGATATTTGGTAAAATTTAACCGGCACTGAGAGGTATGAAACGGTATCTTTTACGTGTTAAGGAAAATGCCTGGCACAATAACAACAAATAAAAACGGAAGTATATACTTCTCATGCCATTTTCGAATTATATAACTGTCATTAGCCTAATATTTCAAATGGAACTACAATTTCGGTGTTCGTATATTTATACAAAGCCAAGAAATAGTGTTATTTCGATACTGCGATATTCAGAATTCCAGAGCTGACATGTCGATTTCGTAGTTCCTCCCGTGCACCGCTACATGCCTCTTCCGGCGCATCATTTATATCGGCATTCATATGAAGACATCCATTTCCTTTAACCACTCTTAATTACTGCGAAAATGAAGCATTTGAAAGGCACAAGAAAGTGAGTTGGGAGCACTCCATGTTTCGATATTCACTTATCTTAATACTGCAGATGCGCTGCATTACAGCGTCTTTGGTCGAGGCGAATAGCCAATCAGTGAGCAGATTGTTGGAGAATGTAGAACTTGATGCAAGCTGTAGATAGGAAAATTTCTACTTCCTTTTACCAATTGTAATGGCTAAATGAACACATAACATTTATATTCGTGAAACCTACGACAAACAATCTTTCGAATGATGTAACTTTCATTGGCTTTCTTGTAAGAATAAATTACCGTATTTATATAATGATTTAATAGTTATGAATCCCTTTGTAAGAGCTTAATTGCCATAGATCGCTTATTCATTTTAAATGACTAGTTTCGACTCGTCAAACAGTCATTATCAAATCTTATTTGTCGAGGCATGTTAAGAAATATACCTCAGATGAACCATCATCATAGTGGCGAGCTATAAATGGCATGCACATCATCAACTGAATATGCCTTTGGGTCGTGGTGTTAAAGACCCGCCGGCCGCGGACTGAGGCGCTCCAGTCACGGTCTGCACGGCCACTACGGTCGGTGGTTCGAATCCCCCCTCGGGCTTGGACATTTGTGCCGTCCTTAGTAGTAGCTAGTTCATAAGTATACCCAGATGAAGGCCACTGTAACGTTGGCCGAAACGTCGGTTATTTAAGTAATAGCCTTCTTACATCATGACACGGTACAAGACGCAGGAAACTTTTATGTCATCTGACTCTGGCCGCGGAAGTCTACGTAATTATAGTTTATAAGTAGTTTGTAAGTTTAGGGACTGATGACCTTGTAGTTAAGTCCCATAAGCTCTACAAACATTTGAACATTTTGTTAAAGACCCTGTGCTATACTGTGCCACATGTCCAGGTAGTGTGTTACCACGGTGATAAATGTAGATGGAGAGAAAATCGGCCTTGCCCTTTGAAAAAGAACCTTCCTAGCATTTGCGTGGAGGTGTTTTCTTTTCGTTTTTTTTTATTTTTTTTTTTATTTTTTTTTTTTATTTTTATTTTTTTTTTTTTTTTACGGAAATCAAAGAAACCTGAAGCTGTCCTACGTAGCGTAGGCCAGACGTGTTGTCTGTTGTCTACGTAATGCACGCCATGAAACGACCCGCTACATCCCATGGAACCCAACGAGTCGCTCATCGAGTTTGCGTCCGTAGAGCTCTACAGCTTGTGTTCCGGGCATATTTGGCGCACAGGTCAATGTGTTTACGAAGATGGACCGTGCGTAAAATCGTGTAATTATAATGTTTCTTTTAGCAGTCAACGAAATCGTAACCAGAATAGTGTAGCTTTCTTAAACCACTTACGTCACTTGGCATGCAATACTCTTCCAAAATATTTTATTTTTTTTTTTTTTTTTCAAGAAATACAAAGTCGGTACCTTTACTGTGGTGTCGCACAAGTACAAAGTGCACGCCACCTACTTTCGCCGCGCGCCGCCATGCATGCACGGCGCGGCGTTCTTACGACGTCAGCCACGAGCGCCCTCTGTTACAAATCCGCTCGTGGCCACCAAGGAACGACATCGTTCACTTGGGACTGAGATAGGAACCAGTCAACACTTCGTATTCAGATAGGCACCAGTGAAGATTTGGCTATCGGTTAGGCACCAGGCCTCTAGTTCAACTATGTATCAGCTTTCTGCAGTACTGATCTATGTAAAAGTTAAGTATTGTATACATTCTGTGCAATATATATCTCGTTCTAATTTACTCTAGTGTTTCTAGTTTCTGCTGTCCCACTGGCTGCTCACCTTCGTACCTACACAAGCGTGCTTTCTTTATTCCTGTGTCGGTACTTTTCTACTCGGCCACCGACATCTACGACGGAAACGAGACACAAAAGCGGCGACGAGGCTGGGACACAAAATTTACCTAAAATACGAAATGTATTACAAATAACTTTTGGGAAAAAATCATAAATAACTATAAACGACGAAACACATCATTTGCTGCAACTCCACTTCTCTTGTTGTCTCATACAAAGACTGCGCGATTTTCCTAGGCGACCCAAAGTATCTCTGCAACAACAACAACAACAGCTATTGCAAAACGACTTTCAGCGGTATTAATGTAAGGCAAGGGCTCATGGATGTAAATATTTTGAAGCATTCTAAAACGAAAGCATATGTTTATTTAACACAAACATACGTGTATTTAAATGGACACCCTCTATTATTTCATCAGCAATCTACAGTGTGACAAATAACATAAACAATGGCGTTGATTGCATCGCAGTACGCCAATTACATCCCGAAATATCGCGAAGCGGAGTTGACGCTTGAAATACGCGAAACGCGCGACTAGTGCACATCCTGAGAAGCATGGGGTTCTCGCCTGAGTCTCACGCGTGAGCAGATGTGTATGTACAAGGAGCGAGTCTGACATATGTGTCAACGATTTCAGTCAAGCATACGTTCTATATCGAATATGACAAGTGTTCCGGATTTTTTGGTAGACAACCAGTAGTTTATTTATTTATTTTTTTATTTATTTATTTTTTTTTTTTTCAATTTCAGTGTCAAAGCTGATTGTGCAAAATCGCGTGTTTAATGTTATACAGCAAAAGATACTCTAAAGATAAACATTTTTAATAATAATATGTGTAAAGTGTGAAAAGTTAATGATGTTCGGTTGATCAAGAATTTTTGCGTTTACATGATGTGCTTGGGTACTGTGCGATTTTCCGCGCAATGTCGCCGATCGAGCGGTCCAGGATTTGGATTGTCAAACCGTGGATCCAAGTTCGAACCTCCAGCATGGCAAACTTTCTATTATTTTTTAACTATTTGGTAATGTTCTCATAATTGTAATACGTGTTCTTGCCACAGCATCGGAAATTGTGATCAATATTAAGTGTACAGGGTGTCCAGAAAAGGACTCCCTGATTTCAAAATTAAATATCTCGAAAACAATATCGATAGAGGAATGCAGTAAACGGTATGTTTATTGTGAAAGCTGTAAGAAGTTTATACAGCAGTTTGAAATAATAGTTACAAAAGCTGCTACCAGATGGCGCTCTAATCGCCGTACGTAATGCCTAGTATAAATAGTGATCCGAAGCCCAGAGCCATCAGTTCCACTATTGAAAAGTGAAAGGAGGTTAGCGTACCGAAGGAAGAGATTAAAACCATGTACTCCATTGAACAACGCGTTTTTCTGATGCTAGAGTACCACAGGTTAGAAGAGAGTCCTACGGCAACAAGGCCAAGCTTTCAAGCACGATTTAATGTTCCAAAAGGACCCGATGCGAAAACCATTCGTACCCTCTTCGCAAAATTTCAACGAACAGGCAACGTAACTGATGATCTAGTGGGGCATGTTGGCCGCAAGCAAACCGCAGTTACGTCTAAAAATATCGTCACAGTTTCTGGAATTATTCAGCGAAATCCAATCTCATCCGTCGTAGAATTGCATCTGAGACTGGTTTGAAGCATTCCAGCACGCAGAAAATACTGAGAAAGAGCCTACACATGTTTCCATTCAGAATTCAAACGCACCAGGCGATACCCGTACGAGCTGTGTAACAAAGGGTTGCTTTTGCTAATCAAATGCTCACAATGATTGATAGTGAAGGATTTGATGTTGGCTGCATCTAGTTTACAGATGAAGCACACTTCCACCTGAATGGATACGTGAATAAGCAGAACTGGCGATCGACTAGGTACTGAATGGTTTATGCAAGATGGAGCCCGACCACATCGGACCGAACAAGTGTTTCGCTTTCTTGAGGAATACTTCGGGAATCGAGTCATTGCTTTGGAATATCCCAAATTTACTGGTGCAGGCATGGATTGGCCTCCATATTCGCCGGATTTGACTCCCTGTGACTTTTTTTGTGGGGCACAGTGAAAGACATGGTCTACCCGACGCATCCCGCCACGGTGGACGAGCTTGAATCGGCGATCTCTGTGGCATGTGAATCCATTTCGGTTGAAACACTAGGGAATGTGATGGCGAATTTTATTCTTCTTTTGAGCCACCTCTGTACTGTCAATAGTGAACATTTTGAAAACATTGTGATGTGATTGTTTGCAAAGAGTGTTTTCATACGATTATTTCACTTACGTATGCTGATATGAGCTGTACAGCGTACAACGCCGTCTGGTAGCAGCTTTTGTAACTATTATTTCAAACTGCTGTATAAACTTTACAGCTTTCACAATAAACATACCGTTTACTGCATTCCTCAATCGATCTTTGTTTTCGAGATATTTAATTTTGAAAACAGGGAGTCTTTTTCTGGACACCCTGTATTATCTGTTTACATTTATTGTATTTGCGGTACTCAGTGCCAAAACAATAAAAATAAGAAATAAAATAAAATTCTGAAGTTTATTATTACGTAATTTCAGCTTTCTGACAGTCAAGCAGGGTGAAACGGGTCATAAAAACAACCAAAACACAAATATGTCTCACGCTATGCACAGCACACGAACAACATATTGTCACATTCACATGTTGTTCGAGATATCGCTTGCGGAAAACAAACCTGATTTATATTGCAGAAGACAGGTCCTGGAAATTACAGTTTGGTACTTCCAATAGCTGCAGATTCCTTCTCCTGTATCTGTCCCGCTTCCAACTTTCCTGTGGCTGTATATGCTATAGCTTGGGGTAAGTCGCGTTGTAGCATAGCACTACCTGCTCACTGAACTGTCTGAACTCGACTGCTTGTGTATTTCGTTTTGTAGAGTAAACTTATGTCAACACCAACCCCTCTGCAGCAAGTTTCTATTATCAGCCATTATCTAGGTTGCCGTAATGTTGTTGGCTCCAATCCAGTAGAGCCGACAGAAACACGTCGAACCATTTTAGTTTATTCTCACGATGACAGTACTTCAGAAACTATATATCTCAACTGAACCCCTAGTTGTTTTGACCAGTGTATGAAACAGATTAGCAGCTCTCTAGTAGACTTGCGCATAATAGTTCGCGATCGGGAGCACTTTACTTTAGTTTGCGGCAGAGCCGAGAACTAGTTCGTTCTTTTAGTTCGTCCGCTCCCAGTGACGGCTGAGCGGCGTGGTCTGCGGATGCAGGTGGAGGGAGAAGTTCCCCCACCTAGCTGCTTCATGCGCTTGCTGCTTGAGCCGATAACGATATCACGCAAACCAAAAGAAACAGTTTGAGGATAATTTCTCACGTTTAAGTTTTGAGTTATCTCTATATCTTGGCATTATGGAATTGTTTTAGTCAGATATTGCAGAGTGCAGAATACTAAATACAGAAATTTTGTAGCACTGAACTATGTAATCTAGCAGGCAGACGCTCACCTCGAAATGGCTCTCATCAGCAGAAGGCAAACACGTGATTTTTAATTCTGCTGCGCACCCTCTCGCTATTGCCCGTCGGTCTTCGGAAAAGAATCAAACGAACTAAGAAGCAAGATACGTTTGGCATAATAGTTCGCGACCGGTAACGCATGTTTTAGTTCGCGACCGATTGCGCATATTTTAGTTCGCGACCTATTGCACATGTTATAGTTCGCGACCGATTGCACATGTTATAGTTCGCGACCGATTGAACATATTATAGTTCGCGACCGATTGCACATATTGTAGTTCGCGACCGATCGCGCATATTTTAGTTCGCAGCTCGGCAGCAAAGTAGGACGCTCTTTTTAGTTCGTCCGCTCCTTTTGGCTTTTGCTACCGCTACAGCTGTGCTGAATACCTTAGAAAAGAACATTTGTGGCAGTGAACTATGAAACTACAGCTGAGCTGCATCTCAGCTCGAAATGACGACAACTGGCAGAAGGGAATCACGTGATTCTGCGCGCTCTCGCGTCCTCTCGCTGTTCCCCGTCAGTCTTCGGAAAAGGAGCGGATGAAGTAAGAGGCGAGGGATCTGAGAACTAGTTCGCGTAGTTCGCCTGTGGGAGCGCTCTTCCGAAATAGTTCGTTCGGGAACTACACAAGACTAGTCTCTACGTGTCGCACGGTATCAAAACATAGTCATTTTGGTTGTCCTATCTGCTGAAATGGCTGCTGCAACCAACGGAGGCACATACGATCCGAGAGATATGGGTGGAAAGAAAAACGAATGTAGCGGCACAGCTGGACGCGAAAGCAGAGTTATGCAGGAATGTGGGCAGACGGCACTTGTGAGCTAGAGCGAGCGGCATCCAGGGGTGTCCAGTCGCGATGCCATACAACTGGCGCCTCCATGAATAACGCGCTGGTCTGCATTCCGTCAGGTGTGGGATACATGACCTGTTAGCGGGTAGAAAACCGACGCGTTCGTGTAACAGTAGTACATCAAGCGCGAGAAGCCGGCCGCGGTGGCCGAGGGGACTGAGGCGCTCCAGTCACGGTCTGCACGGCCACTACGGTCGTGGGTTCGATTCCCCCCTCGAGCATGGATATTTGTGCCGTCCTAGTTCGTAAGTAGTTGATAAGTAGTTTGTAAGTTTAGGGACTGATGACCTCGTAGTTAGGTCCCATAAGCTCTACAAACATTTGAACATTTGTACTTTACATAAATCATTCTGTCGTACTTTAAGCAGCTTTTTGTACTCTCCCTTCGCCTGACTTTTATGTTATTATACCGGGTGATCAAAAAGTCAGTATAAATTAAAAAAAACTTAATAAATCACGGAATAATATAGTTAGTGAGGTAAAAATTGACATACTTGCTTGGAATGACATGGGGTTTTATTAGAACAAAGAAAAGTTCATAAAATGTCCGACAGATGGAGCTGTACAGGAAAACGTCAGTGACTGGGCATGAAAATCGTGTATAAAAGGAGCTGTAATGAGAGAGAGAGAGAGAGAGAGAGAGAGAGAGAGGGAGAGAGAATCAGATGCTCCAGCAGTCGCAGCATGTTGACGTTACCTGAAATGCGCTTTTAGTGAAGCTGTATTATCAGAATGGGGAATGTGCTAGTTCAGCGTTACGATCCTATCGCCACAGGAAGGGGGTTTCGAACGGGTAAAGGTCCGTTGACAAATGCTGCTGTGGCGAGGATTATTTCGAAATTCGAAGCCACGCGTTGTTTAGACGATAGAGCCCGTAGTGGCCGACCGAGCACAAGGCGTAAAGCTGCTGAGACAGTTCAGGAAGAAATGGAGGCTGTAGCGGGTTCGTCTATGAACGGGGAAGTCAGCGCTCGTGCAGTCGCACCGGCATTCCATACACTACTGTTTGGTTGGCACTCAGGCATACGCTCCGATACTATCCTTACAAAATCCATCGCCATCATGAACTTTTACCTGGTGATTTAGTGAAGTGAAGGGCATTTGCGGTTTCAAAACATGGCGTTTCAAAAGATGGCGGAAGATGACGATTGGTTGAGTAACGTGTTGTCGACCGACAAAGCTCATTTCACGCTCCGAGGGTCTGTCAACGCCCACAACTGCAGAATTTGGGCTACAGAAAATCCTAGAACTGTCGTGGAAACTCCATTGCACGACGAGAAAGTCACGGTAGGGTTGGATTTACCACATCTACCGTTATCGTGCCTTTTTTCTTCGAGGAACTGCGTGATTCTGGTTTTGTAACTGCGTCTACAAATTTCAAGTTTCTATCGTCTGTAGATTCACTTTTCAACGCCGTTTTCTGTCTTTTAGAAACGGATCGAGAAGGCGAAATTTCTTTCTTACGCTTTGGAATCAATTTTTGGTAAGTTTACTTTCCAAACTACAATATGTACTTATTTTTCTTTATTCGTACGCTTGTTGCAGAAAAACAACTGAAGAATGTGCATTACGTTTTTCTGTATATAACCTCTTTGGTATTATAGTGTCAAAACTGATTGCTGGTCTTCGGACCGAATTTAATGTAAGCTGATGACTTTCAACCACTGTATCTTCCACCCTCTTGTACCTATCGACGCGGAACTGCTATGATGTATAACGGGAGAATTCGTACAACAACAACACAGAGAGATCGTTAGTCTCCGCTGTGAAGATTTTTCTGAAGGGCAAAATATTGACACCCACACGTAGAAAATCGGTAACTTTCAACTCCCATATCTTCCACCCCTTAACGTTATCAACCCTCTACCACTACAGTGCACAATGGGAGACTGATACCTACTACCACATAGAAACACTGTTCGTTTGCGATGTGTAGTTTTGGCTGCAGAGTGAAATATAGGCACAAACACATTAATATCTATATATATTCAGATACGATTTCGTTCGGTGCACGGCGGACAAACTTCGACACCTTTTGTCCAGTCCCCATGAAAGTTGTCACACACATTGTGGTTTTTATTTTTTTTATTTATTTATTTTTCCTTTGAAGGAAGTTCTCACACGTCGCAAGACATAGTACGACGCTTTGCAACAAAGTTCGGCACCATTTCGTACATCACTGTGAATGATGTCAGATATATACTATTTCTCTTAGTGGGGACTCAAAACAGACTGAGGTAGGATGAAAGGAGTTTACGGACAGTACTGTACTGTTACTTAAAATAACTTTCAGTTACTACATCCACACATACAGTGTCCCATATGTAGAAACTCGCGCGATAGACTTAACTGACAGAAAAGCAGAACCAGTCGTCAGGTTCAATAATCTTCGTAATTTATTCAGACGCCCAGTTCCAGATACACATTACGGTCGTTGAAGTGCCAACATCGCTCGACACAACATCAGGGGAATTTATGCAAAACGCCTGACTGCTAATAAGTCCTGCCAGCAATAATCTGTTGTCTGTCTGTGTGTGTGTGGTGGGGGGGGGGGAGAGTAAAATTCCCCCAAAGTCAATACAACTACCGCTTTTAGTTTGTGTAGGGTGTAATAAATGACCAGATTATAATAATATTACATTAGCCAGTACCACAAAGCACCTGATTTTTACTTTATACAGTAATTTGTCTTGTAATTTTACTTACGATTTTTGAGTTGTGAAATATTCTTTTTTTTTTTATTTTTTATGACGATGTTAATTTTTAGGTGAATAGATTTCATATTTAACGATTTAATTTTTAGGTTGAATTTGACTGTCGAGTCACGAGAACAAATGTCCAGTCAACAGAACAAACAAGTGTTCATTTTGAACAATAGCTGATAATGGTTCAGCCCAGACCTCTTTCAAATGTTTGTAGAGCTTACGAGACTTAACTACGGGGTCATCAGTCCCTAAACTTACAAACTACTTATCAACTAGCTTATGCTAAAGACGGCACAAATATCTATGACCGAGGGGGGGGGGATTCGAACCCCCGAGCACAGCGAGACCTCTTTCTTTACTCTAGGAATGATGTAACAACTTTAGCATATCAATATGGATTTTTATAGATATTTGGCAGTACAGAGTCAGTACTTAATTCATTTTTTGTGACGATGAAGAAATTTGTGCTTTAGAGCAAAAATATTTAGATGATACGTAAGTTGCTGAAAATGGTGACAGTTTCACCGCAAGTAGTTGTACATAATAAATGAAAAATGATAAAAGTAAAATAGCGACTGTGGTATGTAAGTGCATAGTTTAAATGACTCCTTTAAAAAAAAAAAAAAAAAAAAAAAAAAAAAAAAAAAAAAAAAAAAAAAAAAAACGTCCTTCAATATCGCGTGTTTAATTTTACGAAATGCTCTACTTGACAGATTGTAAGTACTCTCAAGCGGAGAATTTCGTAAAATTAAACACACGAAATTGAAAAGTAGTTGAATAAAATTTCCTTATTTTGCACAGACCATTTTCAGCTTCTCAACTGATGTTGGCACTGAAACTTAAAACCAAACTCTTATAACACCGACTGAAGTTCGGTAAAATCCCGAAACACATCATTGCTCAAGAAGCAAATAAGGTATAGCAGTCAACAATCCGAAGACTGGTTTGAACACCACAATTCTTTACTAGGCACGGTCCTGTATGGAGGTGGTATGCCGTTGCCTTCCTCCGACCTTCGAATTGACTTATCCAGCCAGTTATAGGGAGACCTATATACAGTTTAACGTGGGTTCCGAACCACGGTGCTACTCAATATTTTGGACATCAGCAACACCGATAGACGTTAAAGAAGTGTAAAGTGACAGATAATATTCCTAGGACCTGGCGGGGATTGAACTCTTGATCTTTGGGTTCATTGTCTGGCGCTCTACCAGTGCGCTACCGATTAACACATATTTAAAAAGTATCCGGTTGCAGAATTTATTAAAACAATAATATTAAATCAAATGTTCCAAAATGCTACAAGGTTTATTTAATATTCCAGTTTTCTTAATAACAGATTTTGTATAAAAATTGACAGAACGTTCCTATTCTTAGTGGATCAAGCAATTTGATATTTGTGACTTTATTAAATTCTGTTGTCTTTCTTGATTATATTAATATATAGATTATAGGGTTTCAAATGAAAATGACCTATATATATATACCAAATTTTAAAGCTACGCTCATTTGTACCGCCACGCCCCCTTTATTTCTGCTACAGAAACCATATACCATATACATTCTTTTCCGGAGCCTGTTATGTATGAAATAAAACCAATTTTCAGAGACATAAGTGACCCTGTTTGGATTCGTAAATGTGTTCATGGGAGCACTCAGAAAACAAATGAAAGTTTCAACTATTGCATATGGGAAAGATTACCCAAGAATGTTTTTGTATTACTAAAGACATTCAAATTTGGTGTACTAGATTCAGTGATATGTTTCAATGATGGGGTGACAGGATGGAAGTCTCGAGAAGATTTAGGCATGAAATGTGGCTCCAATATGGAAGATCAATTGTTTGCATGTGACAGACAATGGGGGCGTGAAGCTGAAAGATTCGCTCTTCAAGTTATCAAAGAAGCAAGGAATGCTGAAAGGAATGCCAAGAGGAAGTTTGAAGATGATGAAATGCTGCAGGATGAAGACTATGCTTCTGGAATGTTCTGAGGCACAGATTATTTGGATTTATATTGCCGCAGGACCCCCAAGTTAACCGACTGCCGGCTTGGCGCAAGGAAAGGCGTCGCGGCTTGCGGTACTGAAGGTCGCCGGTTCAATCCCGTCCAGCGGCAAAAATTTATTTCTTTGTAATTATCATTTCCAGAATGTTCTACATGTTTCTTTTTTTCACTTGTAATTTCTATTTGTTTCTTATATTAACTATTCTTCTAATTTCTGGTAAATTCTCTCTGTGTATAAATAGCAGAGCACTCTGCCCGAGAGGCAGTTACTGCTGCGTGTATGTCCAGTTCGCAATAAACCTGCTTTCAGTATAAGTGCTGTGTTCAGTCGACAACCCTGCCTTCGAAGTCAAGCCTACTTCCATTGCAACGTGACAGTATATTCATTCGTAATTTCCCGAAAGTTGTATTTTTCAGCATTCAGGTAAAAATATTTCCTACAGTTTATCAAAAATTAAAATGAAAGATTTGATTTTTTTAACCTTGTAATATAAATAATAAATGAAATTATATAGGTATAGTAAATGAGCCATCGTGTCATACATATCTGGTAAAAATTTGGTCTCCTTCAAATGTATAACATAGAATTAAATAGTATCTCAATGCAAGAAAGAATTTTGGAAAAAAATGGCATCAATTTCTTTGTAATGTTTTTAATAACCCTAAGCAGGTTCAAAAAAATTCAAAATACTCCTAAAAAAAGTGTGCTGCATTAACTGATATCAACAAAAAATCTGTAAATCATATACATTATAAACAGGAAACAATAATATCTGTAAAGTTCCTGCAGTCGAGAACTTGGGAGAATGGATTTCAGCAAGTGAGAGCGAAATCTTGGCCGTAGACGCCAGGTGCACCAAGTTACAGAGTCCCTATCATTCATGTAAGAATATCTATACCTCCAAGTACCTATCCAAGAACTTAAAACTGAAGCACTACAACTCGGTAGTAAGACCCTCTGCACTCTATGCCTCCGAGTGCCTCTTGATGAATCGAAAGGGCCCACTCAGGAAACTAGAACTTAAAGAAAGGAAGATCCTGAGGAGAATATTGGAGTCCATAAGAGAGGAAGACGGTACTTACAGAATCAGGCACAATAAGGAACTGTATGAGCACCAGGAAGACATAGTCACATGTATGAGGAAAAGGCGACTGACCTTCATGACATGACCCGCCTGAATCACTCGAGACTCACCTAGAAGATCCTCAGAGTGACAAGCAAGGGAAAGGCGTCCAAAGCCAAGTGGTTCATCTCTGTTAGGTCAGACTTATAGGAACTGCAGATGCCATTACAGATAACCTAGAATCGAACTCAATACCGTCAGGCCATCCTACAGGGAGTCTTCCCACTGCCGCTCACAAGCAAGAAGTGTACAGCAGGCACCACCAGACCTAAATGGACGGATGAGATGAGAGGAAGCAGAAGATGAAGGCGTATTGGGCCAAGAAAAAGCAGAAGACCCTAGCTGAGAGTTGAGGCGAGTCCCGTGGTCCCTAGTACGCCGAAACGAACTAGAAAAAAAAAATTATAAACAGTACCTGAAACAAGCAGGTGTTGATTTTTACGTAATATTAAGCCGGGCCGCGGCGGAGTAGCCTAGCGGTCTAAGGCTCTTCGCCGCGGAGCGCGCGGTTGCTCGCCGTCGGAGGTTCGAGTCCTCCAAGGGGCATGGGGGTGTGTGTGTTGTCCTTAGGTTAGTTTACCTAGGTTTAAGTAAGCTAAGTAGTTTGTAAGCTACGGACTGATGGCCACGCAGTTTGGTCCGATAGATTTACAAACATTTTTTGAGGCGAGAAAATACCCTGTATCCTTAAGGTAGTAGGAGACGGAGTTGTTGTTATTGTTGTTGTGGTCTTCAGTCCGGAGACTGGTTTGATGCAGCTCTCCACAATACCCTATCCTGAGCAAGCCTCTTCATCTCCACATAAGAACGGCAACCTACATCTGTCTGAATATGCTTACTGTATCCATCTCTCGGTCTTCCTCTGCGGTTTTTACCCCACACACTTCCCTCCAACGCTAAATTCACAATTCCTTGATGTCTAAGAATGTGCCCTACCAATCTATCCCTTCTTTTAGTCAAGGTATGCCAGAAATTTCTATTCTCCCCAATTCTGTTCAGTACCTCCTCATTAGTTACGCGATCCACCCACATAATCTTCAGCATTCTTCTGTAGCACCACATTTCAAAAGCCTCAATCCTCTTCCTGTCCGCACTGTTTATCGTCCATGTTTCACTCCCATACAAGGCAACACTCCATACGAATGCCTTCAGAAAGGACTTCCTTAGGTTTAAATCAATATTCGATGTTAACAAATTTCTATTTTCCAAGAACGCTTTTCTACCCATTGCCATTCTGGACTTAATATCCTCTGTACTGCGACCATCATTTGCTATTTTACTGCCGAAGTAGCAAAACTCATCTACCTCCTTTATTGCTTCGTTACCTACTCTAATTCCTTCAGCATCGCCTGATTTTCTTAGACTGCACTCCATTACGCTAGTTTTGTTGTTGTTGACGGAGTTAGGTTGTAGAATATTGGGCAGCGTCTGGTGGTGTGGGGTCAGCGACCGACCCCCGCCCCACCTTGGGGCCGCGGCCTTGCAGATTGACTGATCGTCGCCGGTGAACGGGCGCGACGCACACAATGACAAACCGCTGCACAGTGGTCACCGGGAAGCGTCGGACACCTGCCGATGAAGACATTGTGTCGTCCGGCGTCGGTCGCGTTAACGTTTCGCCCCAATTTGGAGCAGACAGCGGGCACCCGTCGGTAAAAAAGAAAAGAAGTCGGCGCTAAAAGCGGACAAAAGGGCGGCGCGGGGCAGCGAGACAAAAGACGCGCGGGGGTGGGGGGTGGGGGGAGGGATGGCGCTCTGGCGTCGACAAACGCCCATCCCGCCGGAGGCCAGCACTGGTAGCTCCGGGCCCTCAGCTTTGCCGCGGCGGGCGAGTAGGCGAAACCAAATCTTCTAATATATAAAGCAGAGTGTCCGCATGTTTGTACGTGTTGCATACAAATCTACACTTCTCTTCCAATCTTTATGAAATTTTGTACACGTAAGCTTCAATCCATGAGGACGGACGCCGTAAGTGTAAGAATCACATACGACATATATAGTTCACGAGATATGACGTCATAAACAATGAGATGCGCGAAAAACTGCTGCATTTTGCGACAATGCTGCTATTTTCTCCTAAACCACTGGACCAATTTCAACCAAATTCGGTATAAACATTCCTTACCGTAAGGTAATAATTGCTGCAGGGTTAAGAATCACATACGGCACATAGTTCAAAAGATATTACGTCGTAACCAATAGAAATCGCAAAAAATGCGCCGGTCACGGTGGCCGAGGGGGCTGAGGCGCTTCAGTCACGGACTGCACGGCCACTACGTCGGGGGTTCGAATCCCCCCTCGGGCATGGATATTTGTGCCGTCCTTAGTCTTAGGTAGTTCATAAGTAGTTTGTAAGTTTAGGGACTGATGACCCCGTAGTTAAGTCCCATAAGTTCTACAAACATTTGAACATTTTTTTTTTGCAAAAAATGCCATATAATGCGGCGAGACTTTCGAAATACACTGAATGACAATGACAGTACTTAGCGACTTGCAACAAACTTTAAACATAATTTCAAACATTTATTAAACTTTTTCTCGCTGGCCAACCATAGTAAAATGACGAAAGGAAAAAAGTTTCTCGCTTACTACTTTTCCGCTATTTATGGAGTAAAACTACGGTTTTCGGTATGACGTTACAATTTGTAATTTCTGCACTAGAAATTTTAGCCGAAGGAAATTTTACAGACAGTATACACGCACATAGTTCAGTGCACCTTACAAATTGTATCACAGTACCACATTTAGTTGCCGAGATATAATCATATAAACCGTAATGGAAAACCACCCCATCATGAGCCAAGTTTTAATCTATTACGTCTTTACCACAAACTGTCCCAATCTCAAGACATTTTACAGACATACAACCCTTATACGTGAAAATGGCAGGAATGAATACCCGGGCAACGCCGGGTTTTCAACTAGTAGCTTATAAAGTAGTCTTATGTAGCTCGCGAACGAACTAGTTCGGAAGAGCGCTCTCACAGGCGAACTACGCGAACTAGTTCGCAGATCCCTCGCCTCTTAGTACGTCCGCTCCTTTTCCGAAGACTGTCGGGGAACAGCAAGAGGACGCAGAATCGCGTGAATCCCTTCTGCCAGTTACCTTCATTTCGATCTCAGATGCAGCTCGGCTGTAGTTTCATAGTTCACTGCCAAAAGAAATCTTTTTTAAAAATAAAGTACTACGAGTACTCTGTATGCAAAGTAGTTGAATACCATTGTATCACCCATTCGTGTAAGTAACTGGTTTATTTGCCGAAGTATTTCATGTCAAATTGCCTAAAAATATGGGTAATAGCACACGCTTTGGCAACACTGATTCATTATATAAAAACACTGTCATAAAAAAGAGCTCTTACTAGCGGTAGCAAAAGCCAAAAAGTGCGGACGAACTAGGAGTAGCGGACGAACTAGGAGCAGCGGACGATTATGCCAAACGTATCACGCTTCAGTTTGTTGGATTCTTTTCCAAAGACCGACGGGCAATAGCGAAAGGGCGCGCAGCAGAATTAAAAATCACGTGTTTGCCTTCTGCTGATGAGTTATTTCGAGGTGAGCGTCTGCCTGCTAGATTACATAGTTCAGTGCTACAAAATTTCTGTTTTGATGTGTTCTGCACTCTGCAATATCTGACTAAAACAATTCCATAATGCCAAGATATAGAGATAACTCTAAACTTAAACGCATGAAATTATCCACAAACTGTTTCTTTTGGTTTGCGTGATATCGTTAGCGGCTCAAGCAGCAAGCGCATGAAGCAGCTAGGTGGGGGAACTTCTCCCTCCACCTGCATGCGCAGGCCACGCCGCTCAGCCGTCACTGGGAGCGAACTAACTAAAAGAGCCGCGAACTGAAGTGAGCGTTCTGGATCGCGAACTATTATGAGCAAGTCTATTTCAAAGATAATAGTGGAAACTACGTGTCATTCATGTGCGTTTGTCAGGCGACACCGATACCAGTGCCATCTGTTGGTTCGAGTTGTAGGCTAGGTTTCCCTTGTTGTATGAGTGGGACAGTGCACAAATAGTTTAAATCATACTTAACTGGAAGAGTGCAGAAATCTGAAATAAGCAGTTCAGATAATATTCATGAAACAATTAATGCCGGCCGCGGTGGCCGAGGTGACTGAGGCGCTCCAGTCACGGTCAGCACGGCCACTACGGTCGGGGGTTCGAATCCCCCCTCGGGCATGGATATTTGTGCCGACCTAGTTCGTAAGTAATTCATAAGTAGTTTGTAAGTTTAGGGACTGATGACCCCGTAGTTAAGTCCCATAAGCTTAACAAACATTTGAACATTTGAAACAATTAATGCCTCTAACTGCAGATTATAAAGAAATAAGCTTCCACAACGTTCCAATGAGCCTTCATTTCTAAGAAAATCGAGATCAAATTCGCAACAATTTACCACGCGTAACGTGTCTACTTATATATCGCGGTTACCACTCATCGAGGCAGCGTGGTGCAATAGGCAAGGTACTAGCCTCCCATTCAGGAGACCACGGTTCGGTACCTAAAGGCAAAACCGTTTATAAAAATGGTAATTGCTAAATTTTTATATTTAAAAAAAATTAAAAATAATTAAGCAAAGAAAAAGATGTAAAGAAAGAAAAACAAAAATAATGAAAATTCAAACGATTAAAAAGTAACCAAGAAAATAAAAAAATAAAAATAAAAATCGTCCCCTACGGGTCATTTATTTTTTACTTTTCTTCATTTCTCCTCTTTTATTGTGCATAATTATATGCCTTTATACATCTACATCTACATAGATATTCTGCAAATCACATTTAAGTGCTTGGCAGAGGGTTCATTAACCACTTTCATAACTTTTCTCTACCGTTCCATTCTCTAATAGCGCGCGGGAAGAAAGAACACCTAAATCGTTCCGTTTTCGATCTGATTTCTCTTATTTTATTGGGATGGTCATTTCTCCCTAAGTAGGTGGGTGCTACCAAAATATTATCACATTCAGAACTAAAAGTCGGTGATTGAAACTTCGCAAACAGATCACGCCGCAGTCACGGTCTGCACGGCCACTACGGTCGGGGGTTCGAATCCCCCCTCGGGCATGGATATTTGTGCCGTCCTTAGTATTAGCTAGTTCATTAGTAGCTTGTAAGTTTAAGGACTAAGACCCCGTAGTTAAGTCCCATAGACTCTACAAACATTTGAACATTTAGATCACGCCGCAATGAATAACGTCTTTCTTTTAATGAATTCCACCCCAATTCTTGAAACATTTCCGTGACGCTTTCCCCCCGTAACGTGATAAAACAAAACGAGCTGCCTTTCTCTTAACCTTCTCAATGTCTTCCGTCAGTCCCACCTGGTGAGGGTCCCACAAGGGGCAACAGTACTCCAGGAGAGGACGCACAAGTGTGATGTAGGCATTCTCTTTGGTGGAGCTGGTGCATCTTCGAAGGGTTCTGCCGATGAAACGTAACCTTTGGTTCGCCTTCCACACAATATTTTGTGTGTGTTCTCTCCAGTCAAAGTTGTTCGTAATTGTAACTCCTAGGTATTTGGTAGAATTTACGACCTTAAGGTTTGACTGATTTATCGCGTAATTAAAGTTCAGCGGATTTCTTTTAGTGGTCATGTGTATTACTTCACACTTTTCTTTATTTAGTGTCATTTGCCAATTTTCGCACCGTGCAGAAATTTTGTCCAAATCGCTTTGCAGTTGCTTTTGATCCTCTGTTGACTTCACTAACCGATAAACGACAGCATCATCCGCGAACAGTCTAAGGGAGCTATTCAGATTGTCTCCTAAATCTTTTATAAACACGAGGAAGAGTAGGGGACCTATAACACTTCCCTGGGGAACCCCAGATATCACTTCTGTTTTACTCGATGACTTACCGTTAATTACAACGAACTGTGTTCTTTCTGATAGGAAATCGTGAATCCAATCGGACAATTGGGGAGATATTCCATAAGCACGCAATTTCATAAGAAGCTGCTTGTGGGGTACAGTACCCACTCCTATGTTACAGCTTGAGTAAAAAGTCAGGATAATAGCAAATAACACAATAGCAACTGATTATTTTACTTATTGTACAGTGTTATTTACTCACTGTCACCATCGCCACTATCTTTAACGCCTGTACAAAATTATGGCTGATAATTGTCATAGAAGCACCGAAAACACAGAACATTGTAGTACCATGCACGACTAATAATTGCTACCGGTTTACAGGCGCAAGGTGTTTTCATCAGCGATACTGGAATACACTGGTCGCTCACATTCAAAAAACAATGTTCGGTCGTCAATTAATTGCGACGCAAACGAGGCATATTTAATCATGGGAACGAAGACTGGTGCGCTGAACTGATGCAATAGTAATGAATGTATTCTAATCGAGTCTTCTCGTGAAGCGATTTCGCGATTAGCTGTTAACAATTCATTATTATTGTTTTTCTTTCTTTATATCTTTTTTTTTGCTTAATTTTTTATGTTTTTTTTTTTTTTTTTTTTTTTTTTTTTTTTTTTTTTTTTTTTTTTTTGAAATATAAAAAGTGGCAATAACAATTTTAAAAAATTGTTTTGCCGCTAGGTATCGAACCCAGGTCTCCTGCACGGGAGCCTAGCACCTTGTCGATTACACCAAACTGTCTCCCTGAGCGGTTACTGCCATTTATAAATAGACACGTTACGTGTGGTTGCTGCGAATCTGATTTCGATTTACTTAGAAATCAAGGCCCATTGGAACTAATTCTTTTAGCTTGATGGTCTGGAGGAATTCCCTGACAATATACCTACGACCCATCAAATTCCGTTGGTACCATACTTGGTGTTCCACTTGTTAGTTGCCGCGGTGGCCGAGGGGAGTGAGGCGCTTCAGTCACGGTATGCACGGCCACTACGGTCGGGGGTTCGAATCCCCCCTCGGGCATGGATATTTGTGCCGTCCTAGTTCGTAAGTAGTTCATAAGTAGTTTGTAAGTTTAGGGACTGATGACCCCGTAGTTAAGTCCCATAAGCTTAACAAACATTTGAACATTTTTTGCCGCGGTGGAGTAGCCGAGCGGTCTAAAGCGTCTCGCTGCGGAGCGCGCGGTTGCTCTCCGTGGAGGTTCGAGTCCTCCCTGGGGCATGGGTGTGTGTGTGTGTTGTCGTTAGGTTAGTTTACCTAGGTTTAAGTAGTTTGCAAGCTACGGACTGATGACCACGCAGTTTGGTCCGATAGATTTACAAACATTTGAACTTGTGAGTTGCCCCCTTTTGCCGTGGTGGAAACGGCTGGCCCCTATTCCGATCATGCCCGCATCACAACGGCTGTGTGTTATTTGCTCGGGGCGTCCCGGACCAGAATGGCCGTGCGGGAACCGGCTCCCTGACGCGTGAGAGCCGGGCTGTTCCTCAAGACGCGCCCCTACCCGATCGGTCAAGGCGGATGATTTACCGCCGAGACGGACGCTAAACGCAGCTACGGAACCTCGAGATTATCCGCGCCGACAAATTCCCCGAAGCGGACTTTTCCCGGTCCAATAATTACGGGGGCGTCGGAAGTGCTTTGCGTTCGCAGAAAAGAAAAAGGAAAGGGAAGAAGGGGGTGGGGATGAGATGTGAGACAAAAAGACGGAAATCAATTAGAGTTTGTCCGGCCGTCAGGAGTAAATATATAACGCTCCGACAATTGATGCGCGGTCCGGGCCTTTTCATTTTTGATACTGGAGGGGGGAGGAGGGGAGAGGAGTGGAGGAGAGGGAGAGGAAGGCTGGAATTATGCATTCCGAGGGCGGCGAGCGTGCGCTCGGCAGGTGCTCATTACGAAATTAATTCAGACGGCGCTGGACGGGATAGCGATCGGCCGGGCGGCCACCGTATTAAAGTCGAATTTGAATGGCATTAGCTGTCAGGCCGGGCTCCGTTCCTTTGCCTCCTCCTCCTGCTGCGCTTGTGGTTCGCCTCGCTTCACGTCCGCTGCTGTCCGCTCCACGTGTTCGCGCGTCAAACACTTGTCCGCTGTTTGGACTTAACGGGGAGTAAGGTCGTTTGTTCTCCGTAGCTTTTGTCTCTGATAAATTTTGGCCGTGAAAGTTACTAATAAAATGAATATTATTTATATTTCTTTGTGTGTGTGTGTGTGTGTGTGTGTGTGTGTGTGTGTGTATCTGTGTGTGATGTTAGACATCACCCACTAACATCACACACAGACACACACAGACACACACACACACACACACACACACACTGTTTCACTAAGTGTGTTTGCCTCTGTAACTAATAAAACAATATAGGTGACACGAAATTTTAATGCTGTAGGTCAACACAAGAAATGTTACACTTTCTGCGGAGCTATGAACATAGTTTACTCTATCATTTTCCAAAGAGTTACAGCACAAAGATATCATTTTTTAATGGAACAATAGTTTTTTTTCTATCGTGTATTGGATTCGTTGAAATCAGCTGCGTCCAAATCAATTTAAACTACATTCCTATCACTGTTAGTTTTGGAGCTACAACCGTTCAAAGTTTCAGGGGCAGATACCACAAACGCTGCGCATAATGCAATGCTCTTTCTAAACGTCGTGCGGCCGAGTTGTAACGTCGCCGGTGTCACGGAGCGAGAAGCTTCCTCGATGCGCTATTGTTAACATCCAATATTAATTTAAATGTTAGGAAGTCCTTTCTGAAAGCATTTGCCTGGAGTGTAGCATTGTATGGTAGTGAAACGTGGACGTGTTTCTTTTAGCAGTCAACGAAATCGTAACCAGAATACTGTAGCTTTCTTAAACCACTTACGTCACTTGGCATGCAATACTCTTCCAAAATATTTTTTTTTTCAAGAAACACAAAGTCGGTACCTTTACTGTGGTGTCGCACAAGTCCACAAGTCCAAAGTGCGCGCCACCTACTTTCGCCGCGCGCCGCCATGCACGCACGGCGCGGCGTTCTTACGACGTCAGCCACGAGCGCCCTCTGCTACAACTCCGCTCGTGGCCACCACTGAACGACATCGTTCACTTGGAACTGAGATAGGAACCAGTTAACACTTCAGAATCAGATAGGCACCAGTGAAGACTTGGCTATCGGACAGGCACTAGGCAGGCCTCTAGCTCAACTATGTATCAGCATTCTGCAGTACTGAGCAATGTAAAAGTTAAGTCTTACTAAGTCTATGAGAAATATATATCTCGTTCTAATTTACTCTAGTGTTTCTAGTTTCTGCTGTCCCACTGGTTGGTCACCACCTACCTGCACAAGCGTGCATCCTTTATTCCTGTGTCGCTACTTTTCTACTCGGCCACCGACACCTACGACGGAAACGAGACACAAAAGCGGCGACGAGGCTGGGACACAAAAGTGGCGACGAGGCTGGGATACAAAAGGACGATTACGAATTCTGATAAAAAATGATAGAAGCTTTTGATATGTGGTGCTACAGACGAATGATGAAAGTTAGATAGGTAGATCACGTAAGTAATGAGGAGGTGTTTAACCGAATCGGGAAGAAAAGGAATTTCTGGCATATACTGACTAATAGAAGGGATAGACTGGTTGGACACACTCTGAGACATCAAGGAATTGTCAGCTTAGCATTAGAAGGAAGTGTGTGGGGTAAAAATCGTAGAGGGTGACCGAGGGACGAAAACAGTAAGCAGATTCATGGAATGACAAATGCTCATTAAAAAACGTATGATTAAAAACAAGATCATACTGAAACCGTTTCTGAATTTAAAGGCACCTAACTGAACACTAAAGGCCGGCCGCAGCGGTCGAGCGGTCTGCGGCGCGCCAGTTACGGTCTGCACGGCCACTACGGTTGGGGGTTCGAATCCCCTCTCGGGCATGAATGTTTGCGTCGTCTTTTAGTATAAGGTAGTTTGTAGGTTTAGGGACTGATGGCTCCGCAGCTAAGTCCCTTAAGCTTAACAAACCTTTCAACATTTTGAACACTAAATACAGTGAATAGATTGTGAAAGACACTTACCTCGACAAGACAACAGCCTGTAGGCTGACAACAGCATGTGGACTGGTACGATAACAATCCACGATCGGTAAATAATTATGTAATATTTTAATGGGATTATGTTCACCCAAAAATAAAAAAGATTATCCTTAGTCACATTTAGCTCTGTATGAAATCTAATTACCTACTGAGAAACAATGTGTACTGACTGTTGTGCTGCAGAATACGTGTGTGAGTAAAACTTCCCATTCCAAAAATATAAATAAATTGAAACTCATTTAGTTGTTCACGGCCCTAGCATAAAAATGCTTTTTCATTTTAATATGGTTAACTCAAGCCAACACAAATTTTAAAGTAAACTACATCTCAGCAATTGTATGTGCGCAATGGATAAAATTACTGTCCACTGCAATACAGATCTTACCCAATGGAGTACTTCGTTACAAAATCCTTATTTTTTGTTAGTTATGCCATTTTGAGAAATTAATAAAGAGAAAGATGTTGAGTAAAAAAAGAACACACAGTACAAGGAGAATATCAACTGCGAGAATGAACCAACAGAGGACTGAATCAGGTACCTCAAGAAAAATATTTCTTATTGTTTTATTTCAAATTACCCTTCACACAAATCATATTTCGAATTGACTCATTAAAGGAAATGAACTGCAATCTAGAAATTGAAATTCTCCCACACTGCTTAATCTCGAGGATAAGGATGAATGACTCACAAAGCATCTACAGTTTATACAGTTATATTTACCTTACTCCATGTCACATCTCACATACACTGCTTTTTAATAAATCTCTTCAGTTTGATGTAAATTTTCACAGAATTTATGTTCCAAACATTTCCATCAGGTTACACACAGACTAACAACTGCACAACACTAACTCACTGGCGAATGCTACTGAGACAATAATCTTAGGTATCCATAATTCTAACGTTATGTTTTTCGTATAGATTTTTTATCTTCTGATGAAGTTACCCTTAGTGGTAATGAAACCTCTTCAAGAACCATTAAAATTTTCGCAACCGGTTCTGCGCACAATCATTGGATCGCGACCCACGCGAGCAGCATTGTCGCGATAGGCTACAATCCGACCTTTATCATAGTTGGAAACGTGATGGTACGCATTTCGCCTCGTTACACGAGGCATCACAACCACGTTTCACCAGACAATGCCGGTCAATTGCTGTTTGTGTCTGAGAAATCGGTTGGAAACTTTCCTCATGTCAGCACGTTGTAGGTGTCGCCACCGGCGCCAATCTTACAATGCGGTCTCTTTTACTGGATTTTTTTATTTCCTTGTAGCCCTACAAATGATCGGGTAACAACGAATTACATTTGGAAACATACTCGGTAAACATGTGAGAAACATAAAACCGATTTTTAAGATTACCTTAATAGAATCGGTGGTCTCTGGTGGTAAACATGAGCTTATCTTGAACCACCGCTTCTGTTAAGGTAATCTTAAAAATCCGTTTTACGTTTCTCACATCTTTTTCGAGTATGTTCCAACTGTAATTCGTTGTTACCCGATCATTTATAGGGCTACAAGGAAATCAAAAAATTCCAGAAAAAAAAAACCGCAAAACA
Organism: Locusta migratoria; assembly: GCA_026315105.1. NCBI lineage: Eukaryota > Metazoa > Arthropoda > Insecta > Orthoptera > Acrididae > Locusta > Locusta migratoria. The sequence continues at coordinate 75,534,050 of CM048754.1, read as the reverse complement.
ACTTACGGTGTTACACCACGGAGAGCGCATTGTAAGCTTTGTTTACCATTTATACTGTCTTCTTAACACAAAATAAGCCCATGTACCATTATAACCGTTTGTAATTCCGCCGTGTAATTTTGTGTAAATTCTGTAACGCAGATAATCTGAAAATGCCCTGCTAAAGGGCGAAACGCGTCATTAATTAATAAAACAATTTTTATCAAGACGCTTTTTTATTTAAGGAATATTTATCCTCACTGATTGCTGTACACCATGGACGGGAAATCGTCCTTTTTTTGTTGTGCGAACGGATGATTACTTGATTAATAACAGCAACTACACGTATATTTAATTTCATTATATGTTAGACACAACCACAAATGTTCCAGTTATCTTCTATTCGCAGGCTCGTTATATTTTGACGACCTTAGACAATTTCACATTCCCTGCAACAAAATGCTACTCCGTATTGAAAATGACTGCCTCTGTAAGACTCTTTCGCGAATTCATGCTACTTCCTAGAAAAAAAATGCTATAGCAACTTGTTGGGCTAGAGTCCCGGGCAGATGCACCATTTTAATGCTCCAGTATGTTCATATCAGCGTCCAATCTACTGCAAAGTGAAAATTAGCTCCGGAGTAACAGGTTATTAAGCGGGAAATCTACAATCTCGAGTAGCTTCGAACGTTAACTGACGATTTTGGATTCCGTTATTAGCTAAAATAAAAATGGGAACAGCAAAAATGTGATATTGGATTCAACAGCTGGATATATAGTTGGGTAAAAAAGGATTTATTTGTTTGAAATTAATCAGGAAAATTAAGATGAAATTGATCAGATATCTCAGTCAATATTTTGTTCTAATTTTTATAGCCCAACTAAGAGTGGGGAATCGGCAAACCGAGTATCAGATTGACCTATGTTATATACAGTGAAAACTATTCTTTTAATTACTGTAATCAAAGAAAAGTTAATCATTTATTTAAGGGGGAAAATTACACAGTCCACTTTTTCCAAATTTTCGATGCGAACGAAGTAAGTGGGGAATCAAACTGATCAACGCGTTGTCTCGTTAACCAAAATACTTGAAAGTAATCTGAGTAATTAAGTAATTAAACTAATTTGAAATAATATTAAAATATTTCTTGAAGAGAAGAATCAATGTATTCACAACTGTGAATGTGAATCAGTGTCAGATATTTAATTAATTGCAGGCGTGCAAAAAGGAATAGCAGAACAGGTTTCTTGGCCATAGTGTCCGTTTCTTGAGACATGCATGCATCTTTGAAGGACATTTACGTTGTTTCCATTGCTATACACGGACATTGCGCGTCGTTTTTAAAGTACTTTAGCAGTTACTATATTAAGTTCGAAGAAGTTCACCTCTACAAGGCCCAGCTATTTATCGAGTAGAAAATTTTGTGATTTTTTAACCGTTACAGAGACTGCCTTTATTTCAAGTACTAAATTTACATTTCGATATCCCAACACATAACAAAGGCAAATAAAATGTCAATAAAACCATGCTTTCTTAAAAATAATGAAGACATAGAATAATAAAATAAATGATAAACATCGGTCAAACGTTTTGTAAAACTCTTTATTTAAAGTGTAGAAAGAACTTAGATTATAGAAATACATCGGGCGTATTTTAATGGTCCTCGAAATCACATACAGTAAATGTCACACCTGTTTCAGTTGTTTCTTTTATACTAGTGGTTCGCAACGGTTTGCTAATACCAGGTACCACTTTCATGTATTTGTTGTGAGCAGAAAGCAAAATGTACAAGAAAAATATAAGCCTAGAGTGTCAATCAAAAAATAAACATTTCCAAGACTAATGGGTTTCTTTATAAATAACACTTCTACTAACAGTTACGATTTTGTTTTATTTATCGCGTTTCGTGAAGCAATTCCCATTTTCAATTGCGTTTTTCTGCTATCCCATTTAGTTGCTGTTTTTTGATGTGTCAGGTTCTGCATTATTTTCTTGTGTTTACAGCAGTGATTAAATGAGGAAATTTTACTTACTGATCGGTCTTTATACATAGTAAAAGATCGAGTAATAACTAAAATTTGTGAATTAAATAATTGCAGTAAATGCAACAGAAATGCAGAAAATTCAGATTTACATCAGAAACACCGCATCTAAAACGGGGTACACAAAAACACGCTTGGACGTGGGAATTATTTCCCGAAAGGCTTCGTGCTAAATAAAATATAAAATTTCGACAGGTAGCACAACTGTTACTTATAAACAAACCCATTGATCTCACAGTCGCAGACTTGCAAAATTAGCTTTCAAATAGATAAAATAACGAAGACTATTTAACATGATCGTCAGGCTTGAAAGTAGTGTGTATTAACAGTAATTTTTAGTAGAAAATTAAATTCGGTTTGCCCCAATGTCATTTTAAAACTTTCATCTAATTTTAAACTTCGATAATACTAGAAGTAATACTGTTGCACAAAACTAGTTGGATATTATCACTTTCAATCGATTTCTGGATTTGCTTTCAAGCACGAAACCCTTGTTTACCTAAATCAGTCCCGGAAAAAATCGGTGGATAGCTGAAGGTGGTTCCTGGACTTAGTTGTATGATTTCACCTTTTTACAAGAAATCTGACCAAGAGAGTGAATTCTCATGCGTTCTTGCATTTACATCAATTTGGTATTCAGTAAACGTTCACAAAACAAGTAGAGAAATGGAAAATATTTTACATGGCACCAATTTCATCCACTTCTGCTATCACTAATGAAGTTGTCAAGTTATCAGTACGACAGACTGACCACGTAAAAATGGATTAATAATTTAATGCGAATAAAACTGTGCAATGTTAAACGTTCTACATACTTTTTTTAGCTCTTGCGGACCATTGCTTTATATGAATCATTTCACAAAATAATACATAATATACATAAAGAAATAACACTGGACAGAAAAATAACGAAAAGGGAAACCAAAATATGTAGCCACACACTACCTAGGAAACATTTCTAACAAAATTAATAAAATATTAAAACACACCATCACATTTGCATTCGAGAATAGATACAGTCTCAAACACAAAATCTACAAGGGAAACACGGCAACTTCCATTTATAAAAAAACCTGGTATCTACAAAATCGTATGTAGCACATGTCACAAATTTTATATAGGGCAGACTGGCAGAAACTTCGAAAATAGATATAAAGGACACTCCAGAAACACCGAAAACATTCCATCTAATTTTTATCAACACCTACAAACCGAAAGACTCGAAATAATGGTCCTAAATGACACATTGAAAATTCTTCACACCAAGAAAAAGGGACCTATCATGAATATCCTTGAAGAAATTGAATTATATTCACATCCCTACATAGGTCGCCTAAAATTTACTCAACGAGCAAACAGACTTAAACCACAAGATATAAACTGAAATTTTTGTTCATATTTTCAGCCACGAAAATGGATAGCCACAAACATGCCATAGATATTCACTCCATAGTAACAACATGAACATCACCCACCAAATCTATAATATCGAGGAAAATAAATTAGTTAATAACTATTGTGATTGCAGGGTAACTACGTAAACATATAATTCGTTGAAACACTTTGAATAGAGCTGTCTTTTTTACTGAGGCAGAAAATAAAAAGTTTTTTACAGGCATATAAGTCAATCATCATTAAATAAAATCAGTAACATCTTAAGCAGAAAGGACAGCAATAAGAACGGCATTAAATGTAAGTAAATTAAATGTAATAACGTTAAAAAGTTTATTTATGACAGCTTATCTAACTGTAGTTACTAAATATAAATTACCTCATTTGTGTTAATCTTGAGTTATTAATAGCTCTTCAGTGTCCGTGTCTGCTTACAAATAAATTAACAGTCGAAGAGAACTACCACATACAGGAAGCCATAATAGAAAGAAAAGAAATAATAAATGAATACACAGCACTCTGCAACGGAAGTATATTTTCTATCCCCAAAGAACTGACAGAAAACCCATAAACACACACACACACACACACACACAAAACGAAGGATACATGCTTCAAAACTCTCGCCTAAATCAGTCAGCTGTTCTCGACACTACTCCCAGAATTCAACTGCGCCGGCCGCGGTGGCCGAGGAGACTGAGGCGCTCTAGTCACGGTCTGCACGGCCACTACGGTCGGGGGTTCGAATCCCCCCTCGGGCATGGATATTTGTGCCGTCCTCAGTATAAGGTAGTTGATAAGTAGTTTGTAAGTTTAGGGACTGATGACCCCGTATTTAAGTCCCATAAGCTTAACAAACATTTGAACATTTTTTGAATTCAACTGCCCGCCATTGTTTTCCGTGACATAAAACATTGGGTAAACTTAGTGTCATAGTGATTCTTCACAACGTGAAATACATCTAAAAACAGTCGCAACAGTAAAAAACCCAATCCAAGAAATGACGTTCTATATTTTCTTAAAAAAAATTCCGATATTTACAAGTTATCTTTCATCCCCTTAACTTCACACGTTTTGGTTTGCAGATCAGAAACTGTCAAAAGTATACAGAGATGTATTGTGAGATAAAGAACCACAAATATAACGACATGTACTACAAGATAGGCCTGGTGTACCTATAAAAACAAGAATTGATTTATATTGTTTTCACAATTATCTGTACTTGCTACACTTGTTGTTGTTGTTGTGGTCTTCAGTCAGCAGACTCCCCGCAGCTCTCCACACTACCCTGTCCTGTGCAAGTCTCTTCAGTTGACAATACGTTCGGCAACCTACATCCTTTTGAATCTCCTTTCTATATTCCTCCCTCGGTCTCCCTCTACGATTTTTAACCCACACCCTTCGTTCTGATGTTAAGTTAACAATTCCTTGATCTCTCAGAATGTGTCCAACCAATCTGTCCCTTCTCTTAGTCAGGATATGTTAAAAACTCCTTTTCTTCCCGATTCGGTTAAGCACCTCCTCATTAGTTACGTGATCTACCCATCTAATTTTCATCATTCGTCTGTAGCGCCACATTTCAAAAGCTTATCTTATCGTCCACGTTTCACTCACATACAATGCCACACTCCAGACAAATGCTTTCAGAAAGGACTTCATAACATTTAAATTAATATTGGATGTTAACAAGTTTGGCTTCTTTAGAAACGCTTTTCTTCCCATAGCCATTCTGCATTTTATATCTTCTTTAGTTCGACCATCAGAAGTTATCTTGCTACCCAAATAACAAATTTCATCTACTACTTTTATTGTCTCATTGCCTAATCTAATTCCTTCAGCATCGTCTGATTTTCTGACATTGCATTCCATTACCTTCGTTTTACTCCTGTTAATGTTCATCTTATATCTGCCATTCAAGACACTGTCCATCCCAATCAATTGCTCTTCCAGATCTTTTGCGGTCTCTGACAGAATTACTATGTCATCGACAAACTGCAATATTTTTATTTCTTCTTCCTACACTTAATTCTCGCTACATTTAATGCTCAAGATAGTAATAACCATTTCATTGTTCAATTGACAGACACTATGTAATAAAAATCCCACTGATGATACTGCAACGCCAGTGAAATATATTTGGGAAAAACTAAACCAATTGTGTTTGCTCAAGGCAGATCATACCCAAAAATTAAATTTATCTTATTTGAGTTACAGAAATCCTGATGATAGCAATAAAAACCGAAATGAGCTCATAGTAAGTAAATAAATATATCATTACAGTAGCAGTGTAAAAAGGTTTAAACGTCAATCACAAAATAATTGATCGATATTTTTATCAAAATTTAGTTAGTAATTTTTCGTAATGTTTCTTAAAACGAAAGGTAACTAGTCACGTGTTGGAGCAGCAAATAGGAAACTTCGTCGACTGCTTAAGGGGTCACGGAAGGCAACTGGGTTCAAAAATTCGACTTTTAGATTTTAGCGTATTTGAAATGTCTGGTATTTCCTGTGTGAAACAGTTTTTGTTTTATATAAATCCGACAATTTTTTTCGTGAGTTATGATGGTTTTTCTGACGCTCTGTGCAATCTGGCCACGCCTTCCGTTTTGCGCACAGCATTTTTTTACTCCTTGTATATTATTTCATGCTTTTGTTGTTTTTATCGCTTCAATGTTTCCTACCCTGTATCAACTATCGATACGTTTTGTTCCGATCGTGTTTGTTATTGTTTTCGAACGTTACCAAAAACTGTATTTGTTCAGATTACAACCCTCAAATTTGGTGTTTATGATGCTATTTTATACTTCAATGATGGTGTAACTAGAAAATTGGATGTTTTGGAATTATTGGGCATCAATCTAGTGAAAATACTGCAAAACCCTTGGTGCAAATAGATAAAGAGGGAATCCGCAAAGTCGATATTGCTAATTTAAAATGCGCAAAAGAAGCTAGACAGAAAAGAAGAGGGACCAAGAGAAGAAAAGATCAGTATGATTCAGATGATGCTCAATATGGTGTAGGAAAATATTAGTGGTAAGTAATTCTCATCAATAACTGTGCTAGAATTTCATTTCATTTGGGCCTGCAGCATTGTGTATGTCTTTTAAGGACATATTGTTAATCTATGAAAAGCCAAAATGCTGCTTCACTTTATAGATGTTAAAAAACTGTTTATTATCGCAATAGGCCTATTTCGGCTCTGTGGCCATCATCAGGCTATTTCCATATAGCATCGTGGAGGTATAATTGATTATAATGACTGCAATGATTGCAGTATACATGTTCTTCAGATGGTATATATATTACGTAAATCAGGTCTTAATTTTTTACAGCTAATCTGTCAGTTTGACCATAGTAGTCAGTTTGAACCATAGAGCATCGCTGGAGGATACGTCAAACTGACAGATTAGCTGTAAAAAATAAAGACCTGATTTACGTAATATATATACCATCTGAAGAACATGTATACTGCAATCATTGCAGTCATTATAATCAATTATACCTCCACGATGCTATATGGAAATAGCCTGATGATGGCCACAGAGCCGAAATAGGCCTATTGCGATAATAAACAGTTTTTTAACATCTATAAAGTGAAGCAGCATTTTGGCTTTTCATAGATTAACTGTGCTAGAATTGCAATATTAAACTTTAAATTGATTTTTCTCAAAACTACATATTCTTTTACTTTCAGGTACCACTATGTGATAAACTGATGGGGTTACAAAGATGAAATTTGGTCTTTTTGTACTGATGGTAATAAATCATTACAAGTAAATTTAGAACCACAAAACACTCATCAACTGTTTTATAATAATTAATGTACTAAAAGAGTTAAATTTTACTGGTGAAAGAATAAAAAAAAGTTTCTTCAAAACCATTAGAGTTATTATGTTCATTTTACTTGTAAATTGAGACACATATGTTATATATATGTAGTAAAAATGTCGTTGTTTTATCACTTATAGTTCCTGTGAAAAGTATACCTATTCAAAGGGTAAAATAGCATTGGCAGATTAGGGATAAAAATTGCCTTCCGTCTCCCCTTAAGACGAATATCGAGATGCACATTTTCCGAGGCAATTGATGTTACTCGCACCTAACTGACGCGTAAGCGAGAAATGAGAAAGCGTAGGGGAAGGGTAGAGGTATTTAACTTCTCGTGACTTGCGAACACTTGTCACTCGTCCGTGATGATTGCAGGATAAGCGGAGAGGAGAGAGAGAGACTTAAGGGCCACGCTTATGAACCGGCCATTTTTCGACGCCGCGGTGGCTAACACACACACACACACACACACACGTATGACGGCCTTGGTGGGGCACCAACAGGTATAACGAACGAGCTCAGAGATGCTGCCGCGATGTTGCCACATCCGTCTCTGCTTCCCTCTCCTTCCATCGCTCCGGGCTAATCTCTCTCTCTCTCTCTCTCTCTCTCTCTCTCTCGCGAATAATGGCGTCTACCGACGAAACGAATTGGTCCGTGGCGAGTGAGACCATCAAAATGTAATTAGGATGCAACACTTTACACACAGCAACGGTTGTATACCGTATTCGCTGACACTTTAATCATTCTCGCGCCGTTTTGAGCGTAGCGTTGTTTTGAGTTACAGAATTCAAAGGAGACGCGCAGATATACGTCTTCATTCGCGTGCGTATTCCGCAAGGCAATAAGTGGAGGCTAATCCGGAATGGTGTTATAGGCCTACACACAATGTACTGCAGTACTGAGAGAGAGCGAAATGACTGCATATAATTATGCATCGGCGTATGCCCCAATCTTTATTTTCTTACACTCATTATTCCTCTTATTCAGCACCGCTATTGGACAACATTGCGTTTCGTTTAGAGATTCCCATCTATCTTCTGTGCATATTATACAACAAAGTTCTCCCGCCGCGTCCACCTGTGCTCGATAAGTTCAAAAACTGCTGACAGGATTCCCAAATGGTTTTACGAGTGGACAACGTGATTCGTGAAGGTTTAGGTGAATAATCCATTAAGTTGCGTAGTAGTGGGTGATTATGGCGACGCCGCGTTGGAGTAGCCGAGCGGTCTAAGGCGCCTCGCTGCGGAGCGAGCGGTTGCTCGCCGTCGGAGGTTCGAGTCCTCCCAGGTGCATATGTGTGTGTGTGCGTATGTGTGTATGTGTTGTCGTTAGGTTAGTTTACCTTGGTTTAAGTAGTTTGTAAGCTACGCACTGATGATCACGCAGTTTGGTCCGATACATTTACAAACATTTGAACATTTGATTATGGCGACAAAAAATCACGAAATTGACCAATAAATGAGTAGCCTATTATCAAAGACGGACATCTGTCGTTTGCCAGAAACTGAGATAAACGTCATTTTTTATTGCGAAACGTAGTGCTAATATATTTATAAGCTTATTTGAACGTTATCAACTTTAATACTCGAGGATTTATATCTGGAAGTGGCTAATATCAATTTGATTATCAAGCACCTTCAGATTGTGTTTGAAAATACAGTTGTCCGTCTTGAAACCAAAACTTGTAGGTGTCCGCTTTTGATGTGAACACGCTTTCAGATGTCCGTTTTTTATACACAGAGATTCGCTTACTGCTGACGAGAATCTTTTACAGGTGAATGATCTGGGAAATTATAGGAATATCGACATAAAGTGGAAAATATTAAATTCTGAACTATATTACATATTGAGGAAAATGAAGAACTACTATAATTATAATAATGTTTTTAATTTTATATACAAAATGAAATATCACAGTGCTGAATCTCTAAAATTATTAGGATAAGGTCTATTGAAACTGTCGCCAGATTTTTCCGTAAACATCGTTACGTTATTTCTGACATCGAGCTTCTTTCCAACAAGTGATAATTTCGTACAACACACCTTACAATAGAACAGAGTAGTTTACAAGCCAATCTTGCCTTTGTTTCTTTTCAATGTTTATTTTCCACTTTTCAGGTTGTCTCAGCCGCTTCCTAACTTTTCCTTCGGACGCTGGTGATACATTATGTTCCATTTCACTCGCTTTAAGATGGTTATTAATAATACTACTATAAAAAATTACTGAGAAACTCAAGTGCGGGCTAATACGTCGTAGTACCTGGCCACATGCTGTCGCAATGTCTGATTTTCGAGATCGTGTGATCATATACTGTGTTCCCACTGGTGCACACTGCTTCAGTGAACAAGTGTCCGAATTTGATATCAAGCTCTTACGTAGGTGTCCGCTTTTGATGTGAACAGTCAAATTTAACGTGTGATTTATCACATTTAGGTCAATTTCTGGAAAAAAAAAAAAAAACAAAAAAACAAAAAAAAAAAACAAAAAAAAAAAAAAAAAAACCGGACTTCACAAATGAAAAGAGCGGAAAAACTTCCTTCAGGATAGACTGCTAACCAAATTTCGAGCATTAGGTCAGATGTCCAGGTTTGATATTAGGCTACTCAAATATACCTACAGTTACACAAATATCGGTCCTCAAAGCCTGCATTGTATAAAAGAGAGTGTTTACCGGGAAGAAACACTTATTTTAAAAAGCAAGACAAATTTTCGACTCAAAAAAGAAAAATAAATAAATAAATAAAGAGGGGGGGGGGGGTAAGAAAAATTAATTACGAAAATTTTAGTTCTAAATTGTAGGAAAACATTATTACATCTGGCTCAGTAGTCGAGTGAAACTGTTTTGATTTGGACACAATCTTCGCGGCTTACTATTCCCTAACCAAACCCAGTTACACGAATGCGGGGACCTACAGTTTAACTTTGAATCCGAACAACGTACAGTAGAACCCCTCTCGTCACCTTCGGGACCGGGACCATGGTCGGAACGAAAAAAAAGGTCGGATTATCCGAAAAATCTAATACTTACCGCAAAAGATATAAAAATACATTTAGTACAAAAAATTAAACGATTTGAGAACTAAAAGACGTCTACAGTAATATAAAAAGATGTTTTCTACACAGTGTCAATCAGTATATTAACTAAAAAAACGTCTACACACACACTATAATATGAATTGGGTATTGAAAGGAAAAACGACAAATAAATTATAGTACTGCACTGTACTGACTGTAGAAACAAATCGGACACCATGACGAGTTTTCCAACGATCAGTACAGTCTTCACTGGCAGGAAATTTACTTTCAGCGTTTTTTTTTTTTTTTTTTTTTTTTTTTTTGTGCGAAACTATCACTTTTTCTTTGAGAATTGGCCCGGATATTGGAGTTCCTTTCCTTCTTTCTTGACAAAACCACATCCATAGTGCTTTATCAAGCAGTTCAAGTTTAGCCTTTTTTTAATGTCTTGCGTTTTTTCAGAGTGTTTTCACCATTAATCGTAACTGTATAGGACTTTTTGTCTTTCCTATTCTTCCTCCAATCCTTAATCGATTCAGTTCATTTGCAATTTTTTTCGCAGCTATTCTTCTTCGTGAATAGGGGATCATGGAGGAATTTTATTAGAGGTTCTATGCTCCAGACTGAACGCTGAAAGGCATAATCAGTCTCTAATGATGATGATGATTCTTCTTCGTCAAGTCTTTGTAGCACGGCTAATTTTTCATTTAGTGAAAGAGTTATGTGTTTACGTTTGAACGAGACATGTTGGAAAACAGACAACTGTACACACAATGAATGTAATAAGTACTGTAGAGAACACGGAATAAAGAAAACAACGACGTTTTTTAATCCCAACATAAGATAAAACTGCACAATGACGTACAGTGTAACAATATGCACAGCGATAGACACCGCAACAATGGCCCGACAGGCGTCCAGTCAGTGACGAGTCGTCACAGGGTCGCGAGCCTGAGCATGTTCGGACTAACCGGAGTGACGGACCATCCAGAGTCGGATTACAGGGGTTCCAATGTAATTTATCTGGTGCTTCCTGACACCATTGAGAGGTAAACACTAGATTCAACGTGGACTGAAAAATTCCGGAACACGCAAACTAATACCCAGTAAAGGAATTCAGACGTACGCCGACATTTACTCCAATACAGAAAAAAAAATTATAAATAAATAAATAAATGGTGCCGCGGTGGAGTAGCCGAGCGGTCTAAAGCGTATCGCTGCGGAGCGCGCGGTTGCTCGCCGTGGAGGTTCGAGTCCTCCCTGGGGCATGGGTGTGTGTGTTTGTCCTTAGGTTAGTTTACCTAGGTGTAAGTAGTTTGTAAGCTACGGACTGATGACCACGCAGTTCGGTCCGTTAGTTAAAAAAAAAAATAAAAAAAAAAAATGGTAAAATTTTGCCGCCCGGAATGCTCGCGTGGTCTAAGGCGTCATCATGCTACGGATTGGCCCGCCGTTTCCGTCCGAAATTCAAGTCGTACATCGTGTGTGTGTGTGTGTGTGTGTTATCCTTGGTATAAGTCACATTAAATAGGGGCTGATGAATGTAACTGTTTGGTCCAATAGGTTTAGTAACATTTCTATTTTTATTATTTTTTTTTTTTCATGCTGATGCCCTTTTTTGGTCCGTGTTTCCTTTATAAATATTTAAGTTAGTGGCTTTTGGCTAAGAGACTGCCTTGAGCAAAACACATTTTTTTTAATGCCCATGATGTAAGAAAACCAACAAATCCAACATGTAAAAGGTGTATTTCACATATATGAAATTCTTGTACATATTTATAATTAACAGAATGAACTTGTAACAACTGTGAAACTAAAAGTATTTTCTGTTGTTCACTTTAAAGCAATAAAAAGGACCCACTGTACATGCTACAACTGTAGTGAAACATGTATGGGTATGAAAAACCAATGTTTTGCTCAAAGCAGACCCTTGTCCAAAAGCAATTAACTTTTTTTTTTTTTTTTTTTTTTTTTTTTTTTTTTTTTTTTTTTTGTGTGTTTAAACAGATGAAAGGATACAGCTGTTCTGTGGAGTTCCTCTAAAGTCTCAGAAGCTCAACTCTGGAAACGAGAAAATGGCTCGCTACAATAAAAGAAATGACGTAAAAAGCAGTTATGGAGTTATACCAAGCAGAAAGAAAGTCTGGAAATTCACGACTGGAATGATGATGGTGCAGAAAAGTCCAAGGTCAGCAGGACAGCTTGGTATGACGGGCGGAAAAGAGCCCATCCGGAGAACACACACACACACACACACACGTGAAGGTTTAGGATTTACAGAGCATCCAGGTTTTGATGTAGTGTAACTTTCTTTCAATAGCCTATATCTCGAAAGCTATCACTTAACAATACGAGAAACAGTTAGATCCTTTTAAGCACTAAGTTCTTGTTGTTGTGGTCTTCATTCCGCAGACTGGTTTGATGCAGCTCTCCACAATACCCTATCCTGAGCAAGCCTCTTCAACTCCACATAAGAACAGAAACCTACATCTGTTTGAATCTGCTTACTGTATCCATCTCTTGGTCTTTCTCTGCGGTTTTTACCTCACACACTTCCCTCCAACGCTAAATTCCCGATTCTTTGATGTCCAAGAATGTGTCCTACCAATCGATCCCTTCTTTTAGTCAAGGTATGCCAGAAATTCCTTTCTCCCCAATTCTGTTCAGAAGCTCCTCATTAGTTACGCGATCCACCCACATAATCTTCAGCATTCTTCTGTAGCACCACATTTCAAAACCCTCTATCGTCTTCCTGGGCGCACTGTTTATCGTTCATGTTTCACTCCCATACAAGGCAACACTCCGCACAAATACCTTCAGAAAGGACTTCCTTAGGCATAAATCAATATTCGATGTTAACAAATTTCTCTTTATCAAGAAAGCTTTTCTACCCATTGCCATTCCGCAATTTATATCCTCTGTACTGCGACCATCATTTGTTATTTTACTCCTTAACTTTAACAAGTTTTAATTCTAAATTTTCCTCGCAATTTTTGCATATTTTATCACCGTTTATACCTCCCCTGAACTTCCACGAATGTCACATGAATACTATCCTAGACATGTGTGCGTGATTTACCCACTCTTTCCGTCCACTATCAAAAATGTTCGTATAGCTTATGGGACTTAAGTGCGGGGTCATCAGTCCCTAAACTTACAAACTACTTATCAAGTACCTTATACTAAAGACGGCACAAACATCCATGCCCGAGGGGGGATTCGAATCCCCGACCGTAGTGGCCGTACAGACCGTGACTGGAGCGCCTCAGTCCCCTCGGCCACCGCGGCCGGCCCGCCCACTATCGAGCCGATACTTAGACTATCTTCCTTTATAAAGCTATTGGGTCTTAAATGCATATGATTTCAATCAATATGGTGATATGAAGAGGCAAGAGATATGAATTTTACCGGGCCATCTAGTCATCTAATCGACCCGGCAATGCTTCGCAATTGCTAATATCCTGGTACTCTTGATTCATCTGCAAAATTTCATCGCAGTCATACGAACGATATTGATACCACAAAGAAAAGAGCTCATTCAGTTTTCCACAAATTTTCCTATTTTCTGGCCAACTCCTCCAAACTTTCACTTCACTCAAACCTTCCTCTCGCTTTGAAGGTCGAATGTGCAAAATTTTATCGCAAGCGGATCAACGGATCTCAACTTATAGTCTAGAGTACTTTTAGAAACACATTGAAAAGGAACTTAGAATTTATCGACTTTCCTTTTTAACGTTTTTTTTCTGAAAACTTTTCCAAGAACTTAAAGAACAAAATAAAAAAAGAATTACCCCTCCCCATCGCGCGAATAGACAGTTACAGTGCTGAATTCAATCAAAAACACATTGAAAAACGCACTTTCAGTTATTCTAAAATTTTCCAATTTCCCGGTAGATTTTCCAAAAAATTTAATTCATACAAACCTTGACCTGTCAAGCCGTACTCAAGTGATGCTCTTACAACCATGTGGCAATTGATTTTTATTGATAGAAAAAAAAAAATAGCTTTCGGTTTTTCCAAAATTTTTCCTACTTTCCGGGCGACTTTTCCAAATTTTTGTTTGATGCGAACCTTCCTCTTGCTTTCAACATGAAATTTACAAAATTTTATGGCAATGGGACGAACGGTATTGATAGCTCACTGGAGAAAGTTGTTTCAGTGTTTCCCGATTTTCCTCTTTTCCGGAAAACTTAAATGTTCAAATGTTTGTAGAACTTATGGGACTTAACTATGGGGTCATCAGTCCCTAAGCTTACAAACTACTTAAGAATTAGCTAATCCTAAGGACGGCACAAATATCCATGCCCGAGGGGATTCGAACCCCCGACCGTAGTGGTCGTGCAGACCGTGACTGGAGCGCCTCAGTCCCCTCGGGCACTGCGGCCGGCCCGGACAACTTATCAATATTTTATCACCGTTTAAACCTTCCCTGGACTTACAGCAATATTTCAAGACTAAATTAGCCAAATCGGTCTAGCCGTTCTCGAGTTTTAGCGAGACTAACGAACAGCTTGTTGTTGTTGGTTTTTGCGGGGACTAAACAGCTAGGTCATCAGTCCCCTGTTCCTAGCTGAGAGTCCACTGTTAACGAACAGCAATTCATTTCCTATCCGCTAGTATTTTTCGTTTCGTTTCGAGGACATAATTTGTGCAGTATCTTGCGCCTGGTGCTCGTAACACACACGGCTCGTATTACCCCGGCAGAGTCGCTCCCTCAGCTCCGCGGCGCGGTGGGCCCTCGACCGCCTTTCGTCGGCCCATTAACTGCGTCCTTGGGGCCTAACGGCGGCTAAGTGGATGGCCCGCGCCCCGGCCTCACACGGCCGAGCATCTGAGGCGCCACAGGCTCATCTCCACCAACACAACGGTAGCCTAAGCCTACCAGTAGGAGCCGGCCGCTGTGGCCAAGCGGTATGCGGCGCGCCAGTCGCGGTCTGCATGGCCGCTACTGTCGGGGGTTCGAACCCCCCCCCCCCCTCCCTTGGGCATGGATATTTGTGCCGTCCTTAGTATAAGCTAGTTTGTAAGTTTAGGGACTGATGACCCCGTAGTTAAGTCCCATAAGCTATACAAACATTAGAACTTCCTAAGTAATAGAACGCAGTACGTTGTTCTCGACGGCGAGTGTTCAGCAGAGACGAGTGTATCGTCAGGCATGCCCCAGGTGAGTGTGATAGGACCGCTATTATTTTATATCTATATAAATTATCTGATGGACAGAGTAACTTGTAATATACGGCTGTTTGCTGATGATGCTGTGGTGTATCGGAGGGTGTCGTCTGTAACTGACTGTAATAGCACACAGGATGACTTAGACAAAATTTCTAGTTGATGCGAAGAATTGCAGCTAGCGCTCAATGTAGAAAAATGTAAGGTGATGCGCATGAGTAGGAAATACACGCCCATAATGTTCGAATACAGCATTAGTAGTGAGCTTCTTGATGCTGTCGCGTCATTCAAATATCTAGGCGTAACATTGCAGAGCGATATGAAATGGAACGAGCATGTAAGGACAGTTGTGAGTAAGGCGGACAGCCGACTTCGGTTTATTGGGAGAATTTTGGGAAGATGTATTTCACCTGTAAAGGAGACCGCGTATAAAACGCTTGTACGACCACGTCTTGAGTATTGCTCAAGTGTTTGGCACCCGCAGCAGATCAGTTTAAAGGAGGACATAGAGGCGGTTCAGAGACGAGCAGCTAGGTTTGTTACTGGTAGGTTCGACCAATGCGCGAGTGTCACGGAAATGCTCCGGCAACTCAATTGGGGATCGCTGGAAGATAAACGTCGTTCTTTTCGTGAATTTCTGTTAAGTAAATTTAGAGGGCCGGAATTTGAAGCTGAGTGTAGTACGATCTTGCTGCCGCCTACTTACATTTCGCGTAAAGCTCACAAAGACAAGAGAAATTAGGTCTCGTACGGAGGCATATACGCATTCTTTTTTTCCTCGTTCAATTTGGGAGTGGAATAGGAAAGGAAATGCCTAGTAGTGGTAAGTGTACCCTCCGCCACGCACCTTACGGTGAATAGCGGAGTATGTATGTAGATGTAGATGAACATTTGAACTACCCGTAGGAGTTTACGCGCACGCTTAGCTTCCGGCTTCCAAAATTACTGCGCAGCAAAATTTGCGCCCAGAAAAGTAGAAGAGGCGGAAATAATGTCGATCGTGTTGAATACCACAGCTGACACTGATATAATATTGTAA
The DNA here is from genome assembly GCA_026315105.1 of Locusta migratoria. NCBI lineage: Eukaryota > Metazoa > Arthropoda > Insecta > Orthoptera > Acrididae > Locusta > Locusta migratoria. Next base: position 75,517,581 of record CM048754.1, on the reverse strand, counting down.
ATCAGTTGTTTACAATGTCTTCCGAAGTAACACTGATGTCAGGTGTGCCACAGGGGAGTGTCGTGGGTCCGTTGCTGTTCACGATAATATATGACCTTGCGAATATTTATCATTTCCAGAATATTCTACATGTTTGTTACGTTCACCTGTAATTTCTATCTGTTTTTTATGTTCACTGTTCTACTAATTTCTGGTACATTCTGTCTGTGTATAAATAGCAGAGCACTCTGCCCGAGAGGCAGTCAGTGCTGCATGTACGTTTCAGTTCGCAATAAACCTGCTTTCAGTATAAGTGCTGTGTTCAGTTGACAACCCTGCCTTCCAAGTCAAGCCTGCTTTCATTTCAACGCGACAATATAAAATCAATCGTCGGTAAAGCAGATGCCAGACTTAGATTTATTGGAAGAATCCTGAGGAAATGCAGTCCGAAAACAAAGGAAGTAGGTTACAGTACACTTGTTCGCCCACAGCTTGAACACTGCTCACCGGTGTGGGATCCGTACCAGGTGAGATTGATAGAGGAAGTGGAGAAGATCCAACGGAGAGCAGCGCGCTTCGTTACAGGATCATTTGGTAATCGAGAAAGCGTTACGGAGATGATCGATAAACTACAGGGGAAGACTCTGCAGGAGAGACGCTCTGTCGCTCGGTACGGGCTTTTGTCGAAGTTTCGAGAACTTACCTTTACTGAGGAGTCTAGCAGTATATTGCTCCCTTCTACGTATTTCTCGCAAAGAGATCATGAAGATAAAATCAGAGAGATTAGAGCCCACACAAAGGCATACCGACAATCTTTCTTTCCGCGAACAATACGTGACTGGAATAGGAGGGAAAATCGATAGTGGTACTCAAGGTACCCTCCGCCACACGCCATCGGGTGGCTTGCAGAGTATGGACGTAGATGTAGAATGTGTGGGTGGTCTGTGCAGTGCAAGTTGTCCTTACCAGCGAATACCAGGAGTATTCCAAAAGAAATGCCCGGAGAACAGTATGGTTGGCTCGAATGACGATTCGCGACCGCAGCTCTGTCTACCAGCTCATGGGCAGCGTTGCCAACTTGACGGATTGCCCGCCAAATTTGACCGAATTTCTAGTTATATGACGGATAAAATTTAGCTTTGGCGGATGGCGAATTTCTTTTGACTAATAGTATTAGAATTTTTTTTAATGGATATTGCTGGTTTCATACAATTTAGGAAAAAAGAAAAAAAAACATCTGAAGTAAGAGGCTGACGATCATTAAAACGTGTGCCAAATGACTGACGTGCGAATCGTCATATGACGTCATTACTTTTCCTGAATTACTTCACCTTGCAGCATTGTAGCATTGTACGCCTTCCGTTCGTTCGTTTCGTTGTTGGCTACCTTTTTTACAGAACAGACCGCCATAATCGCGAACTCGCATTACTGGAAACGAAACAGGATTTTTTTAAAGGGGGGAGGAGGGGGGTAGAGAAATCTGGTGGTAGCGTGGGAAGAGCGAAATGTATCACATTTACGGCTTCGGAACGCCCCGCTCGGCCTACTAACTGCCGCATCACGATCATTACGAAAACAATTAAGAAATAAATTACTCGCGGCGGGCTTTTTTAATGCTCTGGAGTAATTGTTTGCGACGGACGCCATGGCTGCGGCGGCCACATTAAGCGAATAAACGGACGCCGACTGTAGCGTACTGTGTTCCTTTTATTTCCCCACCTAGTTTTTTCCGTAAAATAAAGATGTTCTCTGTATCTGCGAACGCTCCCGAGCTCTGTAATCCATGGAACGAGAGAATGCTTGATGCACTGCTTGACAACTGGTGAGGAACCGACATGTTTTGGGCGGGAGTAATGACATTTACTGGTGAATGCCTTGAAGCACATTACATATAGTGAGTGGTAAAAGCAAGTAGATAATTTGATGACACTGGTGTTATCTAACGGTGGCCGAGCGCTCTGCGGCACGCCAGTCACGGTCTGCACGGACACTACGGTTAGGGGTTCGAATCCCCCCCCCCAAGGGCATGGATATTTGTGCCGTCCTTAGTATTAGCTAGTTCATAAGTAGTATGTAGATTTGGAGAAGGCTTTTGACAATGTTGATTGGAATAAACTCTTCAAGTTCTGAACCAAGCAGGAGTAACATATAGGGAGCGTAAGGTTATATACATCTTTTACAAAAACCAGACAGCGGTTGTCAGAGTTGAAGGGCATGAAAGGGGGGATGCAGTGGTTGGAAAGGGAGTAAGACAGCGTTGTAGTCTTTCTCCATTGTTATTCAATCTGTACATTGAGCAAGCTATAAAGGAAAGCAAGGAGAAATTTGGAGAAGGAATTAAAGTTCAGGGTATGTAAATTTCCAACAGCAAAACTAGGGTAATGGAGTGCAGTGTAAGAAAATCAGGCGATGCTGAAGGAATTCGATTGGGAAACGAAGCAATAAAGGAGGTAGATGAGTTTTGTTACTTGGGCAGTAAAATAACAAATGATGGTCGCAGTACAGAGGATATAAAATGTAAAATGGCAATGGGTAGAAAAGCGTTCTTGAAAAGGAGAAATTTGTTAACATCGAATATTGATTTAAGCCTAAGGAAGTCCTTTCTGAAGGCATTTGCATGAAGTGTTGCCTTGTATGGGAGTGAAACATGGACGATAAACAGTGCGGTCAGGAAGAGGATTGAGGCTTTTGAAATTTGGTGCTACAGAAGAATGCTGAAGATTAGGTGGGTGGATCGCGTAACTAATGAGGAGGTACTGAACAGAATTGTGGAGAAAAGAAATTTCTGGCATACCTTGACTAAAAGAACGGATAGATTGGTAGAACACATTCTTAGACATCAAGGAATTGTGAATTTAGCATTGGAGGGAAGGGTGTGGGGTAAAAATCGCAGAGGAAGACCAAGAGATGGATATAGTAAACAGATTCACGCATATGTAGGTTGCCGTTCTTATGTGGAGATGAAGAGACTTGCTCAGGACAGGGTATTGTGGAGAGCTGCATCAAACCAGTCTTCGGACTGAAGACCACAACAACAACAAGTAGTATGTAAGTTTAGGGACTGATGACCCCGTAGTTAAGTCCCATAAGCTTTACAAAAGTGTGTGTGTGTGTGTGTGTGTGTGTGTGTGTGTGTGTGTTTTATCTAACGAGCCTGTATAGGGGGAGAGTGACCAATCGGCCGGTGGACGCCATGTTTTTATCAGATCGCGCGCGTGATATGCTTTTAAATGTCGACTCAAGCATTACTGCAGACAGTTGACTGTTTAAATAAGCCATCACTACGAGACGAAAGCGGATCTTGTAGCTTAGTACGTGGTTAAAATGACGTTGGTGTATGTTTATATAGATCCAATAAATTTTTGAGATCATAAGCATCTTTTTAAAGCTGTTTCTATGTCTGGCGAATATTAATAGCTGTATTTTAGGATGTCCTAGTAACATCGGTAATTGGCAGTTGATGAATAAAGAAGACGTTCATGCGATGGATCTCATAGAAAATAATGCGATTGCAATTTTTCTTCTTTTCTTTGTAAACTGTTACCCTTTCCGCTCCCGTATAATGCTTTTTGTGTTGATATTATAACTTTTCTTACACTGGGAAATACTAAAAACGTCATTCTGTACGTACTTGTAGGATCAATGTACCACAGAAAATCTGAAAAATATCAATCCTCTCGTCGTGGCGGAGAGGCCGAACTCATTGAAGCGGTACGCTGCGATGCGAGAGAGCAGAACGATACCTCATTGCATTCTCGAGAAATAGGGTGTTATATCCGACGGAAAGACGGGGGAAGTGCGCTAGATTCTGTCCATGCCGACTTGCGGCTCTGCGAAGTACTTGTCAGACCATTTTAAGAAAACAGTTTGGTTTGTGGCTCCACATCAAAAGAATTCAGCTATGAATGCAGACTAACCGCCAGTATTCACACAAACAGTGAACCTTTCCTCATCGGAGCAAACAATTGAGAAAACGGACAAGTTTTTGATGGGTATTTTCGTGCAAATTATATACTTCAACCTTACATGAAGAACGAAAAATACAAGGCACACATTACACTGGTTTTACAAAAAAAAAAAAAAAAAAAAAAAAAAAAAAAAAAAAAAAAAAAAAAAAAAACACGGAGCAATTAAGTGCCTATACAACACGAATTACTTTAGTATGTCTAATATATATTTTTTCACTTCTTTGTTTCCTGTAATAATACATTTAACACACGTACACGAACGAGGAAAGCTTGCTTCAGCAACTGTGTATTAATTTCGTTTCTAAACGAGAATCTGTTTAGTTTACTGAGCTACGAGTCAAAATTTTTGAGAATTTTCAGCAATTACCTGCAAACTAATCCAACGACGCGTGTATAATTTATCTTCACGAAATAGTGCAGAAATTTTCTTCACAAATTTATTGAAGTTAAAAATCATATAGGTATTTGCTGCGTGATCCAATAGACAGTGACTCTTTAATCTAGTAATGTTCATTACGGATTAGAAGTACCACAGCAGAGAACCGACGGTCGCTTCTGGGGTCGTAATTTTCTCTGAAACTTTTCCTCAGCCCAACATCTCTTCCTGCGTTTCCAAATTAAAATCGAAATACTATAATATTTACCTTCCTTATTGTCTGTAAACAGTACAGTAAAGCACATCGCTGTGGCATTATTCAAATCCAAACATACGAATATTCTCAGTACTTCTTATGGCAGCGAAGCAACGTACAGGACCAAGATGGCGGAAAAAAATAATGTGACTGGATTTCAGCCAATCACGAGCTGCAGAAGGCGGCAAGCGGCGAGGAAAAGGATGGCCGTACTTTCCCTGTACAGCAGAGGTTGCAACTTTTGAATATGGCCAATAGTAATGCGATCTACTATCAGACAGTGGGCAGCATATAAATACATCATTCTGATGTGTACAATGGGAACGTGTGTGTGTGTGGGGGGGGGGGGGGGAGCAAAATTATTAATTATTTTCTTCCTCGGAACCATCTTCTAATATATGAAGCAGAGTGTGTACGTGTTGTATACAAATCTACAGTTTTGTTCGAATCTTTATGAAATTCTGTACTCGTAAGCTTCAACCCATGAGGACGGTCGCCGTACGTGTAAGAATCAAGTACGATATGTAGTACACTAGATATGACCTCATAAACAATGAGATACGCGAAAAACTGCTGCATTTTGCGACAATGTTGCTCATTTTCTCCTAAACTATTTGACCGATTTCAACCAAATGTGGTCCATACATTCCTTACCGTGAGGTAACCATTGCTGCATGGTCAAGAATCACATACGGCACATGGTTCAAAAGATATTACCTCATAACCAATAGAAATCGCAAAAAATGCCATATAATGCGGCGAGACTTTCGAAATACACTATATGAGAATGACAGTACTTAGCGATTTGCAACAAACTTTAAACATAATTTCAAACCTTTATTAAACTTTTTCTCGCTGGCAACCATAGTAAAATGATGAAAGGAAAAGAGTTTCTCGCTTACTACTTTTCTACCGTTTATGGAGTAAAACTAAGGCATTCGGTATGTCAATACACTTTATAATTTGTAACTACAAATTGTAGCCGCAGGAAATTTTCCAGACAGTACACACGCATGTATTTGAGTATACCTTCTAAATTGTATAGCAATACGACACGTAGTTCATGTGATATGACCACATAAACAGTTACGTTCAACAGTTACGTTCATGGAAAACCGCCCCATCACGAACCAACTTTTAATCGATTACTTCTCTTTTACTAATTGAATTCCCAAGAGATTTTACAGGCATACAGCCCTCATACAAATTAATATCCACCTGAAAAATGGCAGGAATAAAAAAATAAATACCCGGGCAACGCCGGGTTTTCAGCTAGATAACGTAAAATCACACACACACACACACACACACACACACACACACACACACACGTGTGTCCGTATGTGTGAGTGAGTGATTTTACATCATCTTCCACACAAACACAGGATAACGTAACATCATAACTAACAGTAAGAGTGCAGGTTAAGATATTTCAGTAAGCGTGCAGCTTAAGAAAGTATTAAAAAAATTATCAAAGTTTGAGGTCCACAGCTACATTCCCTTCTTACACCATTTTAGTAGGCCTAATGAAATCATTTTCGCTATTTTTTGGATCATTCGTGAAAGTTCTAGCACTGGGAGAAAGGGAAGCTGAAGTGACAATGGTGCTCTTAAAACTTGACTTGTACAACCTAGTCCCTTATTTTCTTCCACTAATAATGAACTCAGAAATGCATACTACACGCTACACATAAAGCATGACTGATATCGCAGGAGCCCTCAAGAAAGGATATGCTTCAGTATATTTCTTGCAATATTTATGCTGGATACGAGTTTTTTCTTTTTTTCCCAATGATTCATAAACGTCAATTTCACGAAGATACGTTTTTGTTACAAGAAAAGCCTAAATTTTACAACAAGTAATAAAAAAGAAACGTTGAAATAAGAACATTTACTGGTCATTTTCTCGCATAAAACCTATTTTACAAATAAGGAACTCTCATCATACACTGTGGCCAATACATCACGCACACGAAATAGCTGTATTAGTAGATACGATGCAATAAAAAACAAAATGATCACAACTTCAAAGTTACGAACACAAATTAACGAACTAGTATATATTATGAACGTTGTTTATTATTGGCCACACACTTCACGATTTTTCCTGTAATGGGGCAACTGCGAGTCAAGTGATGTGGCGCACTTTCATTCCTTCGTGGATTCATCCCGTATGCCGTATTACGCAGTTTTCGCGTTCGTCGAAGTTACTGTCAATAGTGGTGATTTCCACAAGAACATGTAAGAACGTTTCGCTCCTAATCTGTTCACTCGTATCGATAAAATCAAAGAAACGAACTCGGAAGGAACCGGGTTTTTGCGGACGCGAAAGAAATGACTTCGATTTGTTAAGTAAACCTCAAAATCGGATTTCAAACCACTGTAATCGTAAACAATTTTCGTAACGAAACTTCCTGGCAGATTAAAATTGTGTGTCGGTACCGGGACTCGAATCTCTCGCAGGAGAGCTTCTGTGGTGTTTGGAAAGTAGGAGGCGAGGTACTGGCGGAAGTAAAGTCGTGAGGCGGCATCGTGAGTCGTGTCGGGATAGCTCAGTCGGTAGAGCGCTTTCCTGCGAAAGGCAAAAGTCGCAGGTTCGAGTCCCGGTTCCGGCACACAATTTTAATCTGTCAGGTAGTTTCATATCAGCGCACACACCGCTGCAGAGTGAAAGTTTCATTCTGGAAACATCCCTTAGGCTGTGGCTAAGCCATGTGTCCACTATATCCTTTCTTCCAGGAGTGCTAGTCTTGCAAAGTTCGCAGGAGAGCTTCTGTGAAGTTTGGAAAGTAGGAGGCGAGGTACTCGCGAAAGTAAAGTCGTGAGGCGGCATCGTGAGTCGTGTCGGGATAGCTCAGTCGGTAGAGCGCTTGCCTGCGAAGGGCAAAAGTCGCAGGTTCGAGTCCCGGTTCCGGCACACAATTTTAATCTGTCAGGGAGTTTCATATCAGCGCACACACCGCTGCAGAGTGAAAGTTTCATTCTGGAAACATCCCTTAGGCTGTGGCTAAGCCATGTGTCCACTATATCCTTTCTTCCAGGAGTGCTAGTCTTGCAAAGATCGCAGGAGAGCTTCTGTGAAGTTTGGAAAGTAGGAGGCGAGGTACTCGCGAAAGTAAAGTCGTGAGGCGGCATCGTGAGTCGTGTCGGGATAGCTCAGTCGGTAGAGCGCTTGCCTGCGAAAGGCAAAAGTCGCAGGTTCGAGTCCCGGTTCCGGCACACAATTTTAATCTGCCAGGGAGTTTCATATCAGCGCACACACCGCTGCAGAGTGAAAGTTTCATTCTGGAAACATCCCTTAGGCTGTGGCTAAGCCATGTGTCCACTATATCCTTTCTTCCAGGAGTGCTAGTCTTGCAAAGTTCGCAGGAGAGCTTCTGTGAAGTTTGGAAAGTAGGAGGCGAGGTACTCGCGAAAGTAAAGTCGTGAGGCGGCATCGTGAGTCGTGTCGGGATAGCTCAGTCGGTAGAGCGCTTGCCTGCGAAAGGCAAAAGTCGCAGGTTCGAGTCCCGGTTCCGGCACACAATTTTAATCTGCCAGGGAGTTTCATATCCGCTGCAGAGTGAAAGTTTCATTCTGGAAACATCCCTTAGGCTGTGGCTAAGCCATGTGTCCACTATATCCTTTCTTCCAGGAGTGCTAGTCTTGCAAAGTTCGCAGGAGAGCTTCTGTGAAGTTTGGAAAGTAGGAGGCGAGGTACTCGCGAAAGTAAAGTCGTGAGGCGGCATCGTGAGTCGTGTCGGGATAGCTCAGTCGGTAGAGCGCTTGCCTGCGAAAGGCAAAAGTCGCAGGTTCGAGTCCCGGTTCCGGCACACAATTTTAATCTGCCAGGGAGTTTCATATCCGCTGCAGAGTGAAAGTTTCATTCTGGAAACATCCCTTAGGCTGTGGCTAAGCCATGTGTCCACTATATCCTTTCTTCCAGGAGTGCTAGTCTTGCAAAGTTCGCAGGAGAGCTTCTGTGAAGTTTGGAAAGTAGGAGGCGAGGTACTCGCGAAAGTAAAGTCGTGAGGCGGCATCGTGAGTCGTGTCGGGATAGCTCAGTCGGTAGAGCGCTTGCCTGCGAAAGGCAAAAGTCGCAGGTTCGAGTCCCGGTTCCGGCACACAATTTTAATCTGCCAGGGAGTTTCATATCCGCTGCAGAGTGAAAGTTTCATTCTGGAAACATCCCTTAGGCTGTGGCTAAGCCATGTGTCCACTATATCCTTTCTTCCAGGAGTGCTAGTCTTGCAAAGATCGCAGGAGAGCTTCTGTGAAGTTTGGAAAGTAGGAGGCGAGGTACTCGCGAAAGTAAAGTCGTGAGGCGGCATCGTGAGTCGTGTCGGGATAGCTCAGTCGGTAGAGCGCTTGCCTGCGAAAGGCAAAAGTCGCAGGTTCGAGTCCCGGTTCCGGCACACAATTTTAATCTGCCAGGGAGTTTCATATCAGCGCACACACCGCTGCAGAGTGAAAGTTTCATTCTGGGATTTTCGTAACAATTAGGATTAAATCGTAATGGTTGGAACCTCTGTAATACAGAGTTTTTAGTAGGTAATTTTCATCCAGGTATCAGGATACTTTTGTCCACATAGTGTATATCACTGCACAGGCAATCCATCGAGCGGGGACTCACCACTTGCGAGAAGTGACTGCGGTAAGTCCCTTCTGGACGCAGGATCATCGCGGCGAACAGGTGGCGAACACTGTGCATAGTTCCGGAGAAGACTGAGTCGCGCTGCTACACAGACGGGGCTGAGGTGATAAAGGAAGAGAGAGAGACAGATGGAAGAACGCTAGGCGGGTCCGTAGCGTGTTCTGCAGACGTCAGCGTTTGCGTGTCTCGCTTTGTGCGAAACACGGCGTGCCGGAGACGGGTGGCGTTTTTAACGTCTAGGGGGAGGTGCGCTTACACCCGCTGTGCGTGACGAAATGTCGTCCCGGGCGAGGCGTTGTCCCGTTACGTTTCCTCAGAGCACGGAGTCTCACACACAAAGATTGTTTGCGGGTTTTGTCGGCTGTTCTTTCGCGAAAGAAAAGAAACCGCTTATTGACGTTGTTTTGTTCGAGTCCTAACGGCACTTTGGGTGGTTGACAGGCGGCGTAAGAATTGACCAACTGCTCCAGGCTTTTGTTGCTAAGGGTGGCTGTAAAAAACAGCGCCGAAATGGCAGATGACGTAGTCGGGGGGCTGGAGGTTCGTCCAGGGAGTGTTTTGCGTCTCTTCTCTCTGTCTCGGCTTGTTTCTTCCGGCACTGATTTGTGAATCTACAGCTGTAATCTACGAACTTCAAGCTGTCATAAAATCTTTATTCTAATTTCGTCAAAGCTCCGTTTTATAATATGGACCGTGGCAAGAACAGTGACAGAAATCCAAAACGCAATAGAGAAAAGCGACACTGTTTTTGCTATGACGAATCATGAATTACCCTATTACTATTACTACCCTCTCTACCTCTCATATGGACAGACTGCGAGAGACAGATGCAACGTTCTTCCTATACGTAAGGGCTCTTCATACATCTTTTCCAATGTTAACCTAAAACTTCTCGGCCGCGGCGGAGTGGCCGAGCGCATTGAGGCGCTATGTTCCATTGTGCGAAGCCGTTCCCCGGCGGGGATTCGAATCCCCCCCTCGGGCAGGAATATTCGTGCCGTCCTTAGTATTAGCTAGTTCGTAAGTAGTTTGTAAGCTTAGGGACTGATAACCACGCAGTTAAGTCCCTTAAGCTTCACAAACATTTCAAAACTTCTCGGTTTTTGAGTTGTGTCAGCCTGCCGCAGTGGCCGAGGGGACTGAGGCACTCCAGTCACGGTCTGCACGGCCACTACGGCCGGGGGTTCGAATCCCCCCTCGGGCGTGAATATTTGTGCCCTCCTTAGTCTTAGCTAGTTCATAAGTAGTTTGTAAGCTTAGGGACTGATAACCCCGTAGTTAAGTCCCATAAGTTCTACAAACATTTGAACATTTGAGTTGTGTCACTCTTCTTGCCGAGGAGCGATATGTCGACTTGTGTGGAACAGTCAAGTTTATTCTCAAGCCAGTCCCCACAAATATTAGTTGTTTGGAGTTGTGAAGTACTTGCCTCCATCTCAACATCTCGCAACGGTTTTTATCCATTATAGGACGAGCTGTAAAATGCAACTAACGGAGCACAAAAATTCAGGTACGTCCCTGTTTAACAGACTCGGATAGAAAATTGAAAACTGGCTGCTTCAGTTGTCATCCGCCTTCTTCACCAAAAACCGTTGCCTTGCGAACATATTACAGCTCTTTTATCACAATATACTAAATCGCTTTAATAAATATTTGTAATTTCTGCTACCAATCACTTTGTTAGATGAAACTTACGGAAATAAAGCTACGCGTTTCGAGCACGTTCTGCTCATCATCAGGCATTGCCTGCATACATAAGTCATTAGATTTCTTTATATTTACTAATCTAAAGTCCGTTGGTTATTGTTTAGATTAAATATAAAATAATCGAAAGACTTCTGTATACAAACAACGCCTGATGGTGATCAGAACATGCTCGAAACGCGTAGCTTTGTTAGATAAACGTAAAGAAATAAACTGACTGGTAGCAGAAATTACAATTTTTTATTTTTGGCAGAGTTACGATTACTTAACTTAGCCATGATGGCCACAGTTACTTAAATCGATTTACCCAGGCTCTCGTAATCATGTTCACGGACACAGTAACTCCTTTTAACTACCGCTGTATCTCTGCCACTACCTTCTTTTCCGTTGATTGACACTTTCTCTTACTTAGATTATCCATATTGGATGTTAGAGGACCCGTGACTGTGAGTATAATCTAGGTACAGAAAAACACAACCAGTCACTTTTATGAAATGGAGCTTGCTTTATTCCATGAACCGGTTTTCGAACTTGTTCAAGTTCATCTTCAGATGGTACAGGACGTTTACAGGGTCATTTCGTAGCTGGGTGCTGGCTCTATGGTAGGTAATTGACATGCTTTCATACTTCGTTATAGGCTTTGTTTAAATCGCGATTTGGCACTGGGTATGTTTTTAAGGTCATATTCATTTCTTTCTCTCGACCTTCTTTACTTGTTCACTGTCTCTCTGTAATTTTTTTTTTCGGTCACATTGCCATTGTGTCTATCTTTCCCGTAGTCAGACGACTGTCTCCTTAACCTGCATTCTCTCTTCGTTAAACATGTCCCTCCAGATATGTGGGTATAGTGAATGGGGAGAGGAGGACATTTATTTGTTCTATCGTATGTATCCCTTCAAGAGACAAATGACAGTTTGTTTGCGGACGCGAGAATGTCTGATCCAATGTGGGAATACAGTTAAATCTGCAAGCAACTGCAATCGTAATGTGTAAAAAGTTGAGAATTTGGACAGTACGGGGAACGTGTCTGGATACCTTACTGGTTAAGGCAATCGTGGAAAAGTTCTAAGAATACAATTCTGTCAAAAAAATTTGTCGTGGAAGACGATTTTCCCTCCGGATAATCATATTTTACTAGATGCATCATATAATATACATTGGTGTCTGCGAATGCTTGGCCGAGCGGAATGGTCGCGTGTCAAAGACTTCGTGCTCCGGACTGGACAGCGGCTCCCGCCGGACGTTCGAGACTACATCCTCCGCAATCCACTCAAAGGTGCGTGGCGGAGGGTACTCAGTACCACTACTAGTCACTCGCTTTCCTGTTCCTCTCCCATGTAGAACGAGGGAAAGACGAATGGTAGTATGCATCTGTGTTGTTGTTGTTGTTGTTGTTGTTGTGGTCTTCAGTTCGGAGACTGGTTTGATACAGCTCTCCACAATACCCTATCCTGAGCAAGCCTCTTCATCTCCACATAAGAACGACAACCTACATCTGTTTGCCTCTGCTTACTGTATCCATCTCTTGGTCTTCCTCTGCGGTTTTTTCCCCACACTCTTCCCTCCAACGCTAAATTGACAATTCCTTTATGTCTAAGAATGTGCCCTACCAATCTATCCCTTCTTTTAGTCAAGGTATCCCAGAAATTTCTTTTCTCCCCAATTCTGTTCAGTACCACCTCATCAGTTACGTGATCCACCCACCTAATCTTCAGCATTCTTCTGTAGCACCACATTTCAAAAGCCTCAATCCTCTTCCTGTCCGCACTGTTTATCGTCCATGTTTCACTCCCATACAAGGCAACACTCCATAAAAATGCCTTCAGAAAGGACTTCCTTAGACTTAAATCAATATTCGAATGCATCTGTACGAGCCATAATCCCTCTGATCTTATCCTTGTGGTCTTCACTCTAATTGTAGGTTGGCGGCAGTAGAATCGTTCTACAGTCCTCGTCCTAAGGTCGCGGGTTTGAATCCCCCCTCGGCCATTGATGTTTGTGTCGTCTTTAGTATAAGGTAGTTCATAAGTAGTTTGTAAGTTTAGGGACTGATGACCCCACAGTTAAATCCCTTAAGCTTAACAAAGATTTGAACTTTTTTTATTCAGTCCGCCTCAAATTCTGGCCCTCTAAATTTCTTCAACAGTGCTTCTCGAAAAGAACGTCACGTCCCCTCCAGCGAGTCCCAGTTGACTTCCCGAAGCTTCTCGGTAGCACGTTCGCATTGACCGAATGTACCAGTTACAAACTTAGCCGCCCGCCTCTGAAGTGCCTCTATGTCTTCGTTGCGACAGATCTGGTGGGATCCCAAACAATTCTCAAGACGGAGTCAAACAAGCGTATTATATGCGGTATCCTTTACAGGCGAATCAAGCCTTCCCAAAATTCTCCCAATTAAGCGTAGTCGGCCATTTGCATTCCTTTTATATGCTCGTTCCACTTCATACCGCTGTGCAGCGTTACGCCTAGGTATAATTGACGCGACTCTGTCAAGCATCACACTACTAATGCTGTATTCGAACATCATGGGATTGTTTCTCCTACTCATCTGCATCACCTTACTTTTTCTACATTTAGCGCTGGCTGCCATTCTTCACACCACCTAGAAATTTGGTCCAAATCACCCTGCACCCTACAACAGTCATTCAATGACGACACCCTCCTGTACACCACAGCATCATCAGCAAACAGCCGAAGATTGTAACTCACTCTGTCCGTCAGATGATTTATACAGACAGAAAATAATTGCGGTCCCATCACACTACACTGGAGCACTCCTGACGATACCATGGTCTCTGACGAACACTCGCCATCGAGGACAACGTACCGGGTTTTATTAGTTAAACAGTTTTCGAGCCATCATATATTTGAGTACCTGTTCCTTCGTTAGCAGTCTGCAATGTCTCTCGAAACTAGAGCAATATGCAGTCTGCTTGTTGTTCTTCAACCATAGCTCGTAAGATGTCATGAGATAAAAGGGCAAACTGAGTTTCTCACGTCAGATGCTTACAATACTAAAACTAAGAAATATGCCTCTCTCGGGCATGGGCGTGTGTGTTGTCCTTAGGTTGGTTTAATTGGTTTGTAAGTCTAAGGGCAGATGACCATAGCACTTTGTTCTAATACGTTTACAAACATTTGGTTTCGTGAATACATTCAAATGTTCAAATGTTTGTAGAGTCCATGGGACTTAACTACTGGGTCATCAGTCTCTAAACTTACAAACTACTTATGAACTACTTACAACTAAGGACGGCACAAATATCCATGCCCGAGGGGGGATTCGAACCCCCGACCGTAGTGGCCGTGCAGACCGTGACTGGAGCGCCTCAGTCCCCTCGGCCACCGCGGCCGGCCTCGTGAATACATATCATACACCTATAAGGAGAAAAATTACGAAAGAGAATGGGACAAAATCTGTTCAGCCAATACCAGCAATGGCCGCAAGAAATAAGACTTGCGTTATCATGTCAAAGAGCTATCTACTGAATAAAACAACAGAACATGATAAGGAGGAATAGACCATTCAAAGGAGACAAGTTTGAGGTGTTCTGAATGTAACGTGTTTTTTCTTTGTTTCAGGATCAAATTGTTTCTAAAGTTTCACAGCTCATCAGAATGTCGCGTAATAGTGCGTAAAAATGATAGTTTCTTTATTTTTTATCCTTGTTAACAACTGTTTCCAACAACAGTGTGTAATGAGACAATTTGCAAATACTTTGAAATGAAAGTAACAATTATTTTTCCCTGTGTATCATTTTGTCTCTTTGGTAACGATCACCGATACCACCCAACACATAAAAGATTGCTTGCTTTAATTTACTTCACATTTCTGACTGGGGCCCTCTAGAGGATAAGTAAGCCCAAAACTGCTTCGGGTCAGTGCCTTGAAATATAGTCCATGAGGGTGTCCCATTTTCTTAGGTTGTATATTTCTTCTTGAATAAAATGTTTTCAGGCCCAGTTATTCTGTTGTATCAATAATGAGACTTTTGCAAACTTGATCCCATTTGAATAATTTCTGCCCATGCCTACAATAACGAAAGAAGGAAGGAGGATTATGGTTTAGCATCTCGTCGAAAGCATGGTCATTAGAGAAGGACCAGAAACTACGATTTGTTTTATGAAGGACGGGAAAACGACCCATCCCAGCGATTTGGAGAAGTTACGGAAAACTTGAAACCGTGATGGACGGAGGCTGATTTCGAGCTGCCATCCTCTGCAGTCCGAGTCTAATTTACTAAGGCCGGTATTACACTAACAAATTATTGAACAAATAAATATTTGACGTAGTGTAATGCGCACTTTATTCCAAGTCGTCCAATCTGTGATCAAATCTAAGACCTTGGCTTAGATTTGATGAAAGAAAACGGTTATCCCCCGTTCCCTGACTTTCCTGCAGTGACAAACGCGCTGTTTGAAATAGCGTTCGTGTTTGTAAACATGACTGCTGTTCAGCAGTTTTGCACGGTGTGTTCCAGCAACAACGATATTAACAGACATGTAAGAATCAGACGAGTCACTGTATAACGCTCGACATTGGGACTATACAAAAGATTGGAGAGAATGCAGAGATTTAAAAAAGTAAAATATTCGGATGCTATTAACTACGTCGTGGGAATACTACCGACGATACAGAAAATCTTCGTCTGGCAGCTTCTCTAAAAAAATTTACTCAACGCTTTTTTCCATTTCGCCATGACACATAAGGTTTCGCCAAAGTACATTTCCTTTCTTTTTTCCCCCCTCTTCTAAACGCAGACACAACGCAACTGTTGTGGGGTAAACCTACCCAAGCCGGCCGCGGTGGCCGAGGGGACTGAGGCGCTTCAGTCACGGTCTGCACGGCCACTACGGTCGGGGGTTCGATCCCCACTCGGGCATGGATATTTGTGCCGTCTTTAGTTGTAGGTAGTTCATAAGTAGGTTGTAAATTTAGGGACTGATGACCCCGTAGTTAAGTCCCTTAAGCTTAACAAACATTTGAACATTTTTGAAACCTACCCAACCTCGTGATATTATGAGCTATAAATCAGACAGCACAACAAATACTCAAGGCAGAAATTATGTATTTTAGATATTTTTTGAAACATTTTTGTTTCACTTTGTGGGATATGTCAATGACTACTACATATTGGTAAGGAAAGAAGGTGAAGAAGATGTATTGCTTCCCTCCTGGGTCGAATATTTACTCATTGATACGCAAACAGTTCCCAAAAGGTGGTATTTTTCATAGTAACTTGTTCATTACGTAGGTTACGTCCCACGGATCGATGGTGGCAAAAAATCTCAAGCTCTTCGTGCAGATCGAGAAGTTTTCCCTTCTCATCCCTATGCAGCAACCTCACTTTATTTGTGATGCTTGGTATCTCATGCTTTGTTTCAAGCAGTTATTGTCCAGTTAAGCTTGACACTTTTAAGGCGGCTTCTAAAGGCAGTCGACAATTAATGGAAATCAAGTATATGTGTGTGTGTGTGTGTGTGTGTGTGTGTGTGTGTGTGTGTGTCGGTCGAATTGCTAATGGGCGTGTACGCTTCCGTGCCGGGGTCTATTAGGGCGAGTTTCCATTCCAGGCAGCGCTCAGCAATTCCTGACGTGTCCGAGGGCCACTTCAGCACGGCCACGCGCCAGCCAGAGCTTGTCCGACGCACACGCCATCCATCACTCGGCCCACTATCGACGCGATATGCAGTCGAAAATTAATTTCGAAAACAGGTGGCGGGCACGCCCCGACGAGATGGGCGCTTGCCACGCCACGCGCGCGAGTCGAAAAGTGACGAGCGCGCGCGTCGACCTATCGCCGATAAGCCGCGCGCGATTACAGATATCGATACTCGCCGCGCGTGACAGTTGAAGGAAGGGAGAAAGACAAAAATGTATTACACGTACGCGCTGTGAGCAGGAAGAAGCGGGCTTGAAAGTGATACGCGGGGAGGCGATAGACAAAAGAAAGGAGAAGTATACGAGGCGATAAATCAGTGACGTCAGCGATCGGCCGGCCCGGGAGGAGCAAGCCGCGCTGCTATTGGCCGGCACGGCGCTCGCGAGCCAATCGCGTGCGGCGTTGCATTCTCGCCGACCTACCACGCGGCGCGATACAATCAGTTGTTTCCCCAGCTGAGCCGGCGCTTGTTTCTGCCGTATAATCGCGCGCCCGGGGAAGACGTAAGAGGGAAATTATAAATCCATTAAGTCGCCGGCCCCGGATGATTTACGTTGCGGCCGTATATTATAATTAAATATCAGTCATTAAGATTCGGCCCTGCTTCGCCTCTCGATTTATATGTATGGTGAGGCGAAAGCAGGTGACGGTCGCATGAAATTGGCTCTCTCCCGCGTACGACTCGGCCGTTGTAGTTTTATTCCCCCCCCCCTCTCCCCCCTCCTGCCGAGAGGCTCGGCGAATACGGAATACGGCGGGAGGTGTTAATGGAAAAGGCGCGAAGGCGAGAGCGAGAATGTAGACGTGGATTTATGAGTTTCCGTGGCGCTGTTTCAGGGCGTTGTTCCCGACGCGGACACCTGTCCCGTAAGTGCCCCGAAATGTTGATGATGCGAGATTAGAGGCGAGCAGGCGCTAGTCGTAAATTAATAAACTGTTGGCGGAGTCTTTGGCTAGCGGACAGGTGCGTACCACGACAGCGTTTATTTATGGCCACATCGAAGTTCCCGTTTAATGGGCAGCGACGCTGCGTTTCCAACGTTGGCCGACAGGTGGGGAATACTTGCGTGCGTAGGAAGAGCCGGCTGCATCGTGAATCTGGAATGTGGCTCCGAAGACTCTGGAAGCATTCGAATTCTTCACCGCGTTGAATTACTACCCGTAATACGATACAGGCCAGGCGGTTCAAGTGTGTGCCGCGGTAGCTGTACTCACTTCAAAGAATGAAGAGTGGGTAAAATACCCCCTCTCTTGGTTTGAAGGAATATTTATTTACATAGGGCCGCGCGGGTATGGCCACTCCTGGTAGGGTCGGACTAGGAAAAAGGAAGAAATCAAAAAATGTTCAAATGTTTCTATAGCTTATGGGACTTAACAACGGGGTTATCAGTCCCTAAACTTACAAACTACTTACGAACTAGCTAACACTAAGGACGGCACAAATATCCATGCCCGATGGGGGATTCGAACCTCCGACCGTAGTGGCCGTGCAGACCGTGAATGGAGCGCCTCAGTCCCCTCGGCCACTGCCGAAAGCGATTTTTTCCCACGAATAAAAATCAATTGGCACATGGTTGTAAGAGCATAATTTGACTACTGCTTGACAGAACAATGTTTGTATGAAATAAATTGTTTGGAAAATCTACCGGAAAATTGGATAATTTGAGAAAAACTGAAAGTGCGTTTTTCAATGTGTTTTTGATTGAATTCAGCACTATAACTGACTATTCTCGCGGCGGAGAGGGGTAATTCTTTTTCTTGTTTTGTCCATTATGGTCTTGGGAAAGCATTCAGTAAAAGGAGAGAAAAAAAATAGGGACACTTACACAGGAAAGTCGAAAAATTCGAACCAAGTTCCTTTTTCAATGTGTTTGTAAATGTACTCAACACTATAAGTTGAGAAGCGTTCATCCGATTGCAATACAATTTTGATTATTTGACGTTCAACGAAAGATGAACGTTCTTATGACCTAAAAATTTGAAAAGTATCCCCGAAAATTGAAACATTCAGAAAAAATAGAAAGAGGTTTCTCTATAAAATATCAGTACCATTCATCTGATGTCGATAGGTTTTTCCATATTTTATCACCGTTTAAACCTTACCTGAACTTCCACGAATGAGACATGAACATTATCCTGGACATGTGTGCGTGATTTCCCACTATTTGCGCCCACTATATAACCGATACTTCTTGCTATTTGATTATGCCTTTATAAAGCTACTGGATTTAAATGAATATGGTTTATTTTAAGAGGTAAGTGATACGAATTTCACTGGGTCATATAGTTTCCTATAATTTTATTTCCATATTACCAGAATTTTTTTGTTAAATTTAGAAAGTAATACAAACCTTTAGACTTTGACCGCAGGGCAAGATGGCATTTAATAAAACTGCTATACACTTCTATTGTTGTAAATATTACTACATTGTTGTACATACATTAACAGAAGTCACATACAAATTTCTCTCCTTCACAGTTCGAGCAGTCTTTGTGTCACCATCTAAATGCAACAATGTACCCTCTCTTCTGATAGAGGAGACGTTTTCGAAGGCATTGATTGATTTTCAGTCAGAAAACGTTACTTTCTTATTAAAACTTCTGTTTCTTGCATCCCCAAACTGTCACCTTCGTCGCTTTAGAAGCTTTTGTTAAGCTTATGGGACTTAACTGCGGTATCATCAGTCCCGAAACTTGCAAGCTACTTATGAACTAGTTTATACTAAAGACGGCACAAACATCCATGCCCCAGGGGGGATTCGAACACCCGACGCGGAACGGCCTCGTGCATCGTAGCATAGCGCCTCAATGCGCTCCGCCGCGGCTGGAAGATCTTCCATTTTCTGCGCTTCTTACTGCTTGAAAGTATTTTTCACAGGCGTGCTTGTTCAAAATTTGGAGTTTTACGTTTCCTCAGGTTTGGTTTTTATTTTGGCAATGGTTTAAAAGTCAAAAATACTTCCGGGTAAGTTTGGTTTATCCAGGTGGGCACTTCTTGCAGATTCTTTTCCTCCATTCAGATTTTCTGAGGACCGGACATTAGTATGACTTTGTACTCGCCCGGTTAGCCGTGTGTTCTAACGCACCGCTTTCCGAGACGGGGAGGCGTACTGGCCCCGGTTCGAATCCTCCCGGCGGATTAACGAAGGGGGTCGGAGTGCCGGCCAGCCTGGATGTGGTTTTTAGGCGGTTTTCCATATCCCCCTAGGTGAATACCGGGCTGATACCGAAGTCCCGCCTCAATTACAAGATTCGCAAACATTTCGTAATACTTTACACTTTCACACCTATAAACACCATACGCAGACATTTGGGGTACACATTTCCTCCCGAGGGGCATAGGGTGATGACAAGAATGGCATTCGGCCATCCTGTAAATATTAACACGTGACAAAACCGTATTTAACAAGGCGGACCCTGCATGTGCGGGAACATGATCAAAGAGTAGGAGAAGAGATTAGTACGACTTTGTCAACGCTCTGCTGTCGGGAAACCTCCTGCGCAGTCAGTGAAACTGTTTTGCTTCCTATAACAGTTACTGTTAATGGGTTTGCCGAAGTAACAATCTATGTTCAGAGCGATATTGATAAACCTTTAGAGCTCGGGGTACGGTCGCAAAACCTTCCCTATACCTGTAGCCCGTCGTACACAATGCGTTCCACAATTCAGTAATGTAATAGTTAAAGTTGTCGGAAGAAACCCACATCCGGAAGTTCACCATAAACTAAACACCCTCTTACCAGACAGGAGACAGGTAGCCGAATTGCCTTTACATTGTCATCCAGTTCTGTGGCTGTTTGGTTCAGGATTACAAAATGTTCAAATATGTAAATGAAAGGGACTTAAGTTCTGTGGTTAAAAGTCCCGCCACCCCTATGAACCACAGAAATTGCAGAGGTGGGGGTGGCTTGCGTGCCTCAGCGATGCAGATAGCCGTACCGTAGGTGCAACCACAGCGGAGGGGTATCTGTGGAGAGGCCAGACAAACGTGTGGTTCCTGAAGAGGGGCAGCAGCCTTTTCAGCAGTTACAGGGCAACAGTCTGGATGATTGACTGAGCTGGCCTTGTAACATCAGCTAATGTGGCTTTGCCATGCAGTTACTACGAACGGCTGAAAGCAAGGGGAAACTACAGCCGTTACTTTTCCTGAGGACATGCAGCTCTGTTGTATGGACATATGACGATGGCATCCTCTCGAGTAAATTATTCCGGAGGTAAAATAGTCCCCCATTCGGATCTCCGGGCGGGAACTACTCAGGAGGATGTGATCATCAGGATAACACGGGCATTCTAAGGATCGGAGCGTGGAATGTTGGGGAGATGAAGAAGCTTGCTCAGGATAGAGTAGGGTGGAGAGCTGCATCAAACCAGTCTCTGGACTGAAGACCATCACCACTACCACCACCACCACCACAACAACAACAACAACAGGCTTAGAAACCACTTCCACTAAATTAAACTAACTTGGGCTAAAGACAACACACACACACACACACACACACACACACACACACACACACACACACAAGCCTGAAGGAGGCCTCGAACCTCCGACGCGACCAAAAGCGCGCTCCGCTGCAAGAAGCCTTAGAGCGCTAGGCCAATCCACCGAGGTTCAACATTACAGCATACTGGAAATTCTTGTGGTAAACAAAATACCCTCCCACCCCACCCCCCGCCACGAACCAGACTAGAAAGTGAGTTAATTTTGCAGTGTCAACTAGCTCTGAGTCGCGTTGAAAGTTTCATGACTCTAGCACCTCGAGAAACAGTAGTGGCAAATAAAGTATACTCCACCACACACAAGACCAAAAATATGTTAATGTTGCATTATTAAGCAGTACTGAGCCATGTCGAAAATTTCAAGACTGTAGCTAATGGAGAAATGATCGTGGTAAATAAAGTTGTACCCTCCGCTACACACACCAGTCACGAAAGCCAGTTAATGCTGTATTGTCGTTCAGTTCTGATAAGAGAACCATGTAGATAGTTACAAGTAGCTAGGTCATCGGAACAATTAAAAACCCTTTGCAACATTTAACTGAACGAAAAGGCAGACAGGGGAGAATGCGACCCAATATGATTGTGCTAAAACGAGAAAGTTGTTGAATAAATGTGGCTTGAATATTTAGATTAAAATGCTCAATATTTTCACATTCTTTTCAGAAGTAATATACAGCTTATAATTGTTTCATATATAATTAAAAATCATCATATGGACGAACATACAGGGACGATTAGAAGAACTTGCTCATAATTCGTTCTGGAATTCTTCTAGATAAACTAAAGTATTGTGGTATGAATGGGAAACTGTACAAATGTTTTAAATCATACCTAACAGGAATACTGCAGAAAGTTGACATTAGTAGTTCTCATAATATGCAAAACACAGCTGATTCCTCAAACTGGGAAGCAATCAAAAATGGGGTGCCACAAGGTTCGGTCTTGGGCTCTTTGCTGTTCTTAATATATATTCATGACTTGCCATTCTATATTCATGAAAATGCAAAGCTGGTTCTTTTTGCTGATGATACAAGTATAGTTATCACACCTGACAGACAAAACCTAACTGATGCAATTGTAAACGACGTCTTTCAGAAAATCATTAAGTGGTGCTCAGCAAATGGACTACCATTAAATTTTGATAAAACACAGTACATATAGTTCCGTACAGTAAATGGAATGACACCATCAATAAATATAGACTCTGATCATAAATCTGTAGCAAAGGTAGAATATTCAAAAACTTTAAGGTGTAAGCATTGATAAGGGGTTGAACTGGAAAAAACACATTAAAGATCTGTTGAAACGTTTGAGTTCGGCAACTTATGCTATTAGGATAATTGCAAATTTTGGTGATATACGTCTCAGTAAATTAGCTTACTGTGCCTATTTTCATTTTCTGCTTTCGTATGGCAACATTTCTGGGGTAATTCATCAATGAGTTGAAAAGTATTCATTGCACAAAAGCGTGTGATCAGAATAATTGCCGGAGCCCATCCAAGATTATCCTGCAGACACTTATTTAAAGAGCTAGGGATCTTCACAGTAGCTTCTCAGTATATATATTCACTTATGGAATTTGTTATTACCAATCCCACCGAATTCAAAAGCAGTACCAGTGTACATAACTACAACACTAGGAGAAAGACTGATCTTCAGTATTCAAGGTTAAATATAGCTTTGGCACAGAAAGGGGTGAATTATGCTGCCACAAAAGTCTTTGGTCACTTACCAAACAGCATCAAAAGCCTGACAGATAGCATTTAAAAATAAATTAAAAGAATTTCTGCATGGCAACTCCTACACTACACATCAATTTTTAGATATAAATTAGTAAATTAAAAAAAGTAATAAAAAATCAAATAAATAAAAATGAAAAATAAAAATAATAAAAATTGTCATGCAATATTTAGTATAAAGTAATAATTCGTCAAGACACCTTTCATTAACCTGACACGTTCCACATCATTACGAAGCGTCGTATTCATGATCTATGGATTAAGTACTAATCTAATCTAATCTTCTACAACACTAGCTTAAAAATTCTATTCGCTGCAGAATCGGAGTGTGTCAATATATTGGCGTAATTGACTGCGATACAACACATCGGCTTTGAACAATGACGTCATATCCGAGTCTCACAAGACACGTTATGTAGATGAACCAACTAGCAAAACAAACGCTATCAACGAATATAAACATTCGGGATAATATCGTAATACTTACGTATTGTATATAAAAGTAATCTGTGGTTACCCTCATAAATTACTCATTACCGCAACAGAATGTGCAATATATATATATATATATATATATATATATATATATATATATATATATATATAACTAACCATCAGACAGAAGCTATAGATCACTTTTTAGACGTAAAATCATAATCTATAATCTTTGTTATGCTTGCAAAAAAACTATCGTCTTTAACTCAGATATGACGTCATTGGTCAAATCCGTCGGGTACTATCGCGGACTTCATTTGACCCAATATGTTAATATTTGTAATATTCCCTAAAATAATTCCGGCTTCAGTTTTAACATTTCACAGTGATTCGTGTTACAGATAACTACGCATTTTAAAGTAAAATCATCGTTACACGTGGCCATAAAGAAATGGAACAAATCTACATAAGCAAGCTTTAATAACAAAAAAAATGAACACCGGCAGCCATATTGTTACACATGCCTTTATTCGTAGAACCGTTTTCGATTGGTACTTCGGCTCTCAAAGACGCACATTGGAGGCAACGATAAATATTTATCTGTGGTTGTCACGTCTGCGGTAGCCATTTTAGCAGACGAATTAAACCAGTTGTTCATTACTTGTTTAGTTGAGTAATTGGAAAGTGTTACCTTCATTTCCGTAACTGTTATGTATTTATATTGCGAGAAGAAAGTAAAATGTTGTTTGTACTTTCCGATTCCGAAACTACAATCCACTGCCAGAATGCTGCATTTGACTCGCGATTATTTGGAAAAGTGAAAGTTTCGCGTTTGAATTCCAAGGCATGTAGCTCGCGTATCATTGAACAATGCAATTTCAAAGCTAACGCACATTAAATAATTGCGACAAATACTTTTTTTTTGCAGTTAAATGAAGAGGACAACGAACACAATGTCTATAGGCCTGAAGACTGCCCATTTTGTTCGAATATGAGAATTACTAGCCTGTTGCATAGGTACCAGTATTCTTTATGGTATAATGTGTGATACAAAATTGCCAGCCCCTTTGTCCAATGTATGACTAAATTCAAATCTCTCCAATTTATAAAAATTGTTGCTTTCCATACAGGGTTGCCTGGTGCGGTAACGTTTTACCGTATATGAAGGTCACTTGCGGATAGTGTATGACACCAAATTGCCCTGAAAACGGCTTGTTTATTGAAGTTCTCTAATGCGATGTTGCATCGGGAGTGTTTCTTTTTCGTAATAGTTAAGTATAATTAGGAAAATGGTGAAATACGGTGCATGAGTCTAGGGAAATGTGAAAGTGAAGATATTATGAGGAAATAATCGTATGCATCTTCAATTAGCGATTAGTATTTTTTTTTCTTTTTTTGCAACATATTCAGGAAAGAAATTGGGAACATTCGTGACAAGAAAACCTCAGCAGCAGCAGCAGCAGGGAGATTTGCAAGTTTTCTTCTCACGAATGTTCGTCTACTGCAATTTCAGTCCCAACGTAAAAGTGCCCTCGGAATTAGCGAAAAATTTGGGGAAATTAATTAACTTTGTTCCTGATCTACGGTTGACAGGATCTCGATGTACCCTTGTCCGGTTAGTAAATCACCTGTTCTCGTGTAACACTGCTCTTGGAAAACCATAAATTTGATAGAAGTTCAACCGCTTCCAAAATAAATAATTTAAAAAAATCTCAAGGGACGCAGACAGATCTGTCTTTTACTGCAATCACAGAATTGCACAGATAAATGTGCGGGCGTAGCATGTGAAGACATTACTTTGTTTCTTACTATATGCCTCATATGACTATACAAATTCTTCCTAAACGAAAAAATTAGACCGCAAATGTCACACAATACTTTATCAAGTTCCATGCTTCTGCTCAGTCTCAAGTCTCAATGTTTATTGTTTATCTTCACGATATTGAAAACACTGCAATAAAGTTCCGGATTGCTGCTTATATTTTATTCGATAGTGCTACAGCTGTTTCGATAGTTTGTCATTCTCAAGCGCGTCTACGATGTTTGGACGTTATATGCTGACAGCTGGCGTAATCGTTGCATAACCTATATGGAAGTATTCACGTATTTAGTTGTTGTATACGGTTTTTAGCTGTCAGGTATTATGCAGCTTTTTACGCTAAAACGTTAAATTAAAGAAAACTTTTAGATTTTGCGTAATTAACATCAGCTCTGCCAAATATGTTTACATATATAGTAAACTATATATGTAAATTACTATATATAGTAAACTATATATGTATACGGTTACGCCAGGAGTCAGCATATAACGTCCAAACATCGTAGACGAGCTTGAGAATGACAAACTGTCGAAACAGCTGTAGCACTATCGAATAACATATAAGCAGCAATCCGGAACTTTATTGCAATGTCTTTCTACGACATATATGACGCTGCATGCCCAACAATCAGGAAAAAGATATTGAAAACGTTTTCTATGTTATACTCTTTGGTGGAACTGCAAAAGCAAAGTACATGTTTGAGAGCCGAAGAGCCGGAGTACCACTCGAAAACGGTTCTACGAATAAAGGCACGTTATTGCTACATATTGTTGTCGATCCATCGAATTGCTCGGCAACTACAACGATCCATCGATCCGCCATTAGTCGACGTGTGCGACTTGGCTGCAGTTTGCTACGTCGCTCACGCACGCTAGAAAAAAAAAAAAACTTGCATGCGTGCTGTGGCACCATTTGATTGACCCGCGTGTTCGAAGTGCGTCAATTAACGGCTTCCGTTCGGAGTGTTCGCATCGACAGCTAACTATGCCGGTCGTGTCTTCTACAATCCTCTTTCTTCCGGGCAGATCGCCGCTTCGCCGACAGAAATGGACGTTTCATCGAAAGTTAAGCTTTCTTTATGTTCTAACGAATGTTTGTCGGAAGTAGGATTTCTGTGTGACAATAGTTTCGCTAACCGTCGAATAGGATGAAATGTCGTATTCTTACGTCGACATTAAAGCTGTCTTTCAATTCGAATTACTTACATACCGCTAGATATGCGACAGTTAATCTTTGTGTTTGTAACGTATTCGTAGAAGTAGCTTCAACGTTCGATACCACTTCACGAAATGTTATGACAGTATACGGCTAGCGTGAAACTGTTTTTGTAGCTGTTAATAGGTAATGTTTTCATGCACCACAAAAAAATCTATACGACATATCTTGCTACATTTTTAGTACTTGTACCAAACAGCGGTATTTCTGCACAAATCCCAGGTGCATTTTATTCTGTGTGTGAAGGATATATTACACGGAGCGAATTTGGCCGCTGGCGTTTCTTGTCGCTGGCCAAAATGTCGAAGAAACTTGTAAATGCTGGCGTTGTGTTTCTCGCAACAGTTTTAAAAGAACAATTAATGAACCAAAAGCAAAACGGAAAAGTAGAAAAGAATAAAAGAAAATGGATTAGAAGGTGGATTGCGCGGAGGGATAAATATGGTGCTTCTGCAAATCTTTTAGGTGAATTATCGTGTGAAGTTCCTTCTGCCTACAGAAATATAATGAGGATCACATAAGAAAATTTTGATAGATTACTGTAAATGGTAGAGGATAAAATAAGGGACAGATTACCATCATGAGGATGGCGATCTCGCCAAGAATAAAATTTATATAATCGTTATTTTTAATGTCCCATAATACTGGGGAACTTCGATAAATTTTCAGAAATTTGATTACAGTTCCACTTCATATTTTGTATGGTGGGACACAGAACTTTTAATATCTTTATTTACGTCAATGATCACAAAATTTCTCGTTGTTTCGACGACCGGCTTCGGTCAGGATGACCATTTTCAAGTCTACAACAAATCAGAAAGAGAAGGATACATCAAGTATTAGACTATCTTAGAAAACAAATAATGCATTACAGTCATCAATACATGTAATATAGCCTCATTGCATCATCACAGCATAAGTATGTCTTCATTAAGGAATGTAACAACAGGTATGATGTATAATATTTTAACAGGTTTTTTAAATTGATGACTGTAGCCTTATTTATGTTTTATAAGGTACCGTAGTCTATTACTAAATTTGACCTGTTTCCAATTTGCTGTAGACTTGAAAATGGTCATCAAACCGGTCGTCAAAACAACGAGAAATTTTGTGATCGACGTAAACAAAGATATTAAAAGTATTTACAAAATGTATCGCTGATATAAATTCGCGACAATGTCGCACATTGGGAAACAGAACTGTATGGTATCACCTAACCTCCAAAACAATGTATCATATGCTACGTCGTGTTTAAATTGTTTTTACGAAGACGGTAGCGTCTGAAGTCGCCGCGTGTCATTGCATCAGCGTATTCATTCGCTATTCGCCCATACGCCGAGCGACAACAGACGCCAGCGACTAGCGACCAAATACGCTCCGTGTAATATACCCTTAAAACAGTAGATTTTAATTTCATGTAGGATGTAAAGTGGCTTTGACTAGTAAACAGATGGATTAAGTAGTGCTAGCTCGTTACCTACCTGCTATAATTGTGTAGTGTCTTTCGATATTGCACATTTGTTCGGCTGAAGTGCATTTTATCAGTCTGCGAGTGACGTTTCACGTTTGGACGTTGGCAACAGCGCTGGAGCCAATCAGCAGTCTCGTTCGCGCGGCCAATAACAAACAGCTTTGTCTTTATGGTTTGTAAACAAATCGGCGTAGTGGATGGAAACATCTTTAGATCAACATGTTGCGCTGCAATAAATGTGGGATTTATATTTACGTTCTGTAATGGAGATTGAGCGGACTGGCTGTACTATGTAGTCAAAATTATTTTCAGCAATGATTTTAGTTGTGGTGATTGCGTGACTTTCGCAGCCTTTACGAGTGCAATTACTTATACTGAGCGGTTCTGAACCGGATATTCGGTAATTTGGAAGGACCGTTGTATATCGCTTCGGACGGCCTGCTATCGATAATGACGGACTATCGATAGTTGCGTAGTGTCACTTTGCTATCGTAGTTTGCTTACTCGCAAGCGTAGGCTAAATCAGTTGCCTTTATGATATAGTGGAAAATTGTTTAGCCTAGACCACGATAATACCTTTCTGAACCGGAGATTAATGTACTAAAAAAAAATATTTTTTTACCTAAACCTAACCTTCTTAAGGCTACGCTACAAATCAGTTTTTAAGTGAAATAGTGTAGACCACGATAATACCTTTATGAACCGAAGATTTCATACAGATCATGAAATAAATAAAACATGCTATACCTGCTCTATGGTTGACAGGTTCTTGTATGTACCCTTGTCCGCTCAGTAAAAATAATTGCCCTCGTAGAAGGGAGATTTTGAATCACTTGATCACTGTTTCGTACAGATCATAACATAAATAAAATATGATATACCTGCTCTATGGTTGACAGGTTCTTGCATGTACCCAACAGCATTATTTATTTAATTTGTTTTATATGTCGAAATGAATATCTGTTTTCATTTGTCCGCCAACATTTCTTCTTACGACACAGCGATGTTCATGTGTTCGATATACGACACTGGGATACTCGCGTCTTCGATACATATCGATAGTAGGCCGTCCGAAGCGATATACAACTGTCCTTCCAAATTACCGGATATTCAGGCGCTACTACGAGACAAAACTTCTTGCGTAAGCTATGTACCTAACCTTAAGGCTGTGCTGGCCTGTTTTTTGAAGTTATCAGTAGTGTGTTAAAGAGTGGTCTGAAAGTATGTTGGACACATCCTTTCATTTAAAAAAGCGATCTGTAGCGTAGCCTTCAGATGGTTAGGTATAGGTTAAACAAGAAATTTTTATAGTACTTCGAGATACACGGATTCTTCCAAATTAAACATCTGGTTTTTTTTTTTTTTTTTTTTTTTTTTTTTTTTCCCCTTAGGGAAGTGAACACTAATTTTAATAACGTTCATTATTCACGTATTGAAATTCAATGAAAAAAGTTGCCAGTCGCATTACTTGAGAGAGAAACACTTAATTGAATTTACACTGCAAGAAATTATTAAATCTGAACGAAAAGGCATGTGAAGAAAGGCCAAATTCACAACACGTGAAACGCAGAATCTGATTGGCCGCCTTCACCTGCGTCATTCATCGCGCCGTTACCAACGTCTACGCATGAACCACAACTTGCGCACTCATAAACTGCAATTTTACCCATTTGATCTTGGTTAATACAGTTGTCTAATTTAGCTTAGAAAAAAATATATTGTTTCACACGGTCTGTGCGTTCTTGCAAAACATACAATTCCGATTTTGTTTTAGTGTCAGTATTTTCTGGAATGTCATTCACCTATGGTCAGGTCTTAAATTTTCGTGAATTATTTGTTCAAAATATTCTGCGGTTAAATTTTACGAACGCCATCGATGACGTGTAGTGCTAATGTTGATAACAAAATGTTCGCTTTAGAGAATAATTAATTTGCTTATCATTGATTTCACGGTAAATACGAAAAATTGCGTAAGTAATATTTTACCAAATTGTGTGAGTCAGAGCGTCGGAATAGCCGTGCGCACTGAGGCGGCGTGCGCGGCCGTTCGCCCTCGGAGGTTCGAGTTCTTCCTCGGGCATGGGTGTATGTGTTGTCCTTAGGTTAGTTTAACTTAGTAAGTAGTTTTTAATCTTAGGGACTAATAAGCAAGCAGTTAAGTGCCATAGAATTACAGAAATTTGAACATTTGTGTGGGTCAATTGAATACCGGGATACCGCTCGTCGGCATTGACCCGTGACGTTGGCGTGTTGTCTTGTGTGGTGTTGGCTTATTGTCTTGTGACGTCATCGTTGCGCGATATTTTTGAGTTGTCTATGTTTACAAGTGGTGTGTGTGTGTGTGTGTGTGTGTGTGTCTAGGCATGCGGTGGCATGCTATTGTGGAAGTTAAATTGTTCGCGATCGTGTGATGTGGTGAAGTTCCTTCTCTTAAAGTTTTCTGTCGTGTGTGCGTTACTACGGACATAATTGAAGACCGTGATACCGTCGGGTTTGACCAATGTCGCTATATCTGTCGCGCAAGATACACTACGAAGATATAGCAATTAGCAAAACAAACACTATCGACGAATATATATATTCGGCCAGTACCATTTCCGTAACGCTGTCTCCCCTGTATCGTGACAATACGAAGCGAACTGCCCTTCTTTCGACTCTTTAGATGTCCTCCGTCAAACCCACCTGATAAGGATCCCACATTAGGCAGCAATACTCCAAAAATGGACGAACAAGTGTTGTAGTTCTGTTGCATCTTTTAAGGGTTCTGCCAATAAAACGCTGTCTCTGGTTCGCCTTTCCCACGACATTATCTACGTGTTCTTTCCAATTTAAGTCTGAAGTAATAGTAATTCCTAGGTATTTTGTGGAGTTTATGGCCTTCACTTTTGATTGATTTATCTTGTAAACAAAGTTAAAAAGATTTCTTTTCGTACTCATATGGACGACTTCACACTTCTCATTATTTAGAGTCAATTGCCAATATTTACACCATAGTGATATCTTATTCAGATCGTTCTGCAGTTGGTTTTGATCTTCAGATGATTTTACTAGACGGTAAATGACGGCGTTATCTGCAAACAACCTAAGAGATCTACTTAGATTTTCCCCTAAATCGTTTATGTAAATAAGGAACAGTAGAGGACCAATAACACTATCCTGTGGAACGCCCGATATCACCTCTGTTTTAGTCGATGCCTTACCATCGATTACTACGAACTGTGTCCTCTCTGACACGAAATCCCCTATCCAATCGCAAATTTGGGGCGATATACCATGAGCACGCAATTTGGTTAAAAGCCGTTTGTGAGTTACGGTGTCAAAAACCTTCTGGAAATCAGGAAATACGGAATCGATTTGCGAACCCTTGTCGATAGCGCCCATCACTTCGTGTGAATAAAGAGTTAGCTAGTTGTGTTTCGCATGAACGATATTTTCTAAATCCGTGTTGAACTTGGGTCAATACATCATTCTGTTCGAGGTAATTCATAATATTTGAATACAGGATATGTTCCAAAACCCTGCTGCAAATTGACATCAATGAAATAGGACTGTAGTTTAGTGGGTTACTCCTACTGCCTTTCTTGAATATAGGTGTAACCTGTGCAACTTTTCAGTCTTTTGGTACAGATCCTTCTTTGAGAGAGCGGTTGTATATGGCTCTTAAGTAAGGGGCTATGGCATCATCATAATCAGATAAAAATCTAATGGGTATACAGTCCGGACCAGAAGACTTGTTCTTGTTAAGTGATATTAGTTGCTGCACTACTCCGATGATATCTACTTCTACGTTAGCATTACGGCCTCTGTTCGTAATTCGAAATCTGGAATTTTGGTTTCGTCTTCTTTGGTGAATGGGTTTCTAAAAGCTATGTTTAGTAACTCTTGTTTAATAGCGCTATCATCGGAAGGATCGCCATTACTATCACGTAGATTGCTCTTTATTCGCGCAGGCGCGGAATACACTTCTGATCGCCCCGCTCCGTTCGTCTGTGCGTGCACGGGTCAGTCAGTTTGACCACGCAGCCAGAAGAATTGTCGCTGTGTGTGTCAACGTCATTGTACGTCTCACTAATAGCAGATGTGACGTAGCACAAGCCGCCAGTTGATCGTTTTTGCAGCTAACGCCATGGTCTTTCAAATAAGCCGTTCTTAATTTATTCGGTATTCGAAAATAAGTAATTTTTTTTTTGAAAAGACAAAAATAGAGTACATTCTAAATTTCTTTTACAAATACTGTTTTTTCAGTCAAACTTCAGAAAGAGTCTTATTCCAAACACCGTGCTTTATATCATACCATAACAATGGATTTGATTTTATAACGTAGGCTAACACCTATATCTATAAATGTGAATGTCTGTTCGGTGTACGTTTATCACATCTTAACCACAAGACATAAAGAGCTAAACATTTGTACAGTTACTAACGTCCTCCCGGGGAAGGCTTTAGGCACGGTTTTATGGCGATCGGATAGCTATTTATCTATATATATATTAATGTGAATGTCTGTTCGGTGTACGCTTATGACGTCCGAACGACAAGTCGCAGAGACTTAAATATTTGTACCTTTACTAATTTATACCTGAGGAACGTTTTAGGAACGGCTTTATAGCGATCTGATAGATATTTGGTTATTTGAAGAATATAAAGCGAAATGCGAAACAATAATTACTCTTTGAAACTTATATTTTCTCCTTGAAAATGGTTTAATTTGGTTGCATTTTTGCTTGAGGGTTGATAATGATAAAAGGGTGGAGTATATTGGGATGGAAAGTTATCGGTGTCTATAAAATTCTACTTGTGAATGTGTCAATATTTCGCTCTGCAGCGAAAACTACAGAACGCAAACGAATGGTCTGTGTGTAATTGTTGTGCGAAGTCTCCCGTTGTACACCATAGCAGTTCCATGCCGATAGCTATAAGGGGGTGGAAGATATGGTGGTTGAAAGTTGTCAAATTATTAAACTGAAGGCTAGCGATGACGTTTGCGACTCTATACCAAGGAGGTTACATACATCGAAACGTGATGCCACAGACCATATCTTTGGTCTATGCGTGCTACAATGTCTTCAGCTCTTACTCTGTAAGGATAAGCGTACGAATAAGGAAATATAAGAATAAATAAATAAATACCCGGTCTGGGTCTTCATCTAGTGCTATATAAATTGGACCAATAAACTTTCGACTTCGGCTATTTATATTCCATTGATTAAAGGCAATAAACCACAAAAACATAAGACAGCTTAGTAACGCAAGGTTTTGAATTGAAAATGTTGTTCACGTACTACTTTCCAATTATCAAATTCAGTTGGAACTTGATTTTCATGAAAACTGAGGAAGTAGGTTGTATTCAATTCTCTTTCACAAAAAATAGGATCCATAACAGATTTCATATTTACCCCTGTTGAAAAATTTGGTATCATTCATAAAAAAAGCTTTGATTTTGCAATTTGAGCTAACAGTGCCCGAAAAAGACGGACAAATTTTTAGTCATATGCCATGGCAACAAGGTACATTTCTAGTACCTCTTGGTTACGGTTCATAACATTTTATTTGTGATTTTTAAATTGGTAAACAATGCCGCGGCGGAGTGACCGAGCGCATTGAGGCGCTTTGATCCGATGCGCGAGGCCGTTCCCCGTCGGGGGATCGAATCCTCCCTCGGACATCGATGTTTGTGTTGACTTTATTATAAGTTAGTGTATAAGTAGTTTGTAAGATGATACCGGAATTAAGTCCCATAAACTTAACAATCATTTGAATATTTTTGGTAAATAATATATTACTATACTGTGATGGTGCATTGTAACATTGTCGCTACAGTTTCGACAACCGGGAACTCCATCGCCTTAAGGCTGTCACGCGCAATATCCGTGCAATACAAGTTACGGGCGGGTATCTTCATCCAAGTTCCCGAAACATTATTACCGACCCTACATGTGCGGAAAAGTGCCAAAGAGAGACAGACATATAGTTCTGTTCCTTGTAGTTGCTGAACGTGTTTGTTCGTAGTTGTTCGATGCGTTCTTGGCTAAGCAGTAAGACTACCCTGTGGAACGCCCGGTATCACCTCTGTTTTAGTCGACGCCTTACCATCGATTACTAAAGACTGTGTCCTCTCTGACAGGAAATCACCTATCCAGTCGCAAATTTCGGGGGCGATATACCATAACCACGCATAGCGCTCAATGCGC
Source organism: Locusta migratoria (assembly GCA_026315105.1). Lineage (NCBI taxonomy): Eukaryota > Metazoa > Arthropoda > Insecta > Orthoptera > Acrididae > Locusta > Locusta migratoria. The sequence continues at coordinate 75,483,628 of CM048754.1, read as the reverse complement.
TCGTCCACCCCGCCGCGGCAGTGCGCTTATTGCTTCGAAATAACGACGCCTGAGTTACGATAAGAAAATCACGAATTACACGAAGCAAGGTGGCTTATGCCAGGTAAGATTTTCCAACCGATCGTAGCAGTTCGGTAACCTTCGCTAGTATTCGGAGGTGGAGCCGTAGTAAGCGGCGGTGGCAGGAATATGGGATTGAGCAGGGTACTAGTAACGTATCACGTGACTCACCACAACCGGAAGTGACCTCCCGAAGTAGGTTTTATTTATCATTGAGCTCAGTGCTTTTAGCGCGTACTTTTTCTCGAACTTAAATAAATAAACCGAAAAAGTGAAGAATGGATTCAAAGAAAACATTGGAAGACTTCACGGAAATTTTCCAAGTTCAATGTGCCTCAGAAACCAAAAGCATTTTTAGATGTTAAGCGTACCTTAAATACTGGACCGTATCAAGGCTAAATATTGTTTCGTTTAGTGTACTACTGGGAAACGTTACTGGTCAGTTAGTCCAAGGAGGTTAGTACCCGATTGAGTGCGTTGGAATTTGCCGTTTTCTGGAGAATTCGGTTTGATATCTAAGGACGAAATGACAAACTTCGTAGCCTGTGGCCAGGAACAGTGTGAGAGACTTGTGCTTGGTTGCTCGCTGACGGAGGTTCGAGTCCTCCCTGGGGCATGGGTGTGTGTGTGTTGTCCTTAGGTGACTTTACCTTAGTTTAAGTAGTTTGTAAGCTACGGACCGATGACAACGCAGTTTGGTCCGATAGATTTACAAACATTTGAAACATTTGAGAGACTTGTGAGAAAACTAAGAGTTGTGATTACCCCGTTCGAGTTGTCATGTTGCAGGTGCAGGAAGAGCAGGAGAGTAACTAATTTACTGATCGGACAAGGTTACATACAAGAACCTGTCAACCATAGAGCAGGAACAGCGTTAATTATTTACTTCATGGATAGCGCAGAAATGTATTCCATTCTTTCTATACGATTCGGTTTTCAAATAATATAAGATGAATCCTATAGAATTACAGGAATACTTTTTGGTAGTGACCATGAAGTAAATAACTGATGCTGTTACTGCTCCATGGTTGACGAGTTCTTGTATACACCCTTGGCTGCTCGGTAGGTAGCAAACAGAATTCTCTACAAAACGACAAACAATTTTCCAACCCAAACAGGAAATTTACTCGCACCAGGTAAGAGTGCATGTTCGCCGGAAATTACGGAAAATCCCCCATGAACCACAGACATTGCCGAGGTGGGGTGGCTTGCGTGCCTCAACGATGCAGATAGCTGTACCGTAGGTGCAACCACAGCGGAGGGGTGTCTGTGGAGAGGCCAGACAAACGTGTGGTTCCTGAAGAGGGGCAGCAGCCTTTTCAGTAGTTACATGGGCAACAGTCTGGATGATTGACTGAGCTGGCCTTGTAACATTAGCTAATGTGGCTTTGCCACACAGCTACTGCGAACAGCTGAAAGGAAGGGGAAACTACAGCCGTTACTTTTCCCGAGGACATGCAGCTCTACTGTATGGAAATATGATGATGGCATCCTCTCGGGTAAAATATTCCGGAGGTGAAATAGTCCCCCATTCGTATCTCCGGGCGGGGACTACTCAGGAGGATGTTGTCATCAGGAAAGACAATACTGACATTCTAGTCTCTATAAACAAGGCACTATACCATCTCGTATTCAAACACAGGACAACAATGTTCTATCAATATCTGTTTCGCGGAAATGAGCTGAACATATCCGGCTGTATTTAGACGCCGGCAGGTTGTCTCCCTATATTACAGCTACCCTCCTTCGTATGAACGCCGACGCTTCCATTCAACGATATGCAGCTAAGTTGCGGTTTCGATGTGTCACGTGATGCTTTTGTACCCTGCTCAGTCCGATACTCCTGCGACCAGTAGCGGCCTGTTTGCAAGGTCAGGACACCTCTCCATCCAGAGTCCAGCGCAGTGTTTCGACTGGACCACCCTCCCGGCGACTCCTGTACGGCACTTGCTCGACGCCCTCGGGAAGTACCCGGCAGACCGGCTGGTGGAGCACATTTTTCGTCTCCCAAGTTGCCGGCCGCGCACCCCTTCAACTTTGTCACATAAATTACGCCCCCGCCCCCGACCCCCAGAAAGCCGCCCCCGCTGCTTTTTCGGCGGTCCCGGCCCTGTGTCCTCCCGTACCCCCTCCCACCCCCACCCCTTCGGCCGACGTCGCAGAATCTCCCACCCCTCGCCGGGCCGTCAGGAACTGCTGCCGTTTTTCGCGGGAGACGCATAGCCCGGCCGCGCTGCTTTAATATGCGCATTCTTATTATTTGTCAGCTCCCATCTCGCCGGCCGTTCGTCTTCGCCAGCCCCCTGCCCTCCCCTCTCCTCCCCTCCCGTCCCCCATTCCCCCCCCCAATTCCCCTCCTGTCCCCTCGCCTCTCTTGGTACGGTCCGCCCTCCTATGCAAACACTGTGCGTTCCGGTCGTACATCTTACAAGGTCTGTGACGCGGAGATACCACTGCGTGGGCACTCGAAAGTTGCAAACTCGCCACATACTCTCACGGCGATGACTCGCGCGTGTTCATCGAGGTAATCCTACATCAATTTCGCATCTACATACAGGGTGTTTCACTAAGTGTGTTTGCCTCTGTAACGTATAAAGTAATAGGTGACGGGAAATTTTAATGCGATAGGTCAACACAAGAAATGTTACACTTTCTGCGGAGCTATGAACATAGTTTATTGTATCATTTTCCAAAGAATTACACCACAAAGATATAATTTTTGTAAATGGAACTGTAGTTTTTTCTATCGTGCATTGGATTCGTTGAAACCAGCTGCGTCCAAATCAATTTAAACTACATTCCTATCACTGTTAGTTTGGCAGCTACAACCCTTCAAAGTTTCGGGGGCGGAGGCTGCGATAGCGTAGCTGACTGGCCGAGTGGCTATCCCCTGGGGCACGGCCCACTGTCTCATGACCACCAGCCAGTCAGCTACGCTGTCGTAGCCTTCTCCCCCTATAGCCACCTTTAGATGACATTAACGGTGCCAAATTTACAAATTAAAAATATTGAAACATCAAAAAAATGTTCAAATGTTTGTAAAGTCTATGGGACTTAACTACGGGGTCATCAGTCCCTAAACTTACAAACTACTTATGAGCTACTTACAACTAAGGACGGCACAAATATCCATGCCCGAGGGGGATTCGAACCCCCGAACGTAGTGGCCGTGCAGACCGTGACTGGAGCGCCTCAGTCCCCTCGGCCACCGCGGCCGGCTCGGAAGTAATCCCGTGTAGAGTTGGCCAACACGATTCTTTTGCTGCGGCCGGCATTGAAACATCCTGACTGCTGCAGGGCAATGAAATAAATTCAATGACTAAGATCAACATTCATGTTTGACCGGGATTCGAACCCGGATTTAGCAGACTGGGCCAACGCTCGCCTTAATTTTTTTCTTTCTTTTTTTTTTTTTTTTTTTTTTTTTTTTTTTTTTTTTTAATTTAGGTAGGTCGGTCCTTTACGGACGCAGGGGTTTGCCTGTTCTATGTTGATCTTTCAGTTTTTTCGTCAGTTTTCTTGTTAGAGTGTGCATAGAATAGGCCTACCTTTGATGGTTCGTTTCGCCTCTTTCACTTTCACGCTTTCCTTTCGTTTTACGGGAGCTGGAGCCGAGGTGGAATAGTCGGACGGTTTAAGGCGCCTTACCGCGGAGCACCCGGTTTCTCTCCGTCGGAGGTTCGAGTCTTCCTTCGTGTGTGTGTGTGTGTGTGTGTGTGTGTGTGTGTGTGTGTGTGTGTTTGTTGTCCTTATGTTAGTGTGAGTTTCAGGAGTCTCTAATCCTAGGGACTGATAACCTTAGTAGGTAAGTACCATATATTTGAACATTTGAACTGGTGGTACAGTATCTGAAACTTTTAGACTGTTGTTGTTGTTGTGGTCTTCAGTCCGGAGACTGGTTTGATGCAGCTCTCCACAATACCCTATCCTGAGCAAGCCTCTTCATCTCCACATAAGAACGACAACCTACATCTGTCTGAATCTGCTTACTGTATCCATCTCTTGGTCTTCCCCTGCGATTTTTTCCCACACACTTCCCTCCAACGCTAAATTCACAATTCCTTGATGTCTAAGAAAGTGTCCTACCAATCGATCCCTTCTTTTAGTCAAGGTATGCCAGAAATTCCTTTTCTCCCCAATTCTGTTCAGTAGTTCCTCATTAGTTACGCGATCCACCCACCTAATCTTCAGCATTCTTCTGTAGCACCATATTTCAAAAGCCTCAATCCTCTTCCTGTCTGCACTATTTTTCGTCCATGTCTCACTCCCATACAAGGCAACACTCCATACAAATGCCTTCAGAAAGAACTTTCGTAGGCTTAAATCAATATTCGATGTCAACAAATTTCTCTTTTTCAAAAACGCTTTTCTACCCATTGCCATTCTGCATTTTATATCCTCTGTACTGCGACCATCATTTGTTATTTTACTACCCAAGTAACAAAACTCATCTACCTCCTTTATTGCTTCGTTTCCCAATCTAATTCCTTCAGCATCACCTGATTTTCTTACACTGCACTCCATTACCCTAGTTTTACTCTTGTTAATGTTCATCTTATATGCACCTTTCAGCACACTGTCCATTCCGTTCAATTGCTCTTCCAGGTCCTTTGCTGTATCTGACAGAATTACTATGTCGTCGGCAAAACGCAATGTTGTTAATTCTTCACCCTGAACTTTAATTCCTTCTCCAAATTTCTCCTTGCTTTCCTTTATAGCTTGCTCAATGTACAAATTGAATAACAATGGAGAAAGACTACAACCCTGTCTGACTCCCTTTCCAACCACTGCTTCCCTTTCATGCCCTTCTACTCTGACAACCTCTGTCTGGTTTTTGTACAAGTTGTAAATAACCTTACGCTCCCTATATTTTACTCCTGCTTGCTTCAGAACTTTAAAGAGTTTGTTCTAATCAACATTGTCAAAAGCCTTCTCCAAATCTACAAAAGCTAGAAATGTAGGTTTGCCTTTTCTTAATCTATCTTCTAGGATAAGCCGTAAAGTGAGTATTGCCTCCCGTGTTCCTACATTTCTCCTGAACCCAAACTGATCTTCCCCGAGGTCGGCTTCTACCAGCTTTTCCATCCTTCTGTAAATAATTCGCGTTAATATTTTGCAGCCATGACTTATTAAACTGATGGTTCTGTAGTTTTCACACCTGTCTGCACCTGCTTTCTTAGGGATGGGGATTATAACATTTTTCTTAAAGTCTGAGGGTACTTCACATGTCTCATACATCTTACACACCAGGTGAAACAATTTTGTCATGGCTGGTTCTCCCAGAGACTTCAGTAGCTCTGAGGGAATATCGTTGACTCCAGGAGCCTTGTTTCGACTTAGGTCTTTCAGGACTCTGTCAAATTCTTCTCTCAGTACAGTATCTCCTACTTCATCTTCATCTACATCCTCTTCCCTTCCTACAATATTGTCTCGATATTCATTTCCTTTGTAGAGCCCCTCTATATATTCTTTCCACGTTTCAGCTTTCCCTTCTTTGCTGAGAACTGGTTTTCCATCCGTGTCCTTGATATTCATAGTGCTGTTTTTCTTATCTCCAAATGTTTCTTTTATTTTCCTGTAGGCTGTATCTATTTTTCCCCTATTTATACATTCTTCTACATCCTTGCATTTGCCTTCTAGCCACTCCTGCTTAGCCATTTTGCACTTCCTGACAATCTCATTTCTTAGTCGTCTGTACTCCATTTTGCCTGTTTCATTTACTGCATTTTTATATTTTCTCCTTTCATCGATTAAATTTAGTATCTCTTGTGATATCCAAAGATTTTTGTAGGCCTTTCCTTCCTACCTATTTTGTCCTCTGCTACCTTCACTATTTCATCTCTCAATTTTACCCATTCCTCCTCTACTGTTTTATTTCCCCCAGTTTCTGTCAATTGTTGCCTAAAGCTCCCTCTGAAATTTTTAAGAACCTCAGGTTCCTTCAATTTATCCAGGTCCCATCTCCTTATTTTCCTACCTTTTTGTAGTTTCTTTAGTTTCAGCCTACAGTTCATAACCAACAAGTTATGGTCAGAGTCTATATCTGCCCCTGGGTATGTCTTACACTGTAGAACCTGATTCCTAAATCTATGTCTTACCATTATAAAATCTATTTGGTATCGTCCGGTGTCTCCTGGTCTCTTCCACGTATACAACCTTCTTTTGTCATTCTTGAACCAGGTGTTTGTTATAACTAAATTATGTTCTGTGCAAAATTCTACCAGGCGGCTTCCTCTTTCATTCCTTTTGCCCAGACCATATTCGCCTACTATCTTCCCTTCACTTCCTTGTCCTACAACCGAATTCCAGTCTCTCATAACAATTAAATTTTCCTCTCCCTTAATTGTCTGAATAATTTCCTTTAGCTCCTCATATATTTCTTCGATCTCCTCATCATCGGCAGAGCTAGTTGGCATATAAACCTGTACTACTGTTGTCGGTGTTGGCTTCGTATCTATCTTGACAATGATAATGCGATCATTGTGCTGTTCATAGTAGTTTACCCGCATTCCTATTTTCTTATTCATTATCAATCCTACTCCTGTGATACCTCCAATTGATTTTGTATTTATAATCCTGTACTCACCTGACCAGAAATCCTGTTCATCCTGCCACCGAACTTCACTAATCCCCACGATATCTAACTTCAACCTATCCATTTCCCTTTTTAAATTTTCTAATTTTCCTACTCGATTAAGGGATCTAACATTCCACGCTCCGACCCGTAGAATGCCAGTATTGTCTTTCCTGATGATCACATCCTCCTGAGTAGTCCCCGCCCGGAGATCCGAATGGGGGACTATTTTACCTCCGGAATATTTTACCCGAGAGGATGCCATCATCATATTTCCATACAGTAGAGCTGCATGTCCTCGGGAAAAGTAACGGCTGTAGTTTCCCCTTGCTTTCAGCCATTCGCAGTAGCTGTGTGGCAAAGCCACATTAGCTGATGTTACAAGGCCAGCTCAGTCAATCATCCAGACTGTTGCCCCTGTAACTACTGAAGAGGCTGCTGCCCCTCTTCAGGAACCACACGTTTGTCTGGCCTCTCCACAGATACCCCTCCGCTGTGGTTGCACCTACGGTACGGCTATCTGTATCGTTGAGGCACGCAAGCACCCCGCCTCGGCAATGTCTGTGGTTCATGGGAGTGGACTTTTAGACTATCACTCATAAACTGAAGAAAATCCCATTAATTTTGTTCTTCTATATGTATAAAACTGAATGTATGTGACTCTCGGAGGAACAGATCTACTGTAGACGAAATATTCACCCTATGTCAAATTTTAGAGAATAAATGGGAATATAATAAACCGGTTCATAATCTTTTCATATATTTTGCAAATGCTTACGTTTCAGTATAGCGAACAAAATTGTACAGAATTGTTTTGGAACGTGGAGTACCAAAGAAGTATGTTAGGCTTATAGAAGCGAGTTTGAAAAACACAAAAGGCAGAGTACGCGTGGGAAAAATCCAGTAAGAAGAATTCGAAATAATGAACGGACTTAAGCAGGAACATGCCCTGTTTCTGCTACTTTTTAATTTTGTCCTTGAATATATTGTGCGAGTGGCAGCAGATAATTCAGAGGGTGTGGAGTTAAATGGAAATATTAAGATATTAGAGTATGCAGATTATCTGAACATCATTAGCGACAGGAAAGAATCTGTGACAGCAAATGAGAATGCGTTAATCAAGGCTAGTGAAGGCGCAGGTCTGAGGATAAGTGAAGACAAAACGAAATACCTGGTTACTAGTAGAATGCCAACAGCAGCAGATGAGGAAATATTAAGAGTTGGTCACATACAGTTTGAAAAAGTAACGCGTTTGAGTATTTAGGTGTGGAGATTACGTCGAGAAATAACATTGAATCCTAGCTGAGGAACAGATTACGGGATGGAAAGACTTGCTACTTCTCACTGAATAGGTTACTCTCATCGCGGTTATTGTCTAGAAATGTAAAGATCAGAATATACAAAACTATTATTCTTAGAGTTGTGCTGTATGGGTGTGAGACTTGGTCTCTCAGTTTACAGCCGGCCGCGGTGGCCGAGGAGATTCAAGATCTACTTTGTAGAACACAGTTACATGCTGACTGACCTACCGACAACTCGAGAGGCCATGGCTAAGGACTACTACAGCATTTTACAAAGAAGGAATCCACGTAACATGATAGAACGGCGACACCCGAACATCTGCTGGAAAAGAGTGTGGCGGGCGATTCATTCACCTTTCCTGCCAACAGAAGTACGGACATCGTGGTACATATTAGTGAACGAAAAATTCCCTAATCGTCAGCGGTTACATTCCATTCGCCTCCTTAGCGACCCCTTATGTCCACAGTGTGCAGACGTTGATACCGACGTGCATCTACTGAATTGTAGCACTGCGAGTGCGTGTTGGAAACTCACAAGGCAAATTCTGGCCCTCCTCCTACGTCGTCCTTTCACGTCGATCCTATCTACCGAAGTTTTCTGCCCTGATGGCGTCTATTTTCCACCAGCGAAGACGAATGCAATCAACTGGATTAAAGGCATGGCGCTACATTACCTTTACCGAGATAGCGACAAAAACATCCTGGATTTCTGGCAATATTTGCTTGAAACACACACGACTGTCCAACGTGGAGCATCCTACCGAACCACTTTTGCGAACTTTTTAGGGTCACTGTTCACGGACCCTCCATCCAGCTGGTGTGTCCCAGGTATGAGAAGAGAATAATGATGCAGCCCATAGAACCTGATTGATCCCAACGGTACAAGCCTTGAATGCGAGAAGACGACTGGGATACTCATGTGCAGGATTGTCGACGGGTTACGTTCTTCAAACTGTTGGCCCCCTATAATAATCATTAAATGAAATAAAGCAATATATTACGAGTGACTAAAGAGGCATTTCTTTTGTTTCATTCATTTACCATGTAGAAGCCTTTTCGTTGCAGAATGTTGCTCATTGTTCACATATTAATTATAACATAGAAGATGTTTAATTTGCTATTTCACTTGTGTTTTCATTACAAAAGGTTTGGCTAAAAACGAAAACATATTTGTTTTTTTTTATGTAAAAAAAAAAAAATAGGAGACTGAGGCGCTCCAGTCACGGTCTGCACGGCCACTACGGTCAGGGGTTCGAATCCCCCCTCGGGCATGGATATTTGTGCCGTCCTAGTTCGTAAGTAGTTCATAAGTAGTTTGTAAGTTTAGGGACTGATGACCCCGTAGTTAAGTCCCATAGAATATACAAACATTTTTTCTCAGTTTACAAAATGAAAAGCTGTTTCGAGTATTCGAAAACAGTTGACTTTTTTCCCCCAGAGGTGCTCCTGACGTTTCAAGCACCACTAATGTTTTACGTACACTTATATTAGTTTGTAAATATGGATTAAACACGGAGATAATTGTATAAACATGATATTCACTGTGTAATCATATGAAATAGAGCCTAGCAACCAATAAAATACATTCATAGATTTTTATACACGCCCAACGTCAGACCATAACTTCAAATTCAATTTCAAATGGTTGTATAGCTTATGGGACTTAAATACGGGGTCATCAGTCCCTAAACTTACAAACTACTTACGAACTAGCTAACACTAAGAACGGCACAAATATTCATGCCCGAGGGAGGATTCGAACCCCCGACCGTAGTGGCCGTGCAGACCGTAACTGGCGCGCCTCAGTCCCCTCGGCCACCGCGGCCGGCCCCGTATGGCGATGACGAATACACGCTCCAATGTGCGTTCACCGCGATGTTGCCATACACGTATGCGACCATCATGATGCTGTAAACAGGACCTGGATTCATCCGAAAAAAAATGACGTTTTGCTGTTCGTGCACCCAAGTTCGTCGTTGCGTACACCATCGCAGGCGCTCCTGTCTGTGAAAAATCGTCAAGGCTAACCGCAGCCATGGTCTCCGAGCTGATAGTCCATGCTGCTGCAAACGTCGTCGAACTGTTCGTGCAGATGGTTGTTGTCTTGCAAACGTTCTCATCTGTTGACTCAGTCATCGAGACGAGGCTGCACGATCCGTTACAGCCATGCGGATAAGATCCCTGTCATCTCGACTGCTAGTGATACGATGCCGTTGGGATCCAGCACGGCGTTCCGTATTGCCCTCCCGAACCCACCGATTCCATTTTCTGCTAATAGTCATTGGATTGCGACCAACGCGAGCAGCAATGTCGCGATACGATAAACGGCAATCGTGATAGACTACAATCCGACCTTTATCGAAGTCGGAAACTTGATGGTACGCATTTCTCCTCCTTACACGAGGCATCACAACAACGTTTCACCAGGCAACGCCGGTCTACTGCTGTTTGTGTATGAGAAATTGGTTGGATACTTTCCTCATGTCAGCACGTTGTAGGTGTCGCCACCGGCGGCAACCTTCAATGCTCTGAAAACCTAATCATTCGTATATCACAGCATCTTATTCCTGTCGGTTAAATTTCGCGTCTGTAGCACGTTACCTTTGCAATGTAGCGATTTTAATGGCCAGGAGTGTGCAATATTTGAACGATAAACTACATCTATTATTTTTTTAAATTAGAATAATATATAGACATAATGTTGGCCACCGGTTCTTTCAGCTGGAACTGCCTAAATGTTTAGTTTTGACTGCTGTAGAAGTGGGTGCAGTCATCCTTTAAATACTGTAGGCTTCACCCTGTCATTCAAATGTTGGCCTGTCTGCTATAAGTACTACCGGAAGCTACATAACGATGGATTTCAAAATGCAACAAACCAAATTAATATATAGAATGGTTGATCAGGCCGAAAAATGTAAAAGGATTTAAAAGTGCATTATATATGGTCAATCAAAATACATATGTAGCATAGTGAATCATAGAAAACCATGCGATGGGTTCTGTTATAATTTGGAAAACAGAAATCGGAGGAATTTTATCACTGTCAGATTATAAATTAAAATATTGTTGAAGAATGAAACTTTCACTCTGCAGCGGAGTGTGCGGTGATACGGAAATTCCTGTCAGATTAAAATTGAGTGTCGGATCCGGGATACGTACCTGGGAGCTTTGTCTTTCGCGGGCAAGCGCTCTACTGACTGAGCTATCCCGACACGACTCACGGTCCGTCCTCACAACTTCAGTTCTGCCAGTACCTCGCCGCCTACTTTCAAAACTTCATTATGTCAGAACTAAAATAAACAAGCACTAGTTTACTGCTACACATGAATAAATGGAATCTGTAATAAAATCCTTTTTGATGAAATGTTTGGTTCTCAGAGCCCTTGTCTTAAAAATAAGAGCCAGATAAAATAAAAAAATAAAAATGTTCAAATATTTGTACAGCTTATGGGACTCAACTACGGGGTCATCAGTTCCTAAACTTACAAACTGCTTATGAACTACTTACGAACTAGGACGGCACAAATATCCATGCCCGAGGGGGGATTCGAACCCCCGACCGTAGTGGCCGTGCAGACCGTGACTGAAGCGCCTCAGTCCCCTCGGCCACCGCGGCCGGCATAAAATAAAATATATGCCACAGTTATAAGGTACATCAATAATATAAACTTGGTTGGTTATAACCAAATTGCGATCTAGACTAACAGTAATTTATCCATTTAATTGGATTGTTGAGCTCCGTGGCTGTGGATTATATTATTTTATTTTTATAAATAACAGCAACCAGGCACTTTATAAAAACGACGAATTTATTTCGCGTTTTCACCCATCAGTTGGCTTTCTTTTCGTACAAAATTCCTCAGTGGGTACAGTTTGGAGGCTGTAGCTTAAATTCACCTATGTTTGTAGTTTAACGCCATTTCTTCGTAATTTGAGGTGGTTCTTACGCTTTTTAATGTTCATCTTGTACACACGAACTGTAGCATCAGGCATGTTGTTGACTAACAGTTTTTGTTTACATTGCTTACATTGTTAACAAAAACTGAATTGGAGTTGAAAATGGAAATGTACGTATGGTTTTCTTGCCGCCTTAGTGTAAGTCTTTTTATTTGACGCTGTTTGGGCGCCTTACGTGCCAATGATGATGAGATGATGATGATTAGGACAATACACAAAACCCAGTCCCCTGCTGGGAATCGAACCCGAGCCTCCTGCGTGGTAGTCAGCGACGCTGGCACTGAGCTACGGAGGCTGAATTGGCGTTAAACAACCAACAAAGGAGAATGCAAACTGCAGCATCCACACTGACGTTGGCGCCTCCAAACTGTACCCACTGAAGAATGATGTACAAATGATGATGGGTGAAAACCCGAAACGCTTTTGCCTAAATAAATTCGTTGTTTTAAAAAAGTGACTGACTATATATATGTAATGCGATCTAGACTGCCTTGTTGCATGAATTAATAAGAACTGTTTACTCATTCAACGTTACACAGTACTTTTCAGTCGTAGATACTATGCCTTATCAGGCTTTTTTTTAAACGTTATCGTTTTGTTTTGTGTTGCAGGTGAGTTTGCTTCCTGCTTGGCGCTCATCACCGACGTCGCATCGTAGACACCGCACATCTGCGAGACAACGGCAGCTGCACGGATAGAAGGCCAGTGTCAGTTCTGTTACTAGTTGTTTACAGTGATAAAAAGCCAAGGAAACCACTATTTTCCATTTTCTGTATTGGTGCTAAATGCAGTTACGATAGGGAAGTGATGAAAGCATTTCAAAAGATTCAGTTAAGTGTGGAAGTGTGTGCTACGTCTTTTCAATCACTACGTGTGTGTTTCTTTGTATTTACGCACAACGTCAAACTGCTACGTGAAACGGAATATGTCTCACACGGCTGAGAGGAAGTACGTATAAATACTATTCAATCTCGTTTGCTGTGTCCGCAGTAGATAGTTTGCCCTGCGCCTAGAATTGTCTAACTTGACTGTTTTCTTGTGCTTTTAGCAAACTTCTTTACTCTTATTTCTGTTGCGAAACATTTTATTGCACAATATCATAGAGGAAATATTTGCTCCTTTTCAGTTACAAAAAAAAAAAAAAAAAAAAAAAAAAAAAAAAAAAAAAAAAAAAAAAAAAAAAAAAATACAAGTTTTTCTTACTTATGCTGAGATAACACAATGTCGTGCATGTTGGAGTGTCATTCGGTAAAATCGAATGTTTTATCATATAAAAGACGATTTAAAATAATGACCTTTCTTAATTTTTTTTATCCTCTTAGAACGCATTTCAAGCGGTCATCTTCAGTTGGTTTAGTGAATTACGTAACAGACTGCTTTTCTTGGTTGTACCGATATTTTTTGCCTTCGCCTTCATTCAGTTTTATATAAGCTATTTCGTAACGAAATTAAGTTTAGTACACGTAGCAGACAACATTCAGAGCAGCGGTATGCACCGGTAATAGCGAAGGAGGCGATCTCATAGAGCTTTGAAGTTGCTGGAGGGGATGTCTAGCGCCGGGCAACGGTGCCTGTGACTTGAACTCTCCGTAGCGGCGTCGAATGGCGTTCCCTAGAATGGGTTTCTATGCTAATTTTCTTGCTCAAGGCACGTACTACTTCACGTAGAAGTTTCTTGACGTAATTGTGGAAAACACACACACACACACACCTCAGTCTTCATCTATTTATTACCAGAAATTCGCGCAGGACGAAATTTTTGTGGGGGAAATTATTTTACTTCTCATATGTGAGGAATCGCGCTGTAAATCGCTTCACCCTGAATATATCCGAAAGAACAGAAATCACATTTATATACATGTCGTGACTGTTCCGAAAGAACAGACGTCACTTCTGATCCTGCAGTTGTTGTTTCTTCATATTCACAGAATATATGACTTCAAATGCGAATGGGCAAAGCCGAAAATGTGTACCCAGCCGGGACTCGAACCCGGGTCTCGTGCTTTCTAGGCATTTGCTCTGACCACTACACCACTGGGGACACAGTGATCATCGTACCTGCTTACCTAAGCACGCGTCCCGTTATAAGGTTAGTGGGGAGGGGTGGGCAGTTTGTGGCCCTTACTCTTACGACAATTAGTTTCTGAAACTACGAGTTTGTCTACTGTGGGTAGGGTAAGGCTGGAAATTTGTGTCAGGCGGGAGGCGTGCTTAGGTAGTCCTTGCAGGTGCGGTGATCACTGTGTCCCCAATGGTGTAGTGGTCAGTGCAACTACCTAGAAAGCAGGAGACCCGGATTCGAGTCCCGGATGGGTACACATTTTCAACCTTGCCCACTCGCAGTTGTCATATATTCCGTGAATAAGTAACCACTTTTGCTCCTACATTTAGTACCAGCTAATATTCACGTAGTTTACTACATTAACTGCAAATGGGTAAACTTGAAAATGTGTACTCAGCCGGGATTCAAAGCCAGGTCTCCTACTTGCTAGGCAGCTGCGCTGACCCCTACATTACTGGGGACACAGCGATCGTAGCTGTAGGTAATACTATAGCTCACCTCCCGTCAGACATATTCTCAACTTTACCCTGTCCACTATTACTGAAACCCGCGGCTTTTTAACTTCATTGCTGTAAGAGTATGGGTCACTGAAGAAAGGATGATTGCCTGTCATCGGTTGTTACATGTGGTGCCTGTTGTTTCGGACATTGCCCGGCGGGCAATGATCCTTTCTTCAGTGCCCCTACTCTTATGGAAATCAATTTGGAAAAAAAAAAAGTCTCGAGTTTGAAGTGATAGTGGGCATGATAAAGTTGACAATTTGTAATCTGACGGGAAGCGTGCATCAGTAATTCCGTGAAGGTGTGGTGATTGCTGTGTCCCCAGTGGTGTAGGGGTCAGCGCAACTGACTAAAAAGCAGGAGACCCGCGTTCGAATCCCGGTTGGGTACACTTTTTCAACCTTATCCATTCGCAGTTGACGTAAATTACACGAATACGACTCGTCCTAAATATCGTCCTGTCCCTTGTTGGAATAAAGTTCCACCTCCTTCTCGAGCTGTTTATTTTCCCACGGCGGCTTCCACACTGGCAGGTATTTAGGTGGGGGCGTTCGCCTTGTAGCGCTGCCTCGTGGCCCACTTCGGGCGACAGCTCACGTGTCGCTTGCACGTGTCAGGCGGGAATGTTTACGGCGCGGGCCATCCACGCGTCAGGCGCGGAAGCCCGCGCCAGAACAATGGCCGCTGCCGGAAGGGCAGGGAGACATACGCCCGCCGCGCCCGGGGACTCCCTGATCAGGCGTGCCACCTTATTTGAATCCATTAGCGCGCTCTTGGCACCTGCGCCCGCGCCCGAATTGGAATGGGCCGGCCGAGGTCCAGCTCCTCCCGAATACACGAGCGCTCTTAATGGGCCGACCGTCTGGGCCCTACACAATGGCCGGCACTGTATCTGGCTGCAGAATTCAGGTCATCGCGTTCTTGCGCAATGATGATAATTACGGTAGAGCGTCGATTGTCTGAAAGTCTGTCTACCGAACGATCGCGTAATAGAAATGTTCAAATGTTTGTAGACCTTATGGGACTTAACTGCAGGGTTATCAGTCCCTTAACTTACAAACTACTTATTCTAAAGATGACACAAAGATCCATGCCCGAGGGAGGATTCGTATCCCCGACGGAGAATTGCCCCGCGCACCGCAGCACGGCGCTCCGGTACACACGGCTAATCCGCCGCGGCAACTGCGTAATAAAATTGCGCATAATAGTTCGCGATCGGGAGCGCTCACTTTAGTTCGCGGCTCTGCCGCGAACTTTTTCGTTCTTTTAGTTCGTCCACTCCCAGTGACGGCTGAGCGGCGTTGTCTGCGCATGCACGTGGAGGGACAAGTTCCCCCACCTAGTTGCTAATTGCACTTGCTGCTTGAGCCGCTAACGATATCACGCAGACCAAAAGAAACAGTTTATGGATAATTTCTCGCGTTTAAGTTATCTCTGTATCTTGGCATTATGGAATTTATTAGTCAGATATTGCAGAGTGCAGAATACTTCAAAACAAAAATTTTGTAGCACTGACTTATGTAATCTAGCAGGCAGACGCTCACCTCGAAATGGCTCATCAGCAGAAGGCAAACACCTAATTTTTAATTCTGTTGCGCGCCCTCTCGCTAGTGCCCGTCTGTCTTCGGAAAAGAATCCAGTGAACTCAGAAGCGAGATACGTTTGGCATAATAGTTCGCGACCGGTAACGGATGTTTTAGTTCGCGACCGGTAGCACACATTTTAGTTCGCAACCGATCGCGAATGTTTTAGTTCGCGACCGGTAGCTCTCCTTTTAGTTCGCAGCCGGGCCGCAAAGTAGGTCGCTCCTTTTAGTATGTCCGCTCTTTTTCGCTTTTGCTACCGTTACTAAAAGAGCCTTCGTTTGTTATGACAGCTTTTTTATATAATTAGCAGTGTTGCCCAAGCGTGTGCTACTACCCGTATTTTTGGACAATTAAACATCAAATACTTAAGCAAATGAACCAGTTATTTACACCAATGGGTGATACAATGGTATTCAACTACTTTGCATACAGAGTACTGGTAGAATTTTATTTTTAAAATGGATTTCTTTATTTAATAGGTCATTGAAGGAACATTACCTACAAAAAAAGCTAATTGCGTCTATTTTCGTGAATAAAAATGCACTTTTATAAATGACTTTTTAATTTTTATAAGTTTTGGATGTGATAAACAAAAAATATTACTACTATGCTGCATCATAGTAAACTGAATACCTTAGAAAATTTGTGGCAGTGAACTATGAAACTACAGCTGAGCTGCATCTCAGCTCGAAATGACGGTAACTGGCAGAAGGGAATCACGCCATTCTGCGCGCTCTCGCGTCCTCTCGCTGTTACCCGTCAGTCTTCGGAAAAAGAGCGGACGAACTAAGAGGCGAGGGATCTGTGAACTAGTTCGCGTAGTTCGCCTGTGGAAGCGCTCTTCCGAACTAGTTCGTTCGCGAACTACACAAGACTACTGCGTAACCGAACTGTTAACTTGCTTGCACCTATTAGGGCCGGTTGCATGGACATTGCTAACTGCACTTCGGTTTTGATGGAAGATCAGAAATGAACGTGGTTCTTTAATTTGTGCGAGTTGTGTAACACTAATCTTACAAGGAGACCACATGGGTGTCGGATTTTAGAGTTTTTTCATATTTACGGTATGTGGAGTATAGAACGTAAATAAACAACCAGTCAAAGCCATTCGACGCAATCTCAAAAATTCTCGAGAAAATCGACTTTCAAGTTTTGCAAGTACACGTAAGTACCAATAACTAAAACTACGAAGGAACTGAGATACCAACAGCCGTATGTATAATAAAAAATTTATTGTATCACAACCAGTTTCGGCATTCCACTATGCCATCTTCAGGTCCCTATATCGGAGCATAATATCCATTAATTACGGATATCAAAACTGGATTCGTGGACTTCTGACTCTTCTTGTTGTTAGTTCCCACTAAGAGACAGAAGTCCACGAATACAGTTTTGATATCTTTACTTAATTGATATTATGCTCCGATTAAGGGACCTGAAGATGGCATAGTGGAATGCCGAAACTGGTTGTGCTAGAATAAATATTTCATTATACGGCTGTTGGTACCTCAGTTCCTTCAGACTCTTGGCCAGCCGCTGTCCCGTTTCCACTACCAATGATGGATTCAATAAGAATAACAGAAACGGTTGCACCAAGAGTTGGTACAGCTCAAGTGGTAGGTAGGGAGAGTTCTGGCCTCACAACCATATTGTAGGTGGTTCTAGTCCTGCAGAAACTGGTTTACATTTTTATTTTTTTAGTTGTGTACGAATACCTACACAATTTTAATATCTAACGGTAATTTTTATGAAAAATGCACGTATTTTTATTTATTCGTAATTTTTTATATTTTATAAAATAATGATGGTTTCAATCAAAAAACATAAGTTACAATTTTTTTACAGTATCGGCCTCATCATTAGTCTTTGATGGTCAAGTTTGTGAAGAGCTACGATAGTTTTGAAAAGTCTTTTCCTTAGTTACTAATGGCTTTCGAAGCAGCTACCCTACACAACCATCGTTTTAGGCGACGACAAGGTGTTCAGCTCGTCTACACACACATAAAAGCTGACACAACACACTGAATTAGAGATCCCCATAGTTTAAGGTAACTGAATCCGAAAACGACGAAACAATAGCTCTCAAAAACTTAAGAAAGACCACCATCGTCAACTAATGGTGAAGCCGACACTGTAAAAAATGTAACGTATGTTTTTTCAATGAAATCATCGTTATTTTATAAAATATAGAAAATAACGAATATATAAAAATACGTGCATTTTTCATAAAAATTACCGTTAGATATTAAAATTGTGTAGGTATTCGAACACAACGAAAAAATAAATAAATCAGTTTCTGCAAGATTCGAACCACGTACCCTATGGTTGTGAGGCCAGAACGCTATCACCTTTTTTAAAAACTTTTGTTTTTTGTTTTTCAAATTATTTTTTTTTATATCTCCTGAAAAAAAGGGAAACTTGTCACCGCCAATTTTGCCCTTAGAAAAAAATTCGCTTGACCACTTCAGGCGTTGGCTCCTACCTGATCCTAGTCCCAGTCGAACTAACCTAATTCTAATAAGGGGCAAGGAAAGCTAATAGGCTACCGAAAGGAGAGAAATAATAATAAAAAAAAAAAAAAATATAACCCAGGAGAGCTGGAAGAAATAACTGGAAAAACTTCTTTTTTGTACTCTTTATTTATTTATTTATTATTATTATTATTTTAATTCCTGTATATATATAACGTCCAAACGTGTCTTCTCGTTGATTGATATGTGCCGTTGTGGGTCATGTTCAGTTCAGGTTGGTTGTGTACAGATTTATCTTCTCATGGCTTGGGTCTAAGCTACACCAACAGATGCTGGAACTGCTTTAGTTATTGGTACTTTCGTGTACCTGCAAAACTTCAAAGTCGATTTTCTCGAGAATTTTTGAGAGTTGCGTCGAATGCCTTTGACTCTTTGATGGTTATTTAAGTTCTATACTTCACGCACCGTAAATATATATATATATATATATATATATATATATATATATATATATATATATATATATATATATATATATATATATAAATTATAAAATCCGACACCCATGTGGTCTTCTTGATAGATCACTGAACTTGGATCAGTATTGAAGTACGGTCAGAGAAACAGAGAAGACAACACCGCTAAATAACCGTAAGTAAGTTAGATAATTGAGGTTGTATTGATTCGAGTTGTATAGAACTTGTGTTTTATATAGAATCGACGGACAATTATCGATGTCATTCGGGTTTTGTCTGCTTACGTAAACAAAAACGGAAAATGGGGAAGAAAACACCAAATTTCAAGAAAGAGGAAAAAGATATTTTAATTTATATCGTTTTATAATACAAGTCAGTTGTTGAAAATAAAAAGACCCTTCCACTAGGGAGGCTAAGGAGGAAGAATGGAAGTAAACTGTATGTAATTACAGTTTATTGCAGGAATGTGGTGTAGCGCGAATGGAAGTCCTTGAAATTGTGCCATGAAAATATTAAGAAATATAAGAGTAATCTGAAACCTGACGGTAATATAACTTGTAGACCATGCGTATAAAACAGTCGGCAACAAAAAACTTGCAGGATTTTTGTTCAAATAATTACAAATAGCATTACCATTTTATTTGAAGCAATAGTAAGCCTATTCACTCGTCTTCATATTATTAACTTGCAGACACAGACACCGAAACAGTTTTTAACAATCCTTCCTCTGAACTTCGTTCAACCACGTTAATCGGAGAAAATTCGAGGTCAAATTTGAACTTGGAATGATCTTCGATTAAAGTTTATACAACAAAATTTCTAAGTTCAGCTTGACTGGGCATCAATTTCGTTTAGTTGATCGTAGATTTTTATACAACCGGGCCTTAGTCTTCCACCATACTGCCCACCATCCCCCTCAAACCAAGTCCCACAGTAGCTAAAAATATTGGGTTAGAGAAATATCTGCCTATAAAGTCGATTAAGTATGGAAATGATCCGCCATGGTATAATAATACTAGAAAGCTACTGAGAAATCAAAGGCTGTTGCACTCTCGGTTCAAAAAGAACACGCAAATCAAGACAGGCAGAATTTAGTGGATATTAATGCGTCTATAAAAAGATCGATACGCGAAGCATACAATAATTACCATAGCCATATCTTAGCAAAAGGTCTTTCAGAGAACCCGAAAAAGAATCTGGTCTTATGTAAAACCGATAAGCGGGTCAAAGCCCACTATTCAGTAACTCACTGATCATTCCGGGGCAGTAATAGAAGAAAGCAAACGGAAAGCGGAAGTTCTAAATTTAATCCTTAACAAATCTTTCAAGCGGGAGGGTCGTACAATCATACTATCATTTGACCAGCGTACTAATTCCGAAATGGAGGATATAGTAACAGGTATTTCCGGTGTAGAGAAACAGCTGAGAGAAATGAGGACAAAAAAGTCTCCTGGTCCGGATGGTTTTACAAAGCGTGTTCTGCGGCATTGGCTCCTTACTTAGCTTGCATTTACTGCGAATCAAAGAAAGGAAAACTGAAAGGTGGAAGGAATATATTGAAGGCCTATACAAAGGATATAAACTTTAAGGTAAATTCTAGAAATAAATCACGAAGTAGAAGAAGAAGAGGTAGGAGATAAGATTTTGTAAGAAGAATTGGACAGAACAATGAAAGATTTGAGTGGAAACACGTCCTGATATGCAGAATTGTTTTATTCAACAAAAGTAATAGATGAGTTTTGTTATTTGAGTAGCAAAATAACTTCGGAAATTATAAAGGATATGAAATGCAGAATAGCTATGGGAAGAAGAAGCGAAACTTGACATCCAATATTACTTTAAATGTTCAGAAGTCCTTTCTGAAAGCATTTGTCTGGAGCGTTGCATTGTATGGGAGTGAAACGTGGACGATAAGGAGTTCAGACAAAAAGATAATAGAAACTTGGGATATGTGGTGCTACAGACGAATGATGTTAGATTGGTAGAAGACGTAAGTAATGAGGACGTGCTCAACAGAATTGGAGAGAAAAGGAGTTTTAATCCAAAGTGAAGGCCGTAAACTCCACAAAATAGCTAGGAATTACTATTACTTCAGTCTTAAACTGGAAAGAACATGCAGATAATGTGGGAAAGGGGACCCAAAGACTGCGTTTTATTGGCAGAACCCTTAAAAGAAGCAACAGAACTAAAAAAGAAACTGCATACACTAGGCTTATCCGTTCTTTTTCGGATTATTGCTGCCCAGTGTGGGATCCTTATCAGGTGGGTTTGGCGGAGGACATAGCAAGAGTGCAAAGAATAGCAGTTCTTTTCGTATTGTCACGATACAGGGGCGACAGCGTTACGGAAATGATACAGGATCTGGGATGGCAATCATTACAACAACGGCGCTTATCGCTGCGGCGTGGGCTACTTATGAAACTCCAATCTCCAACATTCTCCTCCGAATGTGAAAATATATTGTTGACTCCCACTTAGGTCGAAATGAATCAGAGTTCGAACGGAGAGATTCAGGTGTTCTTTCTTCCCGCTCGCTATTCGAGAATGTAACGGAAGATAAATAGTATAACGGTAGTTCGATGAACCCTCCGGAAGGCACTTAAATCTGATTTGCAGAGTATCCCAGGTAGGTTGGTGGGACAAAATCTGAGGCATCAAGGAATCGTCAACTTAGAAGGAAGTGTGTGGGATAAAAATCGTAGACGGTGACCGAAGGACGGATACAGTAAGCAGATTCAGAAGAACGTAGGTTGCCGTGTGTTTTCTCAGATGAAGAGACTTGCACAGGACAGGGTAGGCTGGAGAGCTGCATCAAACCAGTCTGCGGACTGAAGACGATGACAGCAACAACACCACTTTTCCCAGCGGTGTTCAACAAGTTCGATACCCTTTTGATAACGAGTGTCCCAATTTTTTAGTCGACTTGTCCCTCATTCATTCAACACTTGGTCAGATTACTGGCAATCTATGCCTTAATCTCCTTTTGGGTTGCGCTTGAATTCACCCTAAAAGCCTAAAGACACAGAAAGGACTATACTACTGTACCAGGACAGTGTCCCAAAGTGTGGGTGGACGGGCGTGTGTTCTCCGGCATCTGGCGATCTCTGGGAAGGCCCCAGCGGCCGGGGTTCCGTGGTCCGGCGGGTCACCGCGGGTTATATAAATATCACGTACAGGTACACCGGGACCGGGAGAAGGCCAGAACACGGAGCAGCCGCGCGCCTGATATATGGCCGCCCGTAATGGAACATATAACGCGTGATAAATAATGCCTCGTTCCGTTCTCTCTGGCCTAGCCGCCACCGCCGCCAAGTTTTCGGGCCCAGGAAAGAGAGAACTTTGATTTAGAAGGCGTGCGTGCCGCGCCTCGGAAAGCCCGCGCCGCGGCGGTTCGTCTTTGTGGCGGCTGTGGAGGGGGGCGCGGGGGACCGGTGGTGGGGATGGGAGAGGGGTCGAGGGGGAGGAGGGGAGTGTGCAACGTGCCCAGCGGGTGGGGTGGGGGGAAGGTGAACAGAAGTACGCGAGTCGGAGTTCGCGAGGGATATGCTCTTACGCGTAAATTAAGGTATAATTGATGTTCGTCAAGCATTAGTGCTGGGACCGTTCTACTTTTAGTAACGAAAATCAGATGTTAATTATTAAGACACCTGTACGACGGCGAGGGGGATGGGTGGGGGGGGGGGGAGGAACGTGAACAGAAGCACGCGAGTCGAGGTTCGCGAGGGATATGCTCTCATACGTAAATTACGGTGTAATTGACGTTTCACAAGCATCAGTGCTGGGACCGTTCTTCTTTTAGTAATGAAAATCAGATGTTTGTTATGAAGACACATGTACGAGGGTGGTTTGAAAAGTTCTCAGAATCACCAAGAGAGGTTAGCGCTAGAGTAGAGATGATATCCATTGGACTGATGATGATTACGTGTGGCATTTTCAGCCCTTAGACCCAGCTGTGATCATTTTCGGCCTGACTCTTGCTGACGCCACATGGGCGTGTCGGTGATGATGAAATGATAACACAACTGCAGGTATGTGGTCTGGAGAAAATCCCCAACCCGACCGGGACTAGATCTCCATGGCAATCTAGCACGCTGTCCACTTGACTACGAAGGCGGACATCCATTGTACTGAAACTTCCTGGCAGATTAAAATTGTGTGCCGGAACCGGGACTCGAACCTGGGACCTTTACCTTTCGCGGGCAAGCGCTCTACCGACTGAGCTGCGGAGTGAAAGTTTCATTCTGGATCCATTGTACTGTCGCCACGTCAGTGCTCATGCAAGAGAGCTGTGGCGGTTAAGTGATTCCGATGTTCCCGCATAGTGAATTTCTAAGATGGAAAAAAAAAAAAAAAAGATTCGAGCTGTAATTAAGTACGTCGTAAAGAAAGGTATGAAAGCAAAGGACATTCGTACCAATTTCCAGAATCCATTGGGGGACTACTCCTTCATATTGGGGTGTTGCCAAGTCGGTTCCTGTGGTCTCGGGGTAAAGCGCTCGAATGGAAACCGAAGGGTCGCGGGTTCGAAACCCAGTCTGATCTCGGATTTTTTTGTCTGCGTTTTAACCCAGCCATCACCTGTCAACGATGTGAGGAGTCGCCAGAAACGACAGGTGGTTTGGATTCCACGTTAAGCTGTAGGTCCCGTTTTACCGGTTGGAGCCAACTGCCATTCTTCGCACCAACTAGAAATTTTGTCTAAGTCATCCTGTATGCTACTACAGCCAAAACAACACCCTCCTATACACCACAGCATCATCAGCAAACAGCCGCAAATTACAACTTACTCCGTCCATCAGATCATTTATATAGATAGAAAATAATATCGGTCCTAACACACTCCCCTGGGGCACGCATGACGATACACTCGTCTCTGACGAACACTCGCCGTCGAGAACAACGTACTGCATTCTATTACTTAAGAAGTCTTCCAGCCAGACAAAAATCTGTGAACCTATTCCATAAGCTCGTATCTTCGTTATCAGTCTGTTAGGAGGAAACCTTGCGTACGTGAACTGTGGTTGTATGCGCCTATTAGACGCAGTGTCTTGGTCAGTAACTAGCATGAAAGACATTCATTTAGGGGCATAAGTTCGGCAGAACTTCTTTGTTCCTTGTGCTGTCCTCGATCAATAGCGATATTTGGAACACGGTGGAAATGATCCAAGTCTATATGAGATGAAAGTTGTTAGTTGAAAGTTTTATTTTTTAACTAGGTGAGGGGAGTCATGTAGCATGTCAATGTGCAGTGTACAGTGGTTGATAAACATTCTGTGCAGCTGAGATGCCAGTGTTTGTTACTCTTTGAAATTAATATTATTAGTATTCTTAGTTTTCCACAGTTTAGTGGGAGCTTAACATGCCTGTACATGTTAATAAATAATTAATAAGTTTCATTTAATAGCACGACTCTACGACCATGTAGTAGGATAGCGTCTGACTGCTTTAACTGTGTGTGCATGGGCTTGTGGTTAGCTTTTAGGGATTTTGCACTAGACTGGTGAAGCGTCATTTTTCAGATGCGATTACACCCGTCTGGAAACGTACTTTCAGTTTTTCTCAAATTCTCATGTTTTCCAGCAGATTTTCCAACTGCTCCTTGGCTTCAAGCAATACCTGTTCTCAGCATAGATAATGCCATTGCCCTTTATTCTAACCTCCCTTGTTCGCTCCGTAACAGCGTATTCGGTCGCTAGGTGAGTAGCGAATGAATAAGCTGATTGTTGGAGACTCTAGAAAATAATTCGAGCTGGAAGCGTACTTTCAGTTTTTCTCAAATTCTGGTATTTTCCGGTCGATTTTCCAAACATTTACTTACATTCAAACCTTGTCCTGAGAATTACGAAGAGAACAAAGTAAAGGTCAGCCATATCGTGACGCCACTTTCAAGTGATGCGCTTTCTTACAATTTTAATAATATAGACTAGCAAACCCGGAAACGCTTTGCAGTAGCTAATATGTGTGGAATATATACCGTAATCTCTTCTCTTCTGGTCCCTATGTCTATCCCTTCCTCTCCCCTTCCCTTGCCCATCTCCTCCTCCCCCTATCTTCGCACCGCTCCCTCTTATCCCACAACATATCAATTTCCTCCCCTCTTCTCTTTGCGTCTATACCATCCCCCTTTTTAAATGCATTTCATTCCTCCCATTATCTATGTCCTCCTCCCACCCCACTGTCTCTGATCTTATTTATAGTTGTTGCAATCGGGACCTCCACTGGGAGTAAATCAAATGGAAACGGTTTATGAAAGAGACCTTTCGAGATGCTCTATATGTGAGGTTAATAGCTATAATGGCCGTACTTTTGATGGTTTTATTGTACGAACGGGTACGATTATAAATTTTGGCAAGAAAACAATTTTCCTATTTTATGCTAAAAATGACTCGAAAGGGGAAAACAAAATCGTACATGTTTACAGCACAGATTATCAAGTTTCTCCCGCAGCGAGTTTTTGAATTGATTACAAAATAATTGTAGCATTATCATAATTTAATGATACAAATTCCATATGAAACAAAAAATTAATTGGAATAAAATAAGTGCAATGGAAATACAAAGTTTCGAAAGTCCGTGTTGCGTTTTTATTTTGTCTTCTTAGGAATCTAATTGAAACGTGATTAATGACATTGCTACATACCGATAAAATTTTACAATCCGCGACACATGCGTGATGTAGCTATGTTGGCGACAGCTATTGGATCATGGGAATGAAGGCGACCAATCGTGGCAAAGCTTGAGATAGTCAGTGAAATTTTAGATGGCGACAGTTTGTTCCGAAGCCAACTAACGCATCCACTGCGTAATCGACTGCTGGATTGTATCGTTCAGTTCTAATCGTCACACATGGCCGTCGACGATGCAAATTATTTTGTGCGTAAGGTGCAACTGCGCTAGTTGTTCCACAGTCATAACGGATCGCGCTCGAGAATTTCTTTCTCGATTTACCTCAAAGCGCTGTGTACGATCTTCGTCGATGTCATTGACTTCCACGATCACCTAGTAAGATTAAGTTGCGTATGCCTACCGATATTACGACGCCGCAATGGAGGAATTGTTCTAAAAAAATAAACTGCAATCTATCTTTCGACCAACTTTGTTGTATGGGAGTGAAAGTTGGGTGACTACAGGTTACCTTATTCACAAGGTAGAGGTTACAGATATGAAAGTAGCAAGAATGATTGCAGGTACTAATAGATGGGAACAATGGCAGGAGGGTGTCCATAATGAGGAAATCAAATAAAAACTGGCAATGAACACCATAGATGAAGCAGTTAGAGCGAACAGACTTAGATGGTGGGAGTCAAGTTACAGGCAATTGGAGAAGCAAGGTTACCTAAGAGACTCGTGAGCTCGGCAACGGAGGGTAAGAGGAGTCGAGGTAGGCCAAGAAGAAAGTACTTACAGGGTGTCCAGAAAAGGGCTCCCTGATTTCAAAATTAAATATCTTGAACACATAGGTCGATAGAGCAATGCAGTAAACGGTATGTTTATTGTGAAAGCTGTAAGAAGTTTATACAGCAGTTTGAAATAATAGTTACAAGAGCTGCTAACAGATGGCGCAGTACGTTGTACAGCTCATATCAGCATACATAAGTGAAATAATCGTATGAAAACACTCTTTGCAAACAATCACATCACAATGTTTTCAAAATGTTCACCATTGGCACTACAGAGGTGGCGCAAACGAAGAATGAAATTCGCCATCACATTTCGTAGTGTCTCAACCAAAATGGATTCACGTGCCACAGTGATCGCCGATTTAAGCTCGTCCAGCGTGGCGGGATGCTTCGGATGGACCATGTCTTTCACTGTGCCCCACAAAAAAAGTCACAGGGAGTCAAATCCGGCGAATATGGAGGCCAATCCATGCGTGCACCAGTAAATTTGGGATATTCCAAAGCAATGACTCGATTCCCGAAGTATTCCTCAAGAAAGCGAAACACTTGTTCGGTCCGATGTGGTCGGGCTCTATTTTGCATAAACCATTCAGTACCTGGTCGATCCTCTAACGCTTGCTGTGTGGCGACAAATTGTTCCAAAATTGCAACGTAACATGCACCAGTGACCGTTTCTCGAATGAAAAAAGGGCCAATAATGCCTCTGCTGCATACTGCAGCCCACACAGTAACTTTAGGAGAATACAGGGGTTTCGCTTCACACCAATATGGCTTTTCGGAACCCCAAAATCGCCAGTTCTGCTTATTCACGTATCCATTCAGGTGGACGTGTGCTTCATCTGTAAACCAGATGCAGCCAACATCAAATTCTTCACTATCAATCATTGTGAGTATCTGATTAGCAAAGGCAACCCTTTGTTACTCAGCTCGTACGGGTATCGCCTGGTGCGTTTGAATTTTGAATGGAAACATGTGTAGGCTCTTTCTCAGTATTTTCTGTGTGCTGGAACGCTTCAAACCAGTCTCAGATGCCTTTCTACGGACGGATGACATTGGATTTCGCTGAATAATTCCAGAAACTGTGGCGATATTTTCAGGCGTAACTGCGGTATGCTTGCGGCCAACATGCCGCACTAGATCATCAGTTACGCTGTCTGTTCGTTGAAATTTTGCGAAGAGCGTACGAATGGTTTTCGCATCGAGTCGTTGGGGAACATTAAGTCGTGCTTGAAAACTTGGCCTTGTTGCCGTAGGACTCTCTTCTAACCTGTGGTACTCTAGCACAAGAAAAACGCGTTGTTCAATGGAGTACATGGTTTTAATCTCTTCCTTCGGTACGCTAACCTCCTTTCACGTTTCAGTAGTGGAACTGATCGCTCTGGGCTTCGGATCACTATTTATACTAGGCATTACGTACGGCGATTAAAGCGCCATCTGGTAGCAGCTTTTGTAACTATTATTTCAAACTGCTGTATAAACTTCTTACAGCTTTCACAATAAACATACCGTTTACTACATTCCTCTATCGATCTTTGTTTTCGAGATATTTAGTTTTGAAATCAGGGATTTCTTTTCTGGACACCATGTAGGTTCGGTGAAGAATGATTTTGAAGTACTAGGCATAACATCAGACAAGGCATCAATGTTAGCAGTGGCGTAACTAGGACTTGGCTTTGGGGGGGGGGGGGATAGATCTGCTTGACGAGCAAAATTTTAGTCAGTTTCCAGACTTATGGTAAAACAACCCAAGTTTCCAATCTTTACCTTCACAAGATTGCTGTTATAAGATTTCTTTTTTTTTTTTTTCGGGTTCTGTGGGGGGGGGGGGTTCTATCCCCCTCATCCCCCCCCTTAGTTACGCCACTGTATATTAGCATTGAATAGGGGATCATGGAGGAATTTTATTGTAGGTACTATGCTCCAGACTGAACGCTGAAAGGCATAATCAGTCTCTAATGATGAGGATGATGATTTGATTCTGCAAATTTTAAACATTACGTCGCTACGCCGTCCACCGCATCGTCGTCACACTTGGCCAGAACCGACAGGTTGTCGGGCCCGGTAGAACACAGCGGCCGTAAGCGCCGCTAACGTCTGGCGGCCGGCAGCAGCAGGCCGGTAGCGTTTCGGTGTTTTATTTGGCGTCTTCGCGCGTCCCTGGGGCGCCGCGTGTCGTATGCAAATGGCCGGCGGCGGGCCTTTGACGGATGGGGCGTGCACGCCGCCATACACGTTCCTGACGATGCGCGCGGGGCTGAAACGTCCCGGCACTTGCGGGGCGCGCCTATGCATGCATAGGTGTTGCGGCTGCAGCTCCGTGTTGCCTTCCCGGATAATTTACGAGTCTGCGCGTGTATTATTCCTTTACGGCGGCGCCCTGTTCCTCAGCTTCCCCCACTACCCCTCCACCTCGCTCACATCCGTCGCCTTTACTATGTAACCTTTTTTCTTCTCTCTCTCTCTCTTTCTCATCTCTTCTATTTTTTTCCCTCCCTCCCACGGGTTTCGGCCAGTCATAGATTTATGCCTGCGTTATCTCGCTGCGGCCGACTCAGCTCATTTGTATGTTCATCTGCGAGTCCGTTGCCAAGGGTGGGGGGAGGGGAAGAGATTCAGATGTTGCGAGATCGTATTACGCCGGCCGACGGTCCCGCAGATAAATTAACCCCCCTGACCGACGAGCTATTCCCTCGGTCCGACTGACGCCGACCGTGATGAATGCGAGAATTAGGCTTGATTTACGCAGCCGTCCGCCGACGCGCCCAATTCCGGGCTCGGGAGGGAATACCGTCACCCTTTTATGTCGTCGTTGTTTTTTTTTTATCTGTAATTTTTTTTCCGAGCGCGCTTGGGTGATAGTAAGGCAAGTGCCAATACGCGCTCGTGATCTCTGCGTTGTATCGAATTCCCGCCTGCTGGATAAACGAGCTGAGCAACAGCTGAACGTCACATTTCAGACTGTAGGTACTGCAACGTTCCAGACTACATCTACAACGAAGCGTGGGAGTGGTCGCGCGGTCTGGGGCACCATGGCACGGATTGCGTTGCCGCTCCCTCGGGCCAAGGGTGTGGGTGTGTGCGTGTTGTTGTCAGAATAATTTAAAGGTGAAGTAATGAATTAAAATTTGTGGTGCGAGCGGGACTCGAACCCGAACCTCCATGCTTACTACGCAGACGTCTTACTGTTTTTTTTTTTTTTTTTTTTTTCTGTTGGTAGTTCTCTTCGTTGCGGACGTTGATCATTTTTGTTCGTTCTTGTTCGGTGTCTTGTTGGCTCAGCTTTTTTATTACAGAGGGCGTGGAGCCCGCTGACCGGGCGCGCTGAGCCACGGCGCCCGGCGACTGTTAGACCACGGCACCACTAACGATTAAGGCGCCTCAGAATAGTCTAACAAGGAATGTACTTGGGCTCGAAAAAACACATATACACCAAAATTGTATGATAGATAATGTAAAGATCCCTTATTGCACTAGTGATACTCCCGCATCTGCAAAATTCTGCAGTCGTCCGTTAGAGGCCTCTGCGTGTGCCATGCCGCATTGCACTTTGACCTGTCGGTTCGCCAGTAGGGACGGTGCAGTGCGTTTTGTGACGTTATTTGTGTGGTGAAGAGTCAGATAGGGCGGCGATTGGTAATCAGTCCTGCTAATGTATTGCCATTAGTTGAGATGAAGTTACGAAGAACCCTTCTTCGTGAAGATGGTATTAGTGTAGAAGATGAATCATTTGCATGATTTCTCGTATCTGTTATCGTACAGAAATATGAGCATAAGTAAGATAATATTGTTACATAACTCATAATAATGATAATAGGGATGATAATGATGAACAATTCATTGCTAACGGTAGTGCTACGGTAAGTGCGGGAAGAGGCGATGGAAGCAGTGGCAGTGAAATACCAACAGTCTTCCGAGAAGAAAGTTAAAGTTGCAACTGTCATCACGGCTTGAGATGAGAATACGCTAGAGAACATGTACGACGATTATTACATAAGTTATAGTTCAGATATCTACATTACGTATGGCGTCTACAATTACATCTACAGTGCTATCTAGAGCATGAAGGCAAAGTTTTGCATAAAAACGACACCCACCAGCACATTGAGGTGTACGTAGAGATCCTGTAAGCAAACGTACATACAGATATGTTTGTTCGAGCCCATGTACTTTCCTTGTAAGTACGACGTCCCTCCGCGTCACAAACTTTAATTAAGCTTCTGTTTTCCAAAGATTATTACCACTATTGCCAAGGCTCTCCATGCAGTGGTATAGCACCTCGGCAATGGACGTAGTGGAACATTCCTGCTAAGATGATAAAAATATCAATTCAAATATAAATTCAGAAACCCTGAGACGGTTTTTCGTCTCGAATATGTCCAAGACGTTAATGATAAAGGTGAAGCAATGAATTAAAATTTATGATGTGACCGGGAATCGAACCCGGACCTCCATGCTTACTACGCAGACGTCTTACTGTTAGACTACCGCACCACTAACTAAACATAGGAAGCGATGATATCAGCAGTTTGGTCCCTTGCATTTACGACGTAGATTAGAAATCTGTTTTGCATCTACGTCTATATCTATATTCCGAAAGACACCTTATGATGTGTGACGCAGGGTACAGGGTATAACGTCCCTACTTCGTTTCTCGGTGTATAAACCACCAGAATACAGCCAGTTATGAATTTTAGGATCATCGTTGCCTAACAGATAAAGCAGAAACGTGGGAGGAAATTTTCATATACATAATGGGTAGCTGAAAGCACATTCATTCATTCACAGACACACACATAAAGCTTGGCAGTACATTACAATTTTGGAAACACATGAAAGCATCGGCGAAACGAAGCGTCGGCGACGTCTTGAGAGATGGCGGGCGTCTTGATCACAACATTTTAAATTATACTGTGCACTGACGAACTCATTTATGGGAAGGCAGCAGCATACTATTCCTAAGTACCACGTGGTGTGCAACGAAGGTGAATTACATAGAATTTACAAAGGAAATTAATTCAGAATAAGCGAATAGAGCACACGAGAGAATTCATATAGAATAAAGTTAGTATTAATAAAACCATGGCTGGCCGAAGTAACGACTGTTACGAAAGCACTTGGTGCAATCAGTCATACAAGACAGGATAGATGGAATCAAACAAGAAAATCTAAGAAATATTTAGCATTCTCGCAGATACAGATGCAACGTGAAAACGTTAGTTAAAAACAGGAAGGAAATTCAAAAGTACTAGATTTACACAAAGGCTGAAGGCTACACACGTGTATACTAACTTGAGCAAAACCGGACACACAATCATCACTGGAAATGAAAATGCAAATAAAAAATTTACACTGAATTTTCTCGAGTTCTGTAAATTAAGAAACACTTCGCGTCTCACAGCGAAATAATTACTCAAAATAAGTATCACTGAAAAACTAAACTGCCTGACCACAAATAAATCAAAGTGCTAACAAGCATGCCTTTCCCTGAGCATGATTCGGCGGAGTACTTACTTCCACAGTCGTCGGAGCCAGAATGAAGGAGGCCTCGGAAAAAACTCCTCCCGCCACACCGGATGTAGAGCGCGCTAAAAGCGACGCAGAGCGCGTTCAGAGACTAGTGTTTACCAACCCTTACTACCTGGCCAAAACAATTCCCTCTACATCCGCCCCCAGAGAGGTCTCCTGTCACCTCTTTCGTCCAGTATTAGGTTGGTACGACACTAAGAACGCGGCCACCTCGCCATCTTGGCAAGTAAGCTTGTCTCTGGCCAGCCAGCAGACGCCAGCGCAGACGACAAACGAAGCCACGCGTTCTCAACTAAAGCAAAACGAGACCTAAAGCGGGAGGCGGCGGCTACGACCCATTGCGCGGCAGTCAGTCAGTATTAAGAGCACACATTCACATTCACATGAACACACAAGATCAATCACACGGGTGGACACATATATAAGTATGGGGCAAACATATATAAACATGGGGCATTGATCATTGATAAAAAATAATGAAATAATTAACACACAGACAGATAACATTAATGGTGCAGAAACACTTCAGCTTAATGAATAAATCCAAATGGAACGCGACCACACCTTCAATGGTCGTGTTTCATCATGAACGTCATTAGGATTTGTGTTTGCCCAGTAACGGTAGTTTTGTTTATTCACATAACCTGTGAGATGAAGATGTGCCTCATCTGACATCCACTGTTAGCTTTTACGTGTTTCATAGTGGAATAATAACAGTTCTCACCCAGGTCAATAAAACAATGCGCTACGTCCTTCACTAGCTACTGTGGCGTTAACATACACAGGCGAACCTGCGGAAAGAAGTATCATTAATAGTAATAAAAAATAATAACGAAATTTCCAATTCGTTTACATTATTCACCATATGAACACCAATTCCTGATGTATCGGAACTATTTTGGCAAACAGCAGATACCCTTTAGAACAGTGAGTCAACATTGAAGATGACGGAAACAATAAACTGCGGGACAAAAAATATTGAAAATAATGCCAAAGATAACTTCTTTTTAATTTTATTTTTACAGCGTAACTAGTTTAAGGTGCCAAAGCTGCGACGCCCGCCCCCCATAAAACAAACTTGAAATTTTTTCTATTAATTTGCAAAATTTGTGAGTATTTGATAAAAGAATGAAGCGTTGTTGAAAAAGATTGTAGACATGAAGAGCAGTCTTTTTTGTTATTCCTTAAAAATGACGGGCGTTCACCTCCCGAAGTACTGGCTGTTGTCGAAGACGTTGTCCAACTATATTCCCGTGAATTATTTGAACATGACATACAGAATAAGCCCAATTTTCACAGCAAAAGTAATCGCTATGAGGATTAGTAAATTAGAAATACCTTCCGTACTACCACATCTGCTTCAAGTCGTCAGTTGTCAGTAATCGTAAAAAATGGAAAGCCTTCAGACAACTAACATATAGGGGAGGCCAGGGGAATAGCACCACCTTAAGGGAAAGCAGTTTTTTCCCCTTAGTAAACATGTATCATTTTCGTAAAGAATAATACTATAGCTTCGCCAGCTAATACTAATTTATTATAATTATTTTCAGACATGTATTTCGTTAACTTTTATTGTTAAAAATATATTGTGAAAGTATACGCAGTGGCGCCATTACCCTGGGTTCCGGGACAATGACGCCATACATTTAAAAATTAAGGATAAATCTACACAATCAGTGAGTAGTAGTAAATAAGTGTTACACCCGTTGTAATCTATACTTATCACTCTTCTGTGTTAGACATATAGAAGGCTTCAAGTACTTGTCGATGTAAAATTGGAATAAAAAATACATTTTATAATTTAGGCTTGATTAAGACACCAAAAAAGTCAGAAATACTGGTATAGGTTTTGGCACTTCAAACCTACAACATCCTGCAAGTGCCCGTTTCACAAAATTTATGCATCTGTATTACACTTCATTTTCCGTAATTTCTCCACCTTGGCGTCATTGCCCTAGTTGAAAAATATGGCTAAAAAAGTCAATTTAAAGCCAGATTTTGCGAAACAATTAGGTTAGACACACGAAATCGAAGCAAAATATCTACAGATTACGTTAGTACGGGTATTAAAAAGCATTGACAGTCTATAGAGGTACTTATTTCAATAAAATAAAGACTCGAAAATTACATCCAAAACGTCGAAACTAACAATTCCTTTCACTCGATTAATACCTGTCAACAATCACGGACGGCGACCACAGGCATTAGTTCCGCGGTAGGTAACGGAAATTAGAAATGGGAAAACTGAAACATCTGACTGTTTCGAAACAAATGAAACCGTACCATCTGTGGTTTCGAAACCATGAAGCAATGCATGTTTTGTCATGAAATCTTTGTTCTAGGAGGGCAATAGTTTTCACTATATGGACAAGGGTACATACAAGTACCTGTCAACCATAGAGTATATATTTACTTCTTGGTCTGTACGAAACAAGTTGATAAAGATTTTCTCCCGTGTTGTTGATGTTGCCAACATAGTCACACGAGGCCGCCGGTATGCTAGGTAAACGTTTACCCCGTTAGGAACTCACAAACTGCAATACGGTACGCATATTACACTGAGGGATCATAAATGCTACTTTCTATACATACTAAATAAATTATACGGAATAAAGGGCACATTAAATAATCACAAATGATGTTATGGAATTACAAAAATAATAAAACAAGAGAAAAGTTCACCACTTATACGTCTTGACCGTTACACCACCGCCGCAATTCCTTTAACATGACTGTCGAAAAATTATAACGACAATAGTAACTTCGTTTTCGCACGTAAGAAACTAACTATTTAACACGAGATTAAATATGCGATCTACCCTTGTTAGTATAAGAAATGTCTTTTCAGGCTTCATGTTGTATCTTATTTTAAAAAAATGTTGTTTCACTCGTGAGTTTTTAATATGGTAGATAAACATAGAATTTAACTGGTTATTTCAATGCAAATAGTGAAAGTTGTTTTACTGTTCTTTTACATTTATAAAGCAGACATTATGTCATTTCGGAATACAGCAGTCTCTTGCAAACGAATCTAGATTCCAGGAATCATAAGCTGCAGACTCACGAGTGTCAACTACTATTTGACACTCTCTAAATGGTTCATTTACTAGTACGTTATATGTGTATCTGTGTGGAGCTTCAGTAAAATGAAACACCACATTTCGATACCATTAGTCTGTTCCGATTTCTGCATTAGTGGTTTGAAACACCAGTGTTGTGAAACCGAAATGAAATCGTGAAAGCGAAATGAAATCGTGAAACCGACACGAAACCGTGAAACCGACACGAAACCGTGAAACCGACAGGAAGAAACGGTTTCAGTGTATCGACAAACGACCGCGAATGTGATGCGAAACAGAACGGAATGAAACCGCATGGTTTCGAAACGGTGAAACATGCCGGTTTTGAAACACTGAAATTGTTGTATGTATCGAAATCTGGTTTCGAAACCATGAAACCGTAGCCAACTCTAACGGAAATAGGACAGTGACAAGCGAACACGTACTGCCAACCGTTCGTCATAAAACTGGGGTGGCGGGAATACCCAGGGAGGCACCGTTAGCCTGCTCTCCCCTACGTTTCAGCACCTGCACATCGGCCTTTGGAAAGCCAAATTACAGGTAGTGAAGTTGCAGTGCTGACGAATATGAGCAAGCTGACAGGCGACAGTGATTAAAAAAGTCCACTGTCGCTTCCTGTGAAACACATCCGTCGCTTCTTTGTAATACTACTTTGACGAAATGACATTTTAGAGATTACAACGTGATATTAGTGTGCATTTACAGTAGTGGGACGAAGGTGAGGTTGCTTCTTGTAAGCAGAGGATGGGAACATGACTTGTTAAAAAAAAATATTTTTGTTTTACGTACAAGTTCTCCACCCTACTGTAGAAATAAAGTTAGTAGATCACTGAAGTTGGTAGCTGTAGTAATCATACGACACGGTGGCCCTTCGTTTCACGCTAGGCAAGCCACGCGCGGTACTTTAAACAGTCTGTGGAGCCTGTTTCTGGCTGGAATTCAACAATACTTGTTTATTGTTACTGTGGTGGTTACCTGAGCAATTATTATTGTTTTTATTATTATTATTATTTTTAATTGGCGAGATTTACAGTGGTGAAAGTTGTGCGCGACACTTGCCTAGGTCTCACGAAAGCCACCAGTAAGACACTCGAGACAGTGTCCCGACAACAAATAAGAAGTCAAAGCTCAACTAAGCACCGATTACAACTTACAGACACCCATGCACCTCTCTTTTTTGGCAAAGTTTTCAGTCTAACTCTCATATTCATTACACAAATTATTTTCATTTTTTATTTTTAGCACCAGTGGGAAAAAAAAAACGTTTTGGGGGCTTTGAACCCCTCCGTCCTCCCCCCCCCCCTTATCTATGCCCCTGAATTTAAGTAAACGATTCTAATGAATGGAGTAGGGCCGCTCTGCGAGACATTATTATGAAAATTTCTCTGCGAATACTCCACTTGTCAATAACGCTCTTTCCACGTCAGAGAAACGAATGAAGTTGTCTCGTGGTTTCCCCACTGTTCAGAGTGACCCCGCAAAACTCCACATGCATTGGTCCTGAACACTTGTTCTCCGTGTAGCGTCACGGCCGCTCCTAGCAGCGAGTAGATCCTCTCACTCCTCCGTGGCGGCGAGCAGGGAGTGGAACCAGATGGAGGCCAATGCGGCGGGATAAGCCGTCTTAATCAACGCTGGAGACTGGACCCGTATTTCTTCTCCCCCCTCTCCCCATTCTCTCTCTCTCTCTCTCCCTCTAGTGCCCACGTTTTCCCATTCCCTCTTCCTTACTACTAGCCCCCAATGTGCGTGCATTGTACACAAGTCACGTTTAACGAAGACTGATTCGGGACCCGGCGAGATTTTTAATTTATCGTCGTGGTACGACGCAACTCCAGTCGCCTGAAACGCAGCGCCGAGAAAGCGCTCCCAATTCCTGTTGGTATCGACAAGCACGGTAGCCTAGGCGTCGCTCGTCCGATGGTTTGATTCGAGCATTAATTAGTTCTAATTTATCGTGAATGTTAGATCCAGTGCAAAGTTCCAAGCAACTTGGAAAAGGTACAGTGACTCCCGTGTATAAGAAAGGCAAAAAGAAAGAACCCACAAAATTACAGACCAAGATCTTAACTCTTTAATGCATGACTTTTTACTTGATGCTATAATAACTACCACGATAAATATATAGAGAGTATATACTGAGAAAAATATATAAAAAAATTCCTTAAAATTATTATGAACTACTAGAAACAAAAAGTTCATAGTTGTTCAGCTATATAGTGTTTCCATGATGTACCCGATCTACATAGATACTCTGCAAATCACATTTAAGTGCCTGGCAGAAGGTTAATTAACCACTTTCATAATTTTTATCTACCAATTCATTCTCTAATAGCGCGCGGTAACAACACCTAAATCGATCCGTTTTCGATCTGATTTCTCTTATTCTTTTGGGATGGTCATGTCTCCCTATGTAGGTGGGTGCTACCAAAATATTTTCAAATTCAGACGCAAAAATCAGTGATTGAAACTTCACAAACAGATCACGCCGCAATGAATAACGTCTTTCTTTTAATGATTTCCACCCCAATTCATACAACATTTCCGTGGCGCTTTCCCCCCTGTAACGTGATAAAACAAAACGAGCTGCCCTACTCTGAAACTTCTCAATGTCTTCCGTCAGTGTCACCTTGTGACGCCATCATACTGGGCAACAGTACTCCAGGAGATGACGCACAAGTGTGATGTAGGCAGTCTATTTGGTGGAGCTGGTGCATCTTCGAAGCGTTCTGCCAATTAAACGTAACCTTTGGTTTGCCTTCTCCACAATATTTTCTGTATGTTCTCTCCAGTCTAAATTGGTCGTAATTATAACTCCTAGGTATTTGGTAGAATTTACGACTTTAAGGTTTGACTGATTTATCGCGTAATTGAAGTTCAGCGGATTTCTTTTAGTGGTCACACTTTTCTTTACTTACTGTTAATTTCCAATTTTCGCACTATGTAGAAATTTTTATAAATCGCTTTGCAGTTGCTTTTGGTCCTCTGTTGATTTCACTAACTGATAAACAACAGCATCATCCGCGAACAGTCTAAGGGAGCTATTCAGATTGTCTCCTAAATCGTTTATAAACACAAGGAAGAATAGGGGACCTATAACGCTTCCCTGGGGAACGCCAGATATCACTTCTGTTTCACTCGATGACTTACCGTCAATTACAACGAACTGTGTCCTTTTTACCCGATGCAGTAAATATCACTATTATGCCTCTAATATTTACAGAAAGTATCTCATAATCCAGCAGTAGAATGTGATTGACTACTTTTACATGACACAGGAGGAAAACTAAAGTAAACAAACGCACAAGTTAGGGGTAACTCAATGCAGCTAACTGTCAAAATGATTCAGTAGCACACTACAATTTATAATTTACAGGATGAGCTACTAGGATATGTAACACTATGTATACAAGCAGATACAAATGAATTTCTGGTAAAATTTTGATCAGTTAGAGGGATAATGGGAAAAATACGATATGTAGCTGATTAGCTACACTATGCATTAAAGGGTTAACATCAGTTTTGTATAGAACTCCTAAACATATTTTCAGTACTAATATAATAAATTTACTTGGTACTGAAAAGCTTGTGTCCATGCATCAGCACGATTTTAGGAAGCATCAGTCGTGCGACACCAAACTTTCCCTTTACTCTCATGACATCTTGCGTCCTATGGATGAACGGCAACAGGAAGACTGCATATTTCTTGAGTGTCGAAAAGCGTGCCGCACCACAAAATGCGAACGAAGGTATGGGTATATGGAATAGGTGCCCAGATATACGTCTCTAAGACTAATTAACCCTTTAATGCATTCCACATGATCACAAAAGTTTTTAACATACAAGGCCCGTATCAAACTGCAACTACAATCACACACACACTGCGTTAATCTATTGGAAATCATTGAATTGAAAAACGAGAACACATTTCCGCACACAATCGGAGAATATTCAGTTGAACGTGCTAGTCAATGAAACGCCGCCATCTCCAAAAACAAGAGCAGAATCAACCTTACCTCACCAGACGACCAGCCCAGAATGACCAGACCGAGCGGCCAGAAGACGCGGGAACCCACCGGAAGCCGGAAAATCCAAGATCAACGGTGGTGGGGGCGGAGAGACTCGCCCTAGAGTAGACTCGACGACTGGACTGTAACCAAAGGTTGTAGAAAAAAACTCTTTGGTAACCTCAGCAGCTATCGACTCTGAGCCAGAGAGAACGATGCAAAGCGAGCTATTCCCCCCCCCCCCCCCCAACCCCTCATTCAGACAGCCATAGTTCTCGCACATCCGCTTAAGAGTAAAACAAGTACACATTCTCACAGGGACAGTGGAGTAGCGGAGAAGTCACATTTATGCCACATTAATTAATATAATAATAAATAATTAACATAACAAAATAAGAAAAACCTAACGATATTAACTAATATTTTAACACATGAAATAAAAATGCTATTTCTCAAGCCTTGAAAAGAGTTGGGTTAAAGTTTTAACAAAATGATAATCTAGCAACATTAAATAAATTATAAATTTACAGAAATAGACAAAAACTATATGGAAGAAGACAGACGGTCGTCTTTCAACCTAAAAGAGAAATAGAAAAAGGTGTGGGAGAATTCAGTTATGATCACCTCATAAGGTATCCCTCAAAAGAACTAAAAGGGTTGAACTTTGGAACAAAAGACTGGACTGCGCTCAATTGCATCCGAAGTGGCATTAAATGCCATCGTCAGGTGTTTCGTATTTAGATGTTGTAACTGCTTCAACTGACTATTTATGAGGTGATGTTTTACATTTGCTTTATGAATTTTAGCCAGTTACAGCCTCTATCAATACCTCAGAATACTATACTTAGAATACAGAATAGTATTCTGAAGTATTGACAGATGCTGTAACTGGCTAAAATTCATAAATCAAATGTAAAACATCACTCAATAAATAGTCAGTTGAAGCACTTACAACGTCTAAATACGAAACACCTGACGATGGCATTTAATACTGAAAGATGTCTTGATATATATATATATATATATATATATATATATATATATATATATATATATATATATATATATATATATATATATATATAATTACAGTGTTTGGGCTATCCTTTCGCATTATGTCAATAAAACATTAATAGTTATTTACGTACTAGACCAATATGTAATAAAAATGGGGTACCTATTTAAAACAATGTAGTTGATATTCGTTTCACCTATAGCAGCGCCATCTAGTGGGCCAACCAAAGCGCCATATATTTTCCCCCTTCAAGCTAGAAAAGTTTTGTTCTTTGTAGTTATTAGTTTGATGCTTATTTTGTGAGATATTTGGCCCTGTCACAATCAATGGACCACCCCTGTATACAGGGTGTTACAAAAAGGTACGGCCAAACATTCAGGAAACATTCCTCACTCACAGAGAAAGAAAATATGTTCTGTGGACATGTGTCCGGAAACGCTTAACTTCCATGTTAGAGCTCATTTTATTACCTCTCTTCAAATTACATTAATCATGGAATGGAAACACACAGCAACAGAACGTACCAGCGTGACTTCAAACACTTTGTTACAGGAAGTGTTCAAAATGTCCTCCGTTAGCGAGGATACGTGCATCCACCCTCCGTCGCATGGAATCCCTGATGCGCTGATGCAGCCCTGGAGAATGGCGTATTGCATCACAGTCTTCCACAATACGAGCACGTAGAATCTCTACATTTGGTACCGGGGTTGCGTAGACAAGAGCTTTCAAACGCCCCCATAAATGAAAGTCAAGAGGGTTGAGGTCAGGAGAGCGTGGAGGCTATGGAATTGGTTCGCCTCTACCAATCCATCGGTCACCGAATCTGTTGTTGAGAAGCGTACGAACACGTCGACTGCAATGTGCAGGAGCTCCAACGTGCATGAACCACAAGTTATGTCGTACTTGTAAAGGCACATGTTCTAGCAGCACAGGTAGAGTATCTCGTATGAAATATTGATAACGTCTTCCTGTCGGGACACCTTCGTTCTGGAAATGTGTCTCGATACAAACGTACCGCGCCACGGCTATTGCCCCGTGCTAATCCATACATCAAATGGGCATCTGCCAACTCCGCATTTGTAAACATTGCACTGACTGCAGAACCACGTTCGTGATGAACACTAACCATTTGATGCTACGTACTGATGTGCTCGATGCTAGTACTGTAGCGCAATGAGTCGCATGTCAACACAAGCACTGAAGTCAACATTACCTTCCTTCAATTGGGCCAACTGGCGGTGAATCGAGCAAGTACAGTACATACTAACGAAACAAAATGGGTATTTTGACAATTGTCTGTACGAATTATTTCAATTTACATTTAAAGAGAAATACTGCAATGAGCTCTAACATGCAAATTAAGCGTTTCCGGACACAAGTCCACATAACATGTTTTCTTTCTTTGTGTGTGAGGAATGTTTCCTGAAAGTTTGGCCGTAGCTTTTTGTAACACCCTGTATATTCTTGTTCTTTGAGTAATTATATTTGAACATATGCTACCGTCATTTGCCATACGATAAATAAATAAAATCACCAGTGCCTGTTCCTTCTTTCACAGAAGAACAAACGACGTCGCTCAAATCAGTTAGGGGTGCGAAATTTCCCCCTCGGAGGTCGCCGGGTCTCGAACGCGGGACCGCGGCAGCTGCGCGCCTCTAATTACTTCTTCTTATAAATACATAAAGTTTCGCCAGCCCGTAAATCAGGCGCCGAGGGTTGGCTCCATATTTTTCGCCGGCATCCGCGCCGCAGAAGGCATTAAATTCCGCTTTGCATCTTATTACAGAAGCCTCTATCCTAAATGAAGCCGCGGTTAATCAGACCGAGTCTCGACCACCGCTGTTGCCAGAGCAGGGGGAGGGGAGGGTTTTGCGGGGGTGGGGTTTGGACCGGCTTCTGTGGGGCTCAGCTGGTTAGCCGGGGCGGGAGGGGGCGGAGAAGTTTTCCGGCCCCCGAGTTAAGAGGGGGGAGGCGCGCGCCTGTGACTTAGTACAGATTAATCTCCGCCAGGGGCGCTGGCGTGCGCGTCTCTGCGCGCCGCTACCAGTATTAGCAACGTTAATTATGTGGCCGCCATATTGAAGGCAGGGAAAGGGGTTTCCTTTGCGCCCCTTTTCTCTGGCTAAGCTTTCCCTCCCTCCCTGTCTCTGTTTCTCTCTTTCTCTCTCTGTTCCTCCAATTCTTGCCTCCTCTGCGGCTGATGCTGCCGCAAGTCTTCGTTCATAATTACGGGCCATTCGTTCTCGCTGCCAGCTGCCGAGGGGTGACACCGAGCTATGGAGATAGGCTGTGCCCCAGTCCGGAGGCGCAAGCATCGAAATTGTTGAGTATCTGCTCCTGTTGCGAAGAAATGATTGTCCGTAAAGCCCATTTACCATGTAGAAATACATTATTTGTGCGGCTGACAGACGATTCAGAGAAGGGCAGCTCGTTTTGTACTATCGCGATTATAGGGGAGAGAGTGTCACGAAAATGATGCATGAGCTGGGGTGGAAATCATTAAAAGAAAAGCGTTATTTGTTGCGGCGAGATATATTTGCGAAATTTCTTTCACCAACATTCTCTTCCGAACGCGAACATACATTACATAGAAAGCCAAGATCATGAAAATAAGAGAAATCAGATCGGAAACGGAAAGATTTAGGTGTTCCTTTTTCCCCGCGAGCTATTAGACAAAGGAACTGTAGAGAAACACCATAAAAGCGGTTCGATAAACCCTCTTTCATGCACTTCAATGTGGCTTGCAGCGTTTTTATGCTGATGTATTTCTATCAGTGATAGTTCATAGTGTTCTTCTGTTAAACACTTACCAGCTATCAAAGATTGCCCATTCGTCGTTCATCTACATCTACATGGATACTATACTAGTCACATTGATGTGCATGGCAGAGAGTTCATCGAACCACTTTCATGATATTTCTCTACAGTTCCATTCCCTAATAGCTCGCGGGGAAAAGGAGCAGCTAAATGTTTCTGTTTTCTTTCTGATTTCTCTTATTTTACCATGGTGATCATCTCTCCCTATGTAAATGGTGCTAACAATATGTGTTCACATTCTGAAGAGAAAGTTAGTGAAAGAAGTTTCGCAAATAGATTACGCCGCAACAGATAACGCCTTTCTTTTAATAATTTCCGTCCCAACTCGTGCATCATTTCCGTGACACTCTATCATCTATATCGCTATAATAATAATAATAATTGTTTTAAAAAAATGCTCATCTCTGAATTTTCTCTAAATCGTCCGTCAGCCCCACCTGGTGTGGATCCCACAATGCGCAGCAATACTCCAAAATAGGACGTGCTAGTATAGTGTACGCAGTTTCTTTAGTAGAACTGTTGCATTTTCTCTTCTAAGCGTTCTGCCAATGAAACATAGTCTTTGGTTCGCGTTCACTACAATATTTTCTGTTCGTTCTTTCCAGTTTAAGTTGTTCGTATTTCGTACTCCTATGTATTTAG
Organism: Locusta migratoria; assembly: GCA_026315105.1. Taxonomy (NCBI): domain Eukaryota; kingdom Metazoa; phylum Arthropoda; class Insecta; order Orthoptera; family Acrididae; genus Locusta; species Locusta migratoria. The sequence continues at coordinate 75,440,154 of CM048754.1, read as the reverse complement.
AACAATTGACGGCCTGTAGGTTTAACTGACATACCGTGTAATGTATTTCTTTTAGTGGTCATCAGACTTATCATTATTAACGGCCAAATGCAAATTTTTACACCATGCAGATATCTAAATCATTTTGCAGTTGCTGTTGATCTTCTGGAGACTTAACTAACCTAGAAATGACAGCAACATCCGCGAACAGTTTAAGAGAGCTACGCAGATTGTCTCCTAAATCGTTCATAAAAATAATGAAAAGTAGGGGCCCTATGACACTTCCCTGTGGAACGCCAAATATTACTTCCGTTCTACTCGATGACTTACCGTGAATTACAAAGTACTGCGTCCTTCCTGACAGGAAATCACGAATCCAATTGCACAAAATTTGCGGTTTTTACCCCACACACTTCCCTCCAACGCTAAATTCACAGTTCCTTGATGTCTAAGAATGTGTCCTACCAATCGACCCCTTCTTTTAGTCAAGGTATGCAAAAAATTCCTTTTCTTCCATTTCTGTTCAGTACCTCATCAGTTGCACAATCAACCCACCAAATCTTCAGAATTCTTCTGTAGCACCACATTTCAAAAGCCTCTATCCTATTCCTGTCTGCACTGTTTATCGTCCATGTCTCACTCCCATACGACGCTACACTCATCACAAATGCCTTCAGAAAGGACTTCCTTAGGCTTAAATCAATATTCGATGTTAACAAATTTTTCTTTTTCAAGAATGCTTTTCTACCCATTGCCATTCTGCATTTTATATCCTCTGTATCCCCATTCTTGACAGCTGCCCAGTTTGAGGAATCATGTGATATTTGTAGTTTACCTGAATCGCTTATTTAAAGTTTCTACTCTTTTCCAGTTAAGTATACATTAAAACATTTGTGCTTGCTCCAGTAATAACACAGTGTTTAAGCTTACCTAGCAGAACTCCATGATTGAGACAATCAAAAGTCTTTGAGAGATCACAATAAATACCAACAAATGATGTCCGGTTATTCAAAGCCTTTAGTAGTTACAGGTTGAGAACAAACTGTTTGTTTTACTATTTTTTTTTAAATTTACAAACCAGTTTTCGTCTCATTAGATGAACTTTCGACAGGCGTCGACAAAGACGCTGTTGCTTAGGTTCTCAAAGATGGTAAACAAAGATACAACACACAGAATACTCGGTATCTGAGTATGACATTTGTTGGAATTGCAAAAAATCATCTGTTGCCATGTAGAGTTATGTTTACGTAATCAGTGGCCTCCTTAACACTTTTAAAGTGTAATTTGCAAGTAAACCAGGTGAAACACATTGTTGTTGTTGTGGTCTTCAGTCCGGAGACTGGTTTCATGCAGCTCTCCACAATACCCTATCCTGAGCAAGCCTCTTCATCTCCACATAAGAACGGCAACCTACATCTGTCTGAATCTGCTTACTGTATCCATCCCTTGGTCTTCCTCTGCGATTTTTACCCCACACACTTCCCTCCAATGCTAAATTCACAATTCCTTGATGTCTAAGAATGTGTCCTACCAATCTATCCCTTCTTTTAGTCAAGGTATGCCAGAAATGTCTTTTCTCCCCAATTCTGTTCAGTACCTCCTCATTAGTTACGCGATCCACCCACCTAATCTTCAGCATTCTTCTGTAGCACCATATTTCAAAAGCCTCAATCCTCTTCCTGTCCGCACTGTTTATCGTCCATGTCTCACTCCCATACAAGGCAACACTCCATACAAATGCCTTCAGAAAGGACTTCCTTAGGTTTAAATCAATATTCTATGTTAACAAATTTCTCTTTTTCAAGAACGCTTTTCTACCCATTGCCATTCTGCATTTTATATCCTCTGTACTGCGACCATCATTTGTTATTTTACTGCCCAAGTAACAAAACTCATCTACCTCCTTTATTGCTTCGTTTCCCAATCTAATTCCTTCAGCATCACCTGATTTTCTTACACTGCACTCCATTATCCTAGTTTTGCTGTTGGAAATTTACATACCAAATATTACTGAATTAAAAACTATGTTAACATTATTTACATTGTATCATATGTTGAGATCGTCACGTAAGGTGTGCATTAAATACGTTTTCTACACTGAGTTTACAATTCACTTATTTGACTAGGTTCACATAGCTGTTTTTATTACATTATGTGAAGCTTATCAGTGGTGATGCGCTCAAATGTACTTGGTCATTTATCGCTAGATGGGGATTTTTGGCTAAATGTTTATTTCCAGTGATTCTAACAAGTTTACTTTCCTGCCTTGGTTATGTGAAGCACTTATGTGTGGACCTGGTAGCTGTGTCCTTCTTTCAGAAAGTGATCAGGAAAAGTGGAGTCCGCCTTTTGTAATCTCTAGCTACATCCATGTTGTCAGTTTAATTTCAATTGCCATGCATGTTTGACCTATATACAGTTTGCAGCGTTTCTTGCATGTGATTTTATAAACCCCACTGTTACTTAATGCATCCCTTGTGCTTTTACTGTTGAATAGCATGTGAGCTGCAGTGGCTTTTACATGAAATGAAGTTCAGTTTAGTAGATGATCAGTGAAAGAACAGTAGTAGTAATGTAGAGTCAGTCTCATTAAAAATACTGTCTCATTAATAATACTTCCCTTTAACAATTATGAAATACTAAAAAAAACTGGGAATTATACCATAAAACGATATTGGTTTCTCACGTTTACTGCAGAAACCAGATAAGTCATAATTTTTGCTAGTTCCATTTATACCAATGTTAAAATCCGCGGAATGTTTTCTTTCATACTATTGTTTGCAATATAAACTGTTGTTGTTGTTGTTGTCTTCAGTCCGGAGACTGGTTTGATGCAGCTTTCCACGCTACCCTGTCGCGTGCAAGTCTCTTCATCTGAGAATACGTTCGGAAACGTACATCCTTTTGAATCTGCGCACTTTATTCGTCCCCCGGTCTCCCTCTACAATTTTTACCCCACTCACGTCCTTCTAATGCTATGTTGACAATTCCTTGATGTCTTAGAATGTGCCCAACCAATCTATCCCTTCTCTTAGTCAGGATATGACAAAAAAAAAAAAAAAAAAAAAAAAAAAAAAAAATTCGCTTCTTCAAAAACGCTTTTCTTCCCATAGCCATTCTGGATTTTAGATTTTCTTTACTTCTGGCATTAGAATTTATCTTGTTACCCAAATACCAAAACTCATCTACTACTTTTATTGTCTCATTTCCTAATCTAATTCCTTCGGCGTCGCCTGATTTTCTGATACTTCATTCCATTACCCTCGTTTCACTCTTGTTAATGTTCATCTTATACCTTCCTTGCCATACACTGTCCACTCCGTTTAATTGCTCTTCCGGTTCCTTTGCTGTCCCTGACGGAGTTACTGTTTATTTCTTCTCCCTGAACTTTAATTCCCTCTCCAGATTGAACAACATTGGCGAAAGACTATAGCCCTGTCTTACTCCCTTCCCAACAACTGCGATCGTTTCATGACCGCCGCGGTGGAGTAGCCGAGCGGTCTAAAGCGTCTCGCTGCGGAGCGCGCAGTTGCTCGCCGTGGAGGTTCGAGTTCTCCCTGGGGCATGGGTGTGTGTGTTTGTCCTTAGGTTTGTTAGTTACGGACTGATGACCACGCAGTTTGGTCCGATAGAATTACAAACAAACAAACAAACATTTCGTGACCTTCGACTCTATTAATTGCTGTCTAGATTTTGTAAAAGTTGAATATAAAACTATTCGCTCCCTATATTTTACCCCTGCTACCTTCAGAATCTGAAAAAGGCGATATACAGTATTGTCAGTTTAAAAAAAAAAAGTCACTATCAAACTGCCGCGCAGGAGTAGCCGAGCGGTCTGGAGCGCTACGTACCGAATCGCGCGGTCTCCCGCGTCTGAGGTTCGAATCCTCCCTCGGGCATGGATGTTAGTGTTGTCTTTAGTATAATTTAGTTCATAAGTAGTTTGTACTTTTAGGGGCTGATGACCCCACAGTTAAGTCTGATAAGCTTCACAAACATTTTAACATGACTGTCGAACCATGATTGGTATGATGACACAGTTTTTTGTGTTTCTCGGAAGTCGAGAAAGGTTATGCTCAACTGAAGTCTGAAATAAAAGTTTAAATTACGTAAACGTACCTTAGTCTTGGTTATTCCACCGAAACCTCCAGTTGTAGTGGGGAAGCATACGGGCCGTGACAGAGAAGGGAAGGAGGAAGGAGCCCGGAGCAGGCATAAAAACGCTTTCGCAGGGATAAATCCTGCCGGAATTGGACCGATAAACCATCGGAAGGCCAGCCGCGGCACAAGAGGATGGGCTGCGCTGGGGTGGGTAGGACAGAGGCCTAAGGGGTGGGGTAGTCGCGTTTTATTGCCGAGCGGCGCGGGGAAAGACTTCCAATTGGCAGGTCAGCGTTCGTTATGTCGCACCTCAGCCGCCACAGCTGTGGCCGCCGTCAGGCAGATGAGGTTCTAGCGGTGCCTCAGTAGGCGTAGGACGGCAGTCGTACGCTTGCAGATACTGGCGTCTCCAAAATACGTGATCAAAAGTATCCGGCTGCTCCATAAAGTCGACCGCTGCAGCGTGGAGTTCTTCCTTACGCCCTCCTCGAAGGCAATCCACCGTCCTTTGCCGTCTCCGCAACGGTCATTTTAGGCTAACCCACGGATTTCTTCTGCATAATGAGCCTCCCCACATTGAGGTTGTGGGGCCCTACAATCTGTGGCTCACATCCTAGTGGACTGTCCACTCCTCTCGGCGCTCCGTGCCAAATACAGAATTCCGCACTCATTGCCCTCGGTTTTGGCGGACGATTCACGGACGGCTGATAGAGCCCTTGGATTTCTCCGTGAAAGCGGTAGGTATTTCAACCATACAGCAAGGACACAAAATTGTGTGGTCCTGGATCCGAACCTGAGACCTCATGCTTACAAGATAGTTGCTCTAAACCCCTGCGACACCCTTGACATAAGAGCTCAACACACGTTCACGAATATTCCAGGCTGACCCATGGTTTTCTTTTGCGTAATGAGCCTCCCCCACATTGTGGTTATGGAGTCCTACAATCTGTGGCTCACATCTTACAAGGAGACCACCCGGGTGTCGGATTTTATAATTTTTTTGATATTCATGGTATGTGACGTTCAGAACACAAATAACACTCAGTCAAAGCCATTCGACCCAACTCTCATAACTTTTCGAGATTATCGACTTTGAAGTTTTGCACGTAAGTGTAAGTACAAATAATTGAAAAATCTACGCTATATGTCAGTGTAGGTCAAGGCAAGTATGTCAGGTATGTGATAAACAAGTTATGTACGCACAACATCTCAGAATTCCGCGCATACATGTGTGAATTTCATAAAAGCCAAAACTACAGAGATCATAAAAAGCAGTACGGAAGCATGCTGAAAATTGCATTCGAAGGGTTGGGTATCGGTTAAATATCATGTTGTTTTTAATATTTCGTGTTCGAGAAGAATGTTATTTCTTAAATAGACTGCAAAACAAAAACGAGCATAATGAAAAATAGTATATTTTGTGTGAAATTATTTTATGTATATATATTGTGTTTTTAAGGCGTGATTGACATTGTTTTTGTTGTATGTGCATTGAACTTGTGTTATATCTTGTTACAGAATATCACTGTTACATGGGAAAAATAAAGAGCTGAAAAAAAGAAGGTGGTAGCGTTCTAGCTTTCCAACCCTAGGGTCTGTGGCTCCAACTAAATTCGCCGGCCGTGGTGGCCGAGGGGACTGAGGCGCTTCAGTCACGGTCTGCACGGCCACTACGGTCGGGGGTTCGAATCCCCCCTCGGGCATGGATATTTGTGCCGTCCTTAGTCTTAAGTAGTTCATAAGTAGTTTGTAAGCTTAGGGACTGATGACCCGTAGTTAAGTCCCATAAGTTCTACAAACATTTGAACATTTTTTTCCAACTAAATTCGAAAACAACGAAACAAGTATTTGTCACAACAGGATTTGAACCGCCGAACTTTCGGTTGAGACCAGAACGCTACCACCTGAGCGACACAGTAGTTAGGTATACTTGCAAAACTTCAGAGTTGATTTTCTCGAGAATGTTTTAGAGTTGCGTCGAATGTCTATGGTTGATTGTTATTTAAGTTCTGGACATCACGTACCATAAATATCAAAAAATTCTAAAATCCGACATCCATGCGGTCTCCTTGTTAATGGAATGTCCGCTCCTCTTGGCGCTCCGTGCCAAATACGGAGCTCAGCACTCATTGCCCGCGGTTTTGGCGGATCATTCACGGATGGCTGACAGAGCCCTTGGTTTTCTCAGTGAAAGCGGTTTTTACTCTCGGCTATAAGATTTTATGTCTGACGCTTGGACAGGATGGGTGGTGGGTTTGTGGCCCTCCCTGCGAACAGCAGGGTTAGGAGCTCTCCCCTCAACCCCCATAACGACTTCCATTTCCCCTCTTAATATGGTTTTAATTCACATTGTTTCCCCCCTTTCTTTTTACATTTTCAGGCTCCTGCTTGAAGAGCATACAATGTTCTCCTGTACCTGCTCGTCGTTAATAAACGGGGAATCCAGATCTGTAGCGACGTTCCTTGCAGAATTCCGCGTTTTCTTTTGGTTTTAGTCCTGTTCTAATTGATTTTAACTTTCCTTTTAGTCCCTCTATTATACCATCTGTAAGGCCTTAGCTGACCGCACCCTTGGTTAGGTTTCATTCAGAGGTCATGGGACTGATGACGTAGCTTTTTGATCCCATCCGCCCATCAACCACCACCAAAAGTATCCGGACACTTGGCTGAAAATGACTTAAACATTTGTGGCGTCCTCCATCAGTAATGCTGGAATTAAATTTGGTGTTGGTCCACCCTTAGCCTTGCTGACAGCTTCCACTCTCCAGGCCTACGTTCAGTCAGGAGCTGGCAGGTTTCTTGGGGAATGGCAGCCCATTCTTCACGGAGTGCTGCACTGAGGAGAGGCAGCGGTGTAGGTCGGTGAGGACTGGTAGGAAGTCGGCGTTCCGAAACATCCCCAAGGTGTTCTGTAGGATCCAAGCCAGGACTCTGTGCAGGACAGTCTATTATAGTCCATTCGAATAAAGAAGAGCCGTTAGCAGGCATAATTCAGAAGTAGGTACCCCTGGAATATTGAAGCAACTTAACAAAAGAAAGTCTCCGGGTCCAGACTGTATACCGATTAGTTACGTTTCAGAGTATGCTGATGCTATAGCTCCTTACCTATCGCACACTACCACTCGCTCAGCGAAAGATCCGTACAGAAAGACTGGAAAGTTGCACAGGTCACTCCAAATACAGCCATAGATCATTGATGTCAGTTTGCAGTAGCATTTTAACACACAAACTTTCGTCAAACATTACAAACTACCTCTGAGACAACGACCTATTGACACGCAGTCAACAAGGATTCAGAAAGTATAGCTTTTGTGAAACGCAACTCAGTCCTTACTCCCATGATGTGATTAGCGCTATAGACAACGGATGTTGCGATTTCCTGTCACAAACGACACACTACGTAGTAACCGACGGAAAGTCATAGAGTAAAACGGACGTAATATCGGGTTATACGGCCTTTACTCTTCCTTATTTTTATATATGATTCAGGAGACAATGAGAGTAACTGTCTTACACTGTTCGCGGATGATGCTGTCTTTTATCTTTTAGTAAAGTCACCAGAAAATGAAAAGCAACTGCAAAATTTAGATATCTGCGTGATGTAAAAATTGGCAATGACCCTAAATAATTATAAGTGTGATGTTATCCATATGACCACTCAAAGAAATCTATTAAATTTCATTTACACGATAAGTCAGTCAAATGTACAGGCCATAAATTCGACTAAATACCTAGGTGTAAAATTTACGAACAACTTAAATTCGAAAGGACACACAGAAAGTATTGTAGGCAAGGCGAAACAAAGGCTACGTTTCACTGGCAGAACATTTAGAAGATGCAACAGCTCTACTAAAGAAACTGCGAACACAACAATTGTGCGTCCTGTTTTGGAGTACTGCTGCGCATTGTGAGATGCACACCAGGTGGGACTGACGGACGTTCTAGAGAAAGTTCAGAGAAGGGCAGCTCGTTTTGTACTATCGCCATACAGCCGAGAAAGTTTCACAGAAATGATTCACGAGTTGGGGTGGAAATCATTAAAAGAAAGGCGTTATTCGTTGTAGCGAGATTTATTTGCTGAATTCGTATCACCAACTTCTAATGTGAAAGTATTTAGTTAGCACGCAGCTACATAGGGAGACATGATCATCAGAATAAAATAAGAGAAATCAGATAGAAAATGGAAAGATTTACGCGTCTCTATTTCCGGCGCGCTATTAGAGTGTAGAACGGTAGAGAAGTATGATTAACCCTCTGCTATACACTTGAATGTGATTTACAGAGTTTTGGTGTACATGTATCTGGCAAGGACCACACTGTTCCTGGAGATACGACGCCATTAAGAATAAAATGCGAAAATATTCGACGTCTCCGCTTCATCTATTTGGTCTGTTTCGTCTAAAAGTGATAGATACACTCCTCACCATCAGACAAAAATCTCCATGGGGCTATAAACCACCTACACGTATATTATAGGAGATACATCGTCAGTAAAGTGATGCCCAGAAAGACTGTCACATCATGAGACTCGCGAAGAAGAGATTTATCCAGTAGGCGAGAATGAGAGCTCTTAGCGGGTACGAAGAACCTTTACACGTGATTTAAAACCCTTCGGAAATTTTTCCTCGATGATCTCAGACAAAATGACGAAAACAAAAATGGTTATCGTCTAATACTTTTCCGCTTGTCATACAATGCGACTACGCCATTCGACATAACGTTCAATTTCATTACTTCTCTACTGCTAGATGCATTTGCTAGAAGTTTTGTAACCAGCATGTATAGACACCACTGAAAGTACTTCAGAGATTATATCATAGTACGAGTCTCATTTCTTGAGATATGAGGTGATAAACAGTAAGGTTATTGAAAATTACTCTTTCTGTATTACTCTTCTGCTAGTCGCGACATATTTTTCACACTATGCACGCATGCCACTGAACTTCTCCAAAACGATATAGCAATACGACACACAGTTTAGATGACGTCATAAACGATATGCCTGAAATCCCGTCGCATTATGCGTGAGTTTTTTCATTTACTACGTCTTTAATACTGCATATATTCGTTGTAAATGTAATGTTGCACTAGAGGTACTTGTAAGACTGTATTATTGGTTGTTGTCTTCAGTCCGGAGACTGGTTTAATGCTGCTCTCCACCTTGCTCTATCCTGAGCAAGCCTCTTCATTTCCTCAGAAGAACGGCAACCTACATCTGTCTGAATCCGCTTACTGTATTCATCTCTTTGTCTCGCTCTGCGTTTTTTCCTCCACACACTTCCCTCCAGTGCTAAATTTACGACTCCTTGATGTCTAAGAAAGTGTTCTACCAATCGATCCCTTCTTTTAGTCAAGGTATGCCAGAAATTCCTTTTCTCCCCAATTCCGTTCAGTACTTCCTCATCAGTTACGCAATCCACCCAGCTAATCTTTAGCATTCTTCTGTAGCACCACATTTCAAAAGCCTCTATCCTCTTCCTGTCCGCACTGTTTACCGTCCATTGGTAGGACATACTTTTCAGGCTATATGTATGACTTCATAAGAAATACAGATCGTAACTCGATACAGATTCAACTTTAATTCTTGTTTTTATTTGTTACCATTTTACAAAAACTTGTCGCCTAGATGCAAAGACAGGTCTCATTTTTCTACAATATTAACTGTTGTTTCTTATTTTAATTATATTTAATGGTTTTGCAACTACTAAACTTAAAACTAATTACAAATTTGAGCAAAAATATTGGAAAAATTTTAACCTAACAGTGAGAAGAAGACGAAGAAAGCAGCGGTGGAGTAGCCGAGCAGTCTAAAGCGCCTCGCTGCGGAGCGCGCGGTTGCTCGCCGTGGAGGTTCGAGTCCTCCCTGGGGCGCGCGCGCGTGTGTGTGTGTGTGTTTTGTCCTTAGGTCAGTTTACCTTAGTTTAAGTAGTTTGTAAGCTACGGACTGAAGACCACGCAGTTTGGTCCGATAGATTTACAGACATTTGAACATTTTTTTTTGAAGACGAAGAAGATGATGATGAAAGAAATATGTGTGAGATAGGATGGGGGAGATTGGACTGGGGGTGAAAGTCTCGGTGTGTTACTGCATTTATAATGGAAACCCTGTTTTTGTCTTTTTGAGGTACTATCAATATCACTAACACAAGCTAAATACATATTTTTGTCTAGAAATAGGTTTATTTTGTAAGTCCGTAGTGCATCTTGGCTTGCAAAAAAATGTTCAAATGTTTGTAGAACTTAAGGGACTTAATTACGGGTTCATCAGTCCCTAAACTTACAAACTACCTATGAACTAACTAAGACTAAGGACGGCACAAATATCCATGCCCGAGGGGAGATTCGAACCCCTGACCATAGTGGCCGTGCGGACCGTGACTGGAGCGCCTCAGTCCCCTCGGCCACCGCGCCCGGCTCTTGGCTTGCATTTACGTATTTGTCGATGAGCTCTTTCGCTTATCGTCGCTATTCTTCTGCTCGGTGGAGTTGTTCTTGGTGTTGGATATTACGTTCTGCATGGTTCTTTCGTCTACTCCGGTATTCAGTGTATAGTGCGCTGGAGATAATGTCGGCTAGTCTGTTGAGAGTGTTCTACGGTCTTCGTTTCGTACTGTATTGTATCGGGTGTCAGTGATCTCATGGTGTACTTCTTTGTTCTCCTCTACGCTCTAGGTTGTTGGACAGCCTACAGGTCAGAACGGGATGTTCTGGGGTTCTAGTACCTCCGCATATACAGTCCGTATCATACTACGGAATTACGTTGGAGAAACTCCCATTCCGGTCAGAAAATGAGCCATTTCCCAGCTGATACAGATGTAGCTCATATTCAGACGGTCTTGGATATAAGGAAGCGCGTTGTATACCCGCTATCCCTTATCACTAACCTCCCATTCTCGTTGCTTCTAGAGTTTAAGTTGGCGCTTGTTGTTAATTGGGAATCCAGTGATCAATAAGGTGCTGTCGAAATAATCATAATATCGGCGGAGTAAATTCTAGCACCACTTTCAGTGCTACCACTGAAGCCCCATAGAGTCTTAGCAGTACACTTATCTGCACTTCCGTCAGCGTGCACTCCTAAATATGTTGTTACTATTGTAGGTTAACGTTCTTATTCCGGAGGTCTATGGAGGGGATTCTATTCAGTGATCCCTTCATTATAACATATCAATATTTCAAATATTTTGTTGTACTCATGAGCCGCATATACTCCCATCATCGAAACATGCTGTCACGTGTACACTTGAAAATGCTCCTGAAGTCGAAATTCTGGTGGTGAATCCAGATGTTCCTGAATTCTTTTTGTTATTTATGATTTAAAAGATAGTTTATTACATCTGTAATAGATCGTTCAAATGTTGCAACATTGACTGTAGACGAATTGCACCCTTAGTGTCTGCAAATCTGGCATGCTTGACACTGCCCGACACGTTGGGAAAGCCTGGGCAACGTGCGGTTCGCACGTTGTGACGTCAGAAACTCGCCACGTTGTCCACAGTCGTTCAGATATACGCTCCGTGTGCCGATTGCTTAAGTGGTTTAGCTGTCTCCGTAAGCCACTAGACAACCAGCGCTACAAAACCGACGCCAGGTGATCTCAAGAAGACGTTCCTCTAAGATATACTGTACCTAGACATACGTCATATAATAGGCTTTTGGTGTTACCAGTTCATTTTTTTATTCAAAATGTTTGTATAGCTTATGGGACTTAACTACGGGGTCATCAGTCCTTAAACTTACAAAGTACTTATGAACTAGGTAACACTAAGGACGGCACAAATACCCTTGCCCGAGGGGGGATTCGAACCCCCGACCGTAGTAGCCCTGCAGACCGTGACTGGCGCGCCGCAGTCCCCTCGGCCACCACGGCCGGCCTTTTTTTTTTATTCTTAGGAAATGAGTTTAGCATACTTCCCGTAACAAGACTGTGCCCTTCCGCAGAAACGATTTGTCCATTAACATAGGAGCATTGCAGGCACTGACGTCACGAAGAGTAGTGGACGCATGGAGGGGGCATGGTTGGGACTTGGTTACTTGGTTGTGCGGACCCCTGCCCGCAGGAATGTTCCCGTGCGGTAGGCCGCCTCTCCCTCCCCCCACCGCCGCTTCTGGAGGGCTTATCTGTATTGCGGCGCCGGCGCCCCCGTGTAGCAAAGCAATTGGATATAAAACTCCACCCCCGCCGCCTCCGGGGTGGGGAGCGGGAGGAGTGCAAGAGAGGGGGTGGGAGGGAAGAGTGCGGGCCCTTTGTCTCCGCCGCGCCCAGTTCTTCTTCTTCTCCTTCTTCTGGCCGCGGGGTGGGCTCGTAAATCTCGCCTCACACACACACACAGGTCCGCCACCCACACGCGTGCGCAGCCAGCCAGCGCCGGTGCTGTCTTTTAAGCCCTGGAAAACGGCAGATCTCATTCCGCGGCCTCGGAATTCCCCAGGGTGGAATTGGGTGGGATTACACCGACCCCGCCCCCGCCCCCTCCCCGCGCAGTCCCGCCCCCAGTACACACACACACACACACACACACACACACACACACACACACACACGAGGTTCCTCCCAGACTCCTCCTCCCCGTTCTTGCCTCGGCTCCTCCACCGCCCGGAGGCGTTCATTTCGCGAGTTTCCATACATCTCCGGCGCCGGCCATCCGTCACGTGGGGGAGCTGTCGCAGTTTTTAGATTAGACTCCTCGGTCTCTGTGTGTGTGTGTCTGTGTGTGTTCCCGCCGGCGAGGGACCGCGCCGGGGCAGGCAGGGAAAAGAAGAGAAATGTGGAAGAATAGCGAGCGGGCGAGCGGGAGAAAAGGAGTGCGGCGGCGAAGGAAAAATACGAGAGAGGCGAAGAAATTACTAGGGGGACGCCGCCCCTCTTCCTGGAGACGTCGCCCGCCGGTATGTGTCCGCCGTCTTCAGGGGTGGAAGGCCGGTGCCCAGCAGGTGGAAAATGAGCTGCCGAAGTGGCGACCGTGACAGGACGTCGCCGGGGGGATGCTCAGGAGAGTCGCTCTGAGGGTGAATATCGTCTTAACTACTCAGACAGGCCACTGTAAGCACATCTTTCACTAGGATTCTAGAATCAATGGCGTTGCTGTGCAAGGTATCCCAAATAAATATGAAATAAATTAATAAATTTTATAGAAATTTGCAAGGTATCTGGAATAGATTAATGTTTAATGGAAATTAATCAGCACTACGTACTTACAAAACTGAACAATGTGGTGACTACGACCACCGAGGTAAACCTTAGAAAACATTAATATGCGCAACGGACACGCCCGGGAAATGGGGAAACTCAAACACTAGAATGTATGGCCCTGTCGAAAGTACTCCCAAAGGGTGCAACGAAACTGATGGTCTTCAATAATGAAACGGGGGAAACAATCTGACTGCGACACAGATAGAAATAAAATTGACTTACCTCGTATCTCCTTATTACGAAATTGGAAACACGAAACAGCAAGCAGCTCGTGTAATGCAGTATTTCAGTATTAAAAATTTTCGAAAATGATATGTGGGTGGTTCGACAATGATTATAAATGAAGAAAATGAATGGAAGGGGAAACTAACTGCAAATGAGGACGCAAAACACGAATTGAATATTAGAAATTATATATTCTTCAAAAATATAAACTAGAAAAGTATTACAGAAAATTAAATTAACATGATGCATTACAATAATAGCGTTCTGCAACAGATACTTAACGACTACCCTCTCCAACAGCGTCCTCGCACTACCTCTACGGTAGGTCTGTCCTCTGTGATTTTCGCCGTTACCTTGGAAAAAGAGTGCTCTGACAAACCTGGCCTTTCAGGCTGACTGCGTCTGTTCGACTTCTAGTTTCAGATTTCTTATCTTTCCCTTCGTCATCACATCCATATTTCCTGCTGAAATGTCCAGAAAAATATATGATATCTCTAAGTCAATGATGTCGCCGAAATAATACACCTCCTCGGTAACGATCCTGCTGAAGATCCAGTCGCGCTCGAAGAATTTTACTGTTTGTAAAGTCTATGGGACTTAACTACGGGGTCATCAGTCTCTAAACTTACAATATACTTATGAACTAGCTAATCCTAAGGACGGCACAAATATCAATGCTCGAGGGGGGATTCGAACCCCCGACCGTAGTGGCCGTGCAGACCGTGGGTGGAGCGCCTCAGTCCCCTCTGCCACTGCGGCCGGCGCGCTCGAAGATTTAGGCGACAAGAGTGACAGGATGGGGTAGGAGGAGCAAAGAGGACTCAGCAACTGAACAGTAAGATGAAGGAACAGCTCGGGAAGATGAATAAGAGGAGAACATTTGTTAGGAGTTTTATCTTGGAAAGGATAAGACGACCAAGTGGGCTAAGAAAACAACATGCGGGTCTAAAAGTTATTGCTACAAATGTCGCCACCAATTGTAAACCCTTCTGTCATCAACTTGTAATTGGACAATTATTCCTGCGAAATGTGAATACATGTGGGGACCTCGATTTAGCTGCAAACTCGACTGAATAAATGTTTACTCCACGAGGAACGCGAAAACTGCACCCATTAGCTTGCAAATGACGAAAATGTCGACCATACACGGCTGAAACAAGATTTTGGAGGATGAAGAATTATTACTGATCAGCTTTGTCATCAACCAATCTGCTTGATCCACGCAGAAGTTCCGTGTGTAACCCGTGTTTCAGCTTTTGATTTGGGAGCCACAGCTTAGTTTTTGGTTACAGATGTCACGAGATTGACTGCCTAATCTCTTTTAAAAATTACTTTCTTATCTTTATGGATGTCCGTACGACCAAATTTTAATACTCCTTCTGGGAAATTGGTAATTTTGGTTAATTTAGTGTAAGGCGTATTCTGCTCAATAAATACATTCTTGTGCTTTCAGTTTGCTGTAATACCTTTCTTTAGATCCCCTTGAAGACTAGGAAACACGCGTTTTGAATGTGAGTTAATATGACGGAGCTAGTCCACAAAATACGTGGGTTGCTTCTCAGGCCGGGGGCACACGATTTTGTTTCATCTGGAGGTGCGTCCGACGAAGGTTCAAATGTTTGTAGAACATATGGGACTCAACAAGGGGGTCATCAGTCCCTAAACTTACAAACTACTTATGAACTAGCTAACACTAAGGACGGCACAAATATGGCCGGCCGCGGTGGCCGCGGGGACTGAGGTGCTTCAGTCACTGTCTGCAGGGCCACTACGGTCGGGGGTTCGAATCCCCCCCCCCCTCGGGCATGGATATTTGTGCCGTCCTTAGTCTTAGCTAGTTGATAAGTAGTTTGTAAGTTTAGGGACTGATGACCCCGTAGTTAAGTCCCATACAGTATACAAACATTTGAACATTTTTTTTGGCACAAATATCGATGCCCGAGGGAGGGGGGAATCGAACCCCGACCGTAGTGGCCGTGCAGACCGTATCTGAAGCGCCGCAGTCCCCTCGGCCACTGCGGCCGGCCCCGATGAAGGGTTAAATTAGGAATTGCTCAGTAGATAGTATCTCAGACGCAAATCGCGGTGGAGACGCGTGCGCCTGTGAGCCCTACTCTCGTCTTCGGAGCGCCTACTTTGCCCTGCGGTCGCCTAGCAACCTGCAGCTCGCGCCCGCGTCTCGCGGCCACTTTTCTTTTCCGCGAGAGGGCGATTTTCATTTCGCGGCCGGCCATGCGTCTCCGCGGCGCGCCATCCGTCAGGGCCCGCCGTCGCAGTTTCTAGATTAGACTCCGCTCCCGCGGGAACAAAAAGGAACGCCAACGCCGGCAAATAATAATAAATATCAGCGCCGCCAGAACCACCCCCACCCATCCTCCTGAGTCCTCCTTGCCTTCTTTCTCCCACCTTTCCCCATTTTTCCCCTCCGTAAGAATTCCTTGCTGTAGCGAGACGAGACCGTCCGAGGTGCTCCGCTACTGTGCAGCCGACCCTGCTGTGTTCTTATGATGTCGCGAATACTTCAAAATTGACAACTTGAAACACGTACACCGAATGTGTGGTAGTCTTCCATTTTGAGTCATTCATTACTCTAAAGTGTTTCTCCGCCATCAACATTGTCTTTTTGTATGCCAATTATTTTATTCCTTTTATTAATGATCAAGACCCTGTGTTTATGTATGTTTCCACACGTGTTATTGAACTTGTGTGTTCATGTAAACGTGGAAGGTTGTTTTTAATATTGACTGCCTGCCGCGCAATGGCTTACAGTCACCGCCTCGCGCTTTAGGCCCCGTTTACTTCAGTTTTCTCAGATTTTTTGGTTTGATTCCGTCTTTCTTGTCTTGGTATGACCGATTGCACCACGTGCTTTTGTAACGTTCTTTACTTCGGCCTTCAGCCATGCTTTTACTAATACTAGATTTCTGGTATATGAATTCTCACACACGCTTTACTTTTTGATTCTATATTAATTTCTTTTTGTAAATCCTATGTAATTCACCATGGTTTCACACCATGTGCTACATAAGGATAGTATTCCGCTGCCTCCCTCCACACGTGTTCGTATGGTGCATAGTGTTATTTTTAGTTAGTGCTTCAAGACACCCGCCATCTCATCAAAACACCACCGAAGTTTCTCGTTTCATTCCTGCTATCGAGTGTTCCCACATGAGTAATGAGTCGCAAACATTTTGTGTGTTTCTGTGAGTGAATAAATGTGCTTTCCCGTATCCACTGTGTATTTGCAAATTTCCTCTCACATTACCTCCATATTCATAAACAATTTCAGTATGGGCAGTAACTTTATTATTTAATTCAATTTTGTACAAGGTGTGTGCTTTATTGTGATTATTTGGTCTCCCCACATTTACTTGTTTGATCGATTTAGTGAATAGATAATTATTTAAAGTATCAAACCTCTGGTTTATAATTTTATGCTACCCATTGCATGTTTAATTATCTATTTCTTTTTAACATTAATTTTTTGTTTGATAAATCGTTGGCTGATCCCTTAAGGAGTGAGCAGTTAGAAAAATTTCTGTATACGGAAGAAGCGTTGAACGCTATGGGCGAAAGACGACACAGCAGGTGAACGCGCACGTGCAAGACACCGATACACCATCGGGTAGAGGTCGACCATGAATATGGCGATGACTTTCTGTTTCGGAGTGTGACGAGGGACGAAATATGAAATGTGGGTCCACCAATACACGCCCGATTCGAAGTCCGCATCAATGGAGTGCAAAGATCCGTCATCACCTGTCAGAAAGAAGTTCAAAGCCACTTCGTCTGCAGGTAAACTGCCACTCACGGTTTTCTGGGACGCAACGCTTCTTCCGCATGCAATGGCTTTTTTTTATGGCTTTCTGTAGTTTATAAAGCGGTATGACAAATGTCTCAATGTACTTAAAAATTATGTAGAAAAGAAAGATTTGTCCAGTCTTTAATGTCTACTTTGTTTCGTTTCATACGCAATTCTGTCCACAGTCGTCAGGGGAAACTTACTTTCCAACTCCCCCTCGTATTATAAAATGTTGGTCTATTGAAACGAGAATTGATGATCAACAAGGAATCGGGTATTTTTAATATAAAGGTTGAAAAACACTGCAATATATCATCTTCAGAAGGTTGCATGGCTTCACAAGATATTCACTTTCTGAACCTTACAAAATAAAGGATTTCTCGTAAAAATATAAAATGCGTAAAAGTGCATTGTCAACATGTTAAAGTACACGTCACCTATAATGGATCATCGCATCTGATTAAAATATAACATACGTTGACTTTTTCTCAGATAACCTTCTGAAGATAATTATATATATAATCGAAACCGGAAAAGTCAAATCTACATCTCCGTCTACATAAATACTCTGCAAGTCACATTGAATGCATGGCAGGTGACGTCGCCTTCGGCCGCCTTCTATGGGCCGGACGGAGGTGCCCGTGCCGCGACGTCTGGGGTTCGAAGCAAAGACTAGCAGGAGACGTTCTCTCTCTCTCTCTCTGTCTCTCTCTCCTCGTGTCTATGCCGCTGCTTGTGGGTCCATGCTCAGAATCACTGGACTCGGATGCCGTGGTGACAGATGACCTCTTGATATTGCTGGCAGCATCAACACCAGAGTGCTAGCGCGTCGACAGGATCATTGGCCTTTAGGTAAGGGCAGACCTGAACTGGGCAACTTTTAGTGGCCATGAGAAGGGTACTCTGGGAAGGACAGTTAATTTCCACACTAGAACTGGGCAACTTCTGCTCGCAAGTAGCAGCACGGTCCGACCCAAGGCGTTCCTGGCCCTAACTACAATAATTCTGTGCCCTAACTGAACTCGTCAGTCCCATGAAAGACACCAGCTAGCTGACATCTGTGTAGAATCACATAGTGTTTAGGTTTGTATTTCAGTTTAGTCATGGAAGTGAATAATACAGCAGAAAGTCAGGATTTGCAGCCTGTTATTAGTGATCGTGGCAGCTGAGCTGTGGCGGTTATAATTTCAAACCTTACAGAAGAGTTGTAACAACGGAAGAACGTGGATGGCGATGCTGCGGTAAACGTTCGCGGTGTGCTGTTATATGCAATAGGCAGCGAACACACAGTTTCGCGTTTGAAACAACCACAAGACGACAACATCGCAAAATTTGCGGATTACATAACCGAAAACTACATCGATGAAGTAGATGCAGTCTTTGGGCAGCAGATTGCGCTTCTTTGTGGAGGACGACTAACGCTTGCGAAAGCTTTCATTCCCTATCCAATGCTTCAGGTGAATCTCCTCACCCAAACATCTTTCAGTTTGTTAAAAGTCTGAAGCATGAACAAACTGATACTTATGTAAGAATCAACTCAGCAAAAAATAATATCACTATCCAAACGGACTCAAAAAATCAGAAGAGGCACGTTTTCCTGCAACAGAAATTATAATTACTTAGGCATGGTGAAATTTGCAAATTAGACTTTGTAAAGTGCGTTTCATACCAAGCAGTCGTGAGCAGAAAATGAGGAAAACTAATCTTTGCATTTGTATATATTTATTTATTTGTTTGTATATCTAGTTCCTTGGCACAGTATTGACACAATTCTTAAGCACTTTACTAATAGGGGGGCAGAGGTTGCGCACTTGGTAAGTTTAGATGTGGAAGCATTTTGCGAGAGTGTGCAGTCGGTCTGCGAGGAACAGGTAGGAGCATGTAGGAGTTGTCCAGTTGGTGCGTGCCACTCAGGGGGCACTTTGGGGACAGTTGCCCAGTTCCAGTCTTCCGTTTATCACCAACAGGTAGACGTTGCCCAGTTCGGACGAGCCCTTAGGTAACCAACAATGAAGACTAAGCTGGCCGGCCGCAGTGGCCGAGCGGTCTGCGGCGCACCAGTCACAGTCTGCACGGCCGTTACGGTCGGGGGTTCGAATCCCCCTCGGTCATGGATGTTTGTGTCGTGTTTAGTATAAGGTAGTTCATAAGTTTAGGGACTGATGACCCCGCAGTTAAGTCCCTTAAGCTTAACAAACATTCGAACATTTTTTTTATTTTTATTTATTTAATTTTAATTTTTTTATTTTTTTTATTTTTATTTTTATTTATTTATTTATTTTTTTTTTTCTTTACTGACTTGCCCTTAGATACCAACTATATTCACCGTTGTGAAGACAGCATTCACCATCTCCCCGGAGGATGGCCAGTTCGATGTGTAATAATAGTCTGCCAACTCCATCTCCTAGTTATGACTACTGGCTGCTATTCCGTACTGCTTTATCTAAGACACAAGCTGGATACATGGATTAGATCATTGGATCAACGACTACTTTCCTGAGCATCTTCGATTGCAAAGACGAAGTGACTACACTTCTAAAAGCGGAAGCTTTTATACAGAATCCGATGAAGCTATGGCGTATGTCACAGTTCGTTATGACCGAAAGTTCAAAAATGTTCAAATGTTTGTATAGCTTATGGGACTTAACTACGGGGTCATCAGTCCCTAAACTTACAAACTACTTATGAACTAGCTACAACTAAGGACGGCACAAATATCCATGCCCGAGGGGGGATTCGAACCCCCGACCGTAGTGGCCGTGCAGACCGTGACTGATGACCGAAAGTGTCCTATTTGTGAGTGCAGCGTTCACTCAATGAGCTATTTAACCGCTGACGAATCCTCGGCCTTATTCACTCTTGTGGCAGAGTTACGTGTAGTTATGAAATGTTTACAAGCTGACGAGAACAGCATTTACGACAGAACCGATGATCTGTTTCCCCTAGCTCGGCTGGGGCGCATTTTTGGCGCATTTTGCAGGTGTCACTGCCTATCCTAATCACCGTCGCTACGGCCACTAAGGTATGATCGGATGCGACTGTTTTTCTTTCTTTTTTCCAATTTGCTCTTAAAAGCTAACCATTGTACTTAGGGACAAAATTTTAATATCCTTAACTCGGACAAAAATATACGATAATAAAAAAAGAAATCTCTCTTCCAACTAACTCGCATAGTATAGACCAGAGTTTCTCAAACTATGCTCAGCGAAAAGGAAGGGTATTTTTTGTAATAAGTAAATGGGACAAAGATTTTGATCTAACGATTATTTCGTGCTCTTGAGCGGCGTGTAGAGAAATATCGAGTAGAGTTAAGTGGATAACAATATTTAGCACCTTCCATGTGTCCACTTCCATGGCTGAGGGGTTGCATCCAGAATGCAAGTATAAACCGAAGGATGTTTTAAGAAGGAAGTATACTGAACTCAGGCAGGTGCAGAAAAGCACGATATACCATTCGAAAACAGTCAACGAAAAGGCACTGATGGCATCTTACTGCGTAAGTTGCAGAGTTGCTCAGACTTGTGAAGCCCACACTATCGCTGAAAACCTTAGCAAGCCTTGCATAAAGGCATTGTTGAATGCATGTTTCACGAAAACGCCCCTAAAATCTTCGAAGGAGTTCCTTTGTCAAATGATCGAATTTCACGACGAATCTGGGGCTTATCAGAGGATATGAAAAGTACTTTAATTACCCGATAAAATCCTCAGCATTTTTACTTAAGTTGGCTGGATGAACCGATGTAGCTGCTGTGGCAATATTAATGGTATTTGTGCGCTACCCATATATTGACTCTTTTCAAGATGATATTCTTCTGTGAAAACCACGAACCTGTTAGAATAATAAATTTTATAAAATCACGACCTAAAAAATACACTGTTCAAAACCTTGTGTGACGACATTCACACAGAAGTAATGTGACTCTCCCGTGCTATACGTTTAATGCGCCTCTTTCCACTGAGAAATGAACTGGGAGTCTTCTTGATAGAAAATGATTTCGCTTTGGGAGAGAAGTTGTGTGACGATCGTCGGCTAATGAAATCGACATATTTAGCCGATATTTTTTACAAGACTTGATGATGAGTTATGTCTATCCATCCAAGCAAAAGCAGTGAATATTTTTTAAACTAATGCTAATATCGAATGATTAAAGAAGAAGCTAAAGTTTTTGGCAGAATAACTCAAAAATGGAAGCTTGAATAGTTTTACAATGACGAAAGTCTTTAGAGATGAACTCGAATAAGAAATTCCTGAGGATATCGTAAATGAGTTCAAGTTATCCTGTTATGTTTACTTGATTCTTTGTAAATCTTGCAACTCATATTTTCCTGACAGGTCGCAAGAAAAAATTAAGGAAAAGGTTTTTGTTGTAAATCCGTATTCTGTATCATAAAAGCCAGGCTCTTTGACGTCGCAGAAGCATGAATGCTTGCTTGATGTGACATCAAATTTAAACTAAGCAATCAATCTAGGAATTTTGATGTCTTGGTTTTCTTCTGCCTTTCTCAAGCATATATCTATGCGAATCGGCTTTTTTCGCAAGCTATTCGGTTGCAGCTGTCCAATATTCAACCAGATATAGTCTCATTGTGCAAATTAAAACAGTCTCATCCTTCTCATTGACATCCTTGAGTTTTTTTCCTAAACCAAGGAAAGCTTGTAACCATGTCTTTAAATACGTATTTATCTATGTGCGTGTATAAGTAGTGGACCTACAATATTTGATCTGCTAAATTAATTCTCAAATGTTTTTTTACTGTTTTTTTTGTATGTGTGTGTAGTTCTGTGTAATATGTAATTTTGGATAAAATATACATTTACAGTGATTAATCTTAATGTCTTGTGTGCTTAAATTGTAAAATCACCTTGCTTCGTCATTAATACTGTCATTGTATTTACCAAATGCAGTATACATCTGCGACGTAAAATTTAATGCTCCGCCTTTAATTCCAATTTTTAAAGGTGCTCAGCGACTCAAAAAGTTTGAGAAGTCCTGGTATAGACGATAAAATGAAAGTTCTCACAAACGTACCCGGGCTAATCTAGTGTGCATACAGACACGAATTCCACAACCATCAGCCGGCCGCGGTGGCCGAGCGGTCTGCGGCGCGCCAGTCACGTTCTGCACGGCCACTACGGTCGGGGGTTCGAATCACATCACCCCCCCCCCCAATCGGGTATGGATATTTGTGCCGTCCTTAGTGTTAGGTAGTTCATAAGTAGTTTGTAAGTTTAGGGGCTGATGACGCCGTAGTTAACTCCCATCAGCTGTACAAACACTTAAACACAGCCGGCAGAGGTGCAGGATACACTAATGGCCGAGTGCACCAACCTCGGTCAAAAAGCACGATAATCAAGGGTTCCGAGAACACGGTCAAAAGTTAACCGCGGGTAAAACGTCTCTACGGAGCACCAACGTTAATCACCGGTCAGCAAACCGTCGTCAGCCAATCGTACATTTGATCGCGATCAAGTCCGTGTAGCGCAATGGAAGGTACCCAACTGATGCAAAGGTGTTAGTTGAGCTTACCTACATGTCTATTCTCGACTATCTTTGGTGAATGACGACAGTACCACGTGATTTGTATGTACAAGATTGTAAATACCGTAAAATTGTACGACGCTTCTCGCCGGGCTGCAGTGGTTATGTTGGCCCCAATGGTAATGACGGCAACTAAGATGACCAATAAATATTTTTTCATGACAACTTCAATTAAAACGAAAATTATTTTCTTCTGAACGGACAAGGGTACATACAAGAACCTTTCAACCATAGAACAGGTACAGTATTTATTTTGCTGCGAGTGAAACAAGCAGCTATAACATTTACTCTGTAGCTTGTGAAAAATATTAACGCAATTCTACACTTCATTGTTCATCTGTGGCCAACATAAGCACTGGAGCCCAGCGAGAAGCGTCGTAAAATTTTACCGAATCCTGTCATATTGCAAAGAGAAATGATTATTAAAAAAACACCCTAAGACAGATTTATACAATTACATAAATTATTATTTATTGTTTGGAACAAATCAACACAAATGTCATTGTTGTTCACAGCGTATTTTCCCATGTACCGCTTGTTCACCTGGTAACAGAAATATGCAGATAACACGTTTTAATAACACGAAAGCTTTACGATTATAGTTACGGAACATATCGTAATTTTTTATTCAAAACTTTTTCTGAATTTGATAGTTACCTTACTGGAAATATTCATTAATTATGGCGCGGCGAACTGCTCTTCCTGGCAATGTGACGTCGCGATATATGTTACTGTTGTCACCAATAAGTATGTTAAATGCACCAGTTGCAAATGCTCTTAACGTAATCAATAGGCTGTTCATGGGCGAAATAGGGTTATTTCTATCGGTAGGAAATTCTAACCTGTCATTGATTTGGTTTAACCACCACCATACTTTCTTTGGACAAACAAATCTTTCTTCGAACTTTTTGTCACTGTAATTTTCAAAAGAGTCCCCCTTTCCACAATCACTGCGTTCCGGTTTTGATCCCGATTTAAATGATCGAGGTAGAATAAATCTTTGTCAATTCTGTCTAAAACTTCAAAACGCGCCGCCATCTTGATACTGCACACTCGTGTAACCCTGGTCATCTCGACAAAACCGGGCGTCAGCCGCGATCAAATTTAACCGCGATCAACTCCCTCGTTTAACTTTGATCGGTGTCGGTGCACCAGAAACTTGAGTGGACCACGGTTAAATGCCGACTTGACCGTGATTAACTTTTGACCGAGGTTGGTGCACTCGGCCGTAAGACTACACGTAAGGACACTGCCGCTGGTACGGCCAGCCAGGTCTGGCGCTGCTTTTTTACGTCGCAGAGTCGTTAGGCAGTTGTCGGCGCCGCGGCCCCACCCCCATCCACCCCTAATGGAAAAATACGCGGGCGATACCGCAGCCGCAGCCACGACCGCAGATGGGGTGGCTTCTTGCGCTCGCCGAGTCGACTCCCGCCTCTCTGCCGCGGGCAACGAGTGCGCCGCGAATAAATAAGCGAGACGCGAAAAAAACACGAATGCGGAATGTTTTCCTCGGCGAGATCTATCGGCGGAAGAAGCGCCGGCGACTTCCTGTTGATACACTCCAGTCGCTGGAAGGAGCGCTGGAGGGTGAGGAGGGTGCGGAGGAGAGGGGGTAGGGGCGCACAGTGCCCGGTGGTGGGAGGGGGGGTAGCAGACGACTCGCCGGGGGGATGTTTTGCCCGAGTCCGTATCTGTCCCGCCGGGGTTTGCTGACTTCCAAGGCGGGCGTTCGACTCGGAGGAGCAAGTGGCACCGGAAGCGCAAACGGGATAGTTTCCTGTAATTGTTCGGCAGTGAATTTCATCCCTTGACAAGTTTCCAACTTTCCCTACCTGTTTCCTTCGCTGTTCTCGTATATACTAATGTTTAGGAAATCACTTTACGTCTTATCTTAGAAGTTAGATTAAGGAAAGGCAAACCTACACTTTTAGCTTTTGTAGATTTGGAGAAAGCATTTGACAATGTTGACTGGAATACACTCTTTCAAATTCTGAACTCAGGAGGGGTAAAATACAGGGAAAGGAGAGTTATTTACAACTTGTACAAAAGCCAGACCGCAGTTATTAGACTCGAAGGGCATGAAAGGGAAGCATCAGTTGGGAAGGGAGTAAGACAGGGTTGTAGCCTTTCTCCGATGCTATTCAATTTGTACATCGAGCAGGCAGTGAAGGAAAGTAAGGAAAAATTTGGAATAGGGATTAAAGTTCAGGGGGAAGAAATAAAAACATTGCGTTTTGCTGATGACATTGTAATTCTGTCAGAGACAGCAAAGGACCTGGAAGAGCAGTTGAATGGAATGGACAGAGTGTTGAAGAGAGCGTATAAAATGAACATTAACAAGAGCAAAATAAAAATAATGGAATGCGGTCTTAGAAAATTAGGCGATGCTGAAGGAATTAGATTAGGTAACGAAACAATGAAGGTGGTAGATGAGTTTTGTTACTTGGATAGTAAAATAACATGTGATGGGCGCAGTACAGAGGATATAAAATGCAGAATGGCAATGGGAAGAAAAGCATTTTTGAAAAAGAGAAATTTGCTAACATCGAATATTAATTTAAGTGTAAGGAAGTCATTTCTGAAGGCATTTGTGTGGAGTGTTGCCTTGTACGGGAATGAAACATGGACGATAAGCAGTGAGGACAGGAAGAGGATTGAGGCTTTTGAAAAGTGGTGCTACAGACGAATGCTGAAGATTAGGTGGGTAGATCGCATAAATAATGAAGAGGTACTGGACAGAATTGGCGAGAAAAGGAATTTTTGGTATACCCTGACTAAAAGAAGGGATCGCTAGGTAGGACACATTCTTAGACATCGGGGAATCGTAAATTTAGCATTGGAGGGAAGTGTGTGGGGTAAACATCGCAGAGGGAGACCAAGAGACGCGTATAGTAAGCAGATTCAAGTGGATGTGGGTTCCCGATCTTATGAGGAGATGAAAAGGCTTGCTCAGGATAGAGTAGTGTGGAGAGCTGCATCAAACCAGTCTCCGGACTGCAGACCATAACACACAACAACACACATATATATAAACACAACCTAGAAAGCCTTACAGATTCGAAGTTCGTAAATTACACACAAGATCCACATCTACATAGATACTCTGAAAATCACATTTAAGTGCCTGGCAGAGGGTTCATTAACCACTTTCATAACTTTTCTCTGCAGTTCCATTCTCTAATAGCGCGCGGGATGAATGAACACCTAAATCGTTTCGTTTTCGATCTGATTTCTCTTATTTGATTGGGATGGTCATGTCTCCCTAAGTAGGCGGGTGCTAGCAAAATATTTTCACATTCAGAAGTAAAAGTCGGTGATTGAAACTTCGCAAACAGATCACGGCGCAATGAATAACGTCTTTCTTTTAATGACTTCCACCCCAATTCGTGCAACATTTTCGTAACGCTCCCCCCCGTAAAGTGATAGAACAAAACCGAGCTACCCTTCTCTGAACCTTATCAATGTCTTCCGTCAATCCCACCTGGTGAGAGTCCCACAAGGGGCAACAGTACTCCAGGAGAGGACGCACAAGTGAGACGTAGGCAGTCTCTTTGGTGAAGCTGGTGTATCTTCGAAGTGTTCTGCCAATGAAACGTAACCTTCGGTGCGCCTTCCCCACAATATTTTGTATGTGTTCTCTCCAATCAAAGTTGTTCGTAATTCTAACTGCTAGATATTTGGTAGAACTTACGACCTTAACGTTTGACTGATTTATCGCGTAATTGAAGTTCGGCGGATTTCTTTTAGTGTTCATGTGTATTACTTCACACTTTTCTTCATTTAGTGTCAAGATGTGTTCATAGGAGTCTTCTGTAGGACTGATTATCATTTCAGTGGACTCGGTTCAGCGTGTGTTCTGTTCCCTAGTAAGCGGAGCGGTGACAAACTAAGGGAGGGGGGGGGGGGGCAGACTGCTTGGCGTGTCTCCAAATACTTCGAAAGCACGTTTCTTACTTTTCATTTATTTAATTTATTTATTTTATTATTTATTTAAGAGCGCCATTGGACCTTCGTTCTGGGATCTCCAAATGTCGAAAGCTATTTTTTTTTATATACTGGCACGTGTCTCTCGTCCTGGGGGCCTCCAAAATTCAATTTGTTTTTTTTTTTATACTATGTTTGGTTGTGTGGCCATCTTCCGCAGCAGCTGTTAAAATTGATTATAAGAGGTAATCCGTCTTATGCTGACTGCAATAAAGAGATTTATTTAACACCAGACGCGTTTCACTTTTTATTTTAAAAGCATCTTCTGTCGTCTGTAGATGACACAAAATGTTTGTACAGTTTGTTTACGATACATAGATTAAAACAGATATTAAAAAACTTTGTGCACGTTATGATATTCGGTCTACTCTCTGACATCCGTTATTGATTTTCCTACTAGGGTAGTAAAGGACAGCAGTACATTGATAGCTAACTTTTTTATAGACCAAGATAAGTTTAACAACATAAATGCTTGTCCCGTTGAGAATGGTCTTTCGGATTATGGTGCACAGCTAGTAACAGTATGTGACATAGCTCCGTTCAGTAATTCGAAACAGTCCACCAGAATTGTGCGCTCGATTAATGACTTAACAACTAAAAATTTCAAAGAAAGTCTACAGCAGTTAGACTGGGATGAGGTTTACAAGGATCATGATGTTAATTTAAAATATAATCTATTTCACGATACATTTGTAAGGGTATTTGATAACTGTTTCCCCAAGAAATTAGTAAAATTTAATTCTAAGAAACCATGCAAAAAACCATGGCTTACTGAAGGAATAAAAATATCGTGTAACCGAAAAAGGGAACTATATCTGTCTGCAAGAAAGAGTAATAACCCAGAAACAATAAAATATTATAAAAGCTACTGTGCTACATCAAGGAAAGTTATTAAAAAATCAAGAAGCATGTGCATCATGTCTGAGATTAGCTCCTCTGATAATAAAATTAAAACAATTTGGAATGTTATTAAAAGGGAGACAGGGCAACCAAGAGCAGAGGAAGAGGGTATTACCATCAAAACAAATGAAAACTTTATGAACAAAATGTTAGAAGTTGAAAACATTTTTAATGATTACTTTTTAAATGTTGTAGAGAAAATAGGATCTAAATGTTCATTAGAAGGAGCAAGGCAATTAATGGAAGAGGCCATACCCACACAATTTGATACAATTGAAATTCCACCCACCTCACCTTCAGAAGTTAGGAAAATAATAAACTGTCTCAAGAGTAAACGGTCATATGGAATTGATGGCATTTCCAACAGGGTATTAAAAACTTGTTCCCAGGAGATAAGTAGGATTCTCAGTCATATTTGTAATAGCTCTTTAAAGCAGGGTATTTTCCCGGATAGACTGAAATATGCTATCGTTAAACCTTTGCATAAAAAAGGGTATACATACGATGTCAACAACTACCGGCCCATCTCACTTCTGACAACTTTATCAAAAAATTTTGAAAAAGTTATGTATTCTAGAGTTGCTTCACATATTAGTAAAAATAAAGTTCTAACAAAATGTCAGTTTGGTTTGCAAAAAAGCATTTCAACTGAAAATGCTATATATACCTTCACTGATGAAATATTAAATGCTTTGAATAACCGGACATCACCAGTTGGGATTTTTTGTGATCTCTCAAAGACTTTTGATTGTGTAAATCATGGGATTATTCTAGATAAGCTTAAGTATTGTGGTATGAATGGGACAGTGCGCAAATGGTTTAAATCATACTTAACTGGAAGAGTGCAGAAAGTAGAAATAAGCAGTTCACATGATGTAGATGAAACAATTAATTCTTCTAACTGGGGAGTTATAAAAAATGGGGTCCCACAAGGGTCGGTCTTGGGTCCTTTGCTGTTCTTAATATATCTTAATGACTTGCCATTCTACAATCACGAAGATGCTAAGCTAGTACTTTTTGCTGATGATACAAGTATAGCTATCACACCTGACAAACAGGAATTAACTGACGAAATTGTAAATGATATCTTCCAGAAAGTTATTAAGTGGTTCTCTACAAATGGACTCTCATTAAACTTTGACAAAACCCAATATATACAGTTTCATACAGTAAATGGCATGACACCATTAATAAATTTAGACTTTGAACATAAATCTGTAGCTAAGGCAGAATATTGAAAATTTTTAGGTGTTTCCATTGACGAGGGACTGAATTGGAAGAAACATACTGAAGATCTCCTGAAACGTCTGAGTACAGCTACTTATGCTATCAGAGTCATTGCAAAATTTGGTGATATACATCTCAGTAAATTAGCTTACTACGCCTATTTTCATTCACTGCTTTCATATGGGATCATATTCTGGGGCAATTCAACATTGAGTAAAAAAGTATTCATTGCACAAAAGCATGTAATCAGAATAATTGCTGGAGCCCACCCAAGAGCATCCTGCAGAAATTTATTTAGGGATCTAGGGATCTTCACTGTAGCTTCACAATATATATATATATTCACTCATGAAATTTGTTATTAACAATCCGACCCAATTCAGAAGTAATAGCAGTGTGCTTAGCTACAACACTAGAAGAAAGGATGATATTCACTATGCAAGGTTAAATCTTACTTTGGCTAAGAAAGGGGTAAATTATGCTGCCTCAAAAGTCTGGTCACTTACCAAGTAGCATCAAAAGTCTGACAGATAGCCAACTAGTATTTAAAAAGAAATTAAAGGAATTTCTGAATGGCAACTCCTTCTACAATGTAGATGAATTTTTAGATAAAACTTAAAAAAATATGTAAAAAATTAATTAAAAAAAATAAAAACAAAAAAAATCCTTAAAATATTGATTTCAAGTATAGACAACATTTACTAAACTGACACGTTCCACATAATTACGAAATGTCGTATATATTACCTATGGAACAAGTATTAATGTAATCTAATCTAATCTAATCTGGAGCATAGTACCTCTAATAAAATTCCTCGATGATCCCCTATTCAATGCTAACATTGATGCCTCGTCTGATGTTATGCCTTTCACTTCAAAATCATTCTGCACCGAATCTAAGTACTTTCTTCTTGGTCTATCTCGACTCCTCTTACCCTCCGCTGCCGAGCTCATGAGTCTCTTAGGTAACCTTGCTTCTCCCATGCGTGTAACATGATCCCACCATCTCAGTCTGTTCGGTCTAACTGCTTCATCTATTGTCTTTATTCCCAGTTTTTCTTTGATTTCCTCATTATGAACACCCCATCTATTAGTACCTGCAATCATTCTCGCTACTTTCATATCTGGAATCTCTACCTTATGAATAAGATAACCTGTATCCACCCAAATTTCACTCCCACATAACAAAGTTGATCGGAAGATAGAGCGTTGCACTGCTAACTTAGTCTTGGTACTGACTTCCTTCTTGCAGAAGAGAGTAGATCTTAGTTGAGCACTAACTGCATTAGCTTTGCTGCACCTCGATTCCAGTTCTTTCACTATGTCGCCATCCTGTGAAAAAATACATCCCAGGTATTTGAAACTGTCTACCTGGTCTAACTTTGTTCCTCCTATTTGGCACTCACTCTGTTTGAATCTCTTTCCCACAGCATTACTTTAGTTTTAGAGATGCTGATCCTCATATCATAATCCTCGCACCTCTGATCGAGCTCTGAAATATTAGTTTGCAACCTTTCAATCGCATCGGACATTACATCAAAGTCATCCGCATAAATATATGTGGTAAAATTTGTTTGTAAACGGAGCCCTTTACATGTGTTTACGTTGAGTATCAATTTCCATTCCCTGCACAGTGCGTCGATACACAGCAGATACATATGCATTTCGCTACACTTTTCAAGTGTTGCAACTTCTCGATATGTAACATTATCATCCGCAAAAAAGCTTCATTTCACTTGCTGTGTGAACTACTAGGCCACTTATGTACAGGGCGAGACGAAATTTTCGCACTTGGGCTTCGCAGCTTGAGTCCTCACATGCCAGTAACAAAAATTTCGTACTGCGTACATTTATGGAAGTAAATGAACGTTCGAAGACTGAGATGAGTGTCAGTATGTTTCAGAATTACGCAATTACACCAAAAGACGTCTACGGGATATAGAAGACGTCTTGAGGATGAAAGTGAGCTCATAAACCCATACCCGGAAACGTCATCCAATGACGCTACAGAGCGTCGAAGTTGCTGGAGGGGATGTCTAGTGGCAGGAGCTGGTGCCTGTAACTTGGACTCTCCGTAGCGTCGCTGAATGGCGTTTGCGGGCATGGGTTTCAGTGCTCATTTTCTTCCTCAAGACGTGTTCCACATCTCCTAGACGTTTGATGGTATACTGTTTCTAATAAAAGTAGCAGCCAGCCGCAAGTATAATAGAAATATTTATTTTCTTAAACCATTACCAGTATCGGATTCATATAAATCGATGGATTTTCATGCTTTTGAGCTTGGGACTAGAAGAGATTTACAGTTAAAGTACGTGTAGCTTGGCGGAAACTTACATGGTGTGTACCATTAAAGTTTTTGCCATACATCATGTATTTTAACTGTAAGTCGCGTCTTCATAAAGACAAACATAAAGAAATGTAAAGTTAACTTCCCATCTAATTTTCATCATTCGTCTGTAGCACCACATTTCAAACGCTTCTATCATCTTTTTATCTGAACTCCTTATCGTCCACGTTTCACTCCCATACAATGCTACACTCCAGACAAATGCTTTCAGAAAGGACTTCCTAACATTTAAATTAATATTGGATGTTAACAAGTTTCGCTTCTTTAGAAACGATTTTCTTCCCATAGCCATTCTGCATTTTTTATCTTCTTTACTTCGGCCATCAGAAGTTGTCTTGCTACCCAAATAACAAAATTCATCTACTACTTTTATTGTCTCATTACCTAATCTAATTGCTTCAGCATCATCTGATTTTCTGACATTACATTCCATTGTCCTAGTTTTACTCTTCTTAATGATCATCTTATATCTTCTTTTCAAGACACTGTCCATTCCATTCAATTGCTCTTCCAGATCTTTTGCGGTGTCTGACAGAATTACTATGTTATCCGCAAACCGCAATGTTTTTCTTTTTTCTCCCTGCACTTTAATGCCCTCTCCAAATTTCTCCTTCCATTCCTTCACTGCCTGCTCAATGTACAGATTGAACAACATTGGGGAAAGGCTACAACCCTGTCTTACTCCCTTCCCAAACTCTGCGTCCCTTTCTTGCTCTTCGACTCTAATAACTGCTATCTGGTTTTTGTATAGGTTGAATATAACTCTTCGCTCCCTATACCAGGGAATCGTACCCTGCGGCATTCAGAATTTGGAAGAGTGTATTCCAGTCGACATTGTCAAAAGCTTTCTCCAAATCGACAAACGCTAAAAACGTAGGTTTGCCTTTCCTTAGCCTATCTTCTAAGATAAGTCGTAATGTGAGTATTGCCTCCCGTGTTTCTACATTTCTCCTAAATCCAAACTGATCTTCCCCGAGGTCGGATTCCATACGTTTTTCCATTCGTCTGTAAATAATTCGTGGTAGTATTTTGCACCCATGACTTATTAAACTGATAGTTCTGTAATTTTCACATTTGTCTGCACTTACTTTCTTTGGAATTTGAATTATGATATTCTTCTTAATGTCAGAGGGTATTTCCCCTGTCTCATACATCTTGCATACCAGCTGGAACCATTTTTTCATGACTGGCTGATCTAACGATATCAGCAGTTCAGACGGAATATCATCTACTCCGGGGGCCCTGTCTTACTCCCTTCCCAACCTCTGCGTCCCTTTCTTGCTCTTCGACTCTAATAACTGCTATCTGGTTTTTGTATAGGTTGAATATAACTCTTCGCTCCCTATACCAGGGAATCGTACCCTGCGGCATTCAGAATTTGGAAGAGTGTATTCCAGTCGACATTGTCAAAAGCTTTCTCCAAATCGACAAACGCTAAAAACGTAGGTTTGCCTTTCCTTAGCCTATCTTCTAAGATAAGTCGTAATGTGAGCATTGCCTCCCGTGTTTCTACATTTCTCCTAAATCCAAACTGATCTTCCCCGAGGTCGGATTCCATACGTTTTTCCATTCGTCTGTAAATAATTCGTGGTAGTATTTTGCACCCATGACTTATTAAACTGATAGTTCTGTAATTTTCACATTTGTCTGCACTTACTTTCTTTGGAATTTGAATTATGATATTCTTCTTAATGTCAGAGGGTATTTCCCCTGTCTCATACATCTTGCATACCAGCTGGAACCATTTTTTCATGACTGGCTGATCTAACGATATCAGCAGTTCAGACGGAATATCATCTACTCCGGGGGCCCTGTTTCGACTCGAAGTCCTTCAGCGCTCTGTCAAATTCTTCTCGCAGTATCATATCTCCTATCTCATTATTTCCTTTGTATAGGCCCTCTATATATTCCTTCCACAGTTCAGCTTTCCCCTCTTTGCTTAGTACACGCCGACATATGGAACCCTAACCCATCTCAGTACTCCACGCCGCTTTAATGCCAGAAATATGCACAGGACGAAATTTTGTAAGATACAGTTTTTTTTTATAGCTGGCATCTAAGCAATTGCGTTGCGAAGCCCAACCGCGCGCATTTCGCTTCACGCTGTATATTGTTGAAAACAACTGTCTTATACATGTTCCTTGGGGCGCGACAGAAATCACTTTCATGTCTAAAGACGTCTCTGTGTTTTGTTCGATGTAAACTCCTAGATACCATGACACAGTCAGTCCCTTACTTCATATTTTCGCACTCTGCTCATCAGGCGACGGTGCAACACGGTATCAAACGCCTTGCGGAAGTCAAGAAACATGGCATCTACCTGGTATCCTCTATCAAATGTCTTCTAGATGTCGTGCGTAAATAGCGCGAGCTGGGTTTCACATGGTCCTCCTTTCGGTACCCAGGGTCCGTCATGACCATAAAAACTTGTTCCAAGCTTAGTGGCCTCGACGCGTATAACTCCTGAATGTCGTCCTGTCTTTTAACCATCCATGGTGCATTCACAGGTACCAAAGATTTTTCTGAGCTTGGCATTGCTCCAGAAAGCAGCACTTGTCGTTTAACGGTAGCTCACACATTTTACATTGGCGACGAGTCTATTAATCTGGCGGGACAATGAGAAAGGCTGACATACTGCGACACCGGAAAGGCAAGCCTCGGCGGAGTAAAGAGAGGTCGTGCATTGTCTTGCTGAAGAATGGCGTCTGGAGTGTCGCAGAATGCCGTTAACATATGTCCCACTGATTACTGTGCCATGGACACTCACCAGCAATGGTTTGTGATTGTACACAACAGTACTCCATCTATGAGGCCTCGTTTTGACGCGCTGTCATGCGCGGACACAGTCATTGGCTGCGGTAGATTAAAATTATCTTCGCCCTGGATAGCAAGATCACTAGACTTCACGCCATTGTAAAATGAGTGGGCAATGGTTAGAGAACTGCAGCGTTGTGACCCGTTGCCAACCAGCACAAAAATCAACTATGGCTCCACGTGATTGTAGAATGGATGGTAATATCACAGGAAGCTATTCACGCCTTATACGAAACAAATTACTACAGTTTCTTTGGCTTGCTTGTATAAAATTTATATATAGAATTGAACAGCTGATAGTTAATCTCACCAAAACTTAGAAATCACTTGGGCAGTTTGACGTTTTTCTCTTCTTTTATTTTATATTCCTTGTTTTATGTGGGGATCATTTGAAAAATGGGGGAAAATCAAAAGGAACAGCTGAAAATAGAAAAATAAAAATCCGAAGTCTGATTGGTAGCTGCAGCCGTAGGAAGACAAAAGGGGGCACAGTGCTACGCCTTCAGTGAATCATAATATTAACAAATGAAACCCAAAATTGAAATAAAAATAAAAATGGTTCAAATGTTTGTAAATCTATCGCACCAGATTGCGTGCTCATCAGTCCGTAGCTTACAAACTACTTAAACTAAGGTAAACTAACCTAGGGAGAAACACATACACCCATGCCCCAGGGAGGACTCGAACATCCGACGGTGAGCAACCGCGTTCTCCGCAGCGAGACGCCTTAGACCGCTCGGCTACTCCACCGCGGCCCAAAAATTGAAGCAGCTATTTTTAATATCATCTATATTATCCACGCAGCAGGGTGTTAATTTGTGTATAAACAGCAAAAGCTTTATTACAATCTTACTGAAATTTTTCACACTTGCCCTTCAAAACAACGGGAAGGTTCGTGTTTACATAAAATTTTATATGATGATAGGTGGAAGGTACTTTACTTACAGACATACGTACAGTTTTATTCCGATTTTTGAAGCACTTTTTCACAAAAAATAAACGAAAAAAAAAAACATTTCGTTTCGCAGATGACATTGTAATTCTGTCGGAGACAGGAAAGGATCTGGAAGAACAACTCAACGGAATGGAGAGTATGTTGAAGCAGCGTATAAAATGAACATTGATAAGATGAAATCAAGGGTAATGGAATACAGTGTAAACAAATCAGGGGATGCGGAAGGAAATATATAACGTAAGGAAACAAAGGTAATGTATCAGTTTTGTTACTTAAGCGGTAAAATAACATGCAATGATCGTATTAGAGAGGATATAAAATACAGAATGGCAATGGGAAGAAAAGCGTTTCTGCGAAAGAGAAGTTTGTAAAAGTCGATTATTAATGTAAATGTTACGAAGCCTTTTGCAAACGCATTTTTGTGGAGTGTTGGTTTCTTAGACAATGGCACATAGCTTTCCCGCCAAAGGTTGGAAGCCTCTCTGGGACATGCGAGTATGTGTCGTCCAAAATGTTAATTTGTTTGTAAGTGTAGTGACTGATGAACAGAGGAATTTAGTACTGTAGATTTACAAACATTTGAACTTTTTTTAACATGGACGATAAATAGGTCAGACAGGAAGAGGATAGCGGCTCTTGAAATGTGGTGATACCAAAGAATAATGGAGATTAGGTAGGTAGGCGGAGATAATGAGTAGGTACTGAACATAATTAGGGAGAAAACGAATTTCTGCCATATCTTGGTTAAAAGAAGGGCTTGATTGGTAGTATGCATTCTTAAACATGAAGGAATCGAGAATTTAAGATTGGAGGAATGTGTTTGGAGTAAAGTAAGCAGAGGAGATCGAGAAAGGAAAACAGTAACTAGATTTAAGTTAGTTGCTTCTGGATAAGGATCTGCCTTGAGCAAAACACTGGATTTTTGTTCTTGTATGCCCATAAATGTTTAACATCTTCAGTGGGTCATTTTATTGTTTGAAAAGTGAAAAACAGAATATGTTTCAAGTTTTTACAGTTATTACAACTTACTGTTATTAAATACATTTCCTGTTGTTCACTTTTAAAGGACCCACTTGAGATGCTACAGCTGTAGCGAAACATTTGGGGCATAAAAAAAATAAAAAAAATAAATAATAATAATAATAATAATAATAATAATAATAATAATAATAATAATAATAATAATAAAATCTGTTTTTTGCTCAAGGCAGATCTTTATCCAGAAGCAACTAACTTAAATATTTATAAAGCAAACGCGAACCAAAGAAGAAGGGCTTCAACATGAAGACGATTACAGTAACCCGATTCAAATAGATACTTACTTACTTTCCGTGTCCGGAACTAGACTTCTAACTTCCAGAAATTAGCAGCCGATATGGCTTTGTCGTTAGCCTCCCATAAGTCTTCCATTGCACAGGGCTTTTCTAAATATGGACAGATAAGCAGGTGTTGAGGATCCTGCACAGCACCACAAAGACACAGAGTGTTCTCATTCTCTTTTAGGAAGCCCCATCGCTGCATGTTTGTCTTGCACTTCGGCACTTC
This sequence comes from Locusta migratoria, assembly GCA_026315105.1. Lineage (NCBI taxonomy): Eukaryota > Metazoa > Arthropoda > Insecta > Orthoptera > Acrididae > Locusta > Locusta migratoria. The sequence continues at coordinate 75,403,545 of CM048754.1, read as the reverse complement.
TACCCTCATACGGTTCAGGGTTCTCCAGACTGTGTATGGCAGGTCTCCACCAGGTGCCAGTTCTTCTTTTGCTGCTTTATGGGGGCTTCTCAAATCCATTTCCCACCTTGCAATACGGTTTTCAGCGGCCGACCCTTCCAGTGCTCGGGTGCGTGACAGGAAGCTCTTCCTCGAACGAAGCCGTCGGTCAGCAGGCTGGTGTCCATGTAGAGGGTGACGCATGTCCTTTTCTTGCTTCGTTTTTTCGGCTTCGGCAGCAATGTCACGTCGTATGTTGGCCGGTGCATCTTGTGTACTGGTGTTGGTTTCAGGCACCCAGTCACAATCCGTGCCATTTCATTCACCGCGATGTCAACTTTTCTCTCGTGTGTTGACGAACTCCATACTGGAGCGGCGTATTCCGCAGCTGATACACTAAGCGCAAGGGCTGAGGTTCTCAGGACTTTTGGGTTTGCACCCCAGGATCCGTTAGTTAATTTCCTGATGATGTTGTTTCTCGCTGAGACTTTCTCCCTTGTGGCATTGCAATGATGTTTATTGGTCAGTGTGCGGTCCAGTATGACACCGAGATATTTGGGCGTCGGACAATGCGCGAGTCGTTCACCTCTCCACGTAACATTCAATTCCCTATTTGCCTCCGCGTTCTTTAAATGGAAACCACAGACCTGAGTCTTGGAAGGGTTCGGCCGTAGGTGGTTTGCCTCATAATACTGGGAGAGATATTCCAAGGTACTGGATAATTTCTCCTCTACATCCAGAAAATTCGTACCTTGTGCTGCAACTGCAGTGTCATCGGCATACATAAATTGGCGCGTGGTGTTTGGCACTGGTTGGTCATTTGTGTATATATTATACAGAGCTGGAGCGAGGACGCTTCCCTGAGGCAAGCCGTACCTCTGATTTCTCCACCTGCTCTTCTTACCATGGAGACAGACAAAAAATCTCCTATTTTGCAGGAAAGTAGCAATCACTGATTCAAATAGATGTGCGTGGCCGTTGTTATAAGGAGACGGAAAGGCATGCACAGGGTAGGGTAAGGTGCAGAGGTAAATCAAACCAGTCTCTGGACTAAAGACCATAATAGCAACAAACATATCTGCAATAAAAAGAAAGAAAAAATGGTGAGTTTTGAAGTTCGGCGTATCAAATAGGTAATTTAGGGCGTTAATATATCGGCCTTGAAGAGCAGAGGTCCTAAGTCGGTTCCTTGAGGGACCGCAAGTACAGCTCGCGCCTCTACGATTTTCCAGCGTGTCGCCCTAGCTCACCGCCGGTCCTGAAGCAGCTTGGCGTGCAGTTTTGTGCCCCGTTCGCAGATAGGGTTTCGCCCGCGGGCGTCCAGACACCCAGCCAGCCAGGCTGGTGTCGGAAGCGCGAGGGAAGCTTCGTCAGCCGCTAATGCGGTGATGGCGCCCCGATACGCCGCTATCTGCCACTGAGGCCTCTCCCGCCACAACACACTCGCTCGCTTATGGGCCGCCTGCGGCGACAGACTTTTAAATATGGCCGATCGAGCTCCCTGACACCACCTGAGGCGCCGCGGGCAGAGCTTATTCTGGGCGCCAGCGACAAGGGGCAACGCGGTCGTATTGGTGCGGGAGGAAAGCGAGGGGTCGTTGCGAGAAGGCTATAATACGACGGCAATTCCGAAAGTGAAGCAACGACGGGTTAACTTGTTCTTGTACTGACTTATCATAATCATCATCATCATCATCAACAACAACAACAACATCATTAAAGAGTCATTTGCTCGGACTCTCTGAGTGCTCTTTTGAGCCTTCACACGCTATACCTTGTCTATCCCCTAGTACAAAGCATCCGCAATAGGGTATTTGACTGTTTTATGGAAATCGTTTTAAATTGTTAATTATGTCATATTATGCTTCGAACATGCTTTCTTACCTCGTGAATTTCAGTACTTTAAATATAAAAACGAAATGAAATTAAAATAATTCGAAAGCCCTCTAAACCGCTACATTTGAGTCACGTGATGGCTGTGACGTCAGAAACCACGATACTGCAGCTGCTCTCGTAAGATACACTTATAGTATTATATTTTTTGGGCATTGACGTTCGCAAAATGACCTAAAAATATTGCGTAGCAATAGATCTATAAAGACACCAGGGAAATTGTTTTTTTTGCAAATTCAGAAAAATTAGATGATGCGCAAAATATAGTCGACACTCGCTCGATGAGGTCCAAATGAAATAGCGGCCACTTCATGTGTTTATGAGGATCATTTTGATGTAAGTAAACACTTAATATTATTCCATTAATTCACTTTAAGTATCATTCTCTTCTGCTGCATTATGTGCAGGTTAATGAGCTGACGTTTACATTTGCGAAGTAAAACTTCATAATGTTACACGCCTACGATTCATCTCTATTTAAAGGCGTTTCCTAATATATTTGGTGAAATTACAACATGAATATTGTTTTAGCCAAATATAAAGTATAGCACTGATTATCCATCTCGAGTAAGTGCACTTTTATCGCCAGTAGACCTTATTCAAACAACCGGTTCAATAATGGGTAATCGTTTTATACATCGACAACGCCCTTTTGTTGACGTTACTACAACACACACTATCGTAAAATACGTATATGGGAGATGTCTTCAATGCACCGATTCATTTGGCCTTTAAACTTTCGTAAAAGCAAGTGTAAATACGATTAAATGTGTCACCCAAAAATGCGTTTATTTAGAGATATTGTATAAATATACACCACACATTTTGCTACACTTCGCAGGTTTTGATGTTACACCTTGCTACCAGTACTGAAGTAGTTAAAAAGGAAATTAGTTCCTTAACTGCGTTCTTTACTGGGTTAAATTGTACCAACCATCCCGGTGGTCTCCTGTGATAATGTTGGCAACAGATGATGAATAGCGAGAATCATGTAACGTCGCCATTAGCCAATCGTGTGACAACGCAAATGTTTTGTCATGAAACCTTGCCTTTACGAGGGCAATTACTTTTACTGACCGGACAAGGGAGCATACAAGAACCTGTCAGTCATAGAGCAGGATCAGCAGTGTTTATTTACTTCATGGTCTGTACGAAACACTAATCGAGTCATTCTATGTGGTCCGAACATCTTTGCAACGATTTTGTATCGTGTTGTTGCTGTTGCCAACATAATCACTAGAGACCGCCTGGATAGAATTTTTTTTTTTTTTTTTTTTTTTTTTATATATATATATATATATATGGCACTCGACTACGGGGCCATCAGTCCCTAAACTTAGAAACTACCTATGAACTACTTAATACTAAGGACGGCACAAATATCCATGCCCGAGGGGGGGATTCGAACCCCCGACCGTAGTGGCCGTGCAGACCGTGACTGAAGTGCCTCAGTCCCCTCGGCCACCGCGGCCGGCTAAATTTTTTTTTTACTTTTATTTTATTTTTTTTTCCTTTACTGCGTAATATGTGACTTCAGAGTAAGTCTGCTGACACCAAGTAGGGTACTTTTTTCCAATTGCATAAAATATCTCTAGCAATAATTAACTTTAAAATGTAGGTATGCGTTCCTTACAATGCAGTTTTCACATTTCTTATTTCTAGCACGTAAAAATGAAGAATGAAGATACCATCAATGCATCAACTTTACGGACGTTTCCGCTGTCAGCCTTCACATAATTCTTTTCCATTGTGGCATAAAAGCTGTAAAGGCGTTTACATCACGGAAAAACTAAACTTTACGCTGAGAAACTAACGAAACGCTGAAAACGATACAGCTTCGTCCTCTAGTTGCCACGTCCTAGTGGTCTGTGACATCACCAGTCCTTCAGCCAATAACAGAGCGTTTTCGATCACGTGATCTAATCGTGAAATTTAATGGTTTTTAAACTTGAATTACGTAAAAATAACAAATTTTTTATAAGAATAATGTTATAATCATTCAGAATAACAACAATTCCTATAATATTTTTAACACAGGAAAATACCATATTGCCTTACCTCTCTTTCAGCGAGCGGAACTACTGTGACGTTTCTGTGGGTCCCTGGCCACGTGGGAGTGTTGGGGAATGAGTCTTCGGATACGGCTGCCAAGGCAGTTCTCCTCCCTCGGTTGTCTACCTTTTCTTCTAGCTCTGATGACCTTCGCGCTGGCGTCTCCCGGCGTATCTTCTCCCGTTGGTTTTTACATTGGTCATCCCCGTCAGGGAACAAATTGTGGGCCATTAAACCTGTGTCTGATCTCTGGTCAACGTCATCTCGACCCTCTCGTCGAGAGGAGATTGTTCTGGCCCGGCTTCGTATTGGCCACTGCCGTTATAGCCACCAGTATTTACTACGTGGTGGTCCTGCTCCCTTATGTGAGCACTGTGATGAACCTTTTACTGTGTACCACCTTTTACTGCAATGTCCGGTTTTTAATCGTCCCGTCATGCTCCATGTTTACCATTTGAAATGTCTGATATTTTAGCTGATGATCCGCAATCTGCTGACAGAGTTTTACTTTTTATACATCGTTCAAATATGGCGAAAGCCATTTAAGTTCAAGCCCCGGTTCGATTTTACTATGGGGAGTATTCGGCGCTAGTGACCTCAGCAGTTGTGCGACCTAAAACCACAATTAAAATCATTAAAGACTATTAAACATATGGAAAGGCATTGCATTACAATTTGTGCTGTAGCCGGCCGCATGGCCACGGGGACTGAGGCGCTCCAGTCACGGTCTGCACGGCCACTACGGTCGGGGGTTCGAATCCCCCCTCGGGCATGGATATTTGTGCCGTCCTTAGTTGTAGCTAGTTCATAAGTAGTTTGTAAGTTTAGGGACTGATGACCCCGTAGTTAAGTCCCTTAAGCTTAACAAACATTTGAACTTTTTTGTGCTGTAGCCGGGATTCGAACCCGGTACCTCCTACTTACTAGGTAGGCGCTTTAGACCACTCAGCTAACACAGCGTTGCAGCCAAAGCGACTACACGGACTGTCTTAAAGCACGTCTCCCTCCACACCACATACTTTAGTTCTGCCTCATGTTTCCTGTGAAATGCGTATCGAATTGCCAGGGGTCTCCTATATTGGAATAGCACCCTAGCCATGATCGCGAATGGAAACAATCTCGTCTTGTTCCTCAGACCGAGGTGATATAAATATCAACAACTAGATGACCCGGTGAACTTCGTATCACTTACCTCTTAAATTAATTTAAATCATATATATTTTAGACGCAGTAGCTTTATAAAGGCATCATCGGATAGTCTAAGTATCGGCTCGATAGCGAGCGGAAAGAGAAGGCACACGCACACATGTCCAGGATAATGTTCATGTCACATTCGCGGAAGTTAAGGGTAGGTTTAAGTGGTGATAAACGGACAGCAATTCATTTTTATCTTTGACATTTCATATACGGGTTCAGATCTTCTAAAGCGAACTTTACTCTTTCAAAGTATATTTCTGAACGCACCTAACGCAACAAGCAAATCATTATTTTACATGTTTTAAATATAAATTTTCCTAGCAATGTTTCCATATCACCGTTTAAACCTACCCTGAACTTCCACGAATGTGACACATGAACATTACCCTGGACATGTGTGCGTGATTTGCCCACTCTTTCCGCCCAATATCGAGCCGATACGTAGACTATCCGATGATGCCTTTATAAAGCTACCGGGTCTAAATATATATATGACTTCAATTAATGTGGTTTATATTCAGAGGTACGTGATACGAAGTTAACTGGTTCATCTTGTCGACCAAGCAATGCTAATATGTGTGTACTATTGCTTAGAACGTCAAATATGCAAAATTTTATCGGAATCGTACGAATGATATTCATATCCCATTGTAGAAAGCTCTTTCAGTTTTCCACAAATTTTCCTATTTTCTGGCCAACTATTCCAAGCTTTTACTTCATTCAAACCTTCCTCTCGCTTGAACGTCGAATGTGCAAAATTTTATCGCAATCAGACGAATGATTTTGATATCGCATTGCAAAAAGCACTTTTAATTACTCGCGAATTTTCAAATTTTCCGGGTAACTTTCCCAAATTTTTAGTTCATAAGAACGTTCATTCATCTTTCGCTGAACGTGAAATGATGAAAATAAACGGTTCTCAAGTGTTGAGTAAATTTAGAAACACATTAAAAAGGAACTTGGTTCGAATTTTGCGACTTTTCATTTTAACTGACCATTTATTTTGATTTATTTATTTACTTTTTTAATTTTTTACTGAAAACTTCCAAGACCATAATGAACAAAACAAAAAAAGAATACCCCTCTCCGTACAAACCTCGTCCTGTCAAGCCGTACTCAAGTGATACTCTTACAACCATGTGCAATTGATTTTAGTGATGTAAAGATTCTGAAACACAGCAAAAGCCTCCCACAAAAATTAACAATCGAAGAGAACTACCACATACAGAAAGCCATAATAGAAAGAAAAGAAATAATAAATGAATACATAGGCCTGTGCAACGGAACTATATTCTCTGCCCTCAAAGAACTGACAGAAAACTCATAAACACACAGACACACACACACACACACATACACAAACTAAAACGAAAGCAACATGATCAAAAAATTCCCGCCTCCACCACAGTCAGCTGTTCTTAACACTACTCCCAGAATTCAACTGCCCACCATCTTGTTTTCATAACATAAACATTGAGTGAAGCGAAAGTGGCACAGTGCTTGTTCACAACGTGAAAACACCGGAAATTCACCACAGTAAGTGACAAAAGTAGCTATAAACGCATAGAAACAGTCGCAACAGTAAAATACACCAAAACACAAAAATGACGTCCTATATTTTCGTAAAAAATCCAGATATTTACAAGCTAACCATTCACCCCATTAACTACACAGGTTTTGGTTTGCAGATGTTTTGTGAGTTAAAGAACCACAAACACAACTACATGTGGTATCAAGGTACGCCCTACGCCTAGTATACCTATAAAAATAAGAAACGATTAATATTAGTTTCACAATTATCGGTAGTTTCTACACTTACTTGACATAAAAGTAATAATCAGATCATTGTTCATTTGACACACAGTATAAAATAAATATCCCACTGATGATGCTGCAACGCCAGCGAAACATGTTTGGGAGAAACTAAAAACAATTGTTTGCTCAAGGCGGACCATACCTAAAAAGCAAATTTATTTGTAAGCAAACACGGAGATTGAAGAGCTATTCTGTGGTGTAGCACAAGTCTGAAGTGCGCGCCACCTACTTTCGCCGCGCGCCGCCATGCACGCACGGCGCGGCGTTCTTACGACGACAGCCACGAGCGCCCTTTGCTGCAACTCCGCTCGTGGCCACCACTGAACTGCATCGGTCACTTGGCTATCGGATAGGCACTAGGAAAGTCTCATCAGTAGGCAGGTCTCTACCTAGTTAAACTATGTACCAGCATTGCACTAGTCTTCATTTAACAAAGTTAAGTATTGTACTATGTCTACGAAATATATCTCTTGTTCTAATCTAGGTTAGTGTTTCTAGTTTCTGCTGTCCCACTGGCTGGTCACCTCAGACTCTGTACCCGCACACGCGTGCCTCCTATTTCCCTGTGTCGGTCTCTCTCTACTCGGCCACCGACAGTCAGGACAACCGGCGGCAACGAGACACAAAATATTCAAATCTCAAGATGAATATGTCAGTACATCGTAAAACGTATTAATAGATTTTAAGTAATTACAGTTTATTCTACCGATACTCAGCTTTTCAACATTTCGTTGTATGGGGGTTCTACTCGCTGCAACATTATTCTCCTGGGGCGTCGTGGTAGAAATAAATAGTCGATATGTACAATTTTCACTTCTTCTTTAATCTGAATCAAAACTTCTCCACCAAAACATAACAACTTCAAAACATGTACAAACTTACAAAGCATCAGAACTGTAGTACTTCCATTTCAAAACACAGACTGACATAGCTTCCAGAGCACTTAACAAACGACTAAAACTCTAACTCCCCCACGCAAGGCGGTGAGGCAAATATATAACCTTCACAATAATGACGTTACATTACGCATTGTTCATAACAATAGAATATACTAATTTACAATTAACAAACACACAAAGAAAACATTTCATGTACACAAAAATAATCACAATATAAAATGAAACTATACATACAATAATTTTAGATGGTACATGTATTTTTAAGACGAAATTTCCGATCTTTCTGTTAACAACAAAGTGCGATGTTAAATATCAATTAATTTGTTAATGAATACATTGTAAATGTTCCTAACATATATTGAACTATCAAATGCCATGGCCATTCACAAAATATACTCCAATTCTCAAGTTAGTCAATATATACAAAGAATTCAATATTGATAATTAATGTAATAGTCGAAATAACACAATTAGCTGGTCTACACAACTTGTTTATGAGCCTAACATTTATATAGAATGCTATTTATTTTCATTTCTTTATGTTTTACAAAATTTTTTACCCTTCGTCTGTCTATTTATTTGAAATAATGAACAATGACAAAAGTATTGTTTATAGAACTGCCTGGAAAGAAACTATATGAATCTCTTAATTAATGAAATCTATCACTTGTTTTAATCACAGTATCACTGAGACACTGTCCTAAACTGATTCCTAGACTGGCTATTACGTTTTTAACTTCACACGCAACATATATCACAACTGAACCACATGATTCCGGATCAAACGCAGACGGTATCGTAGGATGACATTGAGATGAGAGGACCAGGCAGACGGTATCGTACGATAACATTGAGATGAGGGGGTCAGCAGTATCGTTACAATCGTTTTCATTATCTGCTCCAGCAAATGAAACTGAATTAAGAAAACAGTGCAGTTTTTCCAGTACGACATGGCTGCAATTTCCGTTTTCTTATAGGTAGGAGTTGGCGTGTTTGAGCGACTTGAATGAAATGTAAGGTTATGCGTTTGGTCCAGGCGTGACGTGGCAATTGTGTGTCGTTCCTGCCTGTGGTCCTGCTCAGTTGTCAGTCCTAAAGGGTTGTTCTGAACGGACTGCAGTCGGTTGACAGATTCCGCAAGGCAGGCGTCGCGACACGTGTAGTAGCGCGCCTACCCGTCCAGACGTGTGAGGGGCCGCGCCCTCGCCCTCGCCCTGCGCGAAGCCCTGAAGGGCTGAAGGGCGGCCGGACGGCCAATCGCGCGCCGGAGGGCTGGCGCGGCCGGCCCTGCAGCCCTTCTGTCCCTTCAACCCTTCTGTCCCTGAGGGCGCAGCGGCAACAGCTGTGGTGGAGCTGCCGCAATTAGCAGAGCGGTCCAGCCGGACACAGGGGGTGGGAGGCGGGGGAGGGGGTGCGAGCCCCCCCCCCTGTAGGGTGGGGTGGAAGGGGTGGGGCACTAGCCAGTCCCCACACGTAAGCGCCGAGGGGAGCGCTGCACTTAGCAATCTCCTGCTAATCTCAACAGAGGGGCCCACAGCCTTAGGCCATCCGCTTCAGCGTGCCGTCTTTATGACGTTATAACGTTTCTAATATCTTGCGCACTCCTTACAAGCCAATGCAGACTTGCGCATAATAGTTCGCGATCGGGAGCGCTCGTTCTTTTAGTTCGTCCGCTCCCAGTGACGGCTGAGCGGCGTGGTCTGCGTATGCAGGTGGAGTGGGAAGTTCCCCCACCTAAACTCCGTTCACCGAAACGAGAGACGGACTGTAAACACTCCGAGGCACGTGATCAGAGGTGCTCGCTTAGCCTCGCGTCATCCGTTTCGCGTGCAAGGTCGCTGTCTTTTATCTTGTTACTATCCGAAAACCCCGCTTTGCCCGGGTATTTATTTATTTATTCCTGCCATTTTTGAGGTTATATTCATTTGTATAAGGGCTGTATGTCTGCAAAATCTCTTGGGAATACAATTAGTAGTAAAGAAGTAATAGATTTAAACTTGGTGCGTGATGGGGTGGTTTTCCATGAACGTTACTGTTTATGTGCTCATACTTCATGAACTACGTGTCGTACTGTGACACAATTTCGAATGTACATTCACCTATATGTGTGTATACTGCCTATGAAATATCCTGCGGCTACAATTTGTAGTGTACAAATTATAAATTGTAACGTCATACCGAGATCCGTAGTTTTACTCCATAAACAGCGGAAAAGTAGTAAGCGCTAAAATTTTTTCCTTTCTTCATTTTACTATGGTTGTCAGCGAGAAAAAGTTTAATAAAGGTTTCAAATTATGTTTACAGTTTGTTGCAAGTCGCTAAGTACTGTCGTTCTCATACAGTGTATTTCGAAAGTCTCGCCGCATTATATGGCTTTTTTTGCGATTTCTATTGGTTATGACGTAATATCTTTTGAACCATGTGCCGTATGTGATTCTTAACTATCCAGCAATTGTTATCTCGCGGTAAGAAATGTGTGTGGCAAATTTGGTTGAAATCGGTCCAGTGGTTTAGGAGAATATGAGCAGCATTGTCGCAAAATGCAGCAGTTTTTCGCGTATCTCATTGTTTATGACGTCATATCTCGTGAACTATATATCGTATATGATTCTTACACTTACGGCGACCGTCCTCATGGATTGAATCTTACGTGTACAAAATTTCATAAAGATTGGAACAAAACTGTAGATTTGTATGGAACACGTACAAATATACGGACACTCTGGTTTATATATTAGATATAGCAGTGATATTAAAAACCGAACATTCTTGAAATTCATTTCTATTAGTAATTTATAAAATGACGTTCCTGCCGAAGGTCCGAGCTCTTCCTCTGATGTGGCTGACTGTTGTCCTTAGTGTAAGTTAAACTAGTTCGTAAGTCTAGGGACTGATGATCATAGCAGTTTGGTCCAGTAGTTTACAAACATTCGAATATTTGCACCAGTGCTCGTAGATACAGTTGTTTTGATGAAAATCTTCGTTATTGAAGTAGCTCTTTCTTATACACACTAAGAACCACAGTTTCTCTGAAAAACTTATGATTTCTTTTTTAATCGCTACTTGGGTGGACTGAAAATAGAAGATTACAGAATGAGTTTAACCCTTTAATGCATGACATTTTATTTGCAGCTATAAAAACGACCACAATTGCTGTGTAGTGCGTTAATAATGAGAAAAATATTGAAAAAAAAATCCTGAAAATTATTATGCACTACTAGCAACAAAAAGTTCATAGCTGGTCAGCTATATAATGCTTCTATGATGTACCCAATGCAGTAAATGTCATTGTTATGCCTCTCGTCTTTCTAGAAAATAACTCATAATGGAACAGTAGTATGTGATTGACTACTTTTACATGGGAACGGAGGAATACTAAAGTAAACAAATACACATGTTAGGAGTAACTCAGTGCAGCTAACTGTCGAACTAATTCAGTAGCACTCTGCAATTATAATTTCTAGGGCAATGTAACACTATGTGTACAAGCAGCTACAAATGAATTTGTGGTAATATGTTGATCAGTTTGAGAGATAATGGGAAAAATATAAGGTATGTAGCTGAGAAGCTAGACTATGCATTAAAGGGTTAATCTTACGTGATTATAATGACAGAGAGAGAGAAAGGAACATACTCTATGAACGCTGAATGTGATTACGAACTGTAATACTTCTGCCGCTATTCAGCCTCTGGTCTTTGAAGATGAATTTTACAGTCAGCATCTTATATCACCGCTACAAAACGACACACACATACACACACACACACACACACTCACAACGGCTTTACAACGAATGTTGATGCGACATTGAGCGAGCGCCCCTGTTTTGTTCACCCCTGGCCACGCGCCTCTTTGTGTTTACAGTCCGTCTCTCGTTTCGGTGAACGAAGTATAGTTGCTTCATGCACTTGCTGCTTGAGCCGCTAACGATATCACACAAACCAAATGAAACAGTCTGTGGATAATTTCTCGCGTTTAAGTTTACAGTTATCTCTATATCTTGGCATTGTGGAATTTATTAGTCAGCTATTGCACAGTGCAGAATATTTAAAAACAGAAATTTTGTAGCACTGAACTATGTAATCTAGCAGGCAGACGCTCACCTCTAAATGGCTCTCATCAGCAGAAGGCAAACACGTGATTTTTAATTCTGCTGCGCGCCCTCTCGCTATTGCCCTTCGGTCTTCGGAAAAGAATCCAACGAACTAAGAAGCGAGATACGTTTGGCATAATAGTTCGCGACCGGTAACGCATGTTTTAGTTCGCGACCGATTGCATATATTTTATTCGCGACCGATTGCACATATTTTAGTTCGCGACCGATCGCGCATAATTTAGTTCGCGACCGGTAGCTCTCCTTTTAGTTAGCAGCTCGGCCGCGAAGTACGTCGCTCTTTTTAGTTCGTTCGCTCTTTTTGGCTTTTGCTCCTGCTTCTAAAAGAGCTCTTTCTTTTGTTATGTCACTGCTGAATACCTTAGAAAATAAAATTTGTGGCAGTGAACTATGAAACTACAGCTGAGCTGCATCTCAGCTCGAAATGACGGCGACTGGCAGAAGGGAATCACGCGATTCTGCGCGCTCTCGCGTCCTCTCGCCGTTACCCGTCAGTCTTCGAAAAAGGAGCGGACGAACTAAGACTCGAGAGATCTGCGAACTAGTTCGCGTAGTTCGTCTGTGGGAGCGCTCTTCCGAACAAGTTCGTTTGCGAACTACACAGGACTAAACCAATGCCAACATTACGGACCCAACCTTTTAAGAACCTTAAGTAAAAGTTTACCACCAGACGTGTAATACGTAATATTCTGTTTTGATACCTTCGTAAATTACTATTAGAACCATTAGGGATAGTTTACACATAGTTACGGAATATGCTGTTCCCAGATATTTGTGTACGAATATAAATGTAACAACATCACATTTTGTAACTATTACTCAACATTATTACGTATTTAAATAAGTTAGGGCAGACCACGTTTCACATATGACATATTACGTTTTTTTTTTCACTCATTTGAACTATGTCTGATACTAAGAAATTATTGCCGATTAAATAACTGAACACTTGTTGTTGCCATGTTTCACAAAACTTTATATAGGACAGACAGGTCGGTCAATTTGTACTAGGATTAGGAAACACCAAAGGAGCTGAAGATTGAGAAAGCCAGATTCTGACTTTGCCCAACACTGCTTAGAACAGGAGCACAAATACGCCATAGATGTAAAAGTCATACATGTTGAAGGTAAAGGTGCAAAACTGACCCAACTAGAAATTTTGGAGATTAAAAAACAGATGCGCTCATCCCCAAATTTGATACTGAATGAACAGACAGTATTCAATTATTCGCGTCTTTTAGACTATGAATAACTTTAAAAGTCGACCACTGTACGTTACAAGAGCCTTGTTTTATCACTAAAATTAGCAAATGAGGTCCGTGTAAACTACTGGTTACTCCCTGCTACAAAGCCTTGTTCCCTGGCCCAAACTGAGAACTGACTCGTTTCAAATTACTTCAATAACAGGAAGTTAATATTACAGATAATAGATAACACCATGAAACACAATAGTAGTACAATAGCTAATTAAGGTGATTCTAATAAGGTAATGCAAGTATAATAGTTCCTAAATTGCTAGGTAAAACTATTTTCTTCCAATGTTAAAATCGATAAACAGACAACTGTAGTATCATAATGGTTTATCTTCACTGGTGTAACAACTTTGGAATCAGTAAAGTACTTGAAAATGGGCTCATAACTCGAAACCTAGGTCGTAAAAATAAAGTTTTGTGAAACAAGGCAACAACAAGTGTTCAGTTATTTAATTTGAAATATTTCACCAAGAACCGACAGTAGAAACAATCAATATGAATTATTGCCGAAATTACCAAAATTACTACGACATTAAACAAATGCGTATTTATAAATATTAAAGCAAAAATTGAAGTACACTAAAATTACGAGTCTAAATACCTAAACGATATTGTCAAAGCATATATGTGGGAACTTCGATTTCACCAATACTGTTAATAAACTAAGTAAATATAAACATGAGTCAAAACACTACTTTTAGATAAATGCAAAATACATGAAACTCGTTCTCACATAGACCTTCATAGTTAAAACCTACATGTAATATTCTAATTTATATATTTTGGCATACCTAAAGTAAAAAAAAAAAAAAAAAAAAAAAAAAAATTGGTGTTTAATTAAGATTTACAAAACTTTGTCATTAATCTTATTACGCACTTACTCTGGAGGAGCTTAAGGTGGAAGCCTTGTTACTTCACTTTGTACTTGGCTGTGAAGCGGTGAGTAGCTCTGTTATCTGCTGCCGGATTTCCAGACATTGTGCAATCAGAAGTCAGGGTTTGAAATGTTTCATTAAGATGGAAATAAAGTCGTCTCCATAAAAGTTTCATCAAGTACTTCTGATTTTTCTACTGTTATCCTGCAACACGTAGGGGGAGGTCGGGTAGCCCCGGACACAAAAATGAATTGCTAATAAAACAACAATAAACAATTTTTCCGTGTTAACTTTCATCGTAAAATGAAACCAGTAACTTCTTTAGTCATCTCACTTAGAACTAAGCATAGATAATAATTTTTTATGAACTATCTTAAATAAACTTTTGAGTCAGGTTATTTATTGGCACTAAAAAATTTGGAGGGTAGCCCCGGACACAGCATTCAGTGGTACTCCACTTGTTTCTTGGCCTTGAAAACATACTATTGTAATAAATATCTCAAGCATCTCTATAAAAATCGGTTTGCATGGTACCAGTCCTTGCAGTTATAGCACTGAATACAGTCTTCTTCGAAGATTTCTCCACGTGTGATGCATTCTGTCTCTTTTCCTTGATCCTCTTCGGAGAGACTGAATATTTGTCTTTGCCATGAACGTTTCTTAAGTGCATTTGCGTTTTTTTGTTTTTTCGGCTTGTCCTTTTCATTGCATTTCCTTTACTGTCTCTCTTCTAAACCTTTTTTTTTTATATATATGGAGATGACTCTTCTCTTTATTAAATCTATGAGGGATTTTCAGAGCTTCTGCAAGATCAAATGCTAATTTCAAAAACTCTTCTTATGGGTGAAAGCCAACGAAGTTAAACAGGAACGACGAAAAATTTTTGCGCGAACAAAATTCACCGTTGCGAGTAGCTCGCTCGGTGCCTATGCCACAACTGACTTGCGCGTGTTTTTACTCCACAGGGCGCGCATTTGAAATGCAGTCTTGCCAGCGCAACGTGCTCGCTTTCTTAGAAATTGAAATGTCCGCGGTTACCCGCCGTCCGGGGCTACCCGGCCTTCCCCTATTGTACAATTTAGTGCAGATGTCGTCAACAACGCAATGTCCATCTTCCAGAAGGAAGATGAGTTAATTTTATTTGTGTCCTACCTGAAGTGTTTGGTTGACCAGATGGCTGTTACGAAACTAATTCTCTGTACATTAACGCTGTCGCTACGGTGAACTTGTGCAGAAGTCGGGAGCGAATGTGCTCCACAGCCACAGGCGGTGGACTGCTGCAGCAGTCGAGTGCTGCCTGTGCCGCCCAGCCGGTGGACTGCTGTAGCAGTTCCGTCTCGCGTCGTACATCGTAATGTAATGCTACTGAAATGTAACGTAAAGCAATAGTAAATAAATATTATTTAACAAGCGAAATATGCGTTTATAATAACAACGTCCACATCCCACCAGAGCTGAATCCAAAACTTGATCCTTTATAATTTATGAAAAAATTACGCGAATTTTCTGAAAGAAAGATGAAAACTGCTTCTGTTCCAAATGAATTTTCCCTATTAAATATATAGTATAGAGTCCAATATTTGCGATAACACTGAGAGTGTGACAGCAGGACAGAGTAGCGCGTTGGGTAGTGGGGAAGATGCGCCGTACAGCGGGCACGGCCGGGCGCGACTGGCGCTCGTCCACAGCGCACGGCGCGACAAGCACGGCACCGGAGGGAAAGGGTTAAGATCTCAGTTTTGAGCAGCTTCAACCAATCAACAATAGGTGCAGTTACAACGTCATAGCGTAGACAGGGACGTCTTTCCTGTCGCGCTAGAGCTCGTAAATATGGTCTGTCTGTAAAATCGTAACCGGACTATAGTGTTTCTTTGTTTACATTTTTTTTTTTTTCCCTGGCACCTTGTCAAGTTCCTCCTCCTCGTCTAGGATCTGATGGGACTCAGCCGGGCTGCGGACAGCACCGCCCACGTAACAAACGCCGGTGGTCCCCCTTCGGTGGGGGGTGGGGAGGGGCCGGTGAGCGAAGTGGGAAATTGGGCGCGCGTGACGCATCTGGCGCCGCCGCCCCCGCGACAATGGACGCCGCCCCCGCCGGAGATGCGGCGCTTCCTCCGCCCCCACAAAGGCTGGTCGCGCCCTCTGGCGTCGCGCGATGCCGCCCCCGCGCGTCCGGCGCCGCTCCGGCCACGTGATTAATAGGAGGCTGTTGCCCGCACACGTGGAGCAGACCCACACTGTGCCTGTCCCCACACTGGCAGAGGCGCCGGCCGAGCGCGCGCGCCCGCGAGCGCTCACGTGCTCGCCCGCGGACTCTCCCCCTTGCAACTCTGCCTGGTGCGTCGCTAGTAGGGCGCGCGGCGAAAACAGATGAAAGGGAACAGCCACTGTGCTGTCCAAATCAGAAATCCGAGCAGCTAATTTCCAGATGCCGTTTTCAATTGATCCAGCATAAAAAAAATCGCACTGACTTGTTTTACGGCCCACTTCAGATTTGTAGTTTTATAAGTTTTCCGCAAACATTTTGGACCAAAATAGGAGCCACAGAACTACCTATAGCTGTGGTGGAGGTACCTTAACAATTTGCTTTGTCATTGGGCCCCTGCAAAGAAGTAAACGTACAAAGTACGTAATGGCTATTTGAAGTAGAATAACTAGGGACTAAAGGGGTACAGTGTGGAAATTAATGGAATGCTTTTCATCTGATAAAACTCACCATAGCAGCAGAGGAGTCGCTGTCGCGGCAGGTCCACGTTTACAACTGGTAGTATCGTTAACAACTGCGGAACATAAACGCGACCGTTAAACAGAGCGGTATGGACAGAGTTAACAGTCTAGAGAATGAGCGGCTTGCCAAGCGGTAGCTTGGTATTGTCAGAGATGTTTGTGACGTGGGGGAATGGGTCTTGTGAAATGATACATGGTGGTAGTGAAACAATTATAAATGAATGAAAACGAAATTATTAGAGGCCTGGGGGTGGGTCCGAACAAGGATGTTGTGAATTGTCAGAAGGGGGGTCGTTTTGGAAAACGATGGACAACATGATGTCGTAAAAAGTTTGATTTTTGTAATGAGCTGTTCGTTGAGACTTTGTTCTGGGGACCGTTTCACTCTACCCAAACCGCTTTGTTTAACCGTCGCGTTTATGTTCCGCAGTTATTAACAATACTACCAGCTGTAAACGTGGACCTGCCGCGACAGCGACTCCTCTGCTGCTATGGTGAGTTTTATCATATAAAAAGCGTCCCATCAATTTCCATACCATTCTCCTTTAGTCCCTAGTTATTGCAGTTCAAATAACCCATTCTAGTTCAAATAACCCTTACGTACTTTGTACGTTTACCTCTTTGCAGGGGGTCCAATGACAGAACACAAATTGTTAAGCTACCTCCACCCCAGCTATAGATAGTTCTGTGGCTCCATCTACGCCCAATCTGACGATGCGCTAACAGCGCGAAACGCGTAATCTCTATATATAAAAGGAAGTGTCCCGATTGATTGACTGACTGACTGATTGACTGACTGACTGACTGACTCATCATCGCCCAGGCCAAACCACTGAAGATAGAAACTTGAAATTTGTGGAGGGTGTTGATCTTACTCTGTAGGCGTCGTTTAAGAAGCGATTTTTCGATATTCCGTCCGTAAGGGGGTGAATTAGGGGATGAAATGATTTTTGAAACTACGTAGCTATTTAGGCAATTTTGAAGCTAGAACTACAAAATTTCGGATTTTAATTCAGGGTTCGAATTTAAAAGACATGTGTTTCGGCATTTTTTGAAATCCGACAAATAAGGGCGTAAAATAGGTGACGCAAAAAATTGATTTTCAAAAATATGTTGCTGTTAACTCAAATTTTAAGTTACAACTACGAAACTTCGCATATTGAATCTTGGTCAGGATTAAAAATCCATGATTTTTACTATTTTTGGAAATTCCACAAAAAAGAGGGTTAAATAGAGGATCAAAAATTCGTTTGAAAACACGCTATTGATACAATTTTGAAGCTAGAGCTGCAAAAATTGATATTTGTATAGTTGGTTAGACGTTAAAAAATAAGTGTTCAGGTATTTTTGGAAATTCAACCATGACCGTGGTTAAATTGGAGAGTGGGTGTTTTCGAAAATATATTGCTATTTAGGCAATTTTGAAGTTAGAACTACAAATTTTCTGATTTTGGATTCGGGGTTCGAATTTAAAAGACACGTGTTTCGGCATTTTTTGAAATTCAACCAATAAGGGGGTAAAATAGAGGACGCAAAAATTGATTTTCAAAAATATGTTGCTGTTAACTCAAATTTCAAGCTATAACTACGAAACTTAGGATATGGACTCTTGATCAGGATTAAAAAGACACGAGTTTCGGTATTTTTGGAAATTCAACAACTAAGGGGGTAAAAAAGGGGTTCAAAAATTCTTTTCGAAAACACATTGTCAAGACAATTTTGAAGCTATAGCTACAAAAATTGGTATTTTTATTGTTCGTTATGATTTTAAAAAAAATTAGGAAATTTTGAAGTTAAATTACAAATCTTATTCTGTTGTATCATTTACTTATTTTTATTTGCGTAATAGGGAGATATTCCTTCTGTCCTTCATTTTAGTTCAGCTAAACAATTAACGTATGTACAAAATTTTATTTCTTTTTGTTTAAACACTTGCGCAATTACATCATGTCTCTGATCCAGATAGGAAGTTAGAGTTCATCGAAGTTCTTTGTATACAACATTTTTTGTCGCACTGTTGGGTGCTAAAATCACCAGGTTTCTGTTCGAATTAACTCTTGAACAGGCGACATAGAACTGCCCATGTGAGAAGCAATCTTCTTCAAAGTCAATGCTTGCCTTCTTTCACGACTGCCCCTGTGATTTATTAATTGTCATTGGAAAACAGACTGTAAGTGGAAATTGAAGTCGTCTAAACTGAAATGCGTAGTCAGAAAGTATTATTGGTATTCGTGGCCCTCCTTCAACAACCGTTGCGAAGCACGGGCATATGAGCTAGTTGGAGAATAAAAATATTGCAACACAGATGCGAGCGTGAAGGTCGGGGTGAGAGTTTAAAATTAGAGAAAGTTTAATTTTTGAAACTCACAACCACCAGCTGCAAACCAATTACCTAAACATGCAAAAACACTGGAACTGTGATTGCGACTGACTCGTTTTCTAGGGGATGATATCACACATTCGCAGCTTTCCTTCCCTGCATATGATTAACAAAACAAATTCATAATAAAATCAAGTTCATGAGAGAAAAGGGTGTACTAACTACTATTTTTGAAAACACGTGAAAGTTCACTTTATGTTGTTTATTTCACAATATTTGATCCCTGTGGCTGTCGCGTCTGTACGTCGGTAAATTTACCAAATGAAGTTATAGCTTGTGAGCCCCCAGACAAAATGAATATTTGTCGCGAATTGTTTTCACACCACGTGGCTGTCTCAAACACCGTTTATGTTCATGCCTATGCGACGACACGTGTTACATTAACAAATCACAGTCACTTTAATTCAATGCGATGCACACCTTGTTCCACCGGCTAAATATTCACAAACACACAGTAGCACTCGATTTAACTTGGTGCAGTCTACGACGAGCAACCACACGTGGCGATTGCCACAGACAAATCTCAAGTCACCACCTCGAGCTCCACTTGCCGACTGAGGCAGAGCGACCCCGCCAGGCCAGCCACCCCACGTGGTCTGGAGTCCTCACTTCCTGCCCACGCACGCGCGCGCCAAAAGCTCAACTGCCGGGGTTTTTTCCCCTACGTCATCAACTTCCCCATGTAAGCTGTTGTAACCGATTTGCCAACGTACAGCGCTCAGCCAATACATTTCTAAAACTTTACTTAACATCAAAATAATTACTCTACACATTAAACAAATATTTTCTTACGTTTTTATATTAGTATAAACATCCTTTGTACTGTTTATCATAATCGTGCAATTTCTTATATCACAGATAACTGATTTAACTGAATATTTCAAGGTAAAATACAAAAGATTGATTGAAAATAAAATGAAAAATAGTTATTATATTATTTTTATAAACAAACATTGCCATGCTAGTTGTGTAACTGTCTTGTCTTCGTTGGTAATTTATTACTTTTCATTGTCAATTAAATATATTACGTTAGATGTGACTATATCAGCTAATGTATTGTTTATTTATCAACAGGCTATTTTGTAATGAGGGCCTTAAAGGTTCCTAACTGCATCGTATTACTTCAGATGCCAGTAGTATTACAATATTTGTGCACTGCACTGTGCCTGGCATTCGCCATTGTCCCTCTCTCCCCTCACCGGAAACGAACTGTAAAATCCTAAGTTGGAACAAGCCACCAACATCGGCCTGCTCGCTGGCCTCCCGTCAGCTACAAGCACACAGCAAATCTCAACGTGGAGAATTTCTACCTATGGCCTAACTATAAATGTTGTCCCCCAACTGTGTACATACATTGCTACCATAATTAATAAGATTAAAATTGTGTAACATTTAGTGCATTGGCATGGTCAATGTTTGCAGTGAACTTCATACTGTTTAATTATCAAATGCTATTAATTACCAGTATTTCTATTGGGCGGTAATCTCACACAGACTGAGAATTATTTAATTATTCAACACTGTTGCTTCACCAGCCGCCACCACCATCATGGAATGGAATGAAATGTATAAAAAATTAATTAATAAGAGTGTCTGAAACTATTGTAGGAAAAAAATTATGTATCGTGTAAATGCTGACTATAAAGAATCTTGAAAGAATCGAGGAATCGATTCACAATGTGGGATTGAATCGCAAAACTCGATTCCTGAAAAAGAATCGTGTTGGCCAACTCTACACGGGACTACTTCCGAGCCGGCCGCGGTGGCCGAGGGGACTGAGGCGCTTCAGTCACGGTCTGCACGGCCACTACGGTCGGGGGTTCGAATCCCCCCTCGGGCATGGATATTTGTGCCGTCCTAGTTCGTAAGTAGTTCATAAGTAGTTTGTAAGTTTAGGGACTGATGACCCCGTAGTTAAGTCCCATAAACTCTACATACATTTGAACATTTTTGAAATCTCCATTCGCCACGCTGTCTCTTTCCTATTACCACAGACTGTTTGTACTGTAATGCTCGCAGCCATGACGTATCGAGACACAATTACTTGTCGTCATGAGCCCAGCCTCGGCTTCTATACAATACGCGGTACAGTACAGCGAAGCCATAACCGATCGCAAATTGCGATTTATTTCATTCATTGAAGGCTGTAACGTCGTCAAATGTAGATAATTACACAACGTCGCGTGGCCGCAAGAAATCAATTATTAAATGCGTCTGCTTTTTATCTTCAAAAGTAGAAATATAATTATTTCTTGATGACCGATTTCAATGGGCTATGCCACCAACATCTGTCATATAAAATTATACAAGTTGGTCGTCTTACGTTATTTAAAAAACTGAGGTTAAATAGTACGTGCAACATAGCACTCAGTCGAAATATAAATCATCAACAGCTTGTAAGAGAGTCTTACATGGTTATGGCTACACCAGCACTGCTGATGTCGTTGTGGTCTTCGGTCCGGAGACTGGTTTGATGCAGCTCTCCCTATTCTATCTTGAGCAAGCCTCTTCATCTCCCCATAAGAACGGCAATCCACATCCATGTGAATCTGCTTACTATACGCGTCTCTTGGTCTCCCTCTGCGATTTTTACCCCACACACTTCCCTCCAATGCTAAATTTACGATACCTCGATGTCTAAGAATGTGTCCTACCAAGCGATCCCTTCTTTTAGTTAGGGTATGCCAAAAACTCCTTTTCTCGCCAATTCTGTTCAGTACCTGTTCATTAGTTACGCTATCTACCCATCTAATCTTCAGCAATCTTCTGTAGCACCACATTTCAAAAGCCTCTATCCTCCTCCTGTCTGAACTATTTACCGACCAAGTTTGATTCTCATACAAGGCAACACTCCACAAAACGCCTTCAGAATAGACTTAGTTACACTCAAAATTAATATTTGACGTTAGTAAATTCCTCTTTTACAAAAACGCTTTTCTTCTCATTGCCATTGTGCATATTATATCCTCTGTACTGCGGCCGTCTATTTACAACTGTATGGTTGCGAAAATTGGATCCTTAAGATGAGAGACGAGAATAGAAGCTTGTGAAAGGAATTTTCCTGAGATGTGTGGTTGTATATACTTAACAGGATAGGAAGGCAAATGAAGACAATCGAGCTGACGTTAACACGCAGAACATAATGAGAAAAATAAAACATTGTCAGCTGAATTGGAAGGAACACACAGAACGTATGCCAGATTGAAGAATTATGAAAGCTGTAAAACAATGTAAATGAAGAGGCAAAATATCATTAGGGAAACGGATGGACATGAGTTCATCACTGAGTGACTAGTGTAGTATTTGTCACATGTAATGTAATGGGTGCGCCTCGGTTGCACAGTGTTAGAGTGCCGGACTACAAATCCAAAGGTCGCGGGTTCGATCCCCGCCAGGTCCTAGGATTTTTACCTGTCACTTTCCACATCTTTCAGCTCTGGCAGTATTGCTCATGTGAAAAATACCGAGTAGCAACGTGGTTCGGAACCCACGTTAAACTGTAGGGTCCGCCTATAACTGGCTGGATAAGTCAGTTCAAAAGGCCGGAGGAAGGCAACGGCATACCACCTTTAAACAGGACCATGCCTAGTAAAGCACTGTGGTGTTGAAACCAATCTTCGGATTGTTGACTGCTTTACCTTTTTTTTAAATGTGTTTGGCTAAATAATTAGGCATCGGGTTCGATCGTAAGCTCGTGAGGCCGTCGTAAACTGATCTCATGTCTCAACAAGCTGATAACCGCATTAAAGTGATGACAAGAAAAGACAGTTTATTTACTTGTCATCCTTAAACGAGTAACAATACCTGGTACTTTTAAGCGCGCTAAGAGAGAATTCCACAGAATTCCGTAAACGCCACGCGAGACATAAAGAGCAACTTAACTTTCCCTCGCCTTTCTCCAGCGACCCCACAGGCAATTTCTGCGATCCCTCCGTGCCACCCGGATTAGATTTTTTTTTTCCTTCGCGCTGAGAAATCGCACCCTCTGAAAATGACCCTCCAGCTCGCGCCTACCTTCTGCCCGTAACCTTGCGCCGCCCGCACCCCTCACCCCTCACACAGACACCTCTCCATCACCCCTAAAGACACACTCAAACGCTGCCATTATGCTACCTCGTGATCGGGTAGATAATGCATCTGGGCCCCGAGGCTCTGCAAGTGTGCGCTGCGGGTAGCATACCCCGCGGCGTGCAGGGGCACTGGCAGTCTCCGCTTCTGGTGCAAAAGTACTGCCGCTACATCGCAGATCTCAAAGAGGCGAGTGTAGTCTAAAGAGCTCGGAGAAGAACAGATGCGATTACAGTTGGCACCTATACGTCAATTATAATCCTCCAGCTCATAGAATACGTTGCTGAATCATCCGCTGCAATATGCGAGCGTCCATCAAATACGTGAGGTGATCTTGGCGTTTTCTCGAAACCCCCTCTCTTCCCCCTAGTGATATGTCGTCAGATTTTGCTCGATCCCTCCCCTATAATATCACGTGCTATTTTTCAAAAAAACATATTTTATTGTACTTCCGTTGGATTTATTAAAATAATAATAATAATCATCATCATTAGAGACTGATTATGCCTTTCAGCGTTCAGTCTGGAGCATAGTACCTCTAATAAAATTGCTCCACGATCCCCTATTCAATGCTAACACTGATGCCTCGTCTGATGCTTGCCTTTTACTTCAGAATCATTCTTCACCGAATCTTCTTGGTCTACCTCTACTCCTCTTACCCTCCGCTGCCGAGCTCATGAGTCTCTTAGGTAACCTTGCTTCTCCCATGCGTGTAACATGACCCCACCATCTCAGTCTGTTCGCTCTAACAGCTTCATCTATTGTGTTCATTCCCAGTTTTTCTTTGATTTCCTCATTATGGACACCCTCCTGCCATTGTTCCCATCTATTAGAACCTGCAATCATTTTTGCTACTTTCATATCTGTAACCTCTACCTTATGAATAAGGTAACCTGTATCCACCCAACTTTCACTCCCATACAACGAAATTGGTGGTAAGATAGAACGGTGCACTGCTAACTTAGTCTTGGTGCTTACTTCCTTCTTGCAGAAGAGAGTAGATCTTAGCTGAGCACTCACTGCATTAGCTTTGCTGCACCTCGATTCCAGTTCTTTCGCTATGTTGCCATCCTGTGAGAAAATACATCCCAGATACTTGAAACTGTTTACTTGTTCTAACTTTGTTCCTCCTATTTGGCACTCAATCTGTTTGAAACTCTTTCCAACAGACATTACTTTCGTTTTGGAGATGCTGATGGTCATATCATAATCTTTGCACCTTTGATCGAGCTCTGAAATATTAGTTTGCAACCTTTCAATCGAATCGGCCATTACAACTAAGTCATCCGCATATGCGAGACTACTTATTTTGTTTTCACCTATTTTAATCCCGCTCTGCCAGTCTACTGTTTTCAACATATGATCCATGAATAGTATGAACAACAGTGGTGACAGGTTACAGCCTTGCCTTACCCCTGAAACTACCCTGAACCATGAGCTAAATTTACCATCTACTCTAACTGCTGCCTGACAGTCTACGTAAAGCCCTTTAATTGCCTGCATAAGTTTGCCTCCTATACCATAATCTTGAAGAACTGACAGTAGCTTCCTCCTAGGAACACGGTCATAATCTTTTTCTAGATCTATGAAACATAGATACAATTCCCTGTTCCACTCATAGCACTTTTCCATTACCTGCCGTAAGCTAAAGATCTGGTCCTGACAGCCTCTAAGAGGCCTAAACCCACACTGATTTTCATCTAACTTGTCCTCAATTAATACTCGCACTCTTCTTTCATCAATACCTGAGAAAATTTTGCCTACAACGCTAATTAAAGAGATACCTCGATAGCTCTTGCAACCTTTTCTGTTTCCATGTTTGAAAATTAGGGTGATTACCGCTTTCGTCCAGTCAGACGGAACCTGTCCCGATTCCTACGCCTTCTTAATGATCCTTTGTAACCATTTGAGACCTGATATTCCACTGTATTTGACGAGTTCCGGCTTAATTTCATCCACCCAAGCCGTTTTATTGCACTGTAATTTACTGACCATTTTCTCCACTTCCTCAAATGAGATCCTGTTTCCCTCGTCGTTCCTATCCCATTCTGCCTGAAAATCTGATACATCATTGAACGTTTCACCTACATTTAGCAATATTCCCTCCATCTGCCCAAGGCATCCACAGAATTGACTAGCAGCTTTCCTGACCTGTACAAAACACTTGTTAATTCCTTCTTCCCTCCCTTTCGAAGATTGCTAATTATGCTCCAAAATGGTTTTCCCGCGGCTTGGCCCAGAGATTCTAGCTTGTTTCCAAAGTCTTCCCATGATTTCTTCTTGGATTCTGCAATTATCCGTTTGGCTTTGTTTCTTTCTTCAACATAACTTTATCTTTCCGCTTGATTTCTAGTATGGAGTCATTTTTGAAATGCCTTCTTTTTCTTTTTACATGCTGCCTTGACCGTGTCATTCCACCAGGCTGTCTGCTTCTTCCTACCTTTACACACTACTGTTCCAAGACATTCTATAGCTGCTTCCAGTAGTGTGTCCCTGTACCTTGACCATTCCTCTTCCAGTGACTGTAAATCATTACATTCAACTAACTGATAAAAATAATAATAAATAAAATAATAATAAACAATTTGCTTGATGACCCAGTGCCTTTACGCCTGTGTATCTGAATAGTAATTTCCGTCTGATGTTCCCTTTAATACTACAGAAGAGTGCTTCAGGTATAATTTTGGCATCTACGGATCCCACATAATGAAGGAACTTTTACGTATTCTCATTCTGGTCGCTGATATTGTTCAATTCTTTTGCCACATGAAAGTGAAAATGTCTCTGATAATGCCAGCAACTGATGATCGACCGACTAGACACTCAAAACATGGAGAACTCAAAGATTTACAAGTCCCGACATACATCTAAAATTCGATTTGATCAATTAGAGATTTGAGTCGAGACAAGACTCCTGGAGTAGGTGATATTCGGTCTGAACTGTGTACCTACATCAACACTAATACTCTGAAAGTCACATTAAAGTGCATGGAAGAGGGTTCGTCGAAGCGCTATTATGATGATTCTCTACAGTTCCATTCCCTTATAGCTCGCGGAAAAAAGGAAGAACTAAATCTTTCCGTTTTCGATTTGATTTCCCTTATTTTGATGATCATGTCAACCTATGTGGGTTGGTACTAACAAAATCTGTTTCCATTCTAAAGATAAAGTTGTTGAAAGAAATTTCACAAATAGGTCTCGACGCAACAAATATCGCCTTTCTTTTAATGATTTCCATCCTATCTCGTACATCATTTCGGTGACACTCTCTCATCTGTATCGCGATAGTACAAAACGAGTTGCCCCTTTTTTTAACTTTCTCTGCATCCTCCGTCAGTCCCACTTGGTGTGGATCCTAAAATGCGCAGCAATACTAAAACATAGGACTCACAAGTGTAGTATAGGCAGTTTCTTTAGTGGAACTGTCGTATCTTCTAAGTTCAAATGTTGAAATGTTTGTAAATCTATCGGACAAAACTGCGTGGTCATCAGTCCGTAGCTTACAAAAAGTACTTAAACCTAGGTAAACTAACCCAAGGACAAACACACACACCCATGCCCCAAGGAGGACTCGAACCTCCACGGCAAGCAACCGCGCGCTCCGCAGCGAGACGCCTTAGACCGCTCGGCTACTCCACCGCGGCATCTTCTAAGTGTTATGCCAACGAAACGTAGTCCCTGGTTCGCTTTCCCTACAGTATTTTTGTGTGTTCTTTCCAGTTTGTTTGTAATTATTACTTCTAGGCACTTAGTTGAATTTACGCTCTCTTCTTTTGACTGATTTATCGTGTAAATGAAGTTTAACCGGCTTCTTTTAGTTCATATGGATGACTTCACACTTCTCATTATTAAGGGACATTTGCCAATATTTTGCACCATGTATCTATCTAAATCAGTTTGCAGTTGCTTTTGAAATTCTGATGAATTTACTGACAGATTAAGTCACAGCATCCACCGCGAACGGTCTAAGGAAGCTACTCGGACTGACTCCTAAATCGTTTATAAAAACAAGGAACAGTAGAGGCTGTATCGTTAGGAGACCCAATTGTGAAGAAATTGTCTCACCTGGTATCTATGAGTCAGGGGAAATACCCTTCGTCTTCAAGAAGAATGTAGTAATTCAAATACCAAAGAAAGCAAGAGTAGTAAAATGTGAAAATTACAGATCTGTGAGTGTAATAAGTCATGTATGCAAAATACTAACACGAATTATTTACAGACGAATGGAAAAACTGATGCAGTCCGACCTTAGGGAAGATCAGTTTGGCCAAGAGAATTTCACGAACACAGGTGGCGATATCGACATTACAAATTACCTTAGAAGATAGGGCAAGGATAGGCAATGCTACGCTTTTAGCACTTGCAGATCTGGAGACAGCTTTTGCTACAGTGAGTCAGCGCATGCGTTGAGATACGTTGGAACTACATTCCTGGAAAATGAAAAAAGATCACCGTGAATTCGTCGCCACAGCAGAGGGAATTTTTATTGGCACATTCATGAGATTTTATTCAACACATGATCACACAGGCAGAGCCTGAGCAATGTGGACGCCAGTACCGTGTATTCCCTCCTTTTGCAGCAATGCAGGTTGTAATTCTTCCATGGAAACGACCGTATAGGTTCCGAATGTAGTCTTACGGAATGGCCTGTCATACAGTTTCCACCTGGTGTCTCAGTTCCAGTCGTACAGACAGCGCAAGACGACTTTTGATCCGGTGCCAAACACGCTCAGTGTGGGACAGTTTTGGGGCTCGTGCTGGACAGGGTTCTTTAAGTACACCTTCAAGAGCACGTAGGGTGGTACGGGGTACGTGTGGACGTGCATTGTCCTGCTGGAAAACCGTGTCTCGTCGAACAGTGCACGGTTCACTGACACCGTCATTGAATTCGTCTTGCCACTCTTCATCTACCAAGAATTCGATACGCATTTCCAACAGGACAATTAACGTACGCATGTATACCGCACCACCCAACGTGCTCTTCGAGGTGTACGTAGCATACCCTCGCTATATCCTGTCCATCCCCTGGTTCAAAGCATCCGCAATTGCCTTGCCTCTCAGCGAGCGGAACTGCTGTGACGTTAGTGTGGGTCCCTGGCCACGTGGGAGTGTTGGGGAATGAGTCTGCGGATACGGCTGCCAAGGAGGCAGTTCTCCTCCTTCGGCTGTCTATCTTTTCTACTACCTCTGATGACGTTCGTGCTGGCGTCTCCCGGCGTATCATCTCACGTTGGTTTTTACCTTGGTCCACCCTGTCAGGGAACAAATTGCGAGCCATTAAACCTGTGTCTGATCTGTGGTCAACGTCATCTCGACCCTCTCGCCCAGAGGAGATTGTTCTGGCCCGGCTTCGTATTGGCCACTACCGTTACAGCCACCAGTATTTACTACGTGATCGTGCTCCCTTATGTGAGCACTGTGATGAACCTTTTACTGTGTACCACCGTTTAGTTTTTTAATCGTCTCCGTCATGATCTATGTTTACCATTTGAAATGTCTGATATTTTAGCTGATGATCCGCATTCTGCTGACAGAGTTTTACTTTTTATACATCGTGCAAATATGGCGAAAGCCATTTAAGGTCTAGCCCCGGTTCCATTTTACTATGCGCAGTGTTGGGCGCTAATGACTTAAGTAGTATTGCGCTCTAAAAAAAAAAATAAATAAATAAATAAATAACGCCTACCTTCACCAACACGATTCCAAGATCTGTCCTTCCACTGAGAATGTCTGTGACCGGGTGAAAAGTCGTCTTGAGCGGTCTGCACAACTACTTAATACTAAAGACAACACACACATCCATGCCCGAGGGAGGATTCGAACCTCCGACAGGGGAGGCCGCGCATTCCGTAACGCGGCGCTCCAGATCGCTTGGCTACTCCCGCGTGGCAATAACACTGATTAAATTGCTACTAACACAGTACATCACTATAAACTGCGATTGCTTTATACTGTGTTTATCAACAAAGTACCCATCATTTTTACGAGGGAGGGCAGATTCTTAGCAAGTAAACGGCACGCCAACTGAGATACAGCGTTATTGACTCTCTAGCATGCACTTTCGGACATAAGTTAACTGTTTATTGTTCCGTATCTTGTTCTCGATCAGTTAAGGCGGTGTGGGAAAAAACCACACACGTTGTCAAACTTTTAAGGTATAATTCGGATATATGCCGAAGCACCAGAGAAATCGCTCCTGATGACTCCTAGGACGGATACTGTAGACAGGGAGCCGACTTAGGCTTTACCACGTGGTGATAGTCACAAGTGCTGACTGAGTACGTCCATACTCACAGCGACTGGGAAAAGAAAACGAAGGAATACCAGAATTACACCGACTGTGACCGAGGGGGCCAGAGCAGCGTCATCAGGCTCGAGATGAGGTCCCCCCCTCCCTCCATCCCCCCTACTTTTCCGTCGCCTCCCCCTCCCCCTCCCTTATTCCTCGGGTCGCCCACTGGGGCCGCAGCTTCATAAATATCCCGCACGCGGCGCTAATGCAGTTTTTGCGGCGTTTTTATCAAACTGCGCCATCGCCGTTCGGCCGTTTATTTGGGGGCGATTTATTCGCGGGGCCCCACCGGTCGCCCCATCCCTCCTTCTTACTTCTCTCTGCACTATCGCCCCCAGAACGCGCAGAGGGCGACCCCCCCACCCCCGCCACGCTCTACGTGGCTCGCTCCCTCCTGCCCTGTCTCCCTGGTGGTTGTTTTAGTCCGGTCTGCTCGCCCCGATATTAAGGAAAGTCTCTCCCTGTGTCCGGGCAAGGCGCGCTATCTCGAACTGACGTCGAGGGTCTTCTGGGACGTAGGGCTACCACACGGAAGGCGGCACCGTATAGGTGGTCGCACGTCTGGTGTTTGACGAACAAAAGATTCGGTATTACTTCATTTAACTTTTCGGACTCTAAGGCCGTGGTCGATTCGTAAAACTTTACCGTAAAGTTTCGTCTTCGGCCACGGAAGACATCCTCAGAGGAACAGTAGCCATTTGCGATCAGACCGTCAAGGAGCGCCACGTATGTAGCCCAACGAGCTTAAATTTCATAGAGTGGCGATAGGTCCGCCATGTTTGAGGCAAATTGAACTGGCGTCCGCCATGTTGTTTGGGGTATCGGCTGACAGCTCGTATGCCGCACCCTTGTTTCCACCATTTCCTTCCCGAAAATATTAATTGTGTCTGACTCTCAAAGTGCCCTTCAAACCGTAGAACACCGGAGATGGAACAAAAAACCAACAGCTATATTCTGGATGTGATTTCGGCATATATTCGCTGTACAAATACGGGACGGACAGTTAATTTACTGTGGGTGCCTTCTCACGCTGGTATCTCCTATAATGAGGAAGTTGATTCATTGGCTAAACAAGCGGCATCCTTAGGCACTGTCCTGGACCTACAACTACCATACACAGACTTCTTATCTGCGGTCAAGGAATACGCCAAACAACAGTGGCAACAGATGTGGAACGTTTCCCAAGAAACGAAAGGCGCTTCCTACGCTGTGCTGCAACCTCGGATTTCTACGCAGCCGTGGTTTATCAGGATCATCTGGACCGATCCGCAATTGCTACCATTATTCGTCTTCGCTTCAATCACGCCTCTTATCTACATCGGATCAACGTCTACGATTCGTCGGCATGTGACTGTGATCCTGAAACGGCAGCTGATGTCAACCACATCCTATTCAGGTGCCCCAAATTTGGCCGTGAACGTTTTGAACTTCATGCAGGCATTGGTGAAGATGGGATATCCCGTTCCCCAGTCAGCTTCTTCCCTTTTGTTTACAAAAGACATTCGTGTATATAAAATCATAATTAAGTTTATTAAGATCACTGTACACAATCTATAAGCATAAAGTGTGTTGGTAATATAAGGTTTTACTTGTGAATATGTGAAAATGTTCCAACATTATTTAAATTGTAATTTAATGCAGTTTTCGATTTGTTTACACTCTCCCATTTTGACAAAATGTACTTCTGTTTTGTCTTTTTCTTTAAATATATGTACATTTCCACTGTGTGTTTTAGATGGCCACATTGAGTTAACACTCAGAAGGCCACATAAATAATAATAATAAAAAATTATGCCACACCCACTCGAGAATTGTACCTATTTACACAGTTTCACGTTTAAAATAAAGATTGACTGTTGAATATTAATGTGCATCAAGTTCCGAAGCTGCGAATTTACAAGACGTAATATGTTATCTGAAAATGCGGTAATGAAATATCACGAACCTCTCACTAATGCAGTTCCAGTTCGAAGTATAACAGTTGAGGTTTCCAATAACAACGAAAGCGCTACTGTGAAAATATTAGTGTTGATCTTAATGCAAGTACATGGTCTAAACGAGCCGCGAAACATACAGTGAACAGTAATTGTTACGACGAACAATCATGACACGGATTTGCAGCTGTTGTTAATGTGTGTAACAACTGCTTTCATAAAGTCTAGCCGGCCGCGGTGGCCGAGGGGACTGCGGCGCGCCAGTCACGGTCTGCACGGCCACTACGGTCGGGGGTTCGAATCCCCCGTCGGGCATGGATATTTGTGCCGTCCTTAGTATTAGCTAGTTCATAAGTAAGTTTAGGGACTGATGACCCCGTCCCCGTAGCTATACAAAGCTATACAGACATTTGAACATTTGAACATAAAGTCTAGTATACATTTATCTTGTGTGTACTAAACGAATTAAGACTACAAACTTGAAAAATTTCTGTCCAATGGTTCGGTTATGACCTTTGATGGACGAAATTTGAGTACATAATCGAAAGTGACAACAAAATACTGCAGTTAAAAATTAGCCTACTTCATCTGTTTTTCTTCATAACTTTTCTTGTAATCATGCTGAATCATGTAATGCTTGGTACGTGAAATTTAGTACAAAGACGAAAGTGACAACAGAATACTGCAATAAATATGTGCCTGTGTCAGCTGCCACAAAAGCATTCTGCAGCGAAATATCGTATCATTAATTACTTTCGTTGTTCCCACGCTGAGATAAGCACATATTTATTGTAAACAACACCGACATATACCAGTGAAAAAATTCTGACTGTTACTCTTGCTTCCAAACTTTGCACTGGTTACGTGTCAACCATGCTCGATCAGTTATTGTCAACAACAAATAAAAATATTTTTAAAGAACGTGTAGACACTCAAAAGCGCGGTTTCATCAACCACAGCAGCAACAGAAGAAGAAATATCTGAAAAACACAACAACACTAGGTAGAAAACTTAGCATTTCTTAAGGGTACTTCAAGGGAATCGCAGCATAGCTCGTATGGAACTTCACACTTGGGGCAGTTAAGTGCCATTAGTCAAGAATTTTTGTCTGAATATAGTCAGACTGAGCTCAAATAAGGCAAAACATTTGGTGTTCTTGCATGAGGTACTTGTCGTTTTATCACTTCGATTTGTGCATTTAAATGTTGTACACACTTTAGACACATTTCAGCAGTAAAAATTGAACAGACAATACACAATAAATACAATGTGCGCTAAATACAACGCTTGAGGTTCAACAATAACATACGATAGACAGACTCCTGTCAAGTGTACTGACCACCGAAAATATGGCGGCCGAGTTTACGCAGGTTGCCGCAAAGAGCGCTGTAGCTCGTGTGTCAGCCACTCTGTGAAAGTTAAGCTCGTTGATGTAGCCACTGTAGAGGACGCAACGTCGGCTCCCAGACCGTCTCTGGTATTGCCACCAAGACGATACAGTTATGACTAAAATTGTGAAAATTGGTAGTGTGGTGCGTGGTTTCCGTTGAAACGTATGGCTGATACATTGGATTTCTCATTTCGATAGGATGCTAATTTCCGATCATTTGCTTTTCTCGGAATTGTGACGACGTACTTAAATTTGCTCGATATCGATATTTTGTCTCTCCAGTAAATTATTTCAACTAAAAACTGAGGTATGGTGTTAAGTATTTATTAAAAAGAAAACAAATCTGAGAAAGGAAAGTCTTATTTACTACACCGGCGATAGGGTCTTCAGCGCAAGGGAGACGCAAACACACAAAATCCTTCTCTGTGAAAGATTATCATTGAAAGGTCAATCAAGTCTCATGGCGCGATAGCTGCGCGATTCGTGTATTGCAAACGTCAAGTTCGTTTCGCATTTTCTCCGGATGTCATTGATTACTGCTTTGAAACCAACGCCATTATTTTCGTAAATTTTCACGCTGTTGATTGCGTAAGAAGTAGTATGAGAACTCATTTAAAATCACACGTTTATGAAGAAAGCCTCTGCCGTAGTTTATGACTGTGAATGTCGTTTTTCAATACCAGTTGTAGTGCTACAGATATCTTCCCTGTGACAAAGTGTGTTTCTGTTTAGTTCATGGCGACGTACGATTAGTATGAAAATTTTGGATTCACAGATTTGGGACTGGCTGGAAGACTTTTTAAGTAATAGAACGCAGTACGTTGTTCTCAACGGCGACTGTTCATTATCATCATGCGTGCCCCAGAGGACTGTGATAGGACCGCTATTGTTTACTATCTATATAAATAATCTGATGGACAGAGTAACTTGTAATTTGCGGCTGTTTGCTGATGATGCTGTGGTGAATGACTGTAATACCATACAGGATGACTTTGACAAAATTTCTGGTTGGTGTAAAGAATGGCAGCTAGCTTTAAAAGTAGAAATATGTAAGATAATGCGCATGAGTAGGAAAAACAATCCCATAATGTTCGCATACAGCATTAGTAGTGAGCTTCTTGATGCTGTCGCGTTGTTCAAATATCTAGGCGTAACATTGCAGAGCGATATGAAATGGAACGAGCATGTAAGGACAGTTGTGAGTAAGGCGGACAGCCGACTTCCGTTTATTGGAAGAATGTTGGGAAGATGTACTTCACCTGTACAGGAGACGCGTATGAAACGCTTGTACGACCACGTCTTGAGTATTGCTCAAGTGTTTGGGACCCATAGCAGATCAGTGCCGCGGTGGAGTAGCCGAGCGGTCTAAAGCACCTCACTGCGGAGCGCGCGTTTGCTCGCCGTGGAGGTTCGAGTCCTCCCTGGGGCATGGGTGTGTGTGTTTGTCCGTAGGTTAGTTTACCTAGGTTTAAGTAGTTTGTAAGCTACGGACTGATGTCCACGCAGTTTGGTCCGATAGATTTACAGACATTTTTTGAGCAGATGAGTTTAAAGGTAGACATAGAGGCGGTTCAGAGACGAGCAGCTAGATTTGTTACCGGTAGGTTCGACCAATGCGCGAATGTGACGGAAATGCTCCGGCAACTCAATTGGAGATCGCTTGAAGAAAGACGACGTTCTTTTCGTGAATTTCTGTTGAGGAAATTTTTAGGGCCGGAATTTGAAGCCTACTTACATTTCGCGTAATTATCAGAAAGACAAGAGATATTACGGCTCGCACAGAGGCACATAGACATTCTTTTCCCTCGTTCTGTTCGGAAGTGGAATAGGAAAGGAAATGCCTAGTAGTGGTACAGTGTACCCTCCGCCACGCACCTTCCGGTGGATTGCGGAGTAGGTATATAGATGTAACCCAGGCTTAGATTCTAATGATATTTCGAAACGCGTCAATACATGATTAGTCGCATTCCTACAGCGTACCTAATAGTACTAGTAACTAACGTGCATTAAAATCAAGAAAGAACAGACTCCACGACTGTTCTCGAAACAGAAATTTGTTTAATTTTCTAAAAAAAAAAAAAAAAAAAAAAAAAAAAAAAAAAAAAAAAAAAAAAAAAAAAAAAAAAAATAATAATAATAATAATAAAAATAAATAAATAAATAAAAATAAACGATTTTGGTTGCGCAAAAGCGACGTTTCATTTATTTACGCATGACGCGTTTTGTCTCTTGAGGGCATCATCAGACGTTGAATGGGAAATTTACAAAGTTCTTTAAAACACAGGAGGTTACTAAAAATAATGTAAAATCTTCCCTAAGCAAGAAATACTAGAAATAAGGAAGGTGCAGACCGATAGAACAGCAGGCCGTATGGCCGCATTAACGTACTGGCGTGGAGAGGGGTAGTGAAGGTTGAACTAATGAAATAAAGCTGAAGAGCATGGTTTACTAGTGAGGTATCAGGGCGTCATATTATTACATTAAAATGAAATAGAACATAAGAAATAGATGTGGCAACCTCAGTAATTTTTTTCGTTAAACAATGCTCTGCAGCGATATTTTATTAGTTCCACCTACGACCCCCCCCCCCCCCTCCCTGCACGCCGAATCGTGAAGATGGTCATGTGGTCTGCAGTTTTATCAGTCTGCATCTTCCCTATTTCTAGTACTTCTTGCTTAGCGAAGATTTTACATATTTTAGTAAACTCTTCTCTTTTATAATCATGGAATGTATGACATTAACTACGAATGGGCAAAGTTGAAAATGTGTACTCAGCCGGGATTCGAACACGGGTCTCATGCTTTCTAGGCAGTTGCGCTGACCTCTACACCACTGGTGCAGACAGCGATCACCGTACCTGCACGGAGTTACTCAACTACGCGTCTGGCGAGAGGAAAAATGAAATGTTCAAATGTTTGTATAGTCTATGGAACTTAACTACGGGATCATCAGTCCCTAAACTTACAAACTACTTATGAACTAGCTAATACTACGGACGGCACAAATATCCATGCCCGAGGGGGGATTCGAACCCCCGACCGTAGTGGCCGTGCAGACCGTGACTGGAGCGCCTCAGTCCCCTCGGCCACAGCGGCCGGCGCGAGAGGACTGACGCCACATACAGAGTGGTCCATTGATAGTGACCGCGCCAAATATCTCACGAAATAAGCATCAAACGAAAAAAAAAAAAAAATACTAACAACAAAACTTTTCTAGCTTGAAGGAGGAAAACAGATGGCTCTATGGTTGGCCCGCTAGATGACGCTGCCATAGGTCAAACGGATATCAACTGCATTTTTTAAATATGTACCCCATTTTTATTACATATTCGTCTAGTACGTAAATAAATATGAATGTTTTATTTGGAACACTTTTTTCGCTTTCTGTTAGACGGCGCTGTAATAGTCACAAAAGTATAAGTACGTGGTATCGCGTTACATTTCGCCAGTGCGGACGGTATTTGCTTCGTGATACATTACTCGTGTTAAACTGGAGCGTTTACCAATTGCAGAAAAGGTCGACATGATTTCATGTATGGCTATTGTGATAAAAATGCCCAAAGGACCTGTGCTATGTACGTTGATCGTTGTCCTGGAAGACATCATCCAAGTGCCCGCACCTTTCGTCGGATCGTTATGTTATTTAAAGAGACAGGAAGTGTTCAGCCACAAGTGAAATGTCAGCCACGACCTCCAACAAATGACGATGCCCAAGTAATTGTTTTAGCTGCAGTTGCGGCTAATCCCCACATCAGTAGCAGACAAAATGAGCGAGAATCGGGAATCTCAGAAACGTCGGTGTTGAAAATTCTACATTAACATTAATATCACCCGCACCCATATTTCTGTGACAAGTGGAACATCAGCGACCTTGGCGGGTTAATGTATAGTGCGGCATTATGGGAGAAAGGATAATTGGCCCCTATTTTATCGATGACAATGTAACTGGTGCAAAGTATGCTGTATTTTTTTTTTATGTCCGACACATGGCTCGCTTGCAGTTGAAGCGGTCTTAAATGGAGTATTTAATGACAGCTGGCTTGGTCCGCAAGTTCACCGGATCTTACATCCCCGGATTTGTTATCGTGATTCACCGACAACGGTTGAAACCACGCGTCAACGCATTGTCGGAGGCGAACTACTCGCTGTTGAAAGGAATTACGTTACGCGTATTGCCAATTGCATTGAAGGACATGATTTTCAGCATTTATTGAACTCATGAGGTAATTACAGGTAATCAAATGTTCAAATGTTTGTATAGCCTACGAGACTCAAATACGGGGTCATCAATCCCTAAACTTACAGACTACGTATGAACTAGCTAATCCTAAGGACGGCACAAATATCCATGCCCGTGGGGGGATTCGAACCCCCGACCGTAGTGGCCGTGCAGACCGTGACTGACGCGCCGCAGTCCCCTCGGCCACCGCGGCCGGCTACAAGTAATCACGCAGTAACAACATGCGTTCTCATAATGTATGATAATTTAACATAAGTACGTGTATCACATTGGAACAACCTAAATGAAGTTCAAGCGTACCTACGTTCTGTGTTTTAATTTTAAAAAAATCTTACCTGTTACCCTCTGTTCGTCTAGAATTGTGAGCAATATGTTTGTAAATATTACAGCGCCATCTAACAGAAAGCGACGAAAAGTGATCCAAGTAAATCCAGATTTATGTTTTCCGTGATTTCCCTAAATCACTCCAGGCAAATGGCGGAATGCTTCCTTTCAAAGGGTACGGCCGATTTCCTTTTCCACCGTTACCTAACACCGAGCGTTTTCTCCGCCTCTAATGACCACGCTGTCGACGGGACGTTAAACCCTGAGTTTCCTTCCTTCCTTCCTTCCTTCCTGTCACATAACATAGATAAATACCGATGACGGGCAATGATCCTTTCTTCAGTGCCGAAGCAACTCTTAGGTCCTGACTTATGGGAATTAGTTCACAATAAGTACGAGTTTGAGTTCTAGTGGACAGGGTAAGGTTGGGAATTTGTACCTGACGGGAGGCGTACTTGAGTGATTCCGTGCAGGTGCGGTGATCACTGTGTCCCCAGTGGTGTAGTGGTCAGCACAACAGCCTAGAAAGCAGGAGACACGGGTTCGAATCACGGCTGAGTACACGTTTTCAACTTCACCCATTCGCAGTTAATGTCACACATTCCGTTAATCTATATAGATAACAACTACGGGATAAAAACATGAAAAAATAACATTATATATATCCTGTCTTTTAAACAAGTTTATAAATTTCCCTTTAACATCTGATGATGCCCACAAGAGACGAACTGCTTTATGTGCAAATAAGTGAAACATCGCTTTTGTGCAACCGAGACTGTTATTTTCACCAAAAATATGGAGTGGGGTGCTTTCAGACATTTACGTAGCCTCGTCGTCTCGGGTTGATAACTGAAACTTTACGACGACCTCTCGACATTTCCAAACCCCTCAACTGTTGCAGGACGTCACTTTCCAGGGTAACTTACATTGCCGCCGACAGCGAAATTGAAAACCTCCCCAAAAAAAAAAAAAAAAAAAAGTACGGTTTACCACAACCACCGCGCGTCGTAACTTTCCCTGGCGATGTCTCCCGCCGTAAACAGATGGGGCATAACTCACATCGCTGACTAACGGATATAAATTGTGCCTAAATCCTCCGGCTTATTAATGTATCACGGCACTCGCTTCGGGCGATGCATTATGTATGCCCACCACCCCTAGCAGGCAGGAGTGCTGTCTCCTTAGGATGCCGCTACCTAGGTCGCAACGTCCATTTCGTGCCCCGGCAAGGGGATGCGGGCTTATTGCTGCTGACATTCTAAAATGGCTCACGCGACGGCCCCGTTCTCCTCCACCCCCTGATCCAACCCCCACCTAACCACCCCCTCGCCCCCAGTCCCCACCCTGCCCCGTATGGACAAATTCGGATAATCCTTCATATCCCGCCTCCAACCCCCGTCACAGCAATGCTAATTCGACGTACATATATTTCTCTTTATTTCCATATTTATGGGGGAGGGACCTCGTGGGGGGTGGGGGTAGGAGGAAAGGCAGAGCCGAGGCAAGCACAAAAGTAAAGGGGCGGAAGGCAAGGGGACAAAAAAATGGAAGAAAGAGGAAATGGAAGAGTCGTAAATCAGGCAGTCGCATCTTCCGGCGAATATCGCTAAGTCAGCTTAGGGTGGCGTTGAGATATACGTGGTCGCGGAAGAGCGTGCGTGCTGTATATGCAGGGGGCACCACTCAACTTTTTCACCACTGATATCTCTGGAAACGACTTTCTTGGTCATGAACGTACGGGAGTGGCTAACGAAAGTAAAAATATTTTAACTCAAACTATTGTACTTTATATCGACACCCCAAATGTTTCTTACGCAATAAATAGATTGAAAAATCACAAAAACAATGCGGTTGGTTCGATCGCAATGCGTCAATTAAGTTACATGTGGAGGAACTGCAAAGCGCATTTGCCAATATTCATCTCGGGTTTGCAGCCGGATACAATCGTCAACTGAACACAATATTTCGGCAGACCAGCTGGCTGCCATCTTCAGGTGAGTGCGCTGATTACACTTACTCGCCTGAAACTGAGGCATAACAGAAACAGCTGCCCACCGCGCGTGCGCGAAACCAAAGTAGAGGCGCTCTAGGCGCAATAGAACTAGTAGCGCACCGGTGGAGAAAATAGGGAAAACGATGGGTCGAAACAAGACTGGTTAAAAGAAACAGCAGGTCGAAATGAAGACCGTTGTTGCTTAATATCAGATAAGGTTCGGTTCCAAGTGTTACTCAGAGCCGGCCGCGGTGGCCGAGGGGACTGAGGCGCTTCAGTCACGGTCTGCACGGTCACTACGGTCGGGGGTTCGAATCCCCCCTCGGGCATGGATATTTGTGCCGTCCTAGTTCGTAAGTAGTTCGTAAGTAGTTCATAAGTAGTTTGTAAGTTTAGGGACTGATGACCCCGTAGTTACGTCCCATAAGATTTACCAACATTTGAACTTTTTTTTTTTTTTTTTTGTTTTTTTTTTTTTTTTTTTTGTTACTCAGAGGGAAGCCCTTGTGCCTATTAATAATATTTTCGGCCATACGAATTTCCATGGATTCTTTAAGAACACATGCCCAGTAGCAGGAAGCAGGAGCAATCAGTTTAGTTTCATCATATAACATCTTGTGTCTCTCATTCACACGATGTTCAGCAACAGCTGACTTTTCAGGTTGAAGCAATCGAGTATGACGGTGGTGTTCCACACACCGATCCCGAACTGTGCGGATCGTTTGGCCGATGTAAGTCTTACCACAATAACATGGAATACTATAAACACCGGGTTTCCTCAAGTCCTAAATCATCTTTGGAGGGCCCTAGTCTTTGGTGGAGGCATAAAAACACTTTTAATGTCAAATCTTCTTAAAATTCTTGAAATTTTCGAGGAAATATTCCCGACGAAAGGCAAAAAGGCAACAGACTTGTTGTTGTCCTCTAATGGTTCACCTTTTGGACCAAATTGAAACGCACGACGAATTTGCTGAGCAGTGTACACATTCTGTTTAAAGACAACTGAGATGCTCCAGTTCTTCACCCAGGTGTTCAGCATGAGAGATGGCGTACGCCCTTTTCACTAGAGTACGCAAGACCCCCATACGTTGGTGTGGCGGATGACAGCTCGTCGCATGAAGATAAAGATCGGTATGTGTGGGCTTGCGATACACGTCATGTCCTAAGGTCCCACACTGTCCTTTTGAACCAAAACGTCCAGAAAAAATTAAGTTTCCCATCTTTTTAAACCTCTATCGTAAATTTAATACTGGGATTGAGACAATTAAAATGATCTAAAAATGATTTAAAGCATCCATTCCATGAGGCCACACCATAAAAATGTCATCGACATATCTCCAAAAACAGGTAGGCTTTAGAAACGACGTCCTTAGAGCCATGTCTTCAAAGTCCTCTGTTCTGCTCAGTTTCCGGCGAGTAAGAGTAATCAGCGCACTTTCCTGAAGATGGCAGCCAGTTGGTCTGCCGAAATATCGTGTTCAGGTGACGGTGGTATCCGGCTGCAAGTCCGAGATTAATATTATGTTATTACGTCGGGAAAGTCTACGCAATCACAAGCGAAGTAGACGTTTGAAATACATAAGGCGCACCGCTAGCACTTATCCCAAGAATCAGCCGTGAGTCTCGCTCGAGTCTGCGCGGACGCGCTAGCATAGATCTTCATGTATCTCAAACTTTGCATGCTATTTATTGCGTGAGAAATTGTATGGGGGCGTTCACTTACAAGCCGCGGTGGAGTGGCCGAGCTTTCAAGGCGCCTCGCTGCGGAGATCGCGGTTGCTTGTCGTCGAAGGTTCGAGTCCTCCCTCGGGCATGGTTGTGTGTGTTGTCCTTAGGTTAGTTGAATTTAGTTTAAGTAGTTTGTAAGCCTAAGGACTAATAACCAAAGAAATCCCATAGATTTACAAACATTTGAATTTTTTTTTTCATTTAAAAGATACATAAGTTTCTTTTTTATATAATATTTTCATACTCAAAAAAATTATTGGTATGGAGGCAGGTATAAAACTCGGCATCATTGTTTCAAAAATGTTGAAATGTCTCAACTACGTTGGTCATCAGTCCCTAGGCTTACAAACTACTTACACTACCTAAAAGTAACTTAACGACACAAACACCGATGCCCGAGGGAGGACTCGAATCCCCGACGACGAAACGCCGTGGTCACTGCAGCTGGGCGCCTTAGTGTGCAATTATGTTCCGACGGAACACTCTATGGACTATTCAGCCACAGAAATCTTGGCAATGACGATATCCTTTTGGGATTCACTGATTAAAGAGTCTGTGGAGATACGCTTGACACAAGATCGTTTCAATCGTGACGTTAGTTTTCAACTGGACAAGGCTTGGGACGAGGTGATATTTTATTACATTCATTGTGACAAATTACTGTGGTCTAATAATTTTGACGAAATTATTCGCAATTGCGATTTTGTAACAGCTGAACTGTATTAGGTGTAGATGTGAATGTAATTGACTCTCATATACGTAGTCAGTGTGACATATGGAAGTTTGGGTCGGTGCTGGAGTCGTGTTGGGTAGCCTAGTAGTTGAGGCGACCGCTCACGAAAAGCGGGAAACCCGGGTTCGAGTCCCGGCCCGGCATAAATTTCCATATCACCATTTGGTAAAACATCTATGCCTGATACATTGTAGCTGTTAAAAATCGTATTTGGGAATAATTTCTTCATAAATGACACTGTACTCATAACGACACGTCTAGCAACAGTTAAAATTGTTTTTATAATTGACATATGAGTTTTAGAGCGCGTATCGACAGATGGCAGACATGCAGTTTCACCTTCGCGCATGCGTTTGCGTGCCAACTTTCGCTGTAAGGGCATCGCCGTGAACTACCAATCTCCAGTGGCTGACACTCACATGAAGATGGCAGAACGATTGGCGGCTGAAACGTGACAGGAGATCAACGGTATCTGACTGTAATCCCGGAACTTTATCGAGTTCTCTTTAAGACGGGAAACCTTCAAGAATCAGATCCCTTCTTACAGTCTAGATACGCCAGAATTTTGTTTCGTCTCCTATTCGCTTCCGTTGCTCCTCGTTAGTTACGCGATCTAATCATCTCGTTAAAATTTGAGATATATATAGCAATGTGCCTACTGTGGTATGTAACGCTATTTACTGTACCCTGTTGAGTTTCCATCCTTGTAATCCCTTGTTAATAGCTGCATACAACCTTTTGAAAGTTGTCGATAACAGTTGTGGTGTGTTGTTGTTTTTAAATGAAAATCCCTTTCAGTACATTATTGCATCTGACTGGATGCCATGCT
This sequence comes from Locusta migratoria, assembly GCA_026315105.1. Classification (NCBI taxonomy): domain Eukaryota; kingdom Metazoa; phylum Arthropoda; class Insecta; order Orthoptera; family Acrididae; genus Locusta; species Locusta migratoria. The sequence goes on along the minus strand of CM048754.1, from coordinate 75,360,790 downwards.
GATACAATAAATTGCTGGTACATGTGCACAATAAAATTGTCCTACAAATTGTCTACTTAAGTTCGTTTCCGATGTTGTAAGTGTGTTTTTCCTGTATCTGTAACTAATCCTGTTAGACAGAATAAATTAAGGAAAAAAAGGAAAATAAAAAAGAAACACTCTTACAAGCACTAAAAAGTTCCAGTAATAGAATTATCACTGACAATTTTTGACTGTTATACAACAAAGATAATCTGTGTATGTGCTGATCACCAGATATATTTTCGCATTTAAATTTCACTTGAGTGCTAGATGCTGAAGCTGTTTGCATTACTGTTGAAACTGACACTTAGTGACTGTTACAAAACAGATAATATTCAGCCTACACATAAATTCCTTTTCTGAAAACATCGATTTCCTTAGACATAAATTTATGTGAGCGGGTAAAAATAACGATACTGTCACAAAAAGCCTGCGATCACTATTTTAATGAACACTGATAAACTGACATGAACGTTACTTCATCTTCTACACTTTCCCATTTTCGGAATAGGTTCACAGATTTGTGTCTGGCTAGAAGACTTCCTAAGTAATAGGACGCAGTACGTTGTTCTCGACGGCGAGTGTTCATCAGAGAGGAGTGTATCGTCAGGCGTGCCCCAGGGGAGTGTCATAGGACCGCTATTATTTTCCATCTATATAAATGATCTGATGGACAGAATAACTTGTAATTTGCAGCTGTTTGCTGATGATGCCGTGGTGTATGGGAGGGTGTCGTCTTTAACTGACTGTAATAGCATACAGGATGACTTAGACAAAATTTCTAGTTGGTGCGAAGAATGGCAGCTAGCTCTCAATGTAGAAAAATGTAAGGTCATGAACATGAGTAGGAAAAACAGTCGCATAATGTTCGAATACAGCATTAGTAGTGAGCTTCTTGATGCAGTCGTGTCGTTCAAATATCTAGGCGTAACATTGCAGAGCGATATGAAATGGAACGAATATGTAAGGACAGTCGCGAGTAAGGCGGACAGCCGACTTCGGTTTATTGGGAGAATTTTGGGAAGATGTACTTCACCTGTAAAGGAGACCGCGTATAAAACGCTTGTACGACCACGTCTTGAGTATTGCTCAAGTGTTTGGGACCCTCAGCAGATCGGTTTAAAGGAAGACATAGAGGCGGTTCAGAGGCGAGCAGCTAGGTTTGTTACTGGTAGGTTCGACCAATGCGCGAGTGTCACGGAAATGCTCCGGCAACTCAATTGGGGATTGCTGGAGGAAAGACGACGTTCTTTTCGTGAAATTCTGTTAAGTAAATTTAGAGGGCCGGAATTTGAAGCTGAGTATAGTACGATCTTGCTGCCGTCTACTTACATTTCGCGTAGTGATCACAAAGACAAGTGAAATTAGGGCTCGTACGGAGGCATATAGGCATTCTTTTTTTCCTTGTTCTATTTGGGAGAGGAATACGAAAGGAAATGGCTAGTAGTGGTACAGTGTACCCTCCGCTACGCACCTTACGGTGGATTGCGGAGTATGTATGTAGATGTAGATGTAATACACTGGACCTCATCTTTTTGGGAGGCGAGCGTTCGTACTCACTGTGACTTGACTATTCCTGTTGCTCTGGAGAGGAATGTCTTGTACTACCTGAGTAGCCACCTTCAGTTTCAGGTTCATCCTGTCCTTCAAATTCCGTATATCAATCCAGCCTAACGTCGTGTATTTCTGTCTCGTCGTCATTATATTTCTGAACTGTTGTGTTATGCAATATATCCGCGAACTCCATATCGTCGGGCACGGTGTCATTTCCATAACCAGCACGTAGCAACTTGGTCCCTAATAGTTCGACCACATGCGTTGGGTTAATTCCCTTCATGATATCTCTGAACTGTAAGCAGTTCATACAGCCACTCGCACGGGAACTCTCCAAGAGACAAATAGGTACTGCGACTTGTTTTGAAACTGTTAATGGTAAGGCTAAGCACTGTTAATCTTTCGACTGTAACCGAAATATTGATCTCTGTTCGTCATCCACACAAACAGCAGTGAGTTAAAAAAAAAAAAAAAACCACGCATCACGCTCTTTTAAAGCAATAACGCTGATCGCCACTATATTGATAATAGAATAAAACAAAAGCGAGAGGGTTTGTGAGGCAGTTAAAACAGCGGGATTAAGGGTCCGTGAAAACTTATTCGCCCTACTAAAGTGTAATCGGGTTACGTGTATCCAGTAAATTTCCCTTCCCACTACACGTAAGTAAATAAAAACAACGAAAGCTACCAAATTTTGCAACACAGGAAAAAAAGACAGTCTTAAATCTAAATTTACTACGTCTACGTCAGACTACGGAAATTAATTTATTTTATGGATACGTGACATCAGCTCTTCATTCCTTCCAACAAACAGTATGTCGGGAGATCGATGTTTCCTTACCACCCTGCCCCGAATCTGTCATCTCATTGTCTTTCTCCTCCCATTTCCGTTAAATAAGTGTTGAAAATAAATTAACAAACAATAATTTAAAAAAAAACATGATTTTAGACGAAGCCACAAAATCCGTATTTTTCTTTACAGATTCCACATCTAAAACCTTAGCCTAGTGTATTTATTAAATAATTTTCAATGTTCGCCTACATGTTCTGTCAAACGAGGATCAACCTCGGCATTTGCAAGTAGAACTTGATTGTAATTTACTTCGCATCTTTTGAAATTTTCTATTGGTCTCGAAAGTCTTCCTGTTTCGCTAAAGAGCAAACTGCGTAATTTAATGTGTTCAGTAGTTCCATTTTCTTTCTTTCTCATTCTGTAGTTCTATTCTTACACTGCATTGAGGGTTCAATCGAACGTCAATTCTAGCAAGGCATACAATAAAAATGACTTACGTTAAAAAAGTAGTAATGAAAATTTGAGACTAGCCACATTCCATCACTACAGTACTAAAATGATTTGGCATAATTGAAGACCGGAATACAACCCGTCGGCTTTGACTAATGACGTCATATGAGTCTCGCATGATAAGCTACATTGACATACCAACTAGCAAAACAAACACTATGAAGGAATATAAACATACAGGATAATATCGAAATACTCCTATATTGTAGGTAATAAATAATCTATCCTCATATATTAAAGATTACAACAACAGAATGTGCCATCGATCACAGGTCTATCTAAAAATAATCGCCCTCGGCGCTCACTTGCTGGAAAAAAAAAAAAAAAAAAAAAAAAAAAAAAAAAAAAAAAAAAAAAAAAAAAAAAAAACCCTCTGTTAACCTATACCTCACTATCAGAGTGAAGCTACACATCACTTTTTAAACACAAAATCTTAAACTATACTCTAATTTCTGCTTGTAAACGAAATAACGTCTTCAACTCAGATGGGAAGTCATCTGTCAAAGCCGACGGGTCGTATCCCATCCTTTCGTTGACGCAGAATCGGCTTTCTCGTTCCATATAGTTGTCCTTGTACCATGTAACAGACAGGTCCTACAATAAAATCTGTTCGTCTCATCACAGCCACAGAGCCAGTCTGATAACTCGCACGACTCCTTACGAAAATTCCTCTCAAGTTCCTATCCAGTAAACCACGTTTCTGCTGTTAAGGTCGGATGTCACGTGCCATTTACCAATTACTTTTTCCACCTTTGTTAAGTTAGTAGTGAAAAACTCAGTGTCTATTAGTTTTTGCACAGTGCTGTCACTGCATTTGCCGCACGGGAGTAGGCGAGCGGTCTGGAACGCCACGTTACGGATCGCGCGGCCTACTGTGTCGGAGATTCGAATCCTCCTTCGGGCATGGATGTGTGTGTTGTCCTTAAGTTGATTTAACTTAGTTTAAGTAGTTTATAAGACTAGGGACTGATGACCAACGTAGTTTGGTCCGATAGAATTACAAACATTCGAACATTTTTTTCAATACATTATTCAGTTGCGAAGCTGTTGCAAACCGTGTGCAGCCCATTAGAGCTGAAGTTGAGCGCGTTGCATACTGCCAGGCGCTGGGCATGCGGTAGGCCGTTGAGTTGGAACCATTACTCTAGAACAGTTTCTCGGGCATTATTCGGCAACATCGCAGACATAATATAATTCATACTGATTAAGAATAATATCATAGTTTCCTCGTTTGATTCTGGCGTTTGCACAGGACCTGCACACCCTGACGAGTCGTCACTGCCATAACTACTCGAACTTATAGTCTTTGCCTATTGGAAAATACATTAGTTTGTACGTTATTAATCCTTTCTTTCTTGGTCGCACTAAGGGGAAGAAAAGCGTTTTTGAAAAGGAGAAATTTGCTAACATCGAATATTGTTAGTCTTTTCTGAAGGCATTTCTGTTCAATGGTGCCGGCCGCGGTGGCCGAGGGGACTGAGGCGCGTCAGTCACGGTCTGCACGGCCACTACGATCGGGGGTTCGAATCCCCCCCTCGGGCAAAGATATTTGTGCCGTCCTTAGTGTTAGCTAGTTCGTAAGTAGTTTGTAAGTTTAGGGACTGATGACCCCGTAGTTAAGCCCCATAAGCTATTCAAACATTTGAACATTTGATTTTGTTCAACGGTGCCTTGTACGGGAGTGAAACATGGACGATAAACAGTGTGGATAGGAAGCTGATAGACGCTTTTGAAATGTTGTGCTATACAAGAATACTTGAAATGTTGTGCTATACAAGAATACTGAAGATTAGGTGGGTAGGTCGCGTAAGTAATGAAGAGATACTGAACAGATTTGGAGAGAAAAGGAATTTCTGGCATACCTTGACTAATAGAAGGGATCGATTGCTAGAAGACATTCTCAAACATTGACGAATCGTAAATTTAGCATTGGGGGAGGCGTTTGGAGGGAAAATCGCAGAGGGAGACCAAGAAATGGATACAATAAGCAGATTCAGATGGATGTGGGTTTGCGTTCTTATGAGGAGATGAAGAGGCTTGGGTAGGGTGGAGAGCTGCATCAAACCAATCTCCGGACTGAAGACAACGTCATCAGCAGCATCAGCTGATGAAGCCATTTTATCTTTTTATCGCGTTCTCCATCCGTTTCTAAAAGCCACAGCACGGGGCTGAAAAGTGAATCTACAGACGATAAAAACTAGAAATTTGTAGACTTTTTTATTTTACAGTGTAGGCACCAGCGATTTTTCGATATTCCCACCTATAAGGGGGTGAAATAGGGGATGAACGGTTTTTTAAAATATATTGCGATTCAGGCAATTTTGAAGGAAAAAAAAAAAAAAACAGAACTTCGGGTTTAGAAATTCAATTGGAATTTTAAAAATACGTGTTTCGATATTTTTTGCAAATTCAACCACTAAGCGGGTGAAAAAAGGGAAAATCTCTTTAGGGACTGATGACCCCGTAGTTAAGTCCCATAGGCTTAACAAACATTTGAACATTGGAATATCTCTTAAGGGTGCTACTAAGACTATTTTTATGCTACAAATGCGGAAATTTTGTTTTGGAACGATAGTTAGAATTTTTTTCTATCTTTAAAAGAAAAAGTGTTTCCGAATGTTTCGAATTCTGATATCAGTGGTGCAATATGGAGTGACAAGATGTATCTATATACTTGATTAGGAAAGCATTTTTAAAGCTAAATCTATGAAAATTTAGTTTTGTGAACTCCATCTGGTAGTATTACATTAAAAAATTTTCATTCGATAAATAATTTATTTACGATGCTTATTTCTGACCACAGCTTTATCTGGCAGCTAATTACGCTGTTCTTATATTTTCTGATTTCCATCTGTCTTTTACGAGCTGCCCAGAACGCGGTTGTGAACTTGGTTTCTCATGTTTCCTACCTCATTGAGAACAGTCGCACGTCAGGGACTTCTCCATTATTAATTGTAAGTGTGTGTGTAAGAGCGTTTTTCTTATGAAGTATGGTGAAAATATATTTAGTTACGTATACAGCTTTTACTTATTTAAAATGACCCACCTTTTAATGGTTCATGAAGTTTATCTATTTTTGCAGCAATTATCTTGATTATGTAACATGATGCTTGGACCCATTGTTGGACTTGTATCTGTAATTTACTAGATTTACTTCGAGATCTCATTACTTGTAATTTTCATTAATGTGACTTTCTAGTAATGTCTGCAAAGAATTCTTCGGAATTAAACGAAATCCGATCGATTTAAAGAGCCTTTTGTCACGAAAGTTAACTTAACATTTTTTTTAACGGTCATTCAGTCAGTACAATCTGCTCCAAGCCAACGAAGCATCATTTTACACAATGCAACAAGAGTATTTCCAGCTTCATCTGCTACATTCAGTCAACATAATCATCATGGTAAGAAAGGTCATCGCGGAATCTGCTAGTTTCTTTGTGAAATACTGTGTTTAGGTGTTGCTTTCAATCGAAATTAGCCGGCCGCGGTGGCCGAGGGGACTGAGGCGCTCCAGTCACGGTCTGCACGGCCACTACGGTCGGGGGTTCGGATCCCCCCTCGGGCATGGATATTTGTGTCATCCTTAGTATTAGCTAGTTCATAAGTACTTTGTAAGGTTAGGGAGTGATGACCCCGTAGTTAAGTCCCATAAGCTATACAAACATTTTTTGAAGATTCCAAATTAATACTGCCGGTAAACTTTAAAGTCAGGTTCCGCTTCCTTTTCTTAGTCTTCTATCTATAAAGTTACCTAAATGTGTCAGAGCCACCAAATTATTTTTCTGTAATATTGTACCGTTAGTGAACTTTAATAGCGGCTACGAACAGTAACTACTACTCCAACACCTGATCGGAAGAAATATAAAGCAATATTACAATCACACCACTGTGAAATGATTGCGCCGATCCGGGCGCCACCGGCACCCAGAAGGGCGTTCGGACAAAGCGGCGATCTCTGACGTCACGGCCGACGCGTCCGCCCGGAGCTGTTTCGACAGAAATGCTCGCGCGCGTCCAAGCCGGGAAGCGACAACTCAGCGTCGACTGCTTCCGGCCGGAAACTTGTCCGAGACGGGAAAATACACAGCGCAGATAGTCGCGACGCTCCCGCGGAAGTGGAGGAGGAAGCGGAGGGGTGCACTGTAAAAAAAAATAAAAATAAAAGAAAGGAGAAAGAATATACTGGTGCGCAGAGGGGAAGAAAGGGCTGCGAATTTTCGCGACGCCAGCAAGAAAATCCTTTGTGCCCAGAAGACCAAGACGGGGAAGAGGGGTGGTAGGGGAGGGGAGGGGTAGGAGGGGAGGGGAGAGGGGGAGGGGGAGGGGTGGTACAGATACAGCGGGCGCGCGCCCCGCGCATCGCGAAGAAAAAGAAACGGTCCCAGACCTGAGCCGTGCGGGACAAAAAAGTAAAATAAAATAGGACGACGCGGAAGAGAGAGATATAGGGTAGGGGAGGGGAAGGGGGGGCGGTGGACACGAGGCGGGGCAGGAAGGCGGCCAGGAAGAGGCGACTGCCGACGCAAGCGGAAAATTCTAATCTTGATCAATTTATTTCGCCCGCCGCGCTGCGCGTCGAGTCGAGTCGGGAGAGCGGGGCTGCTTCGGAGGATCCCTCTAGGAGCCGGCGTCTTCTTTAGTCGCCTTGCGGAGTGCGTGCGTTAGACTTTGTGTGTGTGTGACCAGAGTTTACTAACTGGTGTGTTGCTTCATTAAGATGCAGTGGTACCTACAAGGAGAACTTGTTGTTGTTGTGGTCTTCAGTCCGCAGACTGGTTTGATGCAGCTCTCCACGCTACCCTGTCCTGTGCAAGTCTCTTCATCTGAGAATACGTTCGGCAACCTACATCCTTTTGAATCTGCTTACTGTATTCGACTCTCGATCTCCCTCTACGATTTTTACCCCACACACTTCCTTCTAATGCTACGTTGACAATTCCTTGGTGTCTCAGAATGTGTCCAACCACCCTATCCGTTCTCTTAGTCAGGATATGCCAAAAACTCCTTTTCGATCCGATTCAGTTAAGCACTTCCTCATTAGTTACGTCATCTACCCATCTAATTTTCATCATTCGTCTGTAGCACCACATTTCAAAAGCTTCCATCATCTTTTTATCCGAACTACTTATCGTGCACGTTTCGCTCCCATACAATGCTACACTCGAGACAAATGCTTTCAGAAAGGACTTCCTAACATTTAAATTAATATTGGATGTTAACAAGTTTCGCTTCTTTAGAAACGCTTTTCTTCCCATAGCCATTCTGCATTTTATATTTTCTTTACTTCGGCCATCAGAAGTTATCTTGCTACTCAGATAACAAAATTCATCTACTACTTTTATTGTCTCATTACCTAACCTAATTCCTTCAGCATTGCCTGATTTTTTTATATTAAATTCCATTACCTTCGTTTTATTCTTATTAATGTTCATCTAATATCTTCCTTTCAAGACACTGTCCATTCCATTCAATTGCTCTTCCAGATCCTTTGCAGTCACTGACAAAATTACTATATCAGCGGCAAACAGCAAACTTTTTATTTCTTCTCCCTGAACTTTAATTCCCTCTCAAAATTTCGCCCTTCCATTCCTTCACTGCTTGCTCAATATACAGATTGAACAACATTGGGGAAAGGCTACAACCCTGTCTTACTCCCATCCTAACCTCTGCGTCCCTTTCTTGCCCCTCGATTCTAATAACCACTGTCTGCTTTTTGTGTAGGTTGAATATAACTCTTCGCTCCCTATATTTTGCCCCTGCTAACTTCAGAATTTGGAAGAGTGTATTCCAGTCGACATTGTCAAAAGCTTTCTCCAAATCTACAGACGCTGAAAACGTAGGTTTGCCTTTCCTTAGCCTATCTTCTAAGATAAATCGTAATGTGAGTATTGCCTACCGTGTTCCTACATTTCTCCTAAATCCAAACTGATCTTCCCTGAGGTCGCATTCCACATTCGCCTGTAAATAATTCGTGTTAGTATTTTGCAACCATGACTTATTAAACTGATAGTTCTGTAATACTAAGACTTGCTGCACTTTCTTTCTTTGGAATTGGAATTATGATATCTTCTTGAAGTCGAAGGGTATTTCCCCCGTCTCATATATCTTGCGTACCAGGTGATACAATTTTTCCATGACTGGCTCTCTTAACGACATCAGCAGTTCAGACGGAATATCATCTACTCCAGCGGCCTTGTTTCGACTCAAGTCCTTCAGCGCTCTGTCAAATTCATCTCGCAGTATCGTATCTCCTATCTCATCTTCCTCCACTTCGTCTTCCATTACTGTCTTGGAATAACACTTTCGATGTTGACAGTACACGTCATGGGTGTCTACTTGCAGAGATTTTATAGGGCACTATCCATAAATTTCGGAGAAAAGGAGCTCAACTCATATTTATCTTACATACCAGTCAAATACCATTACAAAGAAATCGGGCGCAGACTTGTGTGCAAATTACAGAACCATCATTTTGATAAGTCATGGTTGGAAAATTTTGACACTAATCATTTACAGAAGAATGGAAAAGCTGATCTCTGGGAGGATCATAGGAACACAGGCGGCAATGCTTACTTTACAACTTATCTTAGAAGATAAAGAAAAGGCAAACCTACATTTCTATCTTTTGTAGATATGGAGAAAGTTTTTAAGAGTGTTGATTGGAATACACTCTTTCAAATTCTGAAGTCAGCAGGGGTAAAATATAGGGAAAATACGGTTATTTACAACTTGTACAAAAGCCAGACGGCAATTATTAGAGTCGAAGAGCATTAAAGGGAAGCATTTTTTGGGAAGGGAGCAATACGGGGTTGTAACCTTTCTCCAGTGTTGTTCCATTTGTACATCGAACAAGCAATGAGGGGAAAAAAGACAAATTTGGAGAAGGGATTAAAGATTAGGATGAAGATATAAAAACATTGCGTTTTGCTGATAACATTGTAATTCTGTCAGACAGCTAAGGACCTGGAGTAGGAATGACAGGATTGCAAGAAACGGTATCCCAGTGATGGTGAATTTGAATAGTCCAACGGGCGAGCTGAAGAGATCTTGCGATGCACAGGTTGGGAACCAATAGACTACTCACTCACAGGGATGGAATACATGTAGCACTGTGATTCAAATCCATCTCAGTCCATCCAGATTTAGGTTTTCCGTGATTTACCTAAACACGCCAGGCAAATTCCGGGATGGTTCCTTTCAAACGACATGGTCGATTTCCTGTGCCATCCTTACCCAAAAACCTGAGCGTGAGCTCAGTCTCTAATGACCACGCTGTCGACGGGGCGTTAGATTCTGATCTTCCTTCATTCGTTTTATGTTTCATGCTGGTCGACGCATCTTCAAACTAAGTCTAGATTAAGTTGGAATGTGACAGAATTGTTGAGGCGAAGCCAACGAATGTGAAAGGAAAAAGTTATTATGTGACGTGGAACAGTCAATACCTTCAGACGCCACACAAATATAATTCTACACTGGTGTCACAAACTGTCACCTACTCGAGAAATGCTATGGTAACCCTAAAGGAGATACCGTCGCAAAGATCGGGGCTAGAAGAAGATTCTTTCACTTGTGAATCATCAGGTAATATTTAGTCCACGCTATTGCAGTTAATAGAGCATTCAAAAATAAACTAATTCGAGTATTAAGATTTCTATATACTAACAGGATTAAACTGACAGTCTTGCAATGTGCAAGACATAAGAAAGCTGATTCTCTTTCCGCAAAAAAAAAAAAAAAAAAAAGAAAGAGAGAGAGAGAGAGAGAGAGAGAGAGAGAGAGAGAGAGGAGAAGAAGAAGAAGAAGAAGAAAAAAGAAAAACCAATCGCACGCAAACTGTGAAGCTTATGTCACTTCTCGACGTGTTCTCTCTGCAGCTATAAACATACAAGTTGCGTGTGTTTGGGTGGATGGTTATTGCAACTAATCTCTGTGTGTGGGAACGATATCGTGTCACTGTTAGTGTTAAGTGACAGTGCCCGATAAAATTCACAAATAACTTTTTTGTTGTAACTTTGGCTACAAAATAACTTCACTAAGCACTGAGATTTAGTATCTTCTTCTGCCCTGTTAGAATAAATTACAACTGACATGGAATGCAGTAATCTTACGTGTATGCGCAACTAATAACACTTTAAATTGTACAGTAGTTAATAAATCAACTGTAATTGAACTGGAAATTTGTCTACACATTAATCTCGTGTGTGAGAGAATGTGAGCAAATGAAATGTTCGGATTTGTTAGCGTGTTCCATTATACTAGTATCCACACTGTACATGCACGCCGGCCGCGGTGGCCGAGGTGACTGAGGCGCTCCAGTCACGGTCAGCACGGCCACTACGGTCGGGGGTTCGAATCCCCCCTAGGGCATGGATATTTGTGCCGTCCTAGTTTGTAAGTAGTTCATAAGTAGTTTGTAAGTTTAGGGACTGATGACCCCGTAGTTAAATCCCATAAGCTTAACAAACATTTGAATTTTTTTTTTTGTACATGCACAGTTAGACTGCGAAAGCCAAAAAAAACAAGCGTGTTAGTACTGTAATACTTTAGTGACTTGAATAAATACAATTCAAATACAGACATTCAAGATTAACGGGATACCAAAATCACTGCACTTGTTAATGTGCCTATCTGTACTACAATTACCATACTGATTCAATGATATAAAATGTCCAAATCTCGTAACGTTTTCAAAATATCACAAACTGCAAATATTCCTATTCTGATTACGTGATCTCACTATTTCTCTCCTCGTCACACAAATCACTTTAACTGTTACTAACATTAACTGACCTAATAATGTGAACTTTCATTAACACTGAGAAAATCTCTAACTATGAACTTCACTGAATTTACGAACAAACTGCTTCCTACTCTCATGTCAAAAATTCTTACACTGAATTGTTCTTATTAACACTTATAAAGTTAATAACCCTATTCTTATGCCACACTATCACAACAAACAATGATTTCAATAATCAGATCTGAGTGCAAATTAACTTTCAAATTGGTAAGAGGAAAGGGGAACTGGGAAAATGACGGTGGGTGAAATGATAAATGCAAACTGCATTTAACAGTACACATTAGCAAAAGACAAACACCAGCTACAAAACCTAAAGTACAAGCAACGATTCCTAACAATAGGAATGCACAAGTTTTACCTTATTAGTGACAGTATTCATTAACATCAGCTTCCTTACAAAAATTACAATCTGCAGACTTCCCTGTGAGTTTTCAAAACGGCTAAAGCCTTAGTGTTTCCGATTTTTGCTCTTAGTCTCACACAACGACTGCCTTACTTGACAGTTCCACAACAACTGTCTTAACACAACAACTGCGAGTGCAAGACTAGCTCCAAAGACAATACATACAGTCTTTAGTTTACAGCAGAGATAAACAAATGACTTCAGCGTGTTATATAGTTTAATACAATGATACAAAACATTACATAAATTTGTTTTCTATAGAATTACAGCTTAAGTTTCTATAACAGGATATGCCCAAGGCTGAATAACATATAAAATTAAGTGATAATTATATTACGTACTCCTTTCAAACATATTTCACAACTTCGACACCATGCTACCATGGTCGATGCGATCGCTTCTTTCTGAGTCTGCTTTGACCTAAAACATTGTTTTAGGATTGAAAAACGTCCTCCAAACTGATCGCTGCTGTCATCAAACACAGTAACACTACCAGGAAAATCTTGCTGAGGTTCCATGGAGGTATCCCTATTAAACCTTCAATTCATGACTTTTTATTTGAAGCTATAAAAACTACCACGATTAATGTATACTGCGTTTATACAGAGAAAAATATTGAAATTAAAAAATTCCTTAAAATTATTATGCACGACTAGCAACAAAACGTTCATAGCTGGTCGGCTATGTAGTGCTTCCATGATGTACCCGATGCAGTAAATGTCACTATTTTGCCTCTCATAAAGCAACAGTAGTCTGTGCGGCTCGATCCCCGCTAGGTCCTAGGAATTTTATCTGTCACTTTCCACTTCTTTCACCTCTGGCAGTGTTGCTAATGTGGAAAATATCGAGTAGCACCGTGGTTCGGAACCCACGTTAAATTGTAGGTCCCCCTCTAACTGGCTGGGTAAGTCAGTTCGAAGGTCAGAGGAAGGCAACGGCATACCACCTCCAAACTATTGAAATGTTTGTAATCCTATGGGACAAAAATACGTTGGTCATAAGTCCCTAGTCTTACAAACTACTAAAGTTAAACTAACCTAAGGACAATAGACACACCCATGCCCGAGGGAGGATTCGAACCTCCGACGCGGGAGTCCGCGCGATTCGTAACGTGACGCTCCAGACCGCTCGGCTACTTCCGCGCGGCATCGTAACCACCTTTCAACATGTTAAGAAGGTACGAGCGACGTAAATGACTTCAAATAGGCTTAACGCCTGTATGTCGAAACATGTGAATCTACATCTACACGGGATACTCTGCAAATCACATTTAAGTGCCTCGCAGAGGGTTCATCGAACCACCATTATACAATTTTATCTCCCATTCCATTTTCGAATAGCGCGCGGGAAGAAAGAACACTTGAATCTCTCCGTTCGGGCTCTGATTTCTCGTATTTTATTCTGATGATCATTTCTACCTACGTAAGTGGAAGTCAACAATATATTTTCGCATTCGGAGGAGAATGTTGGCGATTGGAGTTTCGTAAGTAGCCCACGCCGCAGCGATAAGCGCCGTTGTTGTAATGATTCCCAGCCCAGATCCTGTATCATTTCCGTAACGCTGTCTCCCCTGTATCGTGACAATACGAAACGAGCTGGCCTTCTTTGGACTCTTTCGATGTCCTCCGTCAAACACACCTGATAAGGATCCCACACTGGGCAGAAATACTCCATAAAAGGACGGAAAGCGTAGTGTATGGAGTTTCTTTTGTAGTTCTGTTGCGTCTTGAAGGGTTCTGCCAATAAAACGCAGACCCTGGTTCGCCTTTCCCACGTGATTATCTACGTGTTCTTTCCAGTTTAAGTCTGAAGTAATAGTAATTCCTAGGTATTTTGTGGAGTTTACGACCTTCACATTCGATTGATTTATCTTGTAAACAAAGTTTAACGGATCTCTTTTCGTACTCATGTGGACGACTTCATACCTCTCATTATTTAGAGTCAACTGCCAATTTTTACACCTTACTGATATCTTATTCAAATCGTTCTGCAGTTGGTTTTGATCTTCAGATGATTTTACTAGACGGTAAATGACGGCGTCATCCACACACAACCTAAGAGAGCTACTTAGATTTTCTCCCAAATCGTTTATGTAAATGAGGAACAGCAGATGACCAGTAACACTACCCTGTGGAACGCCCAATATCACCTCTGTTTTAGTCGATGCCTTACCATCGATTACTACGAACTGTGTCTTATCTGACAGGAAATCCCCTCTCCAGTCGCAAATTTGGGGCAATATACCATACCCACGCTATTTGATTAAAAGCCATTGGTGAGGTACGGTGTGAAAAGCCTTCGGGAAATCAAAGAATACGGCGTCTATAGCACACAATACTTCGTGTGAGTAAAGAGCTAGTTGTGTTTCTCATGAACGATATTTTCTAAATCCACGTTGACCTTGGGCCAATAGATCATTCTGTTCGAGATAATTCATAATACTTGAATACAGGGTATGTTCCAAAACCGTGCTGCAAACTGAAGTCAGTGAAATAGGGCAGTAGTTTAGTGGGTTACTTCTACTGCCTTTCTTGAATATAGGTGTGACCTGGGCAACTTTCCAAGCTTTTGGTACAGATCCTTCTATGGGAGAGCGGTTGTATATGGCTGTTAAGTAAGGAGCTATCGCTTCAGCATAATCAGATAGAAATCTAATGGGTATACAGTACGGACCAGAAGACTTGTTCTTGTTAAGTGATTTTAGTTGCTTCACTACTCCGATGGTATCTACTTCTACGTTACTCATTACAATTGGTCGTAATCTTATATGTGCTGTTGGAAGTAACCAAAAAAGGGGGTTGGAGATACGTCTCTGGGAGTCCAGTGCGGATCACAACGGAGTACTTGTAAAACGATTTTTTTTTCGTTTCTTACAGCCTTTGTAGTGCCGCTACACTCCTGTAGGATTGTGCCTTGTAGTCTCTAGCATGTATCCTCGCAAAATTGTACGCGCGTGCGTGTTTGTGTGTGTGTGTCCGCACTGAGAGATGGAAATATTTGTACGTGGGCTCAAGTGGCAAGTCAAGTCAAGACGGATGGGGCGTCCAACGCAGCGCCGCTTACATTCCGCGTGCTTTTGTGCAGATCCACCATGCGGAATGCGCCATCGCCTTGTAGCAAGCATCGCCGGGAGTTCATTTATCCACCTACCAGGTCTGGCGCAATACGACAAGCCCGCGCGTGAGGGAATCGCATTCTTTCATCTCGCGCCCACAGGCGCAGATGGTCAAGGATAACGACAAAAAAGAAAGGCTAAATTCAGAAGAGGTAGGAATGTAGGAGGGGAACCGCGGGGTTAACGAAGGACACCAAAGGCAATAAAGAAATAATAATACTGCAACTTCTACTGACAGTTCACTACGAAATTTAGTATCGTATCTTCAGTAAGGGTGTGACGGTGTGTGACGCCCCTGTGCAGAAATTTATTTACGCCCTTCCCCTGGCATAATAAAAAAACACCTCTCTGGTTACGCCACTGCTGTCAACAAAACAACCTGAATTTTTAAATTGCTGTAATTGAAACTCTGAATAAAAATATTATTTCATCAATTATGTAGGTAACAAAATACAATAACACTATTTTCTTTCGATGGCAAAATTTTGACGCTACCAAAATTTTGCCGCCCTGTGCAGCTGAACATGTTGCACCTGCCTAAATGCGGCCCTGCTTGTGAGACAGTTTTTTTTAATTTATGTATTTTTTATTTCTTCTTTATTTCGCCTTCTGAGTCTTGACTCAATGTGGCCATCTACAACACACAGTGGAAATGTACACATGTTTAAATAAAAAGAAAAACAGAAGTACATTTTGTCAAAATGGGAAAGTGGAAACAAAGCGAAAACTACATTACATTACAATTTAAATAATGTTGGAACATTTTCACATATTCACAAGCAAAACTTATATTTCCAACACAGTTGATACTTATAGACTGTGTCCATTTATGTCACCAGCACTTTTTAATATATATGCCGAAAAAATAATTAACAGCGCCTTATAAAAAGGACTTGTACTGGGAGGAGAAAGGAAAACACTATAAAGTTTGCATATGATACTATTGTACTAGTACAATCAGAAGAAGAGTTGCAGGTAATGATGGAGAATAGTGTAAGGGTGGGGAAAGAATACCGAATGAAAGTGAACATCCATAAGACCAAAGTGATGAAAACTGGAAAAGAAAACGATACTATCAATATATTACTAGAGGGAAGAAAACTGCAAAATGTTCGCCGGCCGCGGTGGCCGAGACGACTGCGGCTCGTCAGTCACGGTCTACACGGACACAAACATTTGATTTTGTACGAGTAATAAATTGTAACGTCATGCCAAATGCCGTAATTTTACTGCATGAACGCCGAAAAAGTAGTAAGCGTCAAACTTTTTTCTTTCATCATTTTGCTGTGGTTGTCAGCGAAGTTTCCTAAAGGTTTGAAATTATGTTTAAAGTTTGTTGCAAGACGTTAAGTGCTCTCCTTCTCAAACAGTGGACTGATAAAGTCACAGTATCACGTGCCGCAAGACGAGGAAGTTTACATTGTTTATGACGTCATATCTCCTGAACTAGCGGCCCTATAGCAAAGTCCTTTCTTAACTGACGTCTTCTACCTTTAACGACATTCCTGCCAAATTTTAGCTTCATAAGTGAAGTAGTTTTCGGGATTTCGTGTCTAGTCAGTGAGTGAATGAATGTCCTTTTGCTTTTATATAGAGATTCACAAAATTTTCCGAATTCATAGAAAAAATCGCACTGACATATTTTACGGCCCACTTTAGATTTGTAGTTTTATAAGTTTTAACAACACTCCCATGAACCACAGACATTGCCGAGGTGGGGTGGCTTGCGTGCCTCAAAGATGCAGATAGCCGTACCGTAGGTGCAACCACAGCGGAGGGGTATCTGTGGAGAGGCCAGACAAACGTGTGGTTCCTGAAGAGGGGCAGCAGCCTTTTCAGTAGTTACAGGGGCAACAGTGTGGATGATTGACTGAGCTGGCCTTGTAACATCAGCTAATGTGGCTTTGCCACACAGCTACTGCGAACGGCTGAAAGCAAGGGGAAACTACAGCCGTTACATTTCCCGAGGACATGCAGCTCTACTGTATGAAAATATGATGATGGCATCCTCTCGGGTAAAATATTCCGGAGGTAAAATAGTCCCCCATTCGGATCTCCGGGCGGGGACTACTCAGGAGGATGTTGTCATCAGGAAAGATAATACTGGCATTCTACGGATCGGAGCGTGGAATGTTAGATCCCTTAATCGGGTAGGAAAATTAGAAAATTTAAAAAGGGAAATGGATAGGTTGAAGTTAGATATAGTGGGGATTAGTGAAGTTCGGTGGCAGGATGAACAGGATTTCTGGTCAGGTGAGTACAGGATTATAAGTACAAAATCAGTTGGGGGTATCACAGGAGTAGGACTGATAATGAATAAGAAAATAGGAATGCGGGTAAACTACTATGAGCAGCACAGTGATCGCATTATCATTGTCAAGATAGATACGAAGCCAACACCGACAACAGTAGTACAGGTTTATATGCCAACTAGCTCTGCCGATGATGAGGAGATAGAAGGAATATATGAGGAGCTATAGGAAATTATTCAGACAGTTAAGGGAGAGGAAAACTTAATTGTGATGGGAGACTGGAATTCCGTAATAGGAAAAGGAAGAGAAGGAAAAATAGTAGGTGAATATGGACTGGGCAGGAGGAATGAAAGAGGAAGTCGTCTGGTAGAATTTTGCACGGAACATGATTTAATCGTAACAAACACGTGGTTTAAGAATCACAAAAGAAGGTTGTTTACTTGGAAGAGACCAGGAGACACCGGAAGGTATCAGATAGATTTTATAATGGTAAAACATAGATTCCGGAACCAAGTTATAAACTGTAAGACATACCCAGGGGCAGATATAGACTCTGACCATAACTTGTTAGTCATGAATTGTAGGCTGAAACTGAAAAAACTGCAGAAAGGTAGGAAAATACGAAGATGGGATCTAGATAAATTGAAGGAACGTGAAGTTCTGGAGAATTTCAGAGGGAGATTTAGGCAACAATTGACAGAAACAGGGAGAAATAAAACAGTAGAAGAGGAATGGATAGCATTGAGAGATGAAATAGTGAAGGCAGCAGAGGACAAAATAGGTGGAAAGGCAAGACCTACAAAAAATTCTTGGATATCACAGGAAATACTAAATTTAATTGATGAAAGGAGAAAATATAAAAATGCAGTAAATGAAACAGGCAAAATGGAATACAGACGACTAAGAAATGAGATTGACAGGAAGTGCAAAATGGCTAAGCAGGAGTGGCTAGAAGCCAAATGCAAATCTGTAGAAGAATGTATAAGAAGGGGAAAAGTAGATACCGCCTACAGGAAAATAAAAGAGACATTTGGGGACAAGAAAAGCAACTCTACGAATATCAAGAACTCATATGGGAAACCAGTTCTCAGCAAAGAAGGGAAAGCTGAAAGGTGGAAAGAGTAAATAGAGGGGCTCTACAAAGGAAATGAACTTCGAGACACTATTGTAGGAAGGGAAGAGGATGTAGATGATGATGATGACATAGGAGATACTGTACTGAGAGAAGAATTTGACAGAGCCCTGAAAGACCTAGGTCGGAACAAGGCCCCAGGAGTAGATGACATACCCTCAGAGCTACTAAAGTCTCTGGGAGAGCCAGCGATGACAAAACTATTTGAACTGTTGTGTAGGATGTATGAGACAGGCGAAATACCCTCAGACTTTAAGAAAAATGTAATAATCCCCATTCCAAAGAAATTGGGTGCAGACAGGTGTGAAAATTACAGAACCATCAGTTTCATAAGTCATGGTTGCAAAATTTTAACACGAATTATCTACAGGAGAATGGAAAAGCTGGTAGAATCTGACCTCGGGGAAGATCAGTTTGGATTCAGGAGGAACGTAGGAACCCGAGAGGCAATACTCACTTTACGGCTTATCCTAGAAGATAGATTAAGGAAAGGCAAACCTACATTTTTAGCTTTTGTAGATTTGGCCTAAGCGTTTGACAATGTTGACTGGAATACACTCTGTCAAATTCTGAAGTCAGCAGGGGTAAAATATAGGGAAAGGAGAGTTATTTACAACTTGTACAAAAGCCAGACGGCAGTTATTAGACTCGAAGGGCATGAAAGGGAAGCATCAGTTGGGAAGGGAGTAAGACAGGGTTGTAGCCTTTCTCCGATATTATTCAATTTGTACTTCGAGCAAGCGGTGAAGGAAAGCAAGGAAAAATTTGGAATAGGGATTAAAGTTCAGGGGGAAGAAATAAAAACATTGCGTTTTGCTGATGACATTGTAATTCTGTCAGAGACAGCAAACGACCTGGAAGAGCAGTTGAATGGAATGGACAGTGTGTTGAAGAGAGCGTATAAAATGAACATTAACAAGAACAAAACAAAAATAATGGAATGCGGTCTTAGAAAATCAGGCGATGCTGAAGAAATTAGATTAGGTAACGAAACAATGAAGGTGGTAGATGAGTTTTGCTACTTGGGTAGTAAAATAACATGCGATGGTCGCAGTACAGAGGATATAAAATGCAGAATGGCAATGGGAAGAAAAGCATTTTTGAAAAAGAGAAATTTGCTAACATCGAATATTAATTTAAGTGTAAGGAAGTCTTTTCTGAAGGCATTTGTGTGGAGTGTTGCCTTGTACGGGAGTGAAACATGGACGATAAGCAGTGAGGACAGGAAGAGAATAGAGGCTTTTGAAATGTGGTGCTACAGAAGAATGCTGAAGATTAGGTGGGTAGATCGCATAACTTATGAAGAGGTACTTAACAGAATTGGTGAGAAAAGAAATTTTTGGCATACCCTGACCAAAAGAGGGGATCGCTTGGTAGGACACATTCTTAGACATCAAGGAATCGTAAATTTAGCATTGGAGGGAAGTGTGTGGGGTAAAAATCGCAGAAGTAGACCAAGAGATTCGTATAGTAAGCAGATTCAAGTGGATGTGGGTTGCCGTTGTTATGAGGTGATGAAAAGGCTTGCTCAGGATAGAGTAGGGTGGAGAGCTGCATCAAACCAGTCTCCGGACTGAAGACCATATCAACAACAAGTTTTAACAAGCATTTTGGACCAAAATAATAATGTAAATATTAAGAAATTAATTAATAAGAGTGTCTGAAACCCTTGTAGGAAAAAATAATTGTTTTTTGGTAGTGGTGGATTCGGAATCACTGACCTTCAGTGTCACAGACCAACGCATTGTCCACTACGCTACGGCTAGCAATCGAAAGTTACGTTCCGTAATCTCGGTATTGATGGCCGTTGTTAACGGATGCTGATATGGCATTTGTAGACACTAGATTATCATTTACCGTACGAAGAACGACGTGGTTTAGTTAATTCTTCTGTGCGTCATTGCTTTGAAATGAGAATTTGTAAGTTACAATAAGAAAATCATCAAATACGCAACGCAAGATGGCGTATGCCAGAGAGAGTTCTGGGCGAGGAATGTCACGTGACATCTGCGAACGGCTGTTTTTCGTTAATTCAATTGAGTGTGTCAAAACTCCGTTATTTTTGCAAATATCTCTCAAACGATACGAGATATGAAGAAAAATAAGGGAACAAAGCTGTAGAGAATCTTCTCCTCTACTAATTCGGTTATTCAATTTTCGCGTCAGATGAACCTTTTAATTGCAATTAAAATTACATTACCAACGGCTTTTTTTGGTATTAGTATCGTATTTCTTGTCCGAAATATTCAAAAAAGTGAGGTTCTGGTCTCGGGTAGCCAACAATTATGTCTGTAAAATTTGGTGCCGATCGGTTGAACGGTTCGACCTAAAAAGTGGGAACACGTTACAGACAGACAGAGATCGTCAAATCGCCGTAATTTTTGCTAATATCTCTGCAACAATGCAAGATATGAAAAAAAACATAATAGAGCTAGGTTGTAGAGAATTTTCCCCTCTACCAATTAGGTTATTGAATTTTCGTGTCAGATGAACGGTTTGTTTGCAATTACAATTATATTACAAACGGCTTTTTTGGTATTACTACCGTATTTTTTGTCCTAAAAATTTGAAAAAGTGAGGTTCTGGTCTCTGGCGGCCTACAGTTATGTCTGTAAAATTTGGTGGTGATCGGTTGAACGGTTCGTCTTAAAAACAGGGAATACATTACGGACAGACAGACAGACATCCCAAAATCGTTATTTTTGCAAATATCCCTGAAAACGAGATATGGAAAAAGAAACATAATAGAGCAAAGGTGTAGAGAATATTCTCCTCTAGAAATTCGGATGAATGGTTAAGCCGTTATTTTCATTTAAATTTCGAGCTGTCAAAAGACGATCGCAAACACTTTTAGTGTTACTACCGTAACCTGAAGTGGGTCAAAATCGCGCGTCTGTGCGAGGGAACCTCAATATAGCTCTGGCTATGATTCCCTCCCCCCCCCCCTCTTTGCCCAGGAAAAAATTATCTACCACCCTGTTGTTATATCTCGTTGGTTATAATTATTTGTATATGCCCCGCATGCGCCTATACGGGTCGCAGTGATAAAAACGCATTGCGCATTCGCGGATGCGTGCTGCCGACTCTGCATCGGACTGCATATCGTCGGCCGCTCCTGCCCTCCCCGGGCCATGCGTCAGCGACGCCGAGCAACAGTGCCAAATGACGCAATTCATAACGCCGGACGCCAGATCACCGAGCGCGCCGGAAGAGCCGCAGCGCAGACGCGAACGCGAACGCAAACGCAACGCACTTTCCGTTGCGCACTTGGCTCGCCTACCGCACTGCAGGCGGGTCGGGAGTGCTGACAAATTGCCGAAAAAAAGAAATTACGACAAACTCCTGTCTCTTCTATTTTGTCCTCGTTGCTTCAGTGCGAGATGCAGTGAACTCATTTGGACTACGGTCAGGCTTCGGAGCCACGCCAGGGTAGTTCTCAAACTTGTCGAACCTGTGATCATCTATTCCTCATTAACCATCACCATCATTGGAGCATGATTAGGCCTTTCAGCGTTCAGTCTGCAGCGTAGTCCCTCTAATCAAATTCCTCCGTGATGCACTATTCAATGCTAACATTGATGTCTCGTCTGGTGTTAAACCTGTTACTTCAAAGCCGTTCACTGAAGCCAGTACTTTCTCCTTGATCTATACTGCCCTCCTTTAGTTTGGAAACACCATGCAGCGTATTACAACGGAGGCAGCTGGAAGCGATCTCTGTTAGTTATTGGTTACAATACGGAACAGCGAGCTCAGATAACGGTTAATAATGACACAGTATCGTACACTTAATTATTGCACATATACATACATATTGATCTAAGCCTAAGGAAGTCCTTTCTGAACGTATTTGTGTGGAGTGTTGCCTTGTATGGGAGTGAAACATGGACGATAAACTGTGCGGACACGAAGAGGATAGAGGCTATTGAAATGTGGTGCTACAGAAGAATACTGAAGATTAAGTGGGTGGATCGCGTAACTAATGAAGAAGTACAGAACAGAATTGGGGAGAAAAGGAATTTCTGACATACCTTGACTAAAAGAAGGGATCGATTTGTAGGACACATTCTTAGACATCAAGCAATTGTGAATTTAGCGTTGGAGGGAAGTGTATGGGGTAAAAATCGCAGAGGAAGACCAAGAGATGGCTACAGTAAGCAGATTCAGACAGATGTAGGTTGCCCTTCTTATGTGGAGATGAAGAGGCTTGTTCAGGATAGGGTTTGTGGAGAGCTGCATCAGAACAGTCTCCGGACTGAAGACCACAACAACATCAACAAAAACAACCACAACATACATACTGGAACACTAGTATTGCCCCCCTTTTTTTTTTATTTTTTTTTTTTTTTTTTTTTTTTTTTTTTTTTTTTTTTTGTAAACCGACGTTACCTATTCAAGCAGTTCTCCAAAACACGCCGGGTGGCGCGAGTAGACCGCATGGCTATGTACAGGTACGTTGTTTACAGTTGTGTTGACTTGTAGTTGCGTTGCATCAAGGAACAACACGTTACGAAAGTAACTGCAAATGACCCCAAAGTGCCAGATTCTTTATGAATCTACGGTGATAATCAGTTTGCCCCAGTACCATGCAGAGTGCTTCGTCTGAGGTAGTGTTGAAGACTCCAGTTAGCCTTAACAGGACACTTCTTTGACCTTTCCTAACAGTGGCAATGTTGGTTTGTAGTGCCAAACGCTGTGCCCGTGAACTGGCCGCGAAGCAGATTACTGACTCGAAGAGGGCTGTGTGGTATGTACGTAGTGTTTGTGTAGGTCGTCTGTACGTGACTGCTGGGAATGAGTTGTTCGCCGGCGGTGTGCTACGTAAGAAGTGCGATGCTTTGCGACTGGGGCAGGTGGGTGTAGCGGAACGGCGAACAAAGCTGTGGGGTGGCGTTTGGTGCGGGGGCGAGCAGATGCAAAGACGTCTGCACCCTGCAGGGGTGGGCGGACCCCAGGGTCAACGGTCGCGCTAAAAGAGACGTCCCGAAAAAAAGGAATACAATGCAGCGCCCTCCCGCGGGTCACAAAAGCCCCAGTGTTCACTGGCCTCGTAATACCTGCGTCACAGGCGTGACGTCACAGCGCCCAGTCCGACACCAGCCAAGTGGTGGCAGGGATATCGGACTGAGCAGGGTAGTAACATATCACGTGACTCACCACAAACGGAAGTGACCTACCGAAATAGGTTTCACTTACCATTGAGCACAGTGCTTTTGGCGCGTACTTGTTCTCGAACTAAATAAACAAATAAATAAACGAAAAAATGAAGAATGCATTCAGAGAAAACATTGGAAGACTTACAGGAAATTCTGAAAACACGTAAGATTAACAAATTTTCCAAGTGCAATGTTCATCAGAAACCAAAATGATTTTTAGATGTTAAGCGTTTCTGTAAGTATTGGACCGTATCAAGGCTGTATACTGTTTCGTTTAGTCCACTAATGGGAAATGTTACTTAGTGCGAATTAATTCCCTGTTTGTTGCGTTGGGAAATGGTTTGCCGTTTTGTAGGGAATTCGATTTGCTTTCTAAGGACGAAGTGACAAATTTCGTAGCCTATGGCGAGGAACACTGCGAGGGACTTGTGCGGAAAACTACGAGTTGTGATTATCCAGTCGAGTTGTCACGTTGCATGTGCAGAAAGAGAAGGAGAATAACTAATTTACTGGTCGGACAAGGTCGCATACGAGAACCTGTCAACCACAGAGCAGGAACTTCGTTAAATATTTAGTTCATGTTTAGTGCAAAAATGTATTGCCTTCTTTTCATAAGATTTGGTTTTCAAATAATATTAGCCGAATCCCACAGAATTACAGGAATACTTTTTGGTGCTGACCATAAAGTAAATATTTGATGCTGTTACTGCTCCATGGTTGGCAAGTTCTTGTATATACCCTTGGCTGCTCGGTAGCTAGCAGACAGAATTCTCTACAAAACGGCAAACAATTTTCCAACCCAAACAGGAAATTTACTCGCACCAGGTAAGAGTGCATGTTCGCCGGAAATTACGGAAAATCCCCCATGAACCACAGACATTGCCGAGGTGGGGTGGCTTGCGTGCCTCAACGATGCAGATAGCCGTACCGTAGGTGCAACCACAGCGGAGGGGTATCTGTGGAGAGGCCAGACAAACGTGTGGTTCCTGAAGAGGGGCAGCAGCCTTTTCAGTAGTTACAGGGGCAACAGTCTGGATGATTGACTGAGCTGGCCTTGTAACATTAGCTAATGTGGCTTTGCCACACAGCTACTGCGAACCGCTGAAAGCAAGGGGAAACTACAGCCGTTACATTTCCCGAGGACATGCAGCTCTACTGTATGAAAATATGATGATGGCATCCTTAAAATGTTCAAATGTTTGTATAGTCTATGGGACTTGACTACGGGGTCATCAGTCCCTAAACTTACAAACTACTTATGAACTATTTACGAACTAGGACGGCACAAATATCCATGCCCGAGGGGGGATTCGAACCCCCGACCGTAGGGGCCGTGCAGACCGTGAGATGGCATCCTCTCGGGTAAAATATTCCGGAGGTGAAATAGTCCCCCATTCGGATCTCCGGGCGGGGACTACTCAGGAGGATGTTGTCATCAGGAAAGGCAATACTGACATTCTAGTCTCTATAAACAAGGCACGATACCGTCTCGTATTCAAACACAGGACAACAATGTTCTATCAATATCTGTTTCGCGGAAATGAGCTGAACATATCCGGCTGTATTTAGACGCCGGCAGGTTGTCTCCCTATATTACAGCTACCCTCCTTCGTATGAACGCCGACGCTTCCATTCAACGATATGCAGCTGAGTTGCGGTTTCGATGTGTCACGTGATACTTTTGTACCCTGCTCAGTCCGATACTCCTGCCACCGACACAAGTTGGACATAGTACAGCAGTCAGCCTGCGAAAAAGCGAGCGGGTGCGGCATTTGAGAAGAAGCAAAATTCATCTGAAACAGGGTAGCTGTGTGTAGCTACGGGAGTTGTCCTTTGTGAAGGTTAGGCCGTTTTGCTTCTGAAACAGTTTTCTGGATCACACTTGAGATAGGCAAACGTCAGGCGATAGTCAGGAAGAAAAGGACGTTGTCAGGCTGAAAGTGAAGAAAACTAAGATTATGGCAAATACACCTATCAATTCATGGGATAGAAGAGGGGAGTCTATGGAGGTAGTGGCCACGTTCAATTATCTCGGTTTCCGTGTCTCTGATGATAGCGACTGCGACCACGAAATCGGGCGACTTTTGTTGCTCGGTAGAAAGGTCAGATCAAAACCTCGGTCAGATTATAAGGTCCAGAGATATAACCTTAGCGACAACGTTCCGTACTGTCAAATTCCCAGATGTGATAAAGGGATGTGAGACCTGGGCCATTAGGGGGGCATTTCGCGACGATTCACCGCGAAAGGCATTGGTCTAGCGAGACCGGGACTCAAACCTGGGACCTTAACCTTTCGCGGGCAGACGCTCTACCGACTGAGCTATGCCGACACGACTCACGATGCCGCCTCACAACTTTACTTTCGCCAGTACCTCGCCTCCTACTTTACAAACTTCACAGAAGCTCTCCTGCGAACCTTGCAAGTCTAGCACTCCTAAGGGATGTTTCCAGAAAGAAACTTTCACTCTGCAGCGGAGTGTGCGCTGATATGAAACTTCCTGCCAGATCAAAGTTGTGTGCCGGAAGCGGGATTCCTTAGCGCTCATACCGCTCCAAGTGCGTCTGAACAGCGTCGTAATGCACCCATTTCTGCATTTCCGTCAATTTATGCGGAGCCCACCGTGATGCAATTTTTTTCGGATGCACAGAGACATTGTCTTGATCCGACTCCGTCGTTCGTGTTTCGATAACACAGTGACACGGTTACGCTAGACCGCTCGCTCACAAGTGGATGTGTTTCCCTCAATTGTACGCACGCCGGGGACTTGGGACGGGCGAGTCCATTTGCTATGAGGTAGGTAGGTACTGTATGTCAACAACGTGTGCTACCAGCGATAATAGGACACTCCATTGCGTAGTCTCCACAGCAGCGTTGTCAGTATCTAAGTTCCAACCCTCATATATACGGCCTGAAGACAACACTACTGTATACCCAGGCCGCTGAAACATTGCACTTGACGTTTCGCGTTCGGCGAGTTAAGTTGGCTACACTGCTTTAGCGACGTTGCAACACTAGCCTCTATACACACAGCAGACGAAACGGTTTTTAGTTGCATCTCGTAAATGTAACCTATTCAGCAATAAAAATGTATATAATAATTCGTTCTTGAGCAGCAATTAACGGCATTTAATGAAGACCAGAGCACAACAGTGCACACGATTTCAATAATGGAGCAAAGCAATGTACAAAATAAGCATTGGATCACGACAGATACGAAATAAACAATAATCAAGATAGTAACTTCTCTATGTTTTATAATCAATGATTTTCACTTGCCAATTTACGGCCACAATGGTACAATTACATCCAGCTCCCCAATTTGTCGTCACTGCCAAACTCGTCATCACCAAGACAAATCATTAACTGTTCATGATCGCTTTCATTGTTTGCGCTGCCTGAATCAGTTTTTCAACGTGCCAGACCGTATTTTTTTTCCAAAATACAGCATCTACATTGGCAAGAGCTTCATGCAACAGCTTTCCAACATCTGTTATTGTGAAAGACTTATTGTTCCTTAAGTAATTCTTCACGTCACTCCATACGAATTTTATAGGGTTAAAACGGCAGTGAAATGGGGGCAGGTTTATTTCATTATGACGCTGCTCCTTTGCGATATCGTCTACTGCATATGTGGGTGTAATAGGCTTATTTTGTTTCACGAGCAAATATAAAAGAAGTTTTGACATTGACATATTTGCAGCAATATTTCTTTCTTGTAACCACTGCACCATAACTTCTGTCCGATCGTTTGAAGCGAAAATGAACTTCCTGCTCAGCGCATAAGCTTTGAAGTTTTTATTCACACGAAATTGAGAACTTACTCCGAAAACGTCACTACACAAACGTCTTTTCGGTGACATTATCAAATTACTTGAACTCGGAAAGTCAAGTAAAACCACTCACAGTAAAACAAATCGCAGTGAAAAAATCACACACAACATAAACACACGATAAACACGATACACAACTTTGTTTACGTTAGAACCGAACAAAGCCGGCAACGCGGGAACGTTGACGTCACGGCACGTGATCACTGGAGGTGTTTTTCGCACTGTGATTGGATCGTTCCTAGCGACTAGCGCCTCGCGCTTCTTGCTCTTCACTTGTTATTTGTAAACGTCAAGTGCAAAGTTTCAGCGGACCGGGTATAGTGTTGAAACCGGCCGTGTAATTAAACTGACAAGGGGACCACATATGTATCGGATTTTATAATTTCTTTATACTTATGGTACGTGAAGTTTGAAACTTAAATAACTATCAGCCAAAGCCGTTGGACCCAATTTTTAAAAATTCTCGAGAAAATCAACTTTGAAGTTTTGCAAGTAGGAGTAGCAAAAAGTAAAATAGTTGCAGCATCTTTGGGATTAGCTCAGGTGGCGGCGTACTGGACTAAAAAATGAAAGGATTGGTGGTTCGAATCTCACTGAGACGTTTTTTTCACTTTCGAATTGAGTTATATAAAACATTTATTTTGCGCAGTTTTTATTTGTGTGTATGTAGACGCGTTGAACACCTTTTCGTCACCTAAAACGATTTGTTGTGCAGGTTACGAGCTTGGAAAGCCATTAGAACACAACGAAAAACAAGTTAAAAGACCTCTTACGGCAGGATTCGAACCACCGTCCCTGCAGCTCTTAGGCCAGAATACCAACACGTGAGCTACCCCGACAGATGCGGTAACAGCTTCAATTTCTGCTACTTACGTCTAATTGCAAAAATTAACAGTCGATTTTCTCGAGACTTTTTGAGAGTTTCGTAGCCGCAGTGGAATAGCCGAGCGGTCAAGGCGCTTCGCTGCGGAGCGTGCGGTTGCTCGCCGTCGGAGGTTCGAGTCCTCCTTAGGGCATGGGTGTGTGTTTGTCCTTAGGTTAGTTTACCTAGGTTTAAGTAGTTTGTAAGCTGCGGACTGATGACCACGCAGTTTGGTCCGACAGATTTACAAACATTTGAACATTTGATTTGAGAGTTGCGTTGAATGACTTTGGCTGATTGTTATTTGGCTTTTGAACTTAACGTTCCATAAGTACCAAAAAATAGTAATATTCGATACCCATATGGTCTCCTTGTGAGTAGGAAAATAACGCCAGTTGCAACATCGCTGAATCATTGTTTGACCTACCGCGATCCCCCACCTCAGCGGTTCACACGATGTAGCGTTGTTCGTCCTCAGGAGCTCATCCGCCAAATGTGCAGTCCAGCTGGCGGTGTCGGCTAATACACATTTAAAGAAGCGTAATTCTGGCTCCTTGCGAACATAAATAAAAAGTGGAACTAAACAAAAAGTATAAACGGCGAGAGATATTGCGATGTAGTTTAATGCGCAGGAGTATATAACGGTGTTAGTCGTGGGGTGGCGCTTTAGCGTATCTCTGGGGCAGGGAAAGTACTTTTTTAGCCTCCGGCTCGTTCTCTCTCTTTCCCCCTTTAACCGCAGTAAGACTCGGGCAAGAGGGAGGGGGTGGTGGTGCGGCCTAACTGAGAAATAGCGGGCCGTGCCACGCCGGACAATGAAGACGCACGCCCCCGCTAAGCGAGTTACTTAGGCCCTTATTAGTCGCCGCGCCTCTTTTGTCCTGCCATGCCCTGTTTTGTTTGTTTGGCGTTCTGCGCGCCCGCCGGGAGTTTTATCTCGCCGACACCAGAAGCCGGGTTAAGCAGCTGCTTCGCCGGAGACCGAAGGGGAAGTACGCACAGGGTATGACCGCTCCACTTGCCTAGAGGTGCCTGGAGCAGTCTCCAGTTAGGCAAAAGTTTGATGAACACAACAGGGGTATTCGCAAAACTTCAGTTAATCCCGCATTGGAAATCGGCAACTCTGCACTGAGCTAGCGGAAAGGCCAGATGGTATGGTATTGGATGGTATTTCTAGCTTTAAGGACGCTACAGTACATTTTTGTGCATTAAACAAACGTGCCTATGTTGAAATACAGATAAAACAGAACTAGTTGAACATTATAAAAGACAAAATTAACGAGTGACAAAACAAAAATTATGTGTATAAAAAAATGTACAAAAATACGACATTTGGACAATGTTCATTTCGATGCTAAATTTACCTGTGCACTACTGGCCATTAAAATTGCTACACCAAGCAGAAATGCAGATGATAAACGGCTATTTATTGGACAAATATACTAGAACTGACAAGTGATTACATTTTTACGCAATTTGGGTGCATAGATCCTGAGAAATCAGTACCCGCAACAACCACCTCTGGCCGTAATAACGTCCTTGATACGACTGGGCATTGAGTCAAACAGAGCTTGGATGGCGTGTACAGGTACAGATGCCCATGCAGCTTCAACACGATACCACAGTTCATCAAGAGTAGTGACTGTCGTATTGCGACGAGCCAGTTGCTCGGCCACCATTGATCGCACGTTTTCAGATAGTGAGAGATCTGGAGAATGTGCTATCCAGGGCAGCAGTCGATCATTTACCGTATCCAGAAAGGCAAGTACAGGACCTGCAACATGCGATCGTGCATTAACCTACTGAAATGTAGGATTTCGAAGGGATCGA
Source organism: Locusta migratoria (assembly GCA_026315105.1). Classification (NCBI taxonomy): domain Eukaryota; kingdom Metazoa; phylum Arthropoda; class Insecta; order Orthoptera; family Acrididae; genus Locusta; species Locusta migratoria. Next base: position 75,330,534 of record CM048754.1, on the reverse strand, counting down.
ATGAAGGGTAGAGCCACGGATCGTAACATATCTAAAATGTAACGGCTACTGTTCAAAGTGCCGTCGAAGTGAACAAGAGATGACCGAGACGTGTAACCAATCGCGGCGCATACCATCACTTCGGGTGATACGCCAGTATGGCGATGACGAATACTCGCTTCCAATGTGCGTTCACAGCGTACTCGCCAAACACGGATGCGACCATCATGATGCTGTAAACAGAACGTGGATTCATCCGAAAAAGTTCGTCGTTGCGTACACCATCGCAGGTGTTCCTGTCTGTGATGCAGCGTCAAGAGTATCCGCAGCCATGATGTCAGAGCTGATAGTGCATGCTGCTGCAAACGTCGTCGATCTGTTCGTGCAGATGGTTGTTGTCTTGCAAACGTCCCCGTCTGTTGATTCATGGATGGAGACGTGGCTGCACGATCCGTTACTTCCATGCGGATAAGATGCCTGTCATCTCGACTGCTAGTGATACGAGGCCGTTGGGATCAAGCACGGCGTTCCGTATTGCCCTCCTGAACCCACCGATTCCATATTCTGCTAACAGTCATAGGTTCGCGACCAACTCGAGTAGCAATGTCACGATACGATAAACCGCAATCGCGATAGGCTACAATCCGACCTTTATCGAAGTCGGAAACGTGATGGTACGCATTTCTCCTCCTTACTCGAGGCATCACAACAACGTTTCACCAGGCAACGCCGGTCTACTGCTGTTCGTGTATGAGAAATCGGCTGGGACATTTCCTCATGTGAGCACATTGTAGGTGTCGCCACCGGCGCCAACCTTGTGTGAATGCTCTGAAAAGCTAATCATTTGCATATCACAGCGTCTTCTTCCTGTCGGTTAAATTTCGCGTCTGTAGCACGTCATCTTCGTGGTGTAGCAATTTTAATGGCCAGGAGTGTAAGTAAATCAATGTTTCTGTAGATCTCGTCACCTGCAGTTGTTTTCATAGTAATTAACGGCACAAATTTATTTTCAAACAGTTAACTCCACCGTAAAACTGCTCACTGATCTGAATGTATAAACACATGATGATGGGCACAAACCCGTACCAGTCGTGTATTAATAAATAAACTCTATCATTGCTTGCTGTTTTTATTCTCAACTCTGTGATACCGTAGGCCTACTTACTGTAACTCCCTGGCAGAATTAAACTGTGCCCGAACCGGGACTCGATCCTGGGACCTTTCACGGTCCGTCCTCGCAAATTTACTCCTGCCTACTTTCCAAGCATCACACAACTTCTCCTGCGAAACGTTCAGAGCCTACCTGGAAGGAAGGATGTGGTGGACACACGGCTTAGCCACAGCCCAGGGGACGTCTCCAGAATACTATTTTCACTCTGCAGCTCAAAATGTTCAAATGTTTGTATAGTATATGGGACTTAACTACGGGGTCATCAGTCCCTAAACTTACAAACTACTTATGAACTACTTACGAACTAGGACGGCACAAATATCCATGCCCGAGGGGGGATTCGAACCCCCGACCGCAGTGGCCGTGCAGACCGTGACTGGAGCGCCTCAGTCCTCTCGGCCACCGCGGCCGGCCACACTGTAGCGGTAGACGCAAGTTGACCATGAGCATATACAATAAATTCGGTTGTTGTCATGAAATGTTTTAGTACACGTAATTTTAAATGTAATATATACATGTACTTTATTTTTCTTTATATTTTTCGTTATACTGCTGTCTTCTGTGTTGTTTTGAAACCGTTGCAAGTAATAGAAGCAGGTAGAAGTTACCGACTTGGTGTGAGCTGTTCCAGAAATATTGCCTACTCAGCTACTCACTGTCTTTCACCTCCTACAACTCTTACAACTGCATTCCGATTTGTGCAGAAGTGTTAGATAATCTTTCGATACTTGCACCTTCGTTCACTGAACTACACACGTCAACCATCCATTTGTGAGACAGCTGTTTCCATGGTTTTGGTCAGCGTAGGACACACACATTTAGATTAATACTTATTCCATAGATCATAAATACGATATTCCGTAGTGGTTTGGAATGTGTCAGTTTAATAAATGGTGTCTATGTATGACAATATTTTAATGATTTTTTGTTCTGTATATATATTTTTAGCGAAATTACTAAATTTTATCAAAACTTCATCTAATGTCTATAAGGTATTGCCATTCAGAAATTCTTTGGATTTCTTTTGAAATACTAGTTTGGATGCTAGTTGATAAGCGACCATTGATTTTGTGGCAGCATAATTCACCCCTGCCGCGCGGGAGTAGCCGAGCGGTCTGGAGCGCCACCTTGCGGATCTCGAGGCTTCCCGCGTCGGAGGTTCGAATCCGCCCTCGGGCATGGATGTGTGTGTTGTCCTTAGGTTAATTTAAGTAGTTTGTAAGCCAGGGACTAATAACCAAGCAGTTAAGTCCCATAGACTTACAAACATTTGAACATTTTTTGAACACCCATGCCCGAGGGAGGACTCGCACCTCGGACGGTGAGCAGCGGCATACTCCTCAGTTATGGCGTTTTTTCTATGAATACATTTTTTACAGTGTTGAATTGCCCCAGAGTATGATCCCATACGAATGCAAATAGGCGTAGTAAGCTAATTTACTGAGATAGGTTTCAGAAATTACAGCAACCAGTCGCCTTAGTAATTTCTGAAACCTATTTCAATAAACAGTCGCAGGTTCCTACACAATGGATAAAAGTTTCAATTTACTGAGATGTTTATCAACAAAGATCTTGAATGTGTTTCTTTCAGTTCAATCCCCCATCAATGTAAACACCTAAGAACTTTGAATATTCTACCTTACCTACAGATTTCTGTTAAAACTGTATGTACCTACTAGGTTTTATCAAAGTTTAATGAAATCCCATTTGTAGAGAACCACTTAATAATTTTCTGAAAGAGATAATTTACAATTTTATCAGTCAATTACTGTTTGTCAGGTGTGATAGCTATACTTGTTGCAGCGTCAGCAAAAAAAAAAAAAAAAAAAAAAAAAAAAAAACCTAGCTTATTATCTTCCTGAATATGGAATGGCAAGTTATTATTATATATTAGAAACAGTATCCTTGACCGAATTTTGTGGAACCCCATTTTTGATAGCTCCCCAATTAGAGGAATTAGCTGTTTCTTGCATTTAATGTGAACTGCTTATTCCAATTTTCTGCACTCTTCCAGTTAATTTAAACCACTTGTTTCACTGTCCCACTCATACTACAATACTTAAGTTTATTTAGAATAATTCTCTGATTTATACAACGGAAAGCCTTTGAGAGGTCACAAAAAATTCTAACAGGTGATGTCCGATTATTCTCAGCTTTTAATATTTCATCACTGAAAGTATGTACAGCATTTTCTGTTGCAAAGCTTTTCTGAAAAGCAGACAGACGTTTTGTTAGTAATATATTTTTAATAATATTTGAAGCTACAGAAGAATACATTACTTTTTCAAATATTTTGGATAAAGCTGTCACAGGTGAGATTGGGTGGTAGTTGTTGACGTCAATGTATCCCCTTTTTTATGTAATGGTTTAACAATAGAATATTTTAGTCTAGCGAAAATACCCTTCTTTAAAGAGCTATTACATATAAGAACCCTACTTATCTCCTGGGAACTAGTTTTTAATATTTCAATAAATGATAATTACCCAAGTTGCTGCAAATATTTTATATTTTAACGACGGCCGTTTCGGCTTATGCCATTCTCAAGTGATGCATTTACATCGAAGGATATTGCATGTAGTATCTCTTAGTTTCGAAAAGGTTTATTTTATTTGATACTACCTTAAACCCGCGGCTCCGCTCGCGTGTTGGTTGAATATGATAGTTACGCTATCTTTCAGTAGTGTGCTATGAGATCAAATCACACGTAAAAATGCACTCGTTTCGAATAATCCAATCACGAAATTCAACAATAATGATTGTAATAATATCACACATCGATCACTTGATGTAATCCGCGGAACGTCAAATCGATTTTTTTTAAAGAGATGTATTAAAAGCAATTTCTATTTTACGGCTTTATTTATTTATTCTTACATTTTCTTATTCGTATGCTTATCCTTACAGAGAAAGAGCTGAAGACATTGTAGCTCGCATAGACCAAAGATATGGTCTTTGGCATCACGTTTCGCTGTATGTAACCTCCTTGCTATACACTCGCAAGCGTCATCGCTGGCTTTCAGTACGAATTTTTTTATAATCTCACGACTTTCAACCACCATATCTTCCACCCCGTTATAGCTGTCGGCATAGAACTGCTGTAGTGTACAACGGGAGAATTCGGACAACAATTACACACAGACCATTCGTTTGCGTTCAGTAGTTTTCGCTGCAGAGCGAAATATAACACACACAAGTAGAATTTTATATACACCGATAACTTCCCATCCCAAAATACTCTACCCTTTTATCATTATCAACGCTGGAGCAACAATAAAACCATTTTCAAAGAGTAAATGTAATTTTCAAAGAATAATTATTCTTCCGCATTTCGCGTCATATTCTTCAAATTACTAAATATCTATGAGATCGCTATAAAACCGTGCCTGAAACTTTCCTGAGGTATAAATTAGTAATTGTACAAATATTTAAGTCCCTGCATCTTGTTGTTGGGACGTGATAAGCGTAGTCTACACCGAACAGACATTCACATTAATATGTATAGATAAATAGCTATCCGATCGCCATAAAACCGTGCCTAAAGCCTTCCCAGGCTAGACATTAGTAGCTGTAACGTTTTTAGCTCTTTATGTCGTGTGGTTCAGACGTGAAAAACGTACACCGAACAGACATTCACATTTATAGATATCGATTACCGTTTTGGTATCATCGTAAGATTTAATTTTCGTCTTAGAAGGTATAGATGCTGTATGTTTACAACGTATAGGTAAAGATATAGCATCTATACCATCTAAGATAACTATTAAATCTTACGAGGATACGATAACGGAAATATCAAATAAAATAAACGTTTTCGTAACTAATAGATGTTATATGCAATATCCATCACTTGAGAATGGCATAAGCCGTTGTGAAGCCGTTGTGAAAAAATGAAATATTTACAGCAACTTGGTTAATTATGTGTACAGGATGGGTTACAGAGGTGGAGGCGGGGTATAATTTGCGTGCGGGGTTTGGGGAGTGATTGGAGAAATCACGAGTACACGCAGCAGGTTTCGTCTCCAGGAGAAGGTATATTTCCAGTTAAGGGATACATGAGCTGGTTAGTAGGGCCTGAGGAGTGGCAGCAGTGGTAGACAGGAGCTCAGCACTGTGCTAGGAGACTGCGGGTTGCAGAGCGGAGGGATCGTGCTGCTCGGTCGAGAGTTGAACGCGGAATCCATCATGGACTCGCTGCCCGTCTCCAGCTAGCGGACACGGTATCTAGGACGTCACACGCTCTAGTCCCCGATTGGCGGGAATCTGTTGGTAGCTCCACGTTGTGGGCTCTGTTTGGCTGGCGCTTTTCGGTGGGGGCTCGGTACTAGCGTGTTGTTCAGCAGTAGTTGCTGCAAGTGCTGGTACAGAGGATTGCCAAACTAGGGTCGATGGCACCGGGCGCGCGGTGTTGGGGACAAGGCAGCGACCTCACGTTGGAGCACGGAAGGTGCTTGTAGCCTTGGTGAACGTTATCTTAGTACGGAAATTTGACTTATACTTCAAAAGGAAATTAAATGCCAGTAAAAGTACCAAGAATATTTTGAAAACTCGACTCCTACGTGCCACTGGTGTACATATGATTTATTAAAATGTTTTAGTATGTCATATTTCGTGCTGTGGGCCCTACAATGAGAGAGAGGTTTTAAAACCCTGCTGGAAATGCCATCAGTTCCAGGTGAGCTTAAACGTGGTCCATAGTACACCCATTCGAAAAGAACAATAATATTATTTCGGGGAGCAGGCGTCCAGAACTCTCGACCTCTTATACACGTCCCTGACTAAGACGATAGGGAGATTGGATGAACGCAAACGGAGGCGTTCTTCAACCGTGCAGGACAAAAACAAATGTGGGACCACCCCGCTTGCGCCAGTGTGCTTACTTCTCACGGAGAGCGAAAGTGGTGTGCCTGGTGAGCGTTTAGCATCAGTTGCGCTCCGGTAATAAGCACCCTCCGCCAGGCACCGCCCCAAGATGCGCTCCTCCGTAAGCAGGCGTCGCCCATCGATTCTCCGCGGCGTCCTTCCGCGCACAGCCCGGTGGGAGAAGCGTCGGTGGTCCTCGCAGGCGTCCATTAGATTCAATGAAGCGCGCTCGCGCCACGCCCCCTTTTCCGCCGGATCGGAATTAAAAAGCCGGCCGGAGCAGAGCGCCAAGGCTGCCCTCCCCTACCCACGCGCCTCGGCCAGATCGCGTCTGACGATAGCAGGGCCGCCGCCACTAATCGGAGCTGCGCACAGTCGCTGGGGCGGGAACTGGCCTCTACTTTTTGCTTACAGAGCGCTAGGCTGGCCAGAAGTAAATAACCGACCGCCGAGATAAAGGCGGCGGCAGCGGTGTCGATGCCAGTCGCGGCTAATCGCGCTCCCATTAGCTGCACGCGACGCGAGTTCCGGCCGCCCGGCCGCGTGGCATCGTCAGCAGCGCGAAATCCCTGCCGCGCACTGCTGGCAGGCTCTATGCCGGGGCCGCTCAAACTTGGCACTTGACGTTTACAAATAACAAGTGAAGAGCAAGAAGCGCGAGGCGCTAGAGCGCGCGCCACGTAACTTGGCGGGTGAGGCCTGGATGCGCAGAAGCACGGCTAGGCCTACGTCACGTCACGTCACGTGACCTGCTGGCCAATAGCCGTCAGTCAGCCGTTGCTCGCGCTCGAGTTCGTGTCGTACTGTGCGGAGCGACAGCTGGTTTTGGCACAAACAGGATTTATACCTGAAAGTAAATTAATCTGTAAGTCATCGAAAACGAAGCATTCAGAAGACTGTTGTTGTTGTGGTCTTCAGTCCAGAGACTGGTTTGATGCAGCTCTCCACCCTACTCTATCCTGAGCAAGCCTTTTCATCTCCTCATAAGAACGACAACCCACATCCACTTGAATCTGCTTACTATACGCGTCTCTTGGTCTCCCTCTGCGATTTTTACCCCACACACTTCCCTCCAACGCTAAATTCACAATTCCTTGATGTCTAAGAATGTGTCCTACCAATCTATCCCTTCTTTTAGTCAAGGTATGCCAGAAATTTCTTTTCTCCCCAATTCTGTTCAGTACCTCCTCATTAGTCACGCGATCCACCCACCTAATCTTCAGCATTCTTCTGTAGCACCATATTTCAAAAGCCTCAATCCTCTTCCTGTCCGCACTGTTTATCGTCCATGTCTCACTCCCATACAAGGAAACACTCCATACAAATGCCCTCAGAAAGGACTTCCTTAGGCTTAAATCACTATTCGATGTTAACAAATTTCTCTTTTTCAAAAACGCCTTTCTACCCATTGCCATTCTGCATTTTATATCCTCTGTACTGCGACCATCATTTGTTATTTTACTGCCCAAGTAACAATACTCATCTACCCCCTTTATTGCTTCGTTACCTAATCTAATTCCTTCAGCATCACCTGATTTTCTTACACTGCACTCCATTACCCTAGTTTTACTCTTGTTAATGTTCATTTTATATGCACCTTTCAGCTCACTGTCCATTCCGTTCAATTGCTCTTCCAGGTCCTTTGCTGTATCTGACAGAATTACTATGTCGTCGGCAAAACGCAATGTTTTTAATTCTTCACCCTGAACTTTAATTCCTTCTATCAGAAGACTACCATTCTGAAATGACATACGCAGTCCTCAGTCAGTGGTTTACAAGTCAACTGCTTCCATACCTGGCCGAGAGTTCTGTTATCGTTATGGACAATGAAAGTGTGCACTCTGTGCAAGTGAGCAGAGCTCCTACTTCAAATACCAGAAAGGTCGAAGTTATTTCGCGGCTAACATCTAATGGATTTCCTCACAGTGCGTCTCAAACCAGGGCTGAATTGCCCATGCTTGTAAATGCATACAAGTCCAAATACCGCACTTACGCGATAGATGAACTTGCAAGACAGCACGGTCATCGGGTAGTAATAAATCACTAAATGTGAAACACGTTGCTTTGATCAGTAAGCACTTGCTTGATGGGCATCAGTGTACGAATACTGAACATGTGTCGTTTCTAACGTTTTTAGATGGTCTCCTTGTCTTGTACAATGCCAAACATATACAATTATTCTATCATTCCATGTGATATGTCACTTAAGTCATTGATAAAGTATTTTAATAACTGCTTCGAAAAATCCAGATTTCGAGATACAATTAAGGAAAAATCTAAAATTTGTCAGTTTCTAATTTATAACTTTTTTATGTTCACAAATTTACTTTGAATTCGTAATCTGTCGTGAACGTCTAATGTGCTTCTTCAGTGGTAATGGATAGAGTGATCTCCCTAGAAGAACTGTGTACATAATTTACACATATTTCGTGTCAATCGACTGGGCTACGAAATGAATTTCTGTGCCGCTCAGAAATTTATGTCCCGCCGTGTAAACATGATATGTACAAGAGAAAGAGACTCATAAACACCCGTAAATGCGCCACAGATTTCCGCCGGCCGCGGTGGCCGAGGGGACTGAGGCGCTTCAGTCACGGTCTGCACGGCCACTACGGTCGGGGGTTCGAATCCCCCCTCGGGCATGGTTATTTGTGCCGTCCTTAATCTTAGCTAGTTCATAAGTAGTTTGTAAGTTTAGGGACTGATGACCCCGTAGTTAAGTCCCTTAAGCTTCACAAACATTTGAACATTTTGAACACAGATTTCCCAACGATCAAACGAGCGTTGTTTTTCTGCATTACACTTTTTATACAGCCGTGTGTCTTCAAGACTCGCAGCTTGACATTTCCCCGCGCTTGCATGCGGCCGTAACTTTAAAGCTAAGCGGCAGTCGGCAGCTGACTGCGGAATGGAACGGAGCGCAGCTAGAACAGTCCGGCTACGCTGCAACAGCAGCTCCCCCCACCACTACACAGCTACCTGCGCAGAAGAGCCAGTCCACCCGCCAAGTTACGTGGCGCGCGCTCTTTTCGCTAGGAACGGTCCAATCACAGCGCGATAAACACTGCCAGTGGTCACGTGCCATGACGTCAACGTTCCCGCGTTGCCGGCTTTGTTCAGTTCTACCGTAAACAAAGTTGTGTATCGTGTTTATCGCGTGTTTATGTTGTGTATGTCTTTTTTTTTCGCTGCGATATGCTTTACTATGAGTGGCTTAACTTCACTCTCCGAGTTCAAGTAATTGGATAAATGTCACCGAAAAGACGTTTGTCCAGTGACTTTTTCTGAATAAGTTTTCAATTTCGTATGAATAAAAACTTCGGACCTTATGCTCGGAGCAGGAAGTTCATTCTCGCTTCAAACGATCGGGAAAAAGTTATGGTGCAGTGGTTACAAGAAAGAAATATTGCTGCAAATATGTCAATGTCAAAACTTATTTTATAACCGCCCGTGAAACAAAATAAGCCTATTACATCCACATATGCAGTAGACGAAACCGCAAAGGAGCATCGTCACAATGACGCCCCCATTTCACTGCCGTTTTAACCTATAAAATGGGTATGGACTGACGTGAAGAATCACATAAGGAACAATAAGTCTTTCGCAATAACAGAGGTGGAAAAGCTGTCGCATGAAGCTCTTCCAATGTGGATGCTGCATCTTGGAAATAAAAGGTCGAGCTCGTTGAAAAACTGATTCGTGCAGCACAAGCAATGGAAGGAATCATTAGTAATCATGAACGGTTAATGATTTGTCTTGGTGATGACGACGATTTTGGCAGTGACGACAACAGTGAAGATGGGCAGCTGGATGTAATTGTACCATTATCGCCATAAATTGGTGAGTGAAAAGCATTGTGATTAAGAAACGTAGAGAGAGAAGTTACTATGTTGATTATTGTTTATTTCGTATCTGTCGTGATCCACTGCTTATTTTCTATATTGCTTTGCTCCGTTATTGAAGGCGTGTGCATTGTTGTGCTCTGGTTTTCATTAATATGACGTTAATTAATTGCTGCTCAAGAATGAATTATTATATGCACTTTTATTGTTCAATAGCTTACATTTACGAGATGCAACTGAAAACCGTTTCGTCTCCTGTGTGTGTAGAGGCTGGTGTTGCAACGTCGCTAAAGCAGTGTAGCCAACTTAACTCGCCGTAACGCGAAACGTCAAGTGCAATGTTTCAGCGGCCCGGGTATAACAGCCACATCCATACTCCGGGAGGCACGTCACGGTGTGTGGCCGAGGGTACTTACCGTACCATTGTCCCTCCTATTCCAGTCACGTATGGCTCGTGGGAAAAATATTTCCCTCTATGCCACAAACGATTGCTGTTCAAACTTTGAAAAACGCATCTACCGCGATACAGAACATCTCTCTTCCCACGTCTGCCACTGGAGGTTCCTAGTCATCTCTGTGAAGCTTTCACGCGTATTGAGCCCGTAACGAAGTGCTCTGCTCCCTGTGCTGTGGTATCGTGCTGAAGCTGCACGTACTCGCCATCCAAGCTTTGTTTGACTCAATGGCCAGGCGTATCAAGGCCGTTATTACGGCCAGAGGTGGTTGTTCTGGGTACTGATTTCTCAGGATATATGCAGCCAAATTGCGTGAAAATGTAATCACATGTCAGTTCTAGTATATTTGTCCAATGAATACCCGTTTATCATCTGCATTTCTTCTTAGTGTAGCAATTTTAATGGCCAGTAGTGTATGATCACATGCAGTGGTTGATATCGATGGCAAAGATCAATGAAGCCGTAGTGCCTGTTTGCCGTAGTGCGACTCATTGCCATTGGTACAGCAGACGAAATAAGGCAGGGATATTACGACGAAATGTGACATGATTTCGACTCTTGTGTGTGTGTGTGTGATGAGTTCGTGTCAAAAAAATCGAGGTGTTATAAAGTGAATGCACTTTTTAAGAGAGTGGATGATAACAACATGTCTGTACGTGAAAATAAATATATGATCGCAACTGTAAGACAGTTTTACAGGTCTTTCACTTGGTCATTCCGAGAGGAACAATATTCGAAGCTGTGTTCTTTTTCCCCTCTGTTAACCCTCCTACTACCAGAATTTTTTTGTTACACTGAATACCGTTGGGGTCAATATGACCCCAAGTAATTATCACGGGATACATTGACAACATTTAATTTATTTTAATGAACTAACACAAAAGCATACATTAGTGATTGAAACCAGGTGAAGTAGATATATAAGCACTTAAAGATCTTGTCCCAACACTTGATCTTATAGATCCTTACAGGTGAAACAAAAAATCTCTTTACATTTAGAACAAAGAATGTCTGAATGGTGTTTACAGACAAAGGAAAAACATCTTTTGCACGTTTCTGGATGTTTTCTATCGCCGGCCGCGGTGGCCGAGGGGACTGAGGCGCTTCAGTCACGGTCTGCACGACCACTACGGTCGGGGGTTCGAATCCCCCCTCGGGCATGGATATTTGTGCCGTCCTTAGTTGTAGCTAGCTCATAAGTAGTTTGTAAGTTTAGGGACTGATAACCCCGTAGTTAGGTCCCATAGACTCTACAAACATTGTTTTCTATCCACTGAACTTTCGCACAGGTAGCACCGTCCACGTTTTACCCCCGTATCCACTTGTGCTGAAGGAGGAGGAGGACGAGGCAGAGAAACTTTGTTGCGCTGACTTCTGTCTTTCTGTACTGGACTTGTTCCCGGTTCCAGAAGAAATTATTTTCTTTTGTAGTTGGTTTTTTTATTCCAGTCAGGATTTAAGTCCAACCAAATTATGAAAGCATTCAGGGCACTAATATCCAAAATATTATAGAAAAATCACCATGGGCCATCTTCTTGTCATATATTTTGTAGTTTAGGTTCTGACTAACTTGTTCATAGTGTCTACACCTGATTTTGTTGCATTATAGTCTAGGATTATAATAGGTTTCGCTGCTTTGCCGTCACCTATTTCCTCCCTGAAATTCATAGTACTCAGTAAATCTCCAATGTCTTCATCAGAATCTTTAGTTGATTCACTACCTCCAGAAATAACACCATCAATCTCTTCGTCGTCATCAGACGCTGTATCTCCTAATTCCTCTTCTTCATTCAAAATTGCTTGTATTTCAACACTACTCAGACGTTGTCTAGACATAATGTAGTTCTTTCACACGCTGCGACAAAACACTAGCAACAACTGAGGCAACACACAACTGCTGAGGAAAGAAACGACAACAATGGGTATAAATAAGAAGTGGAAAGTGTTAGTTTCATTGTTGCAGATGTTTCCTATAACATTTGTTCAACGTAATATTCGCTGTTCTGTTTTATAATGTTACATTCAAGAAAAAAAAACAAAAAAAATTAGATTGGGGTCATGCTGACCCCAGTGGTACTCAATGCATAGTGCATGAATAAATTTTGATATGTTGTAAATGTAAAACTGAATATGATGTCATTGCATACAAGCAAGTTAGAGAGACAAAGTCATAAATTTTGAAAATAATCGCATTGAAAATAAGGGAGATATAGATTTCAAATGTGCTTATGGGGTCATATTGACCCCAATGGTAGTAGGAGGGTTAAACTACACACATGCTCACACAGAGGTAGCAACGATTTGTTGAGTAACATGGCGACATAGACGTCGTAAGTCATGATGCTTCTCACCCCCATTGTAACTTTGCCACAGCTACTAGCTGCGGCATACAACACCCCCCTCAGCCGCTTCACAACAGAGCTGACACGTCCCCACTTTACCCCAAGACGGCTACACTCCCCACAGAAAAGCGCCACCATACTTTTCAGCTCGTCGCAGATTTTTTTTTTTTTAAACGATTTACCCCCCCCCCCCCCCTCCACCACCACCACCGGCGACACCCCTAGAGAACTCGCTCCCCCGCAATGTTGCATTAAGACGCAGTCAACCCTTTCCGCGTCCTCGGCCGCAACCACCCCGCGTGAAATTCGGCGGTAATTCACAGCTCTTCCTCCCCTTCATCCCCTTCATCCCCCACCCCCACAGTAGCACTCCATTACTGCCAACAGCTGCCCGTCCGCGTGCGACAACTTCTTTCTCCTCTGCGCAAAGAGCCGGCTGGCTTAAAAAAAGGAAGAGAGAGAGAGAGAGAGAGAGAGAGAGAGATGGGAGACTCTTGCTGTGCGGGAATTAGCCAGTCCAACCCCCGCAGTTACGACGCGCGAGAATATTACAAGATGAAAAATAAAAGAGGGGGATGTAACTTTTAGTGCGCGAATTAAGGACGCCGCCTGGCCAGGATTTATTCGCCCTCCCTCCCTCCTACCCTCCAGAGCTGGTGGGACGAGCCGCTCGTTGGAATTACGTGCGAAGAAAGTAGCACGGGCAAGGGTTGGGATGAGCACGGGGGCTTTGAGACGCTGTAGGGGTGGCCGTTTTCTGCAGGGGAGCCTCTTATCTGCGAGGCTTGTCACCGCGATAAAAATGTTCCTCGGAGCGTCGAAGTAGCTAATTACGGTGGGCTTTACGTAGACAAACGAGCAACAGCCACGTGCAGTAACAGCTGCAAGGAGTGGCCTCACTGGGCCGCGGCGGAGCGGCCGAGCGCATTGAGGCGCTATGCTACGATGGGCGAGGCCGTTCCCTGTCTGGGGTTCGAATCCCTCCCTCGGGCATTGATGTTTGTGTCGTCTTTAGTATAAGTTAGTTCATAAGTAGTTTGTAAGTTTAGGGACTGATGACCCCGCTGTTAAGTCCCTTAAGCTTAACAAACATTGGAACATTTGAACTCGCTGGGCACACCCAGTGACTGTCGTGTTCTGGCGTAGGAAACAGCAAAGTAGAAGTCTTAGGACAATCTACAGTTTGCGAGCGCAAGAAGAGAATTGGCCTGTGAAGGCAACGGAATGCATAACTTTAAGTTAGTGTAATTACTATCTAAGCTCAGGGACTGCAGATCGACGTAGTTAAATCTCTTAGATTTACCAACATTTGAATATTATTTGAACACTTCCGTTCGTGTCATACTTTAGGAGTTATTGTTGTTGGCAAAAGTTAGTAACTCGCCCTGTATACTACGCGGTACCTAGATAGTTGTTGGCATTTCGACTACCTTCAGATGGTCATTTCTGTGCTACTCAATTTCTGTAGTAACACATGACGTACAATCCCGTTTTCTCATATAGCCCTTCCAGACCCAAGGTTGTAAGTGATGTGAATTAATATATAGAGGCACGTTTAAGATACAAAATACTTACAGTAATTCATTACAAAAAAGAAAATACATTTATTTCCAAAAATTTTGTACCCACACAACTGTGTGTTTTGGGTCTTCACTGCAAATTTTTACGATCTGCAGCATCCTACAGTAACATAGACAGAAATGATGTAGCATCACATGATAATACAAAATCTATTGGCTGTCAGATATGATAGCTTCACATGTCAAAACAAGGACATGAACACCTCGTCAACAAGTCCTTCTTGCCGCCATTGTAAATGACTAAACGTTTGCCGACTACTTGCACCACACAGTGTAGAAACTTCGAACTAAAACACGTTGCTCACGTTACCACGGTCCATCCACGATTGTGTGACGCAGGCCCCATGTCCTAGCGTGAATCACAAAGAAACAAAGCGAGCAAAACCAGATCCGCACAATTGTGCGTGCAGGACCTGAAAGAGATAGAATAGGAATTATATATATGTGGTGTCTTTTCTTTCCGATATGTCCGACGGAAAAGATGTCACTTTTGATCCTGCAGTTATTATTTATTCATTTTCAAGGGCTGTATGACATTAATTGCAAATGGGTAAAGTTGAAAATGTGTATCCAGCATGAATTAGAACCCGGGTCTCCTGCTTTCTAGACAGTTGCGATGACCACTACACCACCGGAGACACAGTGATAATCACACCTGCACGGAATTACTCAGGCACGCCTCCCGTCAGATGCAAATTCTCAACTTCACCTTTGGACACTAGAACTCAAACTCGTAGTTATTGTAAAGGAATTCCCGTTAGAGTCAGGGCCTACAAGTGTCTCCGTACTGTAGAAAGGATCATTGCCCGTTAGCGAAGATACATGCATCCACCCTCCGTCGTATGGAATCCCTGATGCGCTGATGCAACCCTGGAGAATAGCGTATTGTATCACAGCCGTCCAAAATACGAGCACGAAGAGTCTCTACATTTGGTACCGGGGTTGCGTAGCCAAGAGCTTTCCAATCCCCCCATAAATGAAAGTCAAGAGGGTTGAGGTCAGGAGAGCGTGGAGGCCATGGAATTGGTCCGCCTCTACCAATCCATCGGTCACCGAATCTGTTGTTGAGAAGCGTACGAACACGTCGACTGAAATGTGCAGGAGCTCCATCGTGCATGAACCACATGTTGTATCCCGTATGAAATCATGATAACGTGCTCCAGTGAGCGTAGGCGGAAGAACATGAGTCGCATGTCAACGCAAGCACTGAAGTCATTACCTTCCTTCAATTGGGCCAACTGGCGGTGAATCTAGGAAGTAGAGTACATACTAACGAAACAATTGGGTATTTTGACAATTGTCTGCACGAATTATTTCAATTTACATTTAAAGAGAAATACTAAAATGAGCTCTAACATGGAAATCAAGCGTTTCTGAACACATGTCCACATAACATATTTTCTTTCTTTGTATGTGAGGAATGTTTCCTGAAAGCTTGGCCGTACCTTTTTGTAACACCCTGTATAATGAATGAGTGTTGCCAAAGCGTGAGCTATTACCCGTATTTTTGGGCAATTTGATATCAAATACTTAGGCAAATAATCCAGTTATTTACACGAATGGGTGATACAATGGTATTCAACTACTTCGCGTACAGAGTACTCGTAGTACTTTATTTTTAAAATAGATGTCTTGTGGTAGTGAACTATGAAACTGCAGCTGATCTGCGTCTCAGCTCGAAATGACGGCAACTGGCAGAAGGGAATCACGCGATTCTGCGCGCTCTCGCGTCCTCTCGCTGTTCCCCGTCAGTCTTCGCAAAAGGTGCGGACGAACTAAGAGGCGAGAGATGTGCGAACTAGTTCGCGTAGTTCCCCTGTGGGAGCGCTCTTCCGAACTAGTTCGTTCGTGAACTACTCAAGAGTAATAGGCAAGGGTTGACGGGGAAGGTGCCGGGTTCGAGTCCCGGCCGGTCACATGTTTTTTCTCGTGCTATGAAGTTTTCACGATAGCCTACAGTTCGCCATCCCGTTATCCCAGCCCGTGCAGCGTCGTTGGTATTTACGCGACACCCTGGAGCTCCGCTGGCGGGAGACCAGGAGTGGACGACCAGTCCGTGCTGTGACGTCACCCTCGTCAGGCAGGCGGGCGGCGCGGCGGCAATTTGCGCCGTGCGGCTTATCTGCCGGCGCATCTGTAGCGGCGCGTGACGCAGCGAACAGATGAGCGGCGGGGGGCAGTGGTGGGGGGACGGCCGCGCATGCGCCGTGGGCGCCGGCGCACTCGCGATCAGCTGCTCGACACCCTGACAGGGTCACCACGCGTTTATGGCACTTTCTCTGTAATAGTGAAGGAAAGGTAGAGCTCAAACAACGGTCACCCTTAGCAATTCGGTGTATATCTAAGTATATCCAAGAAATCAACTTCGAATTTTCTTTGCACCTTCCAGTCAATGTTGTTGTGGTCTTCAGTCCGGAGACTGCTTTGATGCAGCTCTCCACATTACCCTATCCCCAGCAAGCCTCTTCAACTCCACATAAGAACACAACCTACATCTGTCTGAATTTGCTTACTGTATCCATCTCTTGGTCTTCCTCTGCGGTTTCTATCCCACACACTTCCCTCCAATGCTAAATTCACAATTCCTTGATGTCTAAGAATGTGTCCTACCAATCGATTCCTTCTTTTAGTCAAGATATGCCAGAAATTCCTTTCCTCCCCAATTCTGTTCAGTACCTCCTCGTTAGTTATGCGATCCACCCACCTAATCTTCAGCACTCTTCGGTAGCACCACATCTCAAAAGCCTCTATTCTCTTCCTGTCCGTACTGTTTATCGTTCATGTTTCACTCCCGTACAAGGCAACACTCCACACAAATGCCTTCAGAAAGGACTTCCTTAGGCTTAAATCAATATTCGAGGTTAACAAATTTCTCTTTTTGAAGAACACTTTTCTACCCATTGTGATTCTGCTTTTTATATCCTCTGTACTGCGTCCATCATTTGTTATTTTACTGCCCAAGTAACAGAACTCATCTACCTCCTTTATTGCTTCGTTACCTAATCTAATTCCTTCAGCATCACCTGATTTTCTTACACTGCACTCCATTACCCTAGTTTTGCTCTTGTTAATGTTCATCTTATATGCACCTTTCAGCACACTGTCCATTCCGTTTAATTGCTCTTCCAGGTCCTTTCTGTATCTGACAGAATTACTATGTCGTCGGCAAAACGCAATGTTTTTAATTCTTCACCCTGAACTTTAATTCCTTCACCAATTTCTCCTTGCTTTCCTTTATAGCTTGCTCAATGTACAAATTGAATGACATTGGAGAATGGCTACAACCCTGTCTTACTCCCTTTCCAACCACTGCATCCCTTCCATGCCTTCAACTCTGACAACCGCTGTCTGGTTTTTGTACAAGCTGTAAATAACCTTACGCTCCCTATATTTTACTCCTGCTTGCTTCAGAACTTGAAAGAGTTTATTCCAATCAACATTTTCAAAAGCCTTCTCCAAATCTACAAAAGCTAGAAATGTAGGTTTGCCTTTTCTTAGTCTATCTTCTAGGATAAGCCGTAAAGTGAGTATTGCCTTCCGGGTTCCTACGTTCCTCCTGAATCCAAACTGATCTCCCCCGAAGTCAGCTTCTACCAGCTTTTCCATTCTCCTGTAGATAATTCGTGTTAAAATTTTGCAACCATGACTTATCAAGCTGATGGTTCTGTAATTTTCACACCTGTCTGCGCCTGATTTCTTTGGAATGGGCATTATTACATTTTTCTTAAAGTCTGAGGGTATTTCGCCTGTCTCATACATACTACACACCAGTTTAAATAGTTTTGTCATGGCTGGCTCTCCCATAGTTTAGTAGCTCTGAGGGTATGTCATCTACTCCACGAGCCTTGTTTCGACTTAGCTCTTTCAGTGCTCTGTCAAATTCTTCTCTTAGTGTAGTATCTCCTATTTCATCCTCATCTACTTCTTCTCCGCTTCCTAAAATATTGCATCTAAGTTTATTTCCTTCTTACCACCTATATACTCTTTCAGATTTCCCTTCTTTGCTGAGACTGGTTTTCCATCTGTTTTCTTGGTATTCATAGAGCTGTTTTTCTTATCTCCAAATATCTCTCTTATTTTCCTATAGGCTGTATCTATTTTCCCCTATTTATAGATTCTTCTAAATTCTTGCATTTGCCTTCATCCACTCCTGCTTAGCCATTTTGCACTTCCTGTCCATCTGATTTCTTAGTCGTCTGTACTTCATTTTGCTCGTTTCATTTACTGCATTTTTATATTTTCTCCTTTCATCGGTTAAATTTACTATGTCCTGTGATATCCAAGGATTTTTTGTGGGTATTTCCTTCCTACCTATTTTGTCCTCTGCTGCCTTCACTCTTTCATCTCTCAATGGTGCCCATTCCTCCTCTACCTAAGTTAAATATTTCAATAATGTGTGCGTTAGACACGTCATATAAATATACCAATGTGCTGCTACTATATAGTTTTTATTGTAATGCGATGGATCAATTTTGGCTAAATAGCCACCATCAGACAACCTGCGAAATATACAAATTTTGTATTTGTTATACACAAAACTCAGTTATATACAAGAGCGAATGTCAAGAGTATAACACATTTTATACAAGGTACGCGACGAAATTTCAGTATTAGGTACCACGAGCACACGAGTTTAAACGATCATAATCCATCTTAAAAGCGATAATCACAGTGCAAGACGAATGGATGTGCCAATGAAAATTTGACACATAATTCCTAAGTGTCTAGAAATGAACATTCTTGAACAACACGACATCCTGATGACATTTTAAATGAACAATCTGGATTGCCTCGAGGGAGTAGCCGGGCGGTCTGGAGCGCCACGTTACGGATCGCGCGGCCTTCCGCGTCGGAGGTTCGAATCCTCCCTCGGGCATGGATGTGTGTGTTATCCATGGGTTAGTTTAACTTAGTTTAAGTAGTTTGTAAGACCAGGGACACATGACCAACGTAGTTTGGTCCCATAGAATTATAAACATTTGAACATTTTGAACAATCTGGTTTTAAACACACAAATTTTATCGATAAATACAAGCTCCAACAGACCACAGACATACCTTACAAACATGTCGATCACAATTACACATTTTTCAGTAGTAACGAAACGTATCACAGCAGTTATAACCATATTGCATCTCTGAACGAATGTCAGAAATTTAAGCTTACCACAGATAACGAATAAAGATAACCACACAGAGATCACAGACAGATACTCAAAGATGAAACAGTAAAAATTAAATACCGTAGCAACTATAGCCATATAACATCTTTGGGCAACTGTCAAAACAAAAAGCTGAAAAATATTGACAAATTTATTTTACGATATTTATATTAGATAAGGATGACACCAACTCACCTTCTTGTTATATAGCAAGCGTGACATTGCCCAAGGATGCCATATGGACGTAAATTTAAAAAACATCGAAGAAACTGGCCTAACTTTAAAATTATATATCCATAAAAACAAAACGATGAACATTATATAAAATTCTGTTGTATATATCGCACATTGTCTGATGATGGCTATTTAGCCGAAATGAATCCATCACAATATAGGCCTAATAAACTCTATGAAGCAGGGGCACATTGGTATATTTATATCATGTCTCTCAGAGAAATTTCCTGCATTGTGGACTCATTGGATCGAAGAATCTTTTCTTGATTATAGAAAAAACTGGTTCTATTACGATTGAGAGTGAACTGTATTCAGATGCGGGTAATGCGACTTGCGTTGCTAGGATGTATAGAGCAGCAAAGTTTACGGCAGAATCGTGGCTCATCTGAAGAACTGTAAATTGATACATAACGAATTGTAAGGTCGACAGTTCTAATTGCACAATTCTTTCTTTTTTTCTTCATTTATTTTCTTTTCCTTTTTTTCATTTATTTTCTTGTCCTTTTTTATTTTATTTTATTTTATTTTTTTAAATGTTCAAATGTTTGTATAGTCTATGGGACTTAACTACGGGGTCATCAATCCCTAAACTTACAAACTACTTACAACTAAGTATAAGGTTCTTAATAACCACGGTTTCAGTTAAATAAACATTGCAAGATGCTTTTATGGAACACTAAAAGAAAGAGAACAAGCATTGTCAACGTCCGTCAGGTAACAGTGAAGGGCACACTGTAAAAACTGATTGTTTTTTAATTGAAATATCATTATAAGATTGTAGAGGTATATGAACGCACTGAAAACAAAAGGAATTGTATTATTCCAATCATCAGCCCTAAGATTTTATTGGTTGTCAATCTACAACGCTACCGAAAAAAACCTATTTTATCGGCAATTTTCGTTCAAAATGTTCAAATGTTCGTAAATCTATCGGGCCAAACTGCGTGGTCATCAGTCCGTAGCTTACAAACTACTTAAACCTAGGTAAAGTAACCTATGGACAACACACACACCCATGACCCAGGGAGGACTCGAACCTCCACTCGAGCAACCGCGCGCTCCGCAGCGAGGCGCCTTAGACCGCGCGGCTACTCCACTGCGGCGCAATTTTCATGGTTGCATTAATTCACGGACACTGTTAACAAGATTAGGAAAGTCACAAATACTATTCATTGCTGACGTCACCATTTTACCGATCCTAACGTCAACAGATTTGTGGTACGGAACGATAAATTCACAGCGAATACATTGGGTCATCGAAAGGCGTCATACTTTTATCAGCTTTGTTCCTTTTCTTATCGCCGTTCATCCGAACAGCTGGTTACGGATGCTTTGGGACTAATGCATTCATTAACATGGTAAATGATGAAAATTGAAGTGTTTGTAAGAGTTTAAATATTTTTCTTTTCGTTACGGAAGGAATAACGATTTCCTGCAAAACTGACGTTAAGTCTCATCGATTGTTCGAAAACTAGGCATTTCCGAAAGAAAGAAAGTCCACCACTGCTTTTCTGACGCGAAACGTGCCAGAAGTAAGAGTTTTGCCAAACACAGTTGAAAACGCGTACATCGTCAGTGAGATGATACGGCTGGTACGTAGGATGCACATTCCTCTGAACATTCCGGTGCCTGCTAGTCACTTCCTAATAGTAACAGGCGTGTTAAATGCGTCCCATCTTATTATGCTAGACAACGTTTTGTGTTGAATATGCACGAACAGTCGCATGCTGACTTTCCCAGACAGTCATTTTGTAACCATGTATACGCGTGACAGGTTTCTTATTTTTAATGATGGATTTCGAAATGATGAGCCCAAGGTTGCTGAAGCGAGCATCTCGTCAAATTGCGAGTGTTACATGGGAAAGAAGTTTCTTAGCCTACACACGTGAGACATCTTCAGCACAAAAGTTATGACTATACTTACCAGTAACAGAACACTTTTGACACCACAGCATCGCAACATACTCCATAATATAGGTTTTATTCCCATTACAAGCACTACCACTAGACATGTCGCTACTGTTGCCAGCATTAATATCACGAAAACTTTTTTCAATTTCCTTCATAAATTTTCTATTTAGAAGTCCTGTTGGGTATTAAAACGTAGCACGTACATTTTGCCATTTTACGTTACATATAATTCATTTCGTTTATCACAATTACAGTTTTAAGCTTTTAGAATTAGAAAGAAAAGAAAACATAAATATACAATATGTTTATAATTAATTGTTGCTAACAAGAGTAACGATAATCCACAAGAAGTGTAATACGTTGTGGGTGTGGTTTCATTTTAAATAACAAATACATAACTATGTTACATTGGATGTGCATTTATCGCGAATCTTTAATTCAGCGCAACATTCCTAGTGATTGGAAAAAAGCGCAGGTGACTCCTGTTTATAAGAAAGGAAAGAGAACTGACCCACACAATTACAGGCCAATATCGTTGACATCAGTTTCATGCAGCATTTTGGAGCATATTCTCAGTTCGAGTATAGTAAATTTCCTTGAAACGGAAAATCTTATTTCTATGAATCAGCACGGGTTTAGGAAACATCGTTCATGTGAAACTCAGCTTGCCCTTTTCTCACATGACATCCTGCGAGCCATGATGAAGGGCAACAGGCGGATAATGTTTTTCTCGACTTCAAAAAGGCGTTCGACGCGGTGCCACACTGCAGACTGCTAACGAAGATAAGAGCTTATGGAATAGGTTCACAGATTTGTGACTGGCTGGAAGACTTCCTAAGTAATAGAACGCAGTACGTTGTTCTCGACGGCGAGTGTTCATCAGAGAGGAGTGTATCGTCAGGCGTGCCCCAGGGGAGTGTGATAGGAACGCTATTATTTTCTATCTATATAAATGATCTGATGGACAGAATAACTTGTAATATGCAGTTGTTTGCTGATGATGCTATGGTGTATGGAAGGTGTCGTCTTTAACTGACTGTAATAGCATACAGGATGACTTAGACAAAATTTCTAGTTGGTACGAAGAATGGCAGCAATGTAGAAAAATGTAAGGTAATGCGCATGAATAGGAAAAACAGTCCCATAATTTTCGAATACAAAATTAGTAGTGAGCTTCTTGATGCTGTCGCGTCGTTCAAATTATCTAGGCGTAACATTGCAGAGCGATATGAAATGGAACGAGCATGTAAGGACAGTTGTGAGTAAGGCGGACAGCCGATTTCGGTTTATTGGGAGAATTTTGGGAAGTTTACTTCATATGTAAAGGAGACCGCGTATAAAACGCTTGTACGACCACGTCTTGAGTATTGCTCAAGTGTTTGGCACCCGCAGCAGATCAGTTTAAAGGAAGACATAGAGGCGGTTCAGAGGCGAGCAGCTAGTTTTGTTACCAGTAGGTTCGACCAATGCGCGAGTGTCACGGAAATGCTCCGGCAACTCAATTGGCGATCGCTGGAGGAAAGACGACGTTCTTTTCGTGAATTTCTGTTGAGGAAATTTAGAGGGCCGGAATTTGAAGCTGAGTGTAGTACGATCTTGCTGCCGCCTACTTACATTTCACGTAAAGATCACAAAGACAAGATAAGAGAAATTAGGGCTCTTACGGAGGCATATAAGCATTCATTTTTTTCCTCGTTCTATTTGGGAGTGGAATAGGAAAGGAAATGCCTAGCAGTGGTACAGTGTTTCCTCCGCCACACACCTTACGGTGGATTGCGGAGTATGCATGTAGATGTATATGATTCATTTGGTTACAATGCTTTTACTGTTACTTTACAAATAAATTTTTTGACTTAATGTCTCATCGGCCGTGTTAGGTGAGAGGGCGACACAAATACTGAGCATGTAACGCCCAATGATAGTTAACAGAATAATAAGCCTACTTTTAAGAAAACTGCCGACTTTGGTGTGAAACAGTAGTTTATACAATAATCAACTCCATAGAGAGTTAAATTTTCAGAATGATTCAATTTAGTTTTGGAAAATCTGAGACTACTTTGACTATATTTATGTGTGTATCTCGCCTCCACTTTGTGTATTTCATGTAACATCGGAGTCAGTGTCAGCATTTGTATCACTGTCGCTTGCTATGTATTGCTGAACAGTTTGTTGTGCCATATGTCTTAGTCTAGCACATGATCTCTGCTGCTTAAATGCTGCGTATAGTGCTAATTCTACTTTGTCATGTTTTGTGGAGTTTCAGTCATCTTGTATGCATACAATATATCCAGTGTCTTTGGCACTGCAGACGACCATGTGTTCTGGTGACCCCTCCTTACTACAGGCGCAAGTGTGAGTTTGTATTAGGTCAAACGAATGCAGGTGCACAGGATAATGGTCATCATAACAACTTTCAATGTTAATACGTCAGTAGCATCATGACTAGCAATACTACTATCACCCCCGTCATCATATCTGTGTCAGTAATACTTCAATTGTAAGTACCACTTACGCTGTCACTACAATTGCAACTACCACTATCACAATCACTACTGTGGTACAACAGTCAGTGCCAATACCGCTACCACCACCACTGTCTCTGTCACTACCACTTACACTGTCACTACCACTGCCAGTGTCGCTGTGGCTGCCATCACTACCACACTATCACAGCCACTGTCACTCCCAGAGTGACAATCACTACCACTGCCACTTACGTTGTCACTGCCACTGCCACAGCCAATAGCACTGCCACCATCACTACTACTGACGTTGTCCTACTACGTACGTTGTCATACTACCGCTGTGACTGTCACTATGAATGCCACTGTTACTATCACTACCACAGCATTGTCATTACACCAATGCCACTACCGTACCAACGCCCCTACCGCACCCGCCATGCTCAAAAATGTTCAAATGTTTGTAAAGCTTATGGGACTTAACTACGGGGTCATCAGTCCCTAAACTTACAAACTACTTATGAACTAACTTACACTAAGGACGGCACAAATATCCATGCCCGAGGAGGGATTGGAACCCCCGACCGTAGTGGCCGTGCTAACCGTGACTGGAGCGCCTGTCACCTCGGCCACCGCGGCCGGCGCCGCACCAATGCCACTTCTACTGTCACCATCACTGCTGCTGCAATGTCACTACTACCGTCACTCTCCACAGTCTATGGCACTGCAGCTTTCTAGATCACAGCCAGTATAACTAATACTGGCACTTTCTATCAGTACTACTGTGCTGCCAGTACAACTGTTACTGGCACTAACGCTGCCAGAATCACTATCACTTCCACTGACGCTACCACTGCCACGATTACTGCTACCGCCACAATCACTACCAGTGCAACTGTCACTACGAGATCCACTGTCACTTTCACCCTTAGTAGCACTTCCACTGTCAGTAGTACCGTCTTCACCACTGTGATCATCATAATATCAACTACAATGATCCATACAATACTGGGACTTGCTATATGTTAAGATCGGATAGGGTGGAATTAGATGGGGTGTGAATATGATGTGAGTGACTTGAGACAGAATAGGCTAAGATGGTACCACATAGTGCAACATACAATGGGCTCGCGAGAATCAGTATCAGGCAGTATGGCGTGACAGTGTAACTGATAGTGACAGAGACAGTGGTGGTGGTAGCGGTATTGGCACTGACTGTTGTACCACAGTAGTGATTGTGATAGTGGTAGTTGCAATTGTAGTGACAGCGTAAGTGGTACTTACAATTGAAGTATTACTGACACAGATATGATGACGGGGGTGATAGTAGTATTGCTAGTCATGATGCTACTGACGTATTAACATTGAAAGTTGTTATGATGACCATTATCCTGTGCACCTGCATTCGTTTGACCTAATACAAACTCACACTTGCGCCTGTAGTAAGGAGGGGTCACCAGAACACATGGTCGTCTGCAGTGCCAAAGACACTGGATATATTGTATGCATACAAGATGACTGAAACTCCACAAAACATGACAAAGTAGAATTAGCACTATACGCAGCATTTAAGCAGCAGAGATCATGTGCTAGACTAAGACATATGGCACAACAAACTGTTCAGCAATACATAGCAAGCGACAGTGATACAAATGCTGACACTGACTCCGATGTTACATGAAATACAAAAAGTGGAGGCGTGTGGTAGGATTTGAATAAGTGGGATGGATTTGTAGACGATATAATGGTGAGTGTGCGCTAGTGCCTTGAGTCTCGTGTGTGGAGGCAGCTTCCCAGGCTGAGGTGAGCGTCGTATCAGGGCCACACACACACACACACACACACACACACACACACACACACACACACACACGCCTTCTAGACGTGTCGGCACGCTTACGACCGCGCGTGCAGTGCCTCAGTGCCTCGCCACTCTCGTATAGAGCGCTGCCGCAGCTCGCCACATCCAGTCGCCACACACGCAGATGCCAGCCTGCGGAATCCCACGCGGCCCTAGCGGGCACATCGCGTCACCGACGCTTTCGTCCTGCCTCCACAGTGGATGCCTACCGCCTGTCTCTCTTAGCGCTCCTTACCTCAGTCGCAAACTGGCAAAGCCTTACACCATCGCTTCGTTCCCCACCTGTCTCTATGTACCGGGTGATCAAAAAAATCAGTATAAATTTGAAAACTTAATAAATCAAGGAGTAATGTTGATAGAGAGCTAAAAATTGACACACATGCTAGGTGTGACATGGATTTTTAAAAAAAAAAAAAAAAAAAAAAAAAAAAAAAAAAAAAAAAAAAAAATCGCACTGTCGTGTTTTACGGCCCAATTTATGTTTGTAGTTTTATAACTTTTTGCATACATTTTGGACCAAAATCATAATGTAAATAATAAAAAATCAATTGATAACAGTGTCTGAAACACTTGTATGGAAAAAAAAATTCAGGTATTGGCGGATTCCGAACCACTGACCTTCAGCGTCACAGTCCAACACATTGGCCACTACGCTACAGCTAACAATTAGGAATTGCGTTCTTTAATCCCATACTATTGATGGCCGTTGTTAACTGATGCTAATATGGCACTTATAGACACTCGATTATCATTTATCGTACGAAGAACGATGTCATTCTGTTAATTCTTCAGTGCGCCATTGCTTTGAAATGACAACGTGTAAGTTACAACAATCATCAAATCATCAAATACGCAACGCAAGATGGCGTATGCTAGAGAGAGTTCTGGGCGAGGAATGACACGTGACATCTGCGAACGGCTAGTTTTCGTTAATTTAATGGAGGGTGTCAAAACCCCGTTATTTTTTAAAAATATCTCTCAAAAGATACGAGGTATGAAAAAACATAACGGAACAAAGTTGTAGAGAGTTTTCTCCTCTACAAATTCGTTTATTCAATTTTCGCGTCAGAAGAACGGTTTATTTGCAATTAAAATTACATTAGAAACGGCTATTTTTGTATTACTAAGGCATTTCTTATCCGAAATATTTCAAAAAGTGAGGTTTTGGTCTCTGGTAGGCAACAATTATGTCTGTAAAATTTGGTCCCGATCGGTTGAACAGTTCCACCTAAAAAGTGGGAACACGTTACAGCCAGACAGACATCGTCAAATCACCGTTATTTTTGCAAATATCTCTGCAACGATGCAAGATATGAAAAAAAAACATAATAGAGCGAAGTTGTAGAGAATTTTCCCCTTTACCAATTAGGTTCTCTACCAATTAGGGTATTCAATCTTCGTGTCAAATGAACTATTTGTTTGCAATTACAATTTTATAACAAATGTCTTTTGTTTTGTATTACTACCGTATTTTTTGTCCGAAAAATTTAAAAAAGGGAGGTTCTGGTCTCTGGCGGCCTGCAATTATGTGTGCAAAATTTGGTGCTGATCGGTTGAACGGTTCGTCTTAAAAACAGGGAACAGACAGACAGACATACATCCCCAAATCGCCCTTAGTTTTGCAAATATCTCTGAAACGATTAGAGATATGAAGAAAACATAAAAGAGTAAAGTTGTAGAGAATTTTCTCCTCTACAAATTCGGTTATTCAGTTTTTGTGTCAGATGGTTGGTTAAGCCGTTATTTTTATTTAAATTTCGAGCTGTCAAAAGACTATCGCAAAGGCCCACTTTTTTAGTGTCACTACCGTAACCTAAAGTGGGTCATAAAGCTTCAAAAAAGTCTGACAGATGGCGCTTCATCTGATCAGAAAAGCAATAATTAGCATCACAAATTAAGACGAAGCTGTAGTTGAGAAATAATGTTGTGAACAGCACTGTAAAGCATGTCCGGAGTTATGGAGAGGCATGTTGTCTTTCAGCATCCCTAGAGATGTCGGTCGATCACGATAAACTTGCGACTTCAGGTAACCACAAAGCCAATAATCGCAAGTACTGAAGTCTGGGGACCTGGGAGGCCAAGCATGACGAAAGCGGCGGATGAGCACACGATCATCACCAAACGACGCGCGCAACAGATCTTTCACGCATCTAACTATAATTTGTATTCTTTTCGTTCTAATAAAACCCCATGTCATTCCAAGCATGTGTGTTAATTTTTACCTCTCTATCTACATTATTCCGTGAATTATTAACTTTTAAAATTTACACTGACTTTTTGATGACGCGGTATCTGCAACTGTTCTACTCTGCAGATAACATTCAAGTGCCTGGCACAGGGTTCGCCGGATCGCTTTTTTAATATTTCTGTATCGTCCATATCGTAATAACTCTTTATGTGTGTGTGTTTTCTTTTTTCTTCTTAGTGTAAGTACTTTTAAGGGATTGATGACCATAGCGGTTTGGTCCTATAGGATTACAAACATTTGCAAACATACTGAGAAAAGCATCGTACTACGGTAATCTTGGTTTCCTCGGAGTGTGTACTACAACCATACGAAAGGCGAAGGGTATTGGTGAACTTGCGATCTTGAGGGGAGTGTTGTGGGCAGCATGGCGATCGTGTCTTCCGAGGAAGATCAGATGCAGCGCAGGTAGCAGTGTGGTCAGGGGTTCGCTGCTGCAACCGTCCTAAAAGGTTTCGTAAAGCCGTCCTCACAAGGGACGTGTGTCCCAACGAGGCGTACGCTGGACTTATTGTCTGTCTAGCTGCAGCACGCGTCGAAAAAACCCGCCATATCCCACGGAACACAACGAGCTGCTCATCGCGATTTGCTACCGCAGCGCTCTCCAGCGACCGTTGGTGCCTGGGGCGTAGGTCAATGTTCTTACAAAGATTGATGTGCACAAAATTACACAGTACGTCTGTTAGCTATCCTCGGGAAAAAAACCTGAATACTGTCCCTTTCTTATGCTTGCACACAGCATGCAATACTCATCCAGAAATTGTAATTCTTTTTCCCGAGGATCACAAAGAACTGAAAGCAATTGGTAATGATAACAAACCACACCACCAAATCGCTTTTGGCCAAATAACATAAAAAATTAACGATGAAGAACATCTGCACCAGCTCCACTTGTCTTGCTCTTACATCCTCATTTTCCACTTTGTACATATTCTGCGTATTGAAATGTTTACTTTGGCATTCCTTCGGAGATAGCAGGTCCTGGCCGATACATTTCACTTGGTCATAGACAACGCCTCAGTTCGACAACGTTCGTTGTGATATTTTTTTGCTTCTACTGTTGTATGTAAACACTGTTCCTGATTTATTGCGTCTGTTTTCGTGACCAGACACCAGCTGTGTTCTCTTTGCACTGTGAAACCGAACTATTCCAACACTGCACTGGACTGCAACAGAATTCAAACACGTGGAGAAAACCGAGCGACCAAAGCTACTGTCTTGAAATTTGTTGTTTCCTTAGCCCTAGCACGAAAAACTCAACAAATTCTCTCGTGGACGGATCTCGTTTCTCTTGTAATTAATAACGTTGAATACAAACGTTGTAATTGTATTAAATTAACAAAACAGTTTACACAAACCGCAATTAAATCAAATCGTTAAAAAAATGTGGGATAGCATAGAAGCTCTCAGTTCGTGATACATATCACCGTGTTAACATGTCGTCTTAAAAACAAGGAATATGGGATATTAAGCTCAAGTTAACGAGAAGGAACCAGAAACGTTAAGTAAACAAAAGAGGAAAAAACATTTAAGTATTCAGATGCGAAGCCGTATCGTTCGTAGTCTCGGGATAACACTTTGCGACGCTACGAAGTACGGTATTTGTACACCGTTTTCGCTTTCGGTGATTTGTGGTACACTATTTGCCTAAAACATATTATTTATCTTTGACAAAGGAACGATATTCTTTGACAGTATACAAATTACAACACTGACTAACGTTAAAGACGATAACCTTTAAAGCTATGAATATATAGTTTCCGGAAATTTACTGTAACAAATCATATTTAAAATGACGCAGTTTCAGAAGTTCCTGCTGGCCGCGGTGGCCAAGTGGTCTGCGGCGTGCCAGTCACGGTCTGCACGGCCGCTGCGGTCGGGGGCTCGAATCCCCCTCGGGCATGGATGTTTGTGCCGTCTTTAGTATAAGGTAGATCATAAGTAGTTTGTAAGTTTAGGGACTGATGACCCCGTAGTTAAGTCCCATAAGCTCTACAAACGTTAGAACATTTAGAAATTCCTCAATTTCCTGACGTTTAAAACAAATTATATTTATACATCGTACGCTAAACAAAACAAGGCACGAAATACGGAGTTCCGTTTGCAATATGGCGGCTCAAAAGTTGTGCTTGTCAGGTGAAAACGAAGTTGCTTCTCATTGGTCACGTTCCGCTCCACGAAGGAAAATTGTAACATGCCAGATGCTCCATTCCACGTTTCGCAGGGCAGTGGAACGTGGAATCATCACTTCCTCCTCCACGTGCGTTTCCACGTATCGTGAGAGGACAGCGTAACAGAGGATGTTTAAGCATGGGTAGTCTTACAGGGTTGTGGTGGGGCAATGGTGCTAATACTAAGAGTTTGAGTTTCGAAGTATATTGTGTCTACAACTACGATTCTGATAATAATTAAATAAAAATAACCGTAATCTACTGGTATTAACACGAGTATCATCGAAGCGCTTTTCTAATATCACAAGTGATTACCGTATTCTATAGTTTGTTGTCTTTTTTTCTTTTTTCTTTTTCGATTGCCTTTCTCGAAACATAAACCGAAACATTTGAGTGAAAATAGTCTATTTAATTTCTCTTAGTACCATAAATAGAGCTAACTAAACCAAGGGAGCTTTTAGTTGCAGTAGTGTTTGTTTTCAGCAGAAAGTTGCAATTTCTTATTGTTTTCTATTTATCTAGCGTCGATATAGGCCTCCTATTTGGTTTTTAAATATCGGGGAACATAACCGATCAATCTTGATAACGTTACTTCTCTAGCAAGAAAATAAATAATTATTGATTCTTCTGACGCTATATCTCTAAATTTGGATAATAATTGCGGCAATAGCACAAAAAGTGTGGCAGTAATCTTACGTCTTACAGAAAATTGACAGATTGTTGACAATGAAACTTAATTCTTCTTTCGAATTTTCCCGTCATGTCGGCTAAGGAAAAACCAGTGTTGCACTGCCGCAATGCCGGTATGAAAAGGCCAGAGAGGATAACGAGCTCGTATTATGTGTGGTTCACTTGTGACGAGTGCTAGGTAGTTTTTTTTTTTCTTTAAATTCTTTTATAAACCAATACTCTTTCCTCCTTATCCGACGTGACTTACTTCCTTGTTTAGGTATGAGATCACGAACTTCCGCAGAAGACAGCTGTTGGTTTAATGTTCAAATCAGATAAATCTTGCGCTCTAAATACTGTAATCTCTTTGAAGCTAATTAGGCCTACCGGAATTCGATGTGCGAGACGCCGTTGAATTTGTCTCTTTGAGATCTAAGAGCTCTAGCAACAGGAATTACCAAGTTGATATCGATATCCATGTAATTCATGTTATGACAAGAAATCATATGTCTTTTCAGTTCATCTGGGTGAAATCACATTTACATCTGAAACGGCTCCAGAAATATTGGAAGTGAACAGATTAGTTAAATCACCTTGTATATAACAAGTTTGGGTGGCCATCTTCTGCAACAAGCTAAGAAAAACGCCTTTTGTTTGCTGCAATTTTGTTTTATTTCTCCCAGATGAGTTTCGCCTTTTATTTTATTCGCATCTTTATTGGGATCTACAAATATATTTTTTGTAAGATGTATTGTTTCGAGATTAAAAACATTTTTTTTATTTTTTTCACAATGGAAGAAGATTTTACTTTTTCGTTGTCTTTTCAAGTATTTTCTGCTGCTTTGTCGATCTGGCGAAGGCCACATGTAGTACATTGTATAACAACAAGATTTCGCTCATTTGTACAAAGTTTGGAGGTTTTTAGCACCCATGATTTACTTTCTGTATTTTCGGTTTTATTTGTTTTGTTGCCAATATAACGAAATGTATGCTGGTTCCTAACGTGTGTGTCAACAAAATGAAAGAGTAAGAATGTTATTTGAGGCAGTAGAATAAGAATGGGAGAGATACATAGATAGATAGATAGATAGATAGAGAGAGAGAGAGAGAATAGTCTTATTTTATGTGTGTTTGATTGCAATTTCTGTGTGAGGGTGGTAGAAAGTTTGGTGCTTAGTTGATTTTTGTTTTGATTTAAATGATTTCTGAAAGGGGGGATTATTGAAAGTCTTAGGGATTGGACTACGTAACTATTTTTTTTTTTTTGTAGCAGCGTAAACAATTTATATGTACATCATGGTTTGAATGAACCGTGGAGGTACGAGTGTCAAGAGGACTGCCCAGGGATTTTTGGGGGATTTAACCCTTAAATGCATGGTTTTGCATATCTGCAACATCGATTGTAATATTGTTTTATTCGAGTCTAGTGGGAATTTTGTGAAGTAACACGTATTTACAGATGCAGCAGAGTTTTTTTTTAGAAAGTGTCTGTGGTGTTTGTTGTGTCGGGGTAGAGTGCAGTGTGAACTTCTGTTAACATATTTGCTTGTGTTTGGAGAAAACGCCAGATATTGCAGATTTTGATGTTTTGTTTTCTATACAAAGAGCCAGTTTTGGAAGGAGGAATGAGACAGGTATGGAGGAGAACCATAATAAGCACAAAATTTTGTTTATACTATTCAGCTTTGAGAATTATATAACAAGGTTTTGTATGTTATATATGTGCTGCTTTTTAGAAAAATAACAACATAGGAATTTTCTTTACTATTTTTCTGTTTGTTTGTAGAACTTATAAAACACATAAACAATTTTTTTAATTTAACAAATCATGTATTTAAGGGTTAACGTCGGCTCAAAAGACATCGAATGTAGTTAGGCAAGTGCTGGTTGCTTAGTGGTGGTGTGCTGGAATGATGGAGTGATAAAGTAGAGGTAACGCAGAACAGGTGTACTGCTAATCGGAGTAGGGGTGACTGCTGTAAGAGTTACGGTAGCGCCTGAAGAGCGGAGTGGAATATCGAGTGACACGGGCCGTGGATCAGGCGCAGTTTTGAGGCCACAGCTGCGGGGCGTCGCGACGCCTCCAACACTGGCGTTGGGGCAGGACTGCTAATGGCCGCATTACAGCCGCTACCTGCCCAAGCCGCGCATGCGCAGTCGTCGCCCAACACTTGACAAAGGCGGTCTCACCCACCGGTCATCGCCGTCTACTAGAGAGACGTATAGTAGCAGCAGTATTGAAACTCCTTGGCATATTAAAATTGTGTGCCGGAACCGGGACTCGAACCTCAGACCTCTGCCTTTCGCGGGCAAGCATCCTACTGTAGCGTCTGTCTCTTCCTATGGTTGGTTGTGGGAAGAACGAAACGAGATTTTGACATAAATCAAACTGTCTGACTTCCGCTTCCCAATTAACAGGTGACTTGCCTGTTAATCTTCTGCTGCTTTGATCGTTGCCAGAAACGGACCTCCTCTCTTCTAGCAGGGGTTTCTATTATTTTGTAAATGGATGAAAAATGACAGCAACAGGGGAAGGCTACAGACAAGAAGTCGGACAGTTCATTGAAATAATCTTTGTATTCTGAAAGTAGCATATAGAATTACGAGGTAGCCTGTTACATCTTATTAAACGATTACTGATTCTTGCTGCAAGACAAGACATACAATAGAAAGCAAACATCGAAAATAAAGCACATTCAAATAGTTCGACCGCCCTTTAACGACAGAGAAAGAAAGCGTATTGAGTTTCATGAAAAATTTTCCGGTGGTCACGAGAACAGTAGACTGAGCTCGAAACAGGGGCGGCACAAAAACTTAAGGAAAAGCATCTTAGTAGTTTTTTTAACTTCTAAATCTTATGGGACTTAACTACGGGGTCATCAGTCCCTAAACTTACAAACTACTTACGAACTAGGACGGCACAAATATCCATGCCCGAGGGGGGATTCGAACTCCCGACCGTAGTGCCCGAACAGACCGTGACTGAAGCGCCTCATTCCCCTCGGCCACCGCGGCCGGCGATCTTAGTAGTCATCGCGCCTATTGCCCGATATGGAGACCGTTGCATATTCATTAAACTCGCGACCGAATGCAATTTCTTCACTTTAATCGCGAATACCTGCTCGGTGGAACTGAGAAGTTCCTGTCGGTCAACGAAATATCACCAAGACTGAGCATGGCGGCTTCTGCACAATAGGCGATCGCGGACCTGTCCTCCTAAGAGCTGCCAGCGTCTGAAGCAACTGCCGAGCTGAGGGCGGCCACGTCGCTCACGCCAGTTTTGTTAACGCGAGTTTCGCACCGCTGATTCTTCAAAACTATGTTCAAATTTTTGTAAAGCTTAAGGGACTTGAGAATGAAACTTTCACTCTGCAGCGGAGTGTGCGCTGATATGAAACTTCCTGGCAGATTAAAATTTTAAAGTAGGAGGCGAGGTACTGGCGGAAGTAAAGTTGTGAGGCGGCATCGTGAGTCGTGTCGGGGTAGCTCAGTGGTAGAGCGCTTGCCCGCGAAAGGCAACGGTCCCAGGTTCGAGTCCCGGTTCCGGCACACAATTTTAATCTGCCAGGAAGTTTCTTAAGGGACTTAACTGCGGGGTCATCAGTCCCTAAAATTACAAACTACTTACGAACTAGCTTATACTAAAGACGGCACAAATATCAAATGGCCGAGGGGTGATTCCAACCCCCGACCATAGTGGCCGTGCAAACCGTGACTGGCGCGCCGCAGACCGCTCGGCCACCGCGGCTGGCGCTGATTCTTCAGCCGGTAAAACTAGTGACGTGTTACCAACCTGGCCCAGAGGACAGTTAGGAGTTCCCAGGGTGGCGGCCTGTCAGGGCAAAGAAAATTATTTCGCCCCCTCTGGTCAGGCAAGCAAACAGTAATTTTAGATTGTCGCGGAAAATTAGTTTTATATGATTTTGTTGCCGATTAATTTTACCAACTTCTTGAATATTAGTCGGAAGTAACTTCGTAATACTTCAAACGAATCGTTATTTTTCATCAGATTGGAATCCGTCGTTAGAAATTTTAGAATTTTTTTGTTTACGCCACCTCTCTTTGTTCTAAATGCTGTCCTTGTGGTTCATAACACTTTTTTGCTGGTCTAGGAAACGTCTTAGCTGTACACCACCACTGAGCTATCCCGACACGACTGACGGATAGCTCAGAGGCAGAGCGCTTGCCCCCGAATGGCAGAGGTCTCAGGTTCGAGTCTCGGTTTCGGCACACAATTTTAATCTGCCAGGAAGTTTCAAATCAACGCACACTCCGCTGCAGAGTGAAAGATTCATTCTAGCAAAAGTATTAGCTGATTTATACGTTACTAGCTGACAACCCTGCATTGCCTGGGTATTTACATTGGTCAAAACAATTAAGTCATCAGTTCATATATGTAGGTTCTGAAGTGTTGTCATCTGTAGAGTGAACTGAACTGGTTCGACGTCTTTCCGTGGGTTCTACCGAAGTGGAGACAACATTACGGCAACAAAGATAGTGTTAATAAGAGAAAGTCGCTGCAGAGGGGGTTGCTGTTGACTTGTATTTACCAAACATATTACAGAAGCAGTTGGGTTTAGATAATGTAGTGAGCAATGCAATGCAACAACGTGACAACTGAAGCTGTGGCTTGAAGAGCCATAGGGAGGTTGTAAGCGGGACAGACACAGAGGGAGGTGGTTGCAGCTACTGGAGTGACCCACAGTGTGATTTCCGGGACCTGGATGTGATTTCAGACAACAGGAAGCTTAAAAAGAGGGCAAGTACAAGGTCGTCCACGGTTAACATCAGCAAGAGGTGTCCGTTATCTCCGGTTGACAGCCCGTCGAGACAGGAGGCTGAACGCATCTCAGCTGCAACGCTCCCTCCAGGCAGCCACAGGACGCGCAGTATCAACACGAACAGTCCGAAATCACCTTGTAGAATGTCACCGCTACCAATGGAGGACTACGGTGCATGTCCCATTAAAACAACGATACTGTGTAGCCCCCATAAACTTGGCGGAGGAACATCAGGATTGTAGTCGAAACGAATGACGCCGGGTTCCGTTCACAGATGAGTCGGAACAATCTTCGTTATGTGTGGGAAACATCATATCATGGTGGCGGACGGATGGTGTGGGCAGTAGTCTGACGACCGTACGTTCGCGATTAGTATGTCGTTGAGAATGGCGCTTTGACTGCTCAGAGGTGTAGAGACGACATTTTTCGACCTCTTTTTGTGCCCTAGGAGATGGGTTTCTTCTGGTGGACGATAACGCTGGTCCCCACAGAGCTCCACTGGTGGACCACATGCTCGAAGCCGAAAATAACTGCGCGAACTGAGTGGCCAGCTTGTTCACAGGACTTAAACTCGATTGAGCATGTCTGGGAAGCACTTGTCAGACGCATTGCAGCCAGACCAGCACCTCCTACAACGGTTGCAGAGCTGTACACTGCATTCATGTAAATAATGGTCAAATATCCCTCAAAAGCTGACTGACAACCTCATACTGTCCATACCACGCAGTGTGTAACGGTACTGGCCGTCCGAGGTGATCACACACCATATTAGAGGGCAACGAAAGTGACTTTCCAGTGTTATGGTGGTCCCACGGCGCCTCCCTCTATGTAAACACCATGTGAACTTCATGTAAACAGTTGTTATTATTATGTAGGATTCTGCCTAGTGGCAGGTCCGTGTCTTCGTTCAGAGAATTTCTGATTCCATTGTTCCCTGTCTTCAGCTTCTTCATTCAGTCTGTTGTATCTCCTTCCATCTTCCATGTCGTCCAGATGCTGAATCCTCCTTCTTCCTCGGCCTGTGTTTTTTGCTCTTATTTTTCCTTCGATGACAACGCGTAGGAGTCCCTCATGTCTAAGTACGTGTCCATTCCAGTTGGCCTTTCCCTGTATGCAGAATACTTCTCTTCTCACCTACTCTTCTCAGTACATCATCATTTTTCATGCGATCTGTCCATTTGATCTTTCCCATTCTCCTCCAGCAGCACATTTCAAGACTCTCCAAGTATTTTTTCTCCTTCTTTCTCATTGTCCACATCTCTGCTCCATACAGTTCAATGCTCCAAATGTAGCACTTTACCAGTTTCTTCCTTAACGTCAAGCTCAACTTGCTGGTCAGCAGAGTCCTCTTCTTGTTCAAAGCAGTGTTGGGCATGTCGATTCTTGCTCGGATTTCGTTGGTGCAGTGGGCATCCTTTGTGATAAAACATCCCAGGTACTTGAACTGATTCACATTTTCCAGTTCCAGATTGTCGACAATTATCTTCAAGTGTTTCTCACGTTTTGATATTCGCATCACTTTTGATTTTTCGATATTGATTTCCATGCCGTATTTTCTTCCCATTTCCACCAAACGGTTCATCATGTGTTGCAGCTGTCTCTGGTTTTTGGAGAGCACTAAAACGGTGAAACAGCACTAAAACAGTGAAACAGCAAAATATCTTCCTGTATCACACATAGAGTACAATTGTAACTGATACCTGAATAAAATAATTTCCATATGTATATTACCTATGATATCTCAACTGATCCCTGAATTTTTCTGAGCTGTTTATTTATTCCAGTCTTGAGGTACTTCTGCTCTTCCGTCCCCTCTAGCTCTCTTTATATCCTCCCCCCCCATCCCATTACCTTAGCCCATCTTTTCCCCTCTCTCTCTCTCTCTCTCTCTCTCTCTCTCTTTCTGTCTCCCAGTCCTTATGAATCTGTTAACTTCCACGTTGATAGTTCAATAAGTGTACTGTCAGTCATGGTTCGTATGCAGTACCATGCAGACAGCGAAGTTCGTATTATTTTGACGGACCAGTGTTGCAAGGTACCTTCTACTACGCACTCTATGAAATCTTACATAGACAGGGATCATCCTATTGGTTTGAAGGTTAAGTGTGCCGAATTTTATCGCTACAGTATACTTACTTACTTTCCGTGTCCAGATCAAACAACAAACTTCCAATATACAGCGACTGTTATCGCCTTGTCATTATCCAATATAAAATCTGCTTATGAGCACGTTTCGCCAACCTTAGGGCATTGCAAAAGACGCGCAGAATCCTGAAATTGTGCCACGGTCACAATAGGCATCCATACCAGCGTCAGGCATTTCCCTCTCCTGCAAGTTAGCCCTACCTATGTAAGTGGGAGTCAACAATACATTTTCGCGTTCGGAGGAGAATGTTGGCGATTGGAGTTTCGTAAGTAGCCCACGCCGCAGCGATAAGCGCCGTTGTTATAATGATTCCCATCCCAGATCCTGTATCATTTCCGTAACACTGTCTCCCCTGTATCGTGACAATACGATACGAGCTGCCCTTCTTTGGACTGTTTCGATGTCCTCCGTCAAACCCACCTGATAAGGATCCGACACAGGGCAGCAATACTCCAAAAATGGACGGTCAAGCGTAGAGTATGCAGTTTCTTTAGTAGTTCTGTTGCATCTTTTAAGCATTCAGCCTATAAAACGCATTCTCTGGTTCGCCTTTCCCATGACATTTATCTACGTGTTCTTCCAGCTTAAGTTTGAAGTAATAGTAATTCCTAGTTTACGGCCTTCACATTTGATTGATTTATCTTGTAAACAAAGTTTAACGGATTTCTTTTCGTACTCATGTGGACGACGTCACACTTCTCATTATTTAGAGTCAACTGCCAATTTTTACACCATAGTGATATCTTATCAGATCGTTCTGCAGTTGGATTTGATCTTCATATGGTTTAACTAGACGGTAAATGACAGCAAACAACCTAAGAGAGCTACTTAGATTTTCCCCTAAATCGTTTATGTAGATAAGTAACAGCAGAGGACCAATGACACTACCCTGTGGAACGCCCGATATCACCTCTGTTTTAGTCGATGCCTTACCATAGATTACTATGACCTATGTCCTCTGTTACAGGAAATCCCCTATCCAATAGCAAATTTGGGGCGGTATACCATAACCATGCAATTTGATTAAAAGCCGTTTGTGAGGTATGGTGTCAAAAGCCGTTTGGAAATCAAGAAATACGGAATAAATTTTTTTTTTTTTTTTTTTTTTTGCGAACCCTTGTCGATAGCACCCATCACTCCGTGTGAGTAAAGAGATAGTTGTGTTTCGCATAAACGATATTTTCTAAATCTGTGTTGACCTTTGGTCAATAGATCATTCTGTTCGAGATAATTCATAATACTTGAGTACAGCATGTGTTGCAAAACCCTGCTGGAAATTGACGTCAATGAAATAGACCCGTAGTTTAGTCGGTTACTCCTACTGCCCTTCTTGAATGGGACCTTTATGTGTGACCTGTGCAACTTTCCATTCGGGAAAAAATTATCATTAAAAATGTTGAATTGTTTGTAAATCTATCGGACGAAACTGCGTGGTCATCATTCCGTAGCTTACAAACTACTTTAATTGTGGTAAACTAACCTAAGGACAAACATACACAAGCATGCCCGAGTCCTCACCCATGCCCGAGGGAGGACTCGAACCTCCGACGGCGAGTAACCGCGCGCTCCGCCGCGAGGCGCCTTAGACAGGTCGGCTACTCCATCGCAGCAGTGATTATTATTGATGAGACTTGTAGGACAACCACAAAAAGGGGGCAATTGA
This sequence comes from Locusta migratoria, assembly GCA_026315105.1. NCBI lineage: Eukaryota > Metazoa > Arthropoda > Insecta > Orthoptera > Acrididae > Locusta > Locusta migratoria. Next base: position 75,291,000 of record CM048754.1, on the reverse strand, counting down.
ACACTACTGGTGCATTCAAATGATTCTTCCTGTCGCGTATATTGTCTGTAGTAGACTAGTGTTGCCCATGATATTTCAGCCAGTCGTCACCGAGAACGTCGATCCACGAGAATCAACAAGAGGCAACGAACTACGACCAAGTTCCCCACAAGCGGGTGAAGCAAAATATTTTTGATACGTGTGTGTTGGCTGTAGTGGTTTGTCGAGAGCAAAAAGTGGACCGTGTAAACGCGACTGTTAGCGCCTACCCTGCAAAGTGTTGGCAGCCCTCTCCAGCACCCGTGTCCCTGTAGCGGTGCTACAAAGCGGCCAGCCGTCGCACAGTGGTTGGGGGGGGGGGGGGGGGTACGCCCAGCCTAAAAACCCCGCCTCAGCTCAGCTCGGCCCGCGTCTGGCTGCGTTTGTTCTCGTTTGCCGGCCTGGCCGCGCGCGCGCGCATGCGCACCGGGCCGCTTTCTGCGAGCCGTGCCCCACGCTTGATTAACGACCGCGCCCTATTACCATAATTACAATAGCGGCGGCACAAACAGGTGAGTGCTCGCGGTTGGCAGCACTGCGCGCTTCCGCCGCAGAGACACGGCCGCTTTTCTTCAGACTCCGCGCAGAGTCGCGCAGAAAACGGAGACAAACGCCATTGGAGGACAGGGGAATTTATGCGAAAGTGTGTTTCATGTGGGTTGGATTTATCGGACACTGCTTCTAAGCCCAGCGTTGTCCCTGACTTGTTTATTCCACTTTTCTGTTGCTCCATCCCCTCTTACTTCTGTCCCTTATCCTCATTTCGCTTCTTTCTCCGTCACTCTCCTACCCGTCTCTCCCAACCCCCTCTTCACTTTCTTCATCTCCTCCCTCTTGTGATATGATAGTGCGGCGGTACGACGTCTTCTTGCATGGGACTAAATACAATTTTCTTTTTTTTTAATGTGCCGTGTCAGACTTCACGATCCAAAAGTCGTCCGCTCGTCAACAAGGGAAAAATACAATTAATATAACCTTCCTGTATTGCGCAAATATAAGAAGCATATGATTCTTCTTTAAACTGTCACTTTGAAATAAATGTTTTAAAGTTCCCTTAAAGATCTAACTGTCAAACAGAAGTTCGTAGTTGTTCTGGTTGCTATAGACACAGATATTACAAGTCCTGTTCACTGATGATCGATTGCTATATAAGATCGATTTATGAAAATACTAAAAATTGATAAAAGTCTTCTTGCTACTGTCAAATAAAATAACTTTCCGTAAATGTCTTCCTTCAAATTGTAAAATAGTTTGACAGTAAATTATTCTTCAGTTCCTATAAATGAATATATATCTTTTAAAATTTCTATAAATATAAAAATAATTATCGTTGACACTTGGTTAACTTTCGAAACACAATAACATTTATTGCTCTCACAATACAGATCATAACTCAACGACAGTTACATAGAGACTGATTTTATGGTCTTTTTGTATTTTCCACGAAAGTTTCTATAATAATGTCAATATCCGCGACGATAACCGCAGAGGCCAGCATCTTCTTGCCTCATGGCCGTCGACCGGCCACTTGAAGTGGTCAGATCTTTATTTCCTGAGCTCGGCGTGGAAGAAGTTGCTCTCGTAGGTTTAATCGCCGTCACAACACATGAAACACAAGAAACATACAAAACAACACTTTTAAGAATCACATAAAAACATAAAATATAAACATAATCTTCTGCGAAACTGAGCTTACATAAGATAGTACTGGAAACAATAATCAGTCCCAGTACAATAGTACATGTAATCTACCTGTTGTAGTTTGTTGTTGAAGTCTTCAGTCCGGAGACTGGTTTGATGCAGCTCTCCACAATACCCTGTCCTGAGCAAGCCTCTTCAACTACACATATGAACGGCAACCTACATCTGTCTGAATCTCCTTACTGTATCCATCTCTTCGCCTTTCTCTGTGGTTCTTACCCCACACACTCCCTTCAACGCTAAATTCACAATTCCTTGATGTATAAGAATGTGTCCTACCACTCGATCACTTCTTTTAGTCAAGGTATGCCAGAAATTCCTTTTCTTCCCAAATCTGTTCAGTACTTCGTTATTAGTTACGCGACCCACCCTCCTAATCTTCAGCATTCTTCTGTAGCACCACATTTCAAAAGCCTCTATCCTCTTCCTGTCCGCACTGTTTATCGTCCACGTTTCACTCCCATACAAGGCAACACTCCAGACAAATGCCTTCAGACAGGACTTCCTTAGGTTTAAATCAATATTTCTCTTTTTCAAGAACGCTGTTCTACCCATTGGCATTTTGCATTTTATATCCTCTGTACTGCGACCAGCATTTGTTATTTTACTGACCAAGTAACAAAACTCATCTACCACCTTTATTGCTTCGTTACCTAATCTAATTCCTTCATCATCACCTGATGTTCTTACACTGCACTCCATTACCCTAGTTTTGCTCTTGTTAATGTTCATCTTATATGCACCTTTCAGCACACTCTCCATTCCGCTCAACTGCTCTTCCAGGTCCTTTGCTGTCTCTGACATAATTACAATGTCATCAGCAAAAAGCAATGATTTTAATTCTTCACCCTGAACATTTTATTCCTTCCCCAAATTTCTCCTTCCTTCTTTTATAGCTTTCTCAATGTACAAATTCAATAACATTGGAGAAAGGCTACAACCCTGTCTTACTGCCTTCCCAACCACTGCATCGCTTTTATGCCCTTCAACTCTGACAAGCGTTGTTTTGTTTTTGTACAAGTAGTAAATAAACTTACGCTCCGTTTATTCCAATCAACTGTCTAAAGCCTTCTTCAAATCTATAAAAGCTAGATGTGTAGGTCTGCCTTTCCTTAATACGCAGTTAATGTCGTAAATTCCGTGAATATGAATTTTTCAATAGCAGTCGAGTGTCGGATTCAACGACTGCGTTTAGTAAATCGCTTGTAATGGTGGCCATGTCGAATAGTGCCATGGTTTAGGGGAAGACGGAAATAAACAGTTTAATAAGAAATGCTTCCAACATGTTTTCACTATATCACACCCCCTGTTGCACAACTTTTTTAACGGGCCTCGCCGGCCGCGGTGGCCTTGCGGATTGCGGCGCGCCAGTCACGTTCCGCACGGGCACTACGGTCGGGTGTTCGAATCCCCCCCCCCCCGCGGGAATGGATAATTGTGGCGTCCTTAGTATTAGCTAGTTCATAAGTAGTTTTAAGTTTAATGATGACCCCCGTAGTTAAGTCCCATAAGCTATACAAAGATTTGAACGTTTGATTTGAACGGGCCTCGTATCGTCACACGCACAATACTGTCGTAATTTCAATCCGTGACGTCTGTAACAGTAGTTTCAGGCGTCTCCCATCACCTGCTGATAAGGATTATTGATATTCACGATTTGTAAAGGTGCCACAAAGGAACTAGGTGACAGTGCTTCGCTGGGCAGCAAACACTGTGCCGAATCGGCGACGTCGGGCAGTGCTGGGATCCGCCCCAGAGGAGCGGACAGCGGCCGGCCGTGTGTCAGGATAACACACTCGTGGACAGGGAGAGGGGTGGAGTGTTTGTGGCCAGCGCGGCACCCTTTCCCCGCCCCCACTGCCGACCCCGCCACCGATACGCGCCGTGGGGGCGTGACAAATTGTGTCGGCCGGCGGCGGCGGTGCGTTATGGAGACGGACGGCGGCGCACATAAAACATAACCGGCCTCCCACCGCCGCCGCTGCCACGCCCCCTTCCTCGCAAGACGAACGGGCCGCCCCCGCGCGTGCGGACCGGCCCCCGCGGATCCTCTGCAAAACTCGGATTTATGGCGGCGATATTATATCCGCCGCGCTGCGCTGCGCTGCCCGGGACCACGTGAGCAGCAGCGGAACGCCCCCTGGACTCTCGCGGTACCAAGTGTGTCGCGACGTGGCGTGACACGAGGTGTCGACGCACGGACCAGTCCGACACCACCTGGAGATGTGTGTCACGTCACGCTGATAGGCTGCTTACTGGCTGGCTGCTACGAGGCAGTGGGCTGTGCCACAGAGGTCAGCCCATCAGCTAGCGATAGTGGCCTATCAGTGTGACGTGAAATGGATTTATGAGGCCTGGCATCTAGACAGTGGTGGCTCAGCACAGTCCACATAACGTCACACCGAGTAGGCGCGATCGCCACTTTACTGGCTGGATGATAAGAGGCAGTGGGCTGTGCCATAGAAGCCAGCCAGTCAGCTAGCGATTGCAGCCTCTCGGTGTGACATTATGTGGACTGTGCTGAGCCACCGCTGTCTAGATACAAGGCCTCACCAACAAGACCATGTCACATCACACCAATGGTCCGCCATCACAAGCTTACTAGCTGGCTGCAAGGAGGCAATGGTCTATTCCACAGAGGCCAGTTAGTCAGCTAGCGATCGCATCCTTTCGGTGTGACTTTACGTGGACTGTGCTGAGCAACCACCGTCTAGATACAAGGCTTCACAACAAGTCCGTGTCACGTCACATCAATGGTCCGCCATCACAAGCTCACTGGTTGGCACTACGAGGCAGTGTAATGTTACACTGAGTAGGCTGCAATCGCCAGCTTACTGGCTGCCTGCTACGACACAGTGGGCTGTGCCACAGAGGCCAGCCATTCAGCTAGCGATTGTGACCTCTCAGTGTGACATTACGTGCACAGCGCTGGGCCACCACTGTCTGTCTAGATAAAAGGCCTTACAATAAGTCCGTGTAATGTCACACCAATGGTCTGCCATCGCAAGCTCACTGGTCAGTGCTATGAAGCAGTTGGCTGTGCCACAGAGGCCAGCCAGCAGTCAGCTAGCGATAGCGGCCTATCGGTGTGACATGACACAGACTGATGAGGCATTGTATCTAGACAGTGTTGCCTCAGCACAGTCTGTGTGATGTCACATCGAGTAGGCCACAATTGCCAGCTGATTGGCTGGGTGCTAAGAGGCAGTAGGCTGTGCTGTAGAAACCATCCCGTCAGCTAGCGATCGTGGCCTCTCGGTGTGACGTTACACAGACTGCTTTGAGCCACCACCGTCTAGATACAAGGTCTTACAACAACTCCGTATCACGTCACACCGGTGGTCCACCATCAAAAGCTCATTGGTTGGCGATACTAGGCAGTGGGCTCTGCCGCAGAAGCCAGCCAGTCAGCTATCAATTGCGGCCTCTCGGTGTTACGTTACTTGGACTCCACTGACCCATCACCGTCTAGATACAAGGCCTCACCCCACGTCCATGTAACGTCACACCGATGGTCTGCCATCACAAGCTCACTGGTTGGCACTACGAGGCAGTGGGCTGTGCCACAGAGGCCAGCCCACCAGCTAGCGATAGCGGCCTACTGGTGTGACGTGACACGGACTTGTGAGGCGTTACATCTAGACAGTATTGCCTTAGTGCAGTCCGTGTAACGTCACACAGAGTAGGCGGCGATCGTCAGCTGACTGGCTGGCTGCAACGAGGCAGTGGGCTGTGCCTGAGAGGAGAGCTAGACAGCTAACGATCTCGGCCTCTCGGTTTGACGTTACGTGGACTGCGCTGAGCCACCACTGTCTAGATACAAGGCCTCACAACAAGTCCGTGTCTCTTCACACCGAAGGTCCACCATCGCAAGCTCACTGGTTAGTGCTATGAGGTTAGTCAGCTAGCGATCGCGGCCTATCGGCGTGACGTCAAACGGGCTGTGCTGAGGTCTCATCTCCAGACGGTGTTGCTCGGTATCTGTTGACTCAATCTGTTGTAATTAATTTGGACAATATTGTCATAGGAGTAAACATCTACATCTACATCTACATGGGATACTCTGCAAATCACATTTAAGTGCCTGGCAGAGGGTTCATCGAACCACAATTATACCATTTATCTCCCATTCCATTCTCGAATAGCGCGCGGGAAGAAAGAACACCTGAATCTCTCTGTTCGAGCTCTGATTTCTCTTATTTTATTCTGATGATCATTTCTACCTATGTAAGTGGGAGTCAACAATATATTTTCGCATTCGGAGGAGAATGTTGGCGATTGGAGTTTCGCAAGTAACCCACGCCTCAGCGATAAGCGCCGTTGTTGTAATGATTCCCATCCCAGATCCTGTATCATTTCCGTAACGCTGTCTCCCCTGTATCGTGACAATACGAAACGAGCTGCCCTTCTTTGGACTCTTTCGATGTCCTCCGTCAAACCCACCTGATAAGGATCCCACACGGGACTGCAATACTCCAAAAATGGACGGACAAGCGCAGTGTATGCAGTTTCTTTAGTAGTTCTGTTGCATCTTTTAAGGATTCTGCCAATAAAACGCAGTCTCTGGTTTGCCTTTCCCACGATATTATCTACGTGTTCTTTCCAGTTTAGGTCTGAAGTAATAGTGATTCCTAGGTATTTTGTGGAGTTTACGGCGTTCACACTTGATTGATTTATATTGTAAACAAAGTTTAACGGATTTCTTTTCGTACTCATGTGGACGACTTCAACTTCTCATTATTTAGAGTCAATTGCCAATTTTTACACCATACTGATATCTTATTCACATCGTTCTGCAGTTGTTTTTGATCTTCAGATGATTTTACTAGACGGTAAATGACGGCGTCATCTGCAAACAACCTAAGACAGCTACTTAGATTTTCCCCTAAATCGTTTATGTAAATAAGGAATAGCAGAGGACCAATAACACTACCTTGTGGAACGCCCGATATCACCTCAGTTTTACTCGATGCCTTACCATCGATTACTACGAACTGTGTCCTCTCTGACAAGAAATCCCCTATCCAATTGCAAATCTGGGGCGATATACCATAACCACGCAATTTGATTAAAAGCCGTTTGTGAGGTACGGTGTCAAAAGCTTTCTGGAAATCAAGAAATACGGAATCGATTTGCGAACCTTTGTCGATAGCACCCATCACTTCGTGTGAATATAGAGCTAGTTGTGTTTCGCATGAACGATATTTTCTAAATCCGTGTTGACCTTGGGTCAATAGATCGTTCTGTTCGAGATAATTCATAATATTTGAATACAGGATATGTTCCAAAACCCTGCTGCAAATTGACGTCAATGAAATAGGCCTGTAGTTTAGTGGGTTACTCCTACTGCCTTTCTTGAATATGGGTGTGACCTGTGCAACTTTCCAATCTTTTGGTACAGATCCTTCTATGAGAGAGCGGTTGTATATGACTGATAAGTAAGGAGCTATCGCTTCAGCATAATCAGATAGAAATCTAATGGGTATACAATCCGGACCAGAAGACTTGTTCTTGTTAAGTGATTTTAGTTGCTGCACTACTCCGATGATATCTACTTCTATGTTACTCATTACGGCATCTGTTCGTAATTCGAAATCTGGAATATTGGTTTCGTCTTCTTTAGTGAATGAGTTTCTAAAAGCTAAGTTTAGTAACTCTGCTTTAGTAGCGCTGTCATCGGCAGGATCGCCATTACTATCACGTAGTGAAGGTATTGTTTGTGACTTTCCCCGAGTATATTTAACATATGACCAAAATCTCTTTGGGTTTTCAGTCAAATTACGAGAAAGAGTTTCGTTGTGATAAATGTTGTAGGCATCTCGCATTGAAATCCTCGCTAAATTTCGAGCTTCTGAGTACAATCGCAAATCCTGGGGATTTCGTGTTCGTTTAAATTTAGTATGCCTTTTCCTTTGCTTTTGCAACAGTGTCCTAACCTGTTTTGTGTACCAAGGGGGATCGCCTCCTTCTTTTATTAATTTATTAGGTATAAAACTTTCAATTGCTGTCGATACCACTTCTTTGAATTTGAGCCACATCTGGTCTACACCTACGTTTAGTGTTAGAAACGAGTGGAAGCTGTCTTTCAAGAAGCAATGTATTTTGTTTCTATCTGCTTTCCTGAACAAATATAATTTGCGTTTATTTTTGGTAACTTTGGGACTTTCGATATTCAATTTCGCTACTACAGCTCTGTGTTCACTAATACCTGTATCCGTTTTGATGCTCATTATGAGCTCAGGATTATTTGTTGCTAAGAGATCAAGTGTGTTTTCACATCCATTTACAATTCTAGTTGACTCATGAACTAATTGTTCGAAGTAATTCTCAGAGAATGCGTTGAGTACAATTTCGGACGATGTTTTATGCCTACCTCCTGATTTGAAAATATAATTTAGTCAACAGATCGAGGGTAAATTAAAATCACCACCTACTATTATCGTGTGAGTCGGGTACGTTTTTGTAATTAGACTCAGGTTTTCTTTGAACCTTTCTGCTATTGTATCGTCAGAGTCGGGAGGCCGGTAAAAGGAACCGATTATTAACTTCTTACGATTTTCGGGTACAACCTCTACCCATAATAGCTCGCACGAACTATCAACTTCAACTTCGCTACATGAAATACTATTTTTGACGGCGACAAACACGCCCCCACCTATTTTGTTTAATCTATCCTTTCTGAATACCGTTAGATCTTTTGAAAATACTTCTTCTGAACTTATTTCCGGCTTGAGCCAACTTTCGCTGCCTATAATGATGTGTGTTTCGGTGCTTTCTATTAACGCTTGCAGTTCTGGAACTTTCCCGACACAGCTACGACAATTTACAACTGTTATACCGATAGTTTCCGGATCTACATTTCTCCTGTGATCCACCTTAACCCTTTGAGATTGCCCATTTTCTATTTCCCCGAAGCTCTTTATCCTAAAAAACCGCCCAGTCCACGCCACACAGCCCCCGCTACCCGTGTAGCCGCTTCCTGCGTGTAGTGGACTCCTGACCTATTCAGCGGAACCCGGAAACCCACCACCCGATGGCGCAAGTCAAGGAATCTGCAGCCTACACCGTCGCAGAACCGTCTGAGCCTCTGATTCAGACCCTCCACTCGGCTCTGTACCAGAGGTCCACAGTCGGTCCTGTCAACTATGCTGCAGATGGTGAGCTCTGCTTTCATCTTGCAAGCAAGACTGACAGTCTTTACCACTTCAGTTAGCCGCTCGAAACCTGAGAGGATCTCTTCAGATCCGAAACGACACACATCATTGGTACCGACGTGAGCCACCACCTGCAGTTGGCTGCACCCCGTACCCTTCATGGCATCCGGGAGGACCCGTTCCACATCTGGAATGACTCCACCCGGTATGCACACGGAGTGCACGTTGGCCTTCTTCCCCTCCTTGGCAGCCATCTCTCTAAGGGGCTCCATCACCCGCCTAACGTTGGAGCTCCCAACTACAAGTAAACCCACCCTCTGTGAAAGCCCGGATCTTGCAGGCTGGGTGGTGACAGGGTGAGAGAAACCATCCGACTCAGGAACGTCGTCCTGAGCAGACAGCGCCTCAAACCTGTTCGCAAGACGAACCGGGGAGGCCTCACGATCGGTCCCCCGGAATGTCTTGCGCCTCCTGCCACGCACTGGAGCAACCTCCCACGCAACCACGGGTGGGATGTCTGCCTCACTGCTAGCAGTTTCAGGGCACGTCGCTGCCGCAGGGAGTCCGTTCGGTCCCCACCGCCGGCCAACAACAACGACGCCCATCGATCGCAGCTTCCAACTGTGCAACCGAGGTTAACACAGCTTGAAGCTGGGAGCGAAGTGTCACCAGCTCAGACTGCATCCGCACACAGCAGTCACAGTCCCTATTCATGATTACAGTGCCAACAAAAACAAAAACTACAGTCGCGATGCGTTCAAAGGAAAACTAAACTGTTCGTTAGAACGCGGATGTGAATCCAATACGCACGACAGCTCAGTATAACTTTACAAATTGAGACGAGAAAGTGTAGACGAAACTCAAAATACTATATGTCGCTTCTAATCAGAAAACAAAGACAGACGACTGTCGCGACGCGATTCACACGGCGGAATAATACACTAACCAGATATTAAACGCGAATATGAATCAAACAAAAACGCGAGCACACAATAAATTTAATGCACTCAAGGGAAAACAGAGATATTCCTTGATGATATAGAGCTGTTGTTGTTGTTGTTGTTGTTGTCGTCGTCGTCGTTGTCGTCTTCACTCCGGAGACTGGTTTGATGCAGCTCTCCACCCAACAGCATCCTGAGCAAGCCTCTTCATGACCTCATAAGAATGGCAAATTACATCTGTTGCAATCTACTTACTGTATCCATCTCTTGGTCTTCCTCTGCGATTTTACCCCACACATTTCCCTTCGACGCTAAATTCACAATTACTTGATGTCTAAGAATGTGTCCTACCAATTGATCCCTTCTTTTAGTCAGGGTATGCCAAAAATTCCTTTTCTCCCCAATTCTGTGCAGTACCTCCTCATTAGTTAGGTGATCCACCCACCTAATCTTCAGAATTCTTCTGTAGCACATTTCAAAAGTCTCTATTCTCTTCCTGTACGCACTATTTATCGTCCAAGTTTCACTTCCATATAAGACAACACTCCACACAAATGCCTTCAGAAAGAACTACCTTACGTTTAAATTAATATTCGATGTTAACCAATTTCTCTTTATCAACAACGCTTCACTTCCCATTGCCATTCTGCATTTTATATCCTCTCTACGGCGACTATCGTAAGTTATTTTACTGCCCAAGTAACAAAACTCATCTACCTCCTTTATTGTGTCGTTACCTAATCTAATATCTTCATAATCGCATGATTTTCTAAGACTGCACTTCATTACCGTTGATATTTTAATATAAATAACAACTGAGGTTTTTGTACCTATATTTCACTCTGTAGCCAAAATTATACATCGCATACGAATAGTCTTTGTATCTGGCAGTAGGTATCAGTCTCCCATTGTGCACTATCGTGGTAGGGGATTGATAACAATAAGAGAGTGGAAGATAAGGGGGTTAAAAGTTACCGACTTACATAAAATTTTACGTGTGGGTGACAATATTTTGCTCTTCAGCAAAACTACACAATAAAGACAAACCATCTCCCTGTCTTATTGTACTACAATGTTTCCCGTTGTACACCATAGCAGTTGCGTGTCGATAGCTATAAGAGTGTGTAAGATATAGTGGTTGAAAGTCGTCAGCTTATGTAAAATTCGGACTAAAGAGCAGCAATGACTTTTGACATTATGATAGCAAAGATGTTACATACAGCGAAACGTGATGCACATTCTTCAGTTGTTTTTCTGCTACAAGCGTACGAATAAAGACAAATAAGTGCATATCGCAGTCTGAAAAGTAAAACTGCCAAGAAAGGTGCCAAAGCGTAAGAAAGAAATTTCGCGTTTTTTATCCGTTTCTAAAAGACAGAAAATGACGATGAAAAGTGAATCTGCAGACGATAGAGACTGGTAATTTGTAGGCGTTGTTCATCTTACACTGTAGGCATCAGCGATTTTTCGATATTCCCATCCCTAAGGGAATGAAATAGGAGATGGACGGTTAAAAAAAATACTTTGCTATTCAGGCAATTTTGAAGAAAGAAATACAAAACTTCGAATTTAGATTTTTCATTTGAATTAAAAAAAAATGTATTTCGATATTTTCGGAAATTCAACCATTTAAGCGGGTGAACTAAGGAAAAATCTTTTAAGCGTGTTACCAAGAGTATTTTGATGCTAGAAATAAAAAAAAAATTGGTTTTGGAACCATGGTTAGAATTTTAAAAAAAATTGTTTAGAAATGTTTTGAGTTCTGATATCAGTGGTGGAATAGGGGGGTGGCAAGTTGTATCAAAATACTTGATTAGGAAAGCATTTTTAAAGCTGAATCTATGAAAATGTATATTTAGAAGTTGAAACAACCAATGAAGACCATCCAGTCTACACGTGTAGGGCAGCGGGAGGTCAGCTAGTTTATTATATAAAAACCGTATGAGGCGCAGGAAGTAAAAGTTTTTTATTTCACCTGTTTCAACCTATTGGTTATCAACGTGCAGCAAGAGGACAGCCAATGCAATTTAGACTGTTTGTACAAAATAAACAGTCTGTTCTAAGCCTGCAGAAATATTCGAAACAACACTACTGCTGTTGACGATGTTGTTGACGATGTTGTTCATGATGTTGTTGTCGTCGTTGATGCAAATTGCCTTTGTGCCTACTTCAATAAGCGTGAATAATGAAACTATGTTTGGTCATTCAGAACCATGTCTGGATTCTTAGACTGGTGTTTATTGATAGATAGAATTTCTAATTATGTAAGTTTCTGCCCTCTTATTTCCCCTATGAGAAAATCACATTTAGTGTCATAAGAATGACATTCATTCAGATAATGCTTTCTTTATAAGTCTGCACCCCCTTTCATGCTCGGACAATTAAGAAGTTATACCCCTTCCTGATCGATCTACATATATTTTTCTACGCAGATTGCAGGAAATTTTATAAACTTAACTCTGTTCTAAAGGTGAGATTTTGTCTTTACTAATGAACAAAATGTGTGCAACAGTATTTCTGATGTAAAATGCTGGAGTATATTTCCGAGGCTTCAATTTGCCAGCAAGTACCTGTGATGACTTATCTACATATAGCACAGGGGGCCCAATTTTTAATGTTGTTGTTGTTGTGTTGTATGATAATTTCTGGGTAGGATGGAGAAGTACTGTTAAAAGTTCAAAACACAGGTCACTAACCCACAAAAATGTACCATTGATTGTAAAATATTACGTATTTCAATTAGATTACATTGTGAACAAATTTCAGCCGCCCAGTTTCATAATATGATTTGTATACGTAAACCTTGATCTAGGTTTCGGCAAAAATAATTTTGCCTTCTTCACAAGATTTACAATTAGCTCATATTGAAGTTGTTATTCAAAAATGTTTCAAATGTTTGTAATTCTATCGGACCAAACTGCGTGGTCATCAGTCCGTAGCTTACAAACTACTTAAACCTAGGTAAACTAACCTAAGGACAACACACACACTCATGCCCCAGGGAGGTCTCGAACCTCCACGGCGAGCAACCGCGCGCTCTGCAGCGAGACGCTTTAGTCCGTTCGGCTACTCCACCGCGGCGAAGTTGTTTTTACATAAAATTAAGTCCCCATATGTGGCTATCTCCATGTCATCGAAAAAAAATAAAATATTGAAACTGATATCTACAAGGTAAGAAATTGTAATTTGTATAAATTTGAGCTTCCTAGAACCAAATGTTCAGAATGACAATAAGGAAGTTTATTGAACACCAACTGTATAGTGAAAAGAAATTCGAAACTTTTCAACGAATACCGTAACATAAGTCTTTGTGTTTATGTACATCGTTGAGTAAAATGTTTGAAAATCAAAATACTGTCGTATCTCGTTGACGGTGCCGGCCGCGGTGGCCGAGGGGACTGAGGCGCTCCAGTCACGGTCTGCACGGCCACTACGGTCGGGGGTTCGAATCCCCCCTCGGCCATGGATATTTGTATTGTCCTTAATCTTAGTTAGTTCATAAGTCGTTTGTAAGTTTAGAGACTGATGACCCCGTAGTTAAGTCCCATAAGCTATACAAACATTTTTTTTTTCTTGTTGACGGTAGTAAGTTGTGTCCTGATGATAGCCGTTGTTGTTGTGGTCTTCAGTCCGCAGACTGGTTTGATGCAGCTCTCCACCTACCCTGTCCTGTGCAAGTCTGTTCATCTGAGAATACGTTCGGCAACCTAAATCCTTTTGAATCTGCTTACTATATTCGTCCCTCGATCTCCCTCTACGATTTTTACCCCACCCGCTTCCTTCTAACGCTAAGTTGACAATTCTTTGGTGTCTCAGAATGTGCCCACCAATCTATTCCTTCTCTTAGTCAGGATATGCCAAAAACTCCTTTTCGATCCGATTCGGGTAAGCAACTCCTCATTAGTTACGTGATCTACCCATCCAATTTTCATCATTCGTCTGTAGCACCACATTTCAAAAGCTTCTATCATCTTTTTATCGGTACTTCTTTTCGTCAACGTTTCACTCCCATACAATGCTACACTCCAGACAAATGCTTTCAGAAAGGACTTCCTAACATTTAAATTAATATTGGATGTTAAGTTTCGCTTCTTTAGAAACGCTTTTCTTCCCATAGCCATTCTGCATTTTATATCTTCTTTACTTCGGCCGATGATAGCCGAATAAGCCGAAAACTAGTTTGAAGTGAATAAAAAAATCCGTAGAACAGTAAGTGCTTATTTGTTTCAACCCGACATATGGAATTGTTCTACCAAAAGGTGACATAAGAACCCACACGAAAGATTAGTTATTTCTTTCCATCGCCCAGCCTTCCACGCAAGGAAGTGTAGGCCGCACTTTCCAAACACTAATACATTTTCATATACTTCTGTCCCGCGGTACAGCACAGTGTAGGTATATTATACAGCGTGTGTGATTGTAATTTATTTTAATAAAAGGCCATTATAAGTTTTGCGGAACAGGGCCTTGTTCCTATTTACGCGAAAGTTTGTTGCCCCCCTTTATACATTATCCGCGGCGCCGGCGGAATAAGTTAAAGTAGCTGCTCGCCTAATGGCTTGATATACAACTTTGATGCAATTTTCGGCCCCTCGCGCAACTCTTGCCGGCTGCGTCTTCTCCCCCCCCCCTCCCCCACTCCGCCATGTTGCTTTGTTCCCGTGTACACTGGGGCTTATCTCTGCCCCGTGTGTGTGTGTGTGTGTGTGTGTGTGTGTAGCTGCTTGCTGGATGGCGTTCCCGATGTAATTGGCGACAATTACGGAAGACGCCACGCGTCACAGGGGCGAACAGATGCCGACTGTGGAACGGCGAAGTCGAGTAGGAGTGGGCGTTTAAACATATCATATTTTGAGGGATGTGTTGTAACATAATGCATACATTTAACAGGGTCTTTTATTGCTGATGAATCTTGCGGGGTGTATGGTCATGGTCTGTGAAACATTTCCGCTCGTCAAGTTTCGGTCAGAACTGCGCTGGACATATTCAGAGGTTAATAAAAGTTAAAATAAAATGAATTATCTGCATCAGTCAGTCAATATGCATTTGTTTTGTTCGCTGATAGGTTAAATCCATGATAATGTATGTAGTAATGTTTGTTATGTTTGTGTTTCCTTTTGATACGGCGCATAAGTTTCTAACAATATAGTGTGACTGCTAAATAAGAACACGATCCGTGAGGATGTGGAGTAAAACAGTTCCTAAGCACGTGCGTTCGTATTGCGTTCCCAGGGTTAACCCTAATGTTCTACCACAAATTTAGAACATAAAGAACCTTACTTTGTAATGTTTTCATTTCAAGTTATTTTACTGCTGTAGATGGCGTGATACGTCTTGTTTTGAAGAACTCGTTTCTTTTTGTGTTCCAGGTGAGTTTGCTTCACGCTGCGTCACAGCATCGACACATCCGGAAGACAACCGAAGGCGCACGGAACGAAGGCCAGTGTGAACTCTTTTCGTGTTTTTCAAGTGTTTTTTTTTTCCTTCTTTTTTTCCAGTAGTGATCCAAGTCATGAAGGTCAATGTTTCAGACGTCTCGTAGTGGTGTTAAATTCTCTTGCTTATCGTTAGTGAAGTGAAGAAACTATAACAATTTTTTTTTTTTTTTTTTTTTTTTTTTTTTTTTTTTTTTTTTTTTTTTTTTTTGCTTGTGGAATTGTGTTCGGAAGTGAGTGCTAAATTTTTTTCAAGCAGTGTGTGTGTGTTGTCTCTCCACATATTTGTGTAGGCCTACTAGAGAAACTTTTAGTGTCGAACGGAGTATCTGAACGTACGTATAAATACTATTTAATCCCATTTTCTATATTCGCAGTAGTTAGTTTGCCCAGCGCGTACAATTGTGTAATTTGAAAATTCTGTCTTTTTATGTCTTTAGCTAACTCTTCTTGATTCGTGACTTTTCAATAATTTTACTGGTCATGTCAGATATGCATTCTTGTTTTCAAATAGAAAAAAAGGCCATGGATAAATAAGATACTCTAACATTACCTCATGCCTTAGATTTGGAAACTGCCACTGTTTACGATTTAAAACATAAATCATAATAATTGCGGAAAACTATTTTAGTCAGCTACAAAAGTGCAGTATTTGTTTTCACAAATAAAACGGTCAGTGGATTTGCATAGTGTTCTTCCCACCTGGCCAGACAGCTTCGCCACAATTTGTATATTTCCTTCTTCATTTTTTCACTTTCCTACTTTTTTTTTCACAGACTTCAAGTTTATCAAATAGTAAACACTGAAAACTTGACATAATAAAGAAGGAAATACACAAATTGTGGCGAAGCTGCGTGAATTCAGTCCATGACCAGGTATTAAGAGCACCATGGAAACTATAAAACATATACAATCCACTGTTGATGCGTAAGGAAGAAGTAAAAGATTGCAGCAATAATCATCTTGATGTTAAGCCCTTTTTCGGTCCGTGTTTGCTTTACAAATATTTAAGTTAGCTGCTTGTGGATAAGGATCTGCCTTTAGCAAAACACTCTTTTGTTTTTGTATGCCCATACATGTTTCGAAAATATTTCTATAGTTCAATTTTAATGCAATAAAAAAACTCACAGAAGATGCTATAACTGTAGAGAAACTTCTGTGGGCACACACACACAAAAAAAAAAAAAAAAAAAAAAAAAAAAAGGAGAAAGTGTTTTGCTTAGGGCAGACCGTTGACCAGAAGAAATTAATTTAAATAGGATTGCAGCAAGATAACGGCTATTTAATTTCCGAAAACAAATATTTGTCTACTTGTTACGGAAGATTACCACACAAACAAACTTGTTAAACGAGCAGTAAACGAAAGCTTTCAAAATAATTTATTGGCCGACTCAAGCACACAAATTTCAAACCAATTTGTCTGTTTCGACCAGTATCGTCCATCCTGAAAACATAAGTAATGCCACCGTATCATCCCACCACCGGGAAGCTATAGTATCAAATGGACCGTGGCTACTGAAGCGCTGTGGATTGTGAAAAGCTTCATCGAATTGCGTTGTACAATTCTCCGCAATGACCAATATTTACTGGTTTTTAGAAAATTTTGTTGTGCGGGGAGAGCTGGAAAATAATTCATCGCAAGAATTGAGGAGTTTTTGTATTCTGAAAGTGAAACACGTCTAGTCATTCGTTTAGAAAAATTAAAAAGCACTATAGAAGACGGCCAGTTGATAATTACGCCTCCAGAGAAATGTTCTGTAAATTTAGGTTTCATTCAGAGAAATGTGGGGTTTCAAATTTGCCGAAAAATTGTATCCGTAGCGAATATTTTAAATTATTTTTTCCACCAGACTTGAAATAAATGATGTTCTACTTGGAATTAGCAAGGAAATTAATGCAGAGAATGGTAAATCTTGGATTAAAATGTATTAATTTACTCATTTAACCTAGTTATAAGGCTGTTTAACTGTTAGTAAGTGCTAAAATTTTTCAAAATCTAAATTCCCAATTTTTTCAATCTTCCTGGGCCAAAAAAAATTTAATATTCACAGAATATATGACATCAACTGCGATTGAGCAAAGCTGAAAATGTGTACCCAGCCGGGATTCGAACCGGGGTTTCCTGCTTTGCAGGCAGTTGCGCTGATCCCTACACCACTGGGGACACAGTGATAACCGCACCTGCAAGAACTACCTAAGCACCCTTCCCGTCAGATACAAATTCCCAGCTTCGCCCTGCCCACAGTACTCAAACTCGTAGTTATGAAACTAATTCCCGTAAGAGTAAGGGCTGCAAACTTGCCCACTCCTCCCCACTAACGATAGGATCATTGCCCGTCACCGGCATATTATATATATACATGTGGCGTCTGTTCCGAAAGAACAGACGTCACTTCTGATCCTGCAGTTGTTATTATTTAATATTCACAGAATATACGACATCAACTGCGATTGGGCAAAGGGTTAGGTAGTCCTTGCACGTGCGGTGATTACTGTGTCCCCAGTGGTGTAGGGGTCAGCGCAACTGCCTAGAAAGTAGGAGACCCGTGTTCGAATCCCGGCAGGGTACACATTTTCAGCTTTGCCCAATCGCAGTTGATGTCATATATTCTGTGAATATGAAATAATAACAACCGCAGGATGAGAAGTGACGTCTGTTCTTTCGGAACAGACGCCACATGTATATACAAAAAAATATTCCCGGCAATATTCCAATTTTATAAGTTCCTTCCCAACGGGAATATTCACGGCCCACATCAGCACTCAGACCACACGACGCTTCGCTTACTGGCATAGGCCTAGCTTGCCAGCTCATAACTAACAAAAGTAGTGGTCCTAACACAGAGCCTTGAGGAACGACTTTTTCTCGCATATACGCTGTGTATCGGCGGTGACTTTGGCGGCCGCGGGCGGCGATGACGGCCAGAGGGGAGGGTTGCCGCGGCGTGAGGCGGTGGGGCGCTGTCGTGATGAACGCGGCCTATCGGCACGGCCGGGCCGGTTGTCGTCGGCGGCGCGATGGATGGCCTTGTCGCGCGGCCGCAGGTGGCGCGCACGTCGCAATCCGTCACCGCGGATTACACGCCCGCTCTCCCGAGGCCTCCGCACGCACTGTGCGCGCGCGTGCGTGCCAGTGCGTGGGCATGTGCGTGTGGCACGAGCCGACGCCTCCACCGTGCTACCGCGTCCTGCCTCAGCTGTGCTGCAAGGAGCTTCACTTCTGCCTTCTAGTGATACTGACTGGTCATGAAACACGAATTATTTACAGAAGGATGGAAAAGCTGGTAGAAGCCGACCTCGGGGAAGATCAGTTTGGGTTCAGGAGAAATGTAGGAACACGGGAGGCAATACTCACTTTACCAATTATCCTGGAAGATAGATTAAGAAAAGGCAAACCTACATTTCTAGCTTTTGTAGATTTAGAGAAGGCTTTTGACAATGTTGATTGGAATGAAATCTTTCGAGTTCTGAAGCAAGCAGGAGTAAAATATAGGGAGCGTAACGTTATTTACAACTGGTACAAAAACCAGACAGCGGTTGTCAGAGTTGAAGGGCATGAAAGGGATGCAGTGGTTGGAAAGGGAGTAAGACAGGGTTGTGGCCTTTCCCCAATGTTGTTCATTTTGTACATTGAGCAAGCTATAAATGAAAACAAGCAGAAATTAGCAGAAGGAATTAAAGTACAGGGTGAAGAATTAAAAACATTGTGTTTCGCCGTCGACATAGTAATTCTGTCAGATACAGCAAAGTATCTGGAAGAACAATTGAACAGAATGGACAGTGTGCTGAAAGGTGCATATAAGATGAACATTAACAAGAGCAAAACTAGGGTAATGGAGTGCAGTGTAAGAAAATCAGGTGATGCTGAAGGAATTAGATTAGGTAACGAAACAATAAGGATGGTAGCTGAGTTTTGTTACTTGGGCAGTAAACTAAGAAATGATGGTTGCATTACAGAGGATATAAATGCAGAATGGCAATGGGTAGAAAAGCGTTCTTGAAAAAGAGAAATTTGTTAACATCGAATATTGATTTAAGCCTAAGGAAGTCCTTACTGAAGGCATCTGTGTGGAGTGTTGCCTCGTATGGGAGTGAAACATGGACGAAAACAGTGCGGACAGGAAGAGGATTGAGGTTTTTGAAATGTGGTGCTACAGAATAATGCTGAAGATTATGTGGGTGGATCGCGTAACTAATGAGGAGGTACTGAACAGAACTGGGGAGAAAAAGAATTTCTGGCATACCTTGACTAAAAGAAGGATCGATTGGTAGGACACATTCTTAGACATCAAGGAATTGTGAATTTAGCATTGGATGGAAGTGTGTGGGGTAAAAACCGCAGAGGAAGACCAAGAAATGGATACAGTAGGCATATTGAAACAGATGTTGGTTGCCGTTCTTATGTGGAGTTGAAGAGGCTTGCTCAGGATAGGATATTGTGGAGAGCTGCATCAAACTAGTCGCCGGACTGAAGACCACAACAACAACAACAATAACAACAGTGGTCATACTGGACTTAAAAGTCCATTACCTTAGCAACCATCTGTCCCTGACTTGCGCTATTTCCTTGCAGTCGCCTTCAACACCTGGGCTCCCCCATTCGGCCTTCACATTGTCCTCCCATGTACGCCTCGGTCTCCCCACAGGACGTTTTCCCTCTGAGTGCCCCACCAATAGTCTGCGCGATGCCCTGCCTTCATCCATTCGAGTTAGGAGGAGCACACAACAGAACTGCAGAAACGACTTAACAAATCTTTATTTGCAATACGAGTGTTATCAGACATAGGAGACATAAAAATTAAAAAGCTTGCATACTTTGCTTACTTCATTCAATAATGTCACATTGTATAATATTTTGGGGTAACTCTTCAAGATTAGATTAAATAAGATTAGATTAATACTTATGATTTTGTAGGCGTCAGGTGACTCAGTCATATATTTTTTTTTGAAAGAGCTGACTGCCATTCGAATGAAAGTTTTGTTCATTGTCACTACTTGGTTTCGGCCTTAGGCCATTTTCAAGTACTGTATTAAAAGTTGTCAGATAGGTTTCCTTAGTTCATGGTCATAATAATAAAAATAATAAAATATTCGAAGTTGAGCCCATGTAAGAATTATAAAAGGGGTGGTGTCCCCGTATCTTAATTTAAAATAATAAAACAGGTATGTGTTCACCATAAGACCACAAAGGCCTTTTATTGTTTTTATTATTAAGACTATGACCTAAGGAAACCTATCTGACAAGTTTTATCACAGCACTTGAAAATGGCCTAAGGTCGAAAGCAGGTAGTGACAAAAAACGAAACCTGCAGTCAAATGGCTGTCAGCTCTTTTAAAAAAAGATTAATACTTGTTCCATAGATCATATATACGACATTTCATATTGATGTGGAACGTGTCAGTTTAGTAAATCTGTGGAAAACAACTATGAAGTATGAACAGTGAAACAGTGATAGTGAAAGTAGTGAGAAAACGACACAGCATGAAGAACCGGCGGTATTGCACTAAACTGACCGGATTCCATGATGTGAAGCGAAAAGGAGACAAAATTTCCACCACTGATGATGTTTTACATTCAATAAAACGAAACGCGTCTGGTGTGAAAAAATAGCATTTCATTGTAGTTGCAAAGACGGAAAATCACTGACATTCATGATTAGTAAATGTTGTCTATACATGACAATCAAAATTTCAATGATGTTTTATTTACATTTTTTAATTTACTTTTCCTTTTTATTATTCTTTTTTAACTTTTATCTAAAAATTCATTTATATTGTGGAAAGAGTTGCCATTCAGAAATTCCTTTACTTCCATTTAAATACAAGTTGGCTATCTGTCAGACTTTTGGCGCTACTTGGTAAGTGACTGAAGGCACTTGTGGCAGCATAATTCACACTTTTCTGTGCCAAAGTTAGATTTAACCTTGAATAGTGAATATCACCCTCTATCCTAGTGTTGCAGCTTTGCACACTATTACTTTTGAATTAGGTCGGATTGTTAATAACAAATTTCATAATTGAACATGTATATATTCTGAATCTACAGTGAATATTCGTAGATCCATAAATACATTTTGCTGATGATGCTGTGGTGTATGGGAGGGTGTCGTCTTTAAGTGACTGTGATAGCACACAAGATGATATAGACAAAATTTCTAGTTGCTTTAAATAATGGAAGCTAGCTCTCAATGTAGAAAAATTTGAGGTGATGCACATGAGTTGGAACAACAATCCCATAATGTTCGATTACAGCATTAGTAGTGAGCTTCTTGATACAGTCTCGTCGCTCAAATATCTATGCGTAACTTTGCAGAGCGATATGAAATGGAACGAGCATGTAAGGATAGTTGTGAGTAAGGCGAACAGCCGACTTCGGTTTATTCGGAGAATTTTGGGAAGATGTACTTCACCTGTAAAGGAGACCGCGTATAAAACGCTTGTACGACCACGTCTTGAATATTGCTCAAGTGTTTGGGACCCGCAGCAGATCAGTTTAAAGGAAGACATAGAGGCGGTTCAGAGATGAGCAGCTAGATTTGTTACCGGTAGGTTCGACCAATGCGCGAGTGTCACGGAAATGCTCCGGCAACTCAATTGGGAATCGCTGGAGGAAGACTACATTCTTTTTGTGAATTTCTATTGAGGAAGTTTAGATTGCCGGAATTTGAAGCTCAGTGTAGTAAGGCGTAATGATCACAAAAATAAGAGAAATTAAGTCTCGTATGGAGGCATATAGGCATTCTTTTTTCCCTCGTTCTATTTGGGAGTGGAATAGGAAATGCCTAGTAGTGGTACAGTCTACCCTCCGCCACGCACCTTACTGTGGATTTCGGAGTATGTATGTAGATGTAGATGTAGAGGATTTCCACCCCAACTCGTGCATCATATCCGTGATACTCTTGTATATCGCGACAATACAAATGGATATGCCCTTACAAGAACTGTCTCTAAATCGTCCGTCAGTACCACTTTTGTGGGATCCCACAATGGGTAGAAATTCTCCAAAATTGGACGCACAAGTGTAGTGTAGGAAGTTTCTTTAGCAGAACTATTGTATCTTCTAAGGTTTTGACCAATAAAACGTAGCCTTTGGTTACCCTATCCCCACAATGCTTTTTCGTGCCTTCCTTCGAATTTAAGTTGTTAGTAATTGGTATTCCTAGGCATTTAGTTTAAGTTATGGCCTTCAGAGTTGACTGATTTATCGTTTACATGAAACGCCGATATCAATTACTTCACACGTGTTATTATTAAGGCCCAATTGCCACTTTTTCGAGATTACAGAGGTCTTCTCTCAATTATTTTGTAGTTGCTCTCGACCTTTAGATGACTTTACTAACCGATAAATGACAGCATCATTCGCGAATATTCGAACAGAGCTGCTCAGATTGTCTCCTAAATTTTTTAAAAAGACAAAGAACATCAGGGACCCTATAAAACTTCCGTGGGGAACGCCAGGTATCACTTCTGTTCTACTCGATGAATTTCCTGTCAGTTACACAACGTACTGTGTCCTTTCTGACAGGAAATCTCGAATGCAATCGCACAACTATGGTGATATTCTATAAGCACGCAATTTGATTAGAAGACGCTTGTGAGGTACCGTGTCAAACGCCTTCCAGAAATAGATAAATATGGAATCTATTTGAGATCACTTGTCGGTAGCACTTATTACTTCACAAGAACAATACTTTCTGAATCGTGTTGAATAAGGGTCAATGGGTCGTTCTCTTAGAGAGCTGATATAATGTTTGATGGAAGTATATGTTCTAAACCACTGGTGCAAACCGACGTCAACATTGTAAGTTTGCAATTTTGCGTATCACTGCTATTGCCATTTTTGAATACTGGAGTGAACTGTGGAACTTCACAGTCTTTCGGTACGGATATTCTGCTGAGCGAGGGGAAAAACACCAAATACTGAACATTTACCCACGTATAATTTTTTAAATGGAACAATAGTTTTTTCTATCGTGCATTGGAATCGTTGAAACCAGCTGCGTCCAAATCAATTTAAACTACATTCCTCTTACTGTTAGTTTGGGAGCTACAACCCTTCAAAGTTTCAGGGGAAGATACCACAAACGCTGCGCACAATGCAATGCGCCTTCTAAATGTGGTGCGGCCGAGTTGTAACGTCGCCGGTGTCACGGAGCGAGAAGCTTCCTCGATGCGTTGTTAGACTGCCGACTGTATGTGGATGCAGCACGATGGTCACCCAGCCCATTCTGCGCGTGCTGTTGTGGAAGAACTAAACAACAGGTTTGCAGGAAGATGGCTGGGGCGCCATGGTCCTCATTCATGGCCCGCAAGGTCGCCCGACTTAACACTAGTAGATTTCTTTTTGTGGGGATATCTAAAGAATCGTGTTTATGTCACTGAGCCCACATCCCCAGATGATCTAACACGGCGCATCGAGGACGCATGTCGCTCCGTCACACCGGCGATGTTACATCTCGTCCGCAGAACCTTTCGACGGCGCATTACATTATGCAGTGAGGTACATGGACACACATTTGAACGTCTCATGTCAATCAACTTCCCACCGCCATAACATCCATCACCCACCACACAGCCATGTATTATGTACAGTGTGTGGTATCTGCCCCTGAAACTTTGAAGGGTTGTAGCTCCCAAACTAACAGTGATAGGAATGTAGTTTAAATTGATTTAGACGCAGCTGGTTTTAAAAAATCCAATGCACTATAGAAAAAACTATTGTTACATTTAAAGAGTAAATCTTTGTGTTGTAACTCTTTGGAAAATGATACAATAAACTATGTTCATAGCACCGCAGAGAGTGTAACATTTCTTGTGTTGACCTACCGCATTAAAATTTCGCGTTACCTATTATTTTATAGCCAGCCGCGGTGGCCGAGGGGACTGAGGCGCTTCAGTCACGGTCTGCACGGCCACTACGGTCTGGGGTTCGAATCCCCCCTCGGGCATGGATATTTGTGCCGTCCTAGTTTGTAAGTAGTTCCTAAGTAGTTTGTAAGTTTGGGGACTGATGACCCCGTAGTTGAGTCCCATAGGCTTTACAACCATTTTTGATTATTTTATAAGTTACAGAGGCAAACACACTTAGTGAAACACCCTGTACATATTGTGTGAATCAGCCATTAGCTAAATAATTTCCCTGGACTTCAGTTGAACTTCTTCTGGGTCGACTCCTCCGCGTTTTTATTTATTTATTTTTTTTTTCCAATCCTCGGTCAGTATTTCGTGTCTGTACTCGGCAACCTCGCTCGCCATCAGAGAAGTTTTGTACGTCTCCGCGAGCGACCAGCGCTTCAGGTGCGGAGATGAGTTGTGCGTCGACCCGCCGTCTCTCTCTCTCGGCGTGTCCGCAGTCGCCGGTAGGGCGCCATTAGTTATGAAGTGCAAATGGCGAGGCCCGGTGCGCTGACAAGATACACGGGGCCGGCCATTTGTCAGTATCAGCTCCGGAGCCCGCGAGCGGCTGCCTATATCTGTGTGTGTGTGTGGGGGGGGGGGAGGGGACAGGGGGGGGGGGGGGCAGCGAGTGTGTGTGCGCGGCCCGGGCCGGCGTGCCCGCCAGAGATAACACTGCCAGCCGCGGCGCCCCACCGCGAGGGGCGCTGCCGTCGCCAAGGAGCGCCTCACTGCGGGCTACCACACGGATCTGTACTGGGACCGCCACTCTTTTCTCTGTAAGCGTAGCTCCATCTCGGAACAGTGAGATACACCACCACAGACAAAAATGAGTGTTCCCTCTTAGACGATTTCAGTTTACTCGAGGTAAAAGTATGATCAGTGCATTCATAATACATGATATTATTAGATACATTTCTAGAAATTTGATTGAAAACCCAAAGAGATTTTGGTCATATGTTAAATATACTAGGGGCAAAACACAAACGATACCCTCACTATGTGACAGTAATGGCGATCCTGCCGATGACAGCGCTACTAAAACAGAGTTACTAAATATAGCTTTTAGAAACTCATTCACCAAAGAAGACGAAACCAATGTTCCAGATTTCAAATCACGAACAGAGGCTGTAATGGGTAACGTATCATCGGAGTAGTGAACCAACTAAAATCACTTAATAAGAACAAGTCTTCTGGTCTGGCTTGTATACCAATTAGATTTCTATCTGATTATGCTGAAGCAATAGCTCCTTACTAAACAACCATATACAACCGCTCTCTCATAGAAGGATCTGTACCAAAAGATTGGAAAGTTGCACAGGTCACACCTATATTCAAGAAAGGCAGTAGGAGTAACCCACTAAACTACAGGCCTATTTCATTGACGTCAATATGCAGCAGTGTTTTGTAACATATCGTGTATTAAAATATTATGAATTATCTCGAACAAAATTATCTATTGACCCAAGGTCAACACGGATTTAGAAAATATCGTTCATGCGAAACATAACTAGCTCTTTATTCACACGAAGTGATGGGTACTATCGACAAGGGTTCGCAAATCGATTCCGTATTTCTTGATTTCCAGAAGGCTTTTGACACCGTACCTCATAAACGGCTTTTAATCAAATTCCATGGTTATGGTATATCGCCCCAAATTTGCGATTGGATAGGGGATTTCGTGTCAGAGAGGACACAGTTCGTAGCAATCGATGGTAAGGCATCGACTAAAACAGACATGATATAGGGCGTACCACAGGGTAGTGTTATTGGTCCTCTGCTGTTCTTTATTTACATAAACGATTTAGGGGAAAATCTAAGTAGCTCTCTTAGGTTGTTTGCAGATGACGCTGTCGTTTACCGTCTAGTAAAATCATCTGAAGATCAAAACCAACTTGAGAATGATCTCGATAAGATTTCAGTATGGTGTAAATATTGGCAAATTACTCTAATAATGAGAAGTGTGAAGTCGTCCACATGAGTAGGAAAACAAATCTGTCAACCTTTGTTTATAAGATAAATCAATCAAATATGAAGGCCGTAAAAATACCTAGGAATTACTATTACTTCATACATAAACTGGAAAGAACTCGTAGAGACTGCGTTTTAATGGCAGAACCTTTAAAAGATGCTCGTTTCATATTGTCACGATACTGGGGAGACAGCGTTACGGAAATGATACAGGATCTGGGATCGGAATCATTACAACAACGGCGTTTATCGCTGCGGCGTGGGCTACTTACGTAATTCCAACCGCCAACATTCTCCTCCGATTGCGGAAATATATTGTTGACTCCCACTTACATATGTAGAAATGATCATCAGAATAAAATACGAGAAATCAGAGCTCGAACGAAGAGATTCAAGTGTTCTTTCTTCCTGCGCGCTATTCGAGAATGGAATGGAAGATAAATAGTATAACGGTGGTTCGGTGAATGCCCTGCCAGGCACTTAAATGTCATTTGCAGAGTATCCCACGTAGATGTATGTAGATACAGGGTGATCGAAAAAAAAGGTGTCCAATAATTTGCGAGGTGGTAGTACCTGACAAAACGAGAAAATAAACATTGGTCTAGTAATGCAAATTTTCTGAGTAATGCACACTTGTTCATAGTGACTCTAGACGTTTGGTTGTCAGTGTCCTCTGTGATAGACAAGGTGAAGATTTAGGACTCAAATACCATACTGTACTGCATGGACATGACGTTGCCTCTGTGATCGAATAACTGGCTTTGCCACTATCCTGACTCACAGATTGAGCTATTCCCTTGTGGGATGTCTACTCTGTGTTGTAGCAGAGGTCCCTGCAGTTGTGCTAGGAAACATGGCCAGAAGTGACAGGTAATAAATATCATCTACATCTACATGGGATACTCTGCAAATCACATTTAAGTGCCTCGCAGAGGGTTCATCGAACCAACGTTATACTATTTATCTCCCATTCTCGAATAGCGCGCGGGAAGAAAGAACACCTGTATCTCTCTGTTCAAGCTCCGATTTCTCGTATTTTATTCTGATGATCATTTCTACCTATGTAAGTGGGAGTCAACAATATATTTTCGCATTCGGAGGAGAATCTTGGCGATTGCAGTTTCGTAAGTAGCCCACGCCGCAACGATAAGCGCCGTTGTTGTAATGATTCCCATCCTAGATCCTGTATCATTTCCGTAAAGCTGTCTCCCCTGTATCATGATATTACGAAACGAGCTACCTTTCTTTGGACTCTTTTGATGTCCTCCGTCAAACCCGCCTGGTAAGGGCAGTAATACTCCAAAAAAAGGACGGACAAGCGTAGTGTATGCAGTTTCTTTAGTAGTTCTGTTGCATGTTTTAAAGGTTCTACCAATAAAACAGACATCTACGACATCTACGTGTTCCCACGACATCTACGTGTTCTTTCTAGTTTAAGTGCATCTACATAGATACTCGGCAAATCACATTTAAGTGCCTAGCAGAAGGTTCATTAACCACTTTCATAACCCTTCTCTACCGTTCCTTTCTCTAATAGCGCGCCGGCCGCGGTGGCCGAGGAGACTAAGGCGCTCCAGTCACGGTCTGCTCGGCCACTACGGTCGGGGGTTCGAATCCCCCCTCGGGCATGGATATTTGTGCCGTCCTAGTTTGTAAGTAGTTCATAAGTAGTTTGTAAGTTTAGGGACTGATAACCCCGTAGTTAAGTCCCATAGACTTTACAAACATTTGAACATTTTTCTAATAGCGCGCGGGAAGAAAGAACACCTAAATCGTTCCGTTTTCGATCTGGTTTCTGTTATTTTATTGGGATGGTCATGTCTCCTTTTGTAGGTGGGTTATAATTTCACATTAAGAAGCAAAAATCGGTGATTGAACTTTCGTAAATAGATTTCGCCGCAACGAATAATATCGTACTTTTAATGATTTCCACCTCAAATCGTGCAACCTTTTTGTGACGCTTTCCCCCCCTGTAACGTGTTACACCAAAACGAGCTGCCCATCTCAATGTCTTCCGTCAGTCCCACCTGGTGAGGGTCCCGCACTGGGCAACAGTACTCCAGGAGAGGACGCACAGGTGTGATGTAGGCAGTCTCTTTGGTGGAGCTGGTGCATCTTCGAAGCGTCCTGCCAACGTAGCGTAAACTGCGACCGGTTAAACCAACTGTCCGACCGTGGCGAACCTCCTGCCAGCCATTCAGGCGGTTTAAAATAACCCTGGTGCGCCTCCGCAATGGGCACAGCCCTTTGAACCAAAACTTTTTATTCCGTCCAGAGGATCAACCCATTTGTGATGCCTGTGGCGTGCAAATTACTTTACGTCACATTTTAACTGAGTGTATTTTGTATCGTGCTGAGAGGGCAGCGGACAATCTTAGTGGTGCCCTGCCATCTGTTTTAGCTGATAACGAGGTGTGACGAAAGATTTACTATTTTGTGAATTGTCTGGACTCTGGCCTAATCTTTTAGGCTGGATGTTGTAGTGTATTAAAGAATGGCTCGCTGATACCATCTATATCAGAGATCAGCGAACCGCTATATTCTGATATTGCGTGTTAAGTACTTCAACTGTTTACTTCCATTGCTGATATGCCATTTGTCTTTGTAAGTTTGCTTCGTTGACCATGCAGTTCGTCTTCGAGTTGTCTGTTTTTGTTTATTTACCGCAGACTCCATTGCCATTCGTTCTCTAATAATTTTGTCAGGGCGCTAAAGACCTTATTATCGGGCGCCGTAAACTTCCTATCCTGTCTTATCCTACCCTATCCCATCCTGTCCCATTCTATCCTATCGTATCCCATTATATCCTACCGTATCCCATTCTATCCTATCGTATCCCATTCTATCCCATCGTATCCTGTCTTATCCCATCGTATCCTGTCCTATCCCATCGTATCTTGTTCTATCCCATCGTATCCTGTCCTATCCTATCGTATCGTATTCTATCCTATCGTATCCTGTCCTATCTTCCACTGTCGCCTTTATGTCTCTCTGTGCATAGGACTCTACAGTAAATATCAACTGGAGCATCAGGTTACCTGTATGTTTTTCTATGTTTGTGTACTGGCTTACTGTACTGTAATTTCAGTGTTATTAGTGTGTGTCACCGTGCAGTATATTCATTGTAACGGTGAGTATTTATCACTTAATTGCTGTATTTACCGTTATTGCGAAGTTTGTACTGTCCTGCACTTAGAGGACCTTTTCTCGTACACATTTTAGCAATGCAAGCATACCACTCCACACATGAGATGGCAGATATGTGTCCTCTGTGCAAAAATATTTCCCAATCGTAGAGTGCCATCCAGTAAATTGTGTATCCATTTTTTAAGCGTTTTCGGTACACAGGTTCTCTTGCACCCAACAAGGTGATCAGTGCAAGACCTCAGTTCGTCCGCACACGGCAGAAGTAGGAGAGAGTTCTTAAGTTAATGGAGGAAAGACCTGCAAGCAGTGTACGACAGTCAGCTATAGCAGAAAGCGTGCGTCATTCTCTTGTCATTACATAGGTTTCGTACACTGGTCTTGGGAACAGAAACAAATGTTTAACAAACATCCCCTTGCTTCTGCTTGGTTATTCAGCCAAAACGCAAAAGCACACACATGTACATTATCATTACTTGTTATGTACCCAAAGCAGTCCTTCAGTCAAGTTCAATAAGTGAGTCTTTTTTTCAGATACGGGAACGGTTGCTCGTGTGATAGTGTATAATAAATGAAGATTTGTTCTCGAGTTGGTGACAGATGCCAGCTGCTGCAGAAGTCGATAACATTTATGTGACAGTTGTGCTGTATCAGCTACCAGTGTAGGAGTCTAATGTAAGCTGGGACTATCGTGGTATTGCTCGTTAAAATTACGTTTGCATTCAAAGTAAATCTAAGCACTGATCCCTGTACAACACCACCCACGCGTTCGGATCATTTTTACACAGCAAATGAGCAGTACAAGCTAGGTGTCCAAGAAACTAATATAAGTTGCGAACGTGATGGTATTGCTCACTAAAATTCAGAATGTAGTTCCTACAGTACCCTGTGGAACACAACACCAAGATGTGTTTGGATAATGTTTACATGGCACATGTGATGTATCAGCTAGATTTCCATCGGCCTAATGTAAACTGGGATCAGCTTGGTATTGTTAACTAAAATTATATTTGAATTCAAAAGCAAGATGCAAGATTCAGTCATGTGTATCACCATATTCAGGTCAGTTTGGATAACGTTTATGCAATAGATGTGTAGTACCTAAAAGATGTCTGGGAGTGTATTTAACATAGGACCACCTTCGATTTCCTTGCTAAAATTGTTTCAATTAAGCAGGAAGTCACATCACTGATAGCTGTCAAACAACATTCTCTGCTTAGTTTTGATGTTTATGTGGCAGGTGCTTGGTATCTGTTTATACCATGAGACCTAATTTTACCATTCCCAAGGTTGGTTCCTGTGGAACACCACGCCTAACGACGTTAAGATACATTTTTGAGGCAGGTATGTGGTATCAACTAGATGCCCTACAAGCAAAATGTGTTAGTTCCAACACTGGTCTCTGTTCATCAACTCACCTGCTTAGGTTTGATAATTTTTATGTGACAGATGTCCAATATCAGTTAGATGCTCTGGGATTTAATTTTACCAGTCCCAACACAGAGCCTTGTGAAACCCACACTGTGTTAGCTTTGATAAAAATTTTGTGAAAGTTGTGCGATTTCATCTAGAAGTCCTTGGAATTTTATCAGTAGGGGTTGCTATATTTGGAGGCGTCGCTGGAGGCGCTGGTACACCACACCTATTTTAGTTTTGATAGTAATTATGTGGCATATTTGTGGTATCAGATAGATGCTTCGGGACCTAATTTTACCAGTCCCAACATTGACGTTTATGGAATGTGACTCTCAGCTTGGTTTAAATAACGTTTGTGTGGCAGATGTGCAGTATCAACTGGATCTCATTGGCTGTAGTTTTACCAGTCTAACACTAATCACTGTGGAACACCATATGCAGCTTGCTTTAGATAACTTTCGAGGCAGATGTATTGTATCAGCTAGGTGATTTGGTACCAAAAAGCACCAGTCCAAACACTGATCGCAGTTGAACACAAAACCCTGCTTAGTTTTGATGTTTACGTGACAGGTGTCCAGTATCAGCTAGATTCCGAACACTAATCCGTATGGAACACCATATACTGCTTACTGTTGATAATATTATTTGACAGATAGGTGGTGTAATGTAGAACCCTGGGTTTAAAATTTTATCAGTCCCAACACTGGTCCCTGTGGAACACCATGTGGTGTCGCACAAGTATAAAGTGCGCGCCACCTACTTTCTCCGCGCGCCGCCATGCACGCACGGCGCGGCGTTCTTACGACGTCAGCCACGAGCACCCTCTGCTGCAACTCCACTCGTGGCCACCACTGAACGACATCGTTCACTTGGGACTGAGATAGGAACCAGTTAACACTTGGAAATCAGATAGGCACCAGTAAAGACTTGGCTATCGGATAGGCACTAGGAATTATCAGTAGGCAGGCCTCTATATAATCCATGTATCAGCATTCTGCAGTCAAGAACTATGTAAAAGTTAAGTATTACTAAGTCACTATGAAATATATATCTCGTTATAATTTACTCTAGTGTTTCCAGTTCCTGCTGTCCCAGTGGCTGGTCACCTCCTACCTGCACACGCGTGCGTCCTTTATTCCTGTGTCAGTCTCTTTCTACTCGGCTACCGACACCTACGACAACCGGCGGACGAGACACAAAACACCACACCCTGCTTAGTTATCATAATGTTTGTGATAGGTGTCTTAGGATTTAATTTTACCAGTCCCAAACTGATTCCTGTGGAATGCCACGCCCTTCTCACTTTTGATAATGTTATGTGACAGATATGTGGTGTAATGTAGATTACCAGGGTTTTACTTTTATCAGTCCCAGTACTGATCCCCGTGGAACACCACTCCCTGGTTAGTGTACATAATGTTTATTTGGCAGATCTGCGGTTTCAGCTAGATGCCATGGGACATAATTTTACCTGGGATGGCCCCAGTTTTACCAGCCACCAGATCTGTGGCGCCAGTGACCGGCGCCCGTGACGGACGCCTCACCCATGGCCAGCTGGCTGCCCTGCTTAGTTTTGACATATGTATGTAGTATAGATGCTCTACATTTAACTTTTATCAGTCCCAACACCGATTCCTTTGGGACACCACACCCTGCTTAGTTTACATGGCATATGTTCGGTGCCAAATAGATGCCCTGGGACCTAATTTTACGAGGGACTATTACAATGATCCCAGTTTCACTTGACACCAGATCCGTGGCGCCAGTTATTGGTGGCCATGGCAGACGCCTCACACACTTACCACATGGCCAGCGGCCTGCCCTGATTATTTTTGATAATGTTTATATGATATATTCTGTAATATAGATGCCTCGGGTTTTAGTCTTATCAGTTCCAACACTGATCCCTGTGGAACACCAAACCCTGCTTAGTTTTGATATTTATGTGACAGATATGTAGTGTAATACTGATGACCACGGTTTTACTTTTATCAGTTCCAGCACTGATCCCTGTGGAACACCACACCCTGCTTAGAGTACATAATGTTTACATGGCAGATGCGCGGTATCATTTGGATGGCCTGGGACCTAATTTTACCTGGGAGAACCACGATGGACCCAGTTTCACCTGGCGCCAGTGACCGGCGGCTGCGGGAGACGCCTCTGGCGCTGGTCCTGTCCTGTGGCGGTGCGGCCTGGCCGCGGTAATCCTGATATATCGGCGCCCTAATGGCGGACGGCCCGACAGCCGGCCCGCATTCACAGCCAGCCGTAAATAACGAAACGCGCGGCCGGCGAGGCCTGCGGCCGCTACAGCCTGAGGTCTGCCGTCTTCTCTCCTCCAAACACTGTGTCTTACCACCCAGCCGTCGGGCTCGGTGGTCTTGCGGTAAAGCGCTCGCCTGGAAACCGAAGAGTCGCCGGTTCGAAAACCGGTCAACTCTCGGATATTTTCAGTGTGCGTTTAAACCTAGCCCTCACCTCTCAACGATTGGACGAGTCGCCAGAAACGACACGAGGTTCGGATTCCACGTTAAGCTGTAGGTCCCCTTTTTCCAGTTGGATATGTGGGGTAAGTTAGGGACACACATGTCGTCGAAGTGGCATGACTTGCACCTGGCCAAATTATTATTATTATTATTACCATCCAGCTAGCTGCCTGCGCCTCCAGCGACGCCTCCAAATATAGCAACCCCTACTGCATCATGCTCCCGAACTACGTTACTTAACCTCCATTCACCTGATCTTTTCAAGCCTGGTGGTCTCGGGATAAATTGCTTGACTGGAATTCGAAGGCTCACAGACTCTAGCCCTATTCGGATCGTGGAATTTTTCAGTCTTCAGCTTAACCCAGCCTTTACCATTGAAAGATGCAAGGTGTCTCCAGAAACGACACGTGGTTCAGTTTCCACGGTTGGATAACTGCGGTAGGTTAGGGACAACTGAGTCGAAGAAGTGGCGTCCATTTGAAAGACTTGGATAGAGCGTATCTAAATTACTATTATTACCTAATCTTTCCTACGACTCTGTTATGTAGACTATTTACCATTAATACTACATCCTGAAATAGCCCTCAATGCTACGTTGACTGGATGAGTGCAATTTGTACAGCAGTAGAGGGGAGGCGATTCAAGCCTGTCTGCTCCCCCCTTCCCCCTCCCCCTCACAAAACAAGATACCGATCCTTCACTCATTTCTATCACAATGACTGTCCTCGCCTTGGTCAATCCGGACCCAAGCCATGGTTTTTGGGCACTCCAAGAAACCTCACTCGCCCTTAAAGGTCAGAGTGCACTCCACACCAGACCTCTGTACCACAGAATTGAGGTACTAGTGGGAATTAAACTCGAAAACTCCCACACCAACATTAACGATTTGGCTACCTAACTGGTCACCAAATAATACCAAATAATGTACGTTTCCTCAATGGTCATTTGTTGTTGTTGTCCAGAGACGATTTTGATGAAGCCTTGCACCCTACCCTGTCCTGTGCAAACCTGTTCTTCTCCGCGTACGAATGGCAGCCCTCATCCATTTCAACATACTTACCGTATTCGTGGTGCCACCTCAGCGATCCCCCCCCCCCCAACACTAAACTGAAGATGTTCTTGATTCCTCAGAATGTCCCACCAATTTATCCCTTTTCTTAGTTCGGATATGCCTCAGATTACTTTCCTCCCCAACTCTGCTCAGAACCTGTTAAATGCCTCTTCATCAGTTATGCGATCTGCCCATATAATATTCAACATTTATCTGTAGTACCACGTTTGAAAAGCTGACGCCCTCTTTTGCCCTCAACCATTTAGTTGTGGTAGAAGGTTATAACGCTGTCTTACTCCCATTGATGCCATTCGACTCTTATTGCTTTTTCGCGTTTATACAAATAGAGTGTTACCTTTCGTTCCCTATATTTTACCTCTGCTGTCTTCATAATTTGAAATAGTGGATTCCAGTGTATATTTTAAAAAGCTATCTCCAAAGATACAAAAGTTAGAAATGTAGGTTTTCCTTTCCTTGATGTATCTTCTAAGGTAATCCAAACTGATCTTTCCCAAGGTCAGCTTCTACCAGTTTTTCCATTCTTCTGTAAATAATTCGTGTTGCATTTTTGCAACCATGAGTTATTAAACGGATAGTTCTGCAATTTTCATACGTACCGGAAGCTGCTTTCTTTGGAATTAAGATTATTACAATTTTCTTTAATTCTGGGGGTATTTCACCTGTCTCATACATGTTTTACACCAGGTGGAATAGTTTTTTCATGGATAGCTCTCCAGAGACTTCAGTGACTCTGAGGGTATATCGTTGACTCCAGGAGCCTTGATTCGTCTTAGCTATTTCTGTGCACTGTCGAATGTTTTACAAGTTTAGGTTGCCCTATCTCATCTTCATCTGTCCCCCCTTTCCTTTCTACAATACTGTTTGGAAGTTAGTTTCCTTTGTAGAGCTCATATATATATATATATCTTGATTCTACCTTTCAGCTTTTTCTTAACTAAATAATGGTATTTCATCTGAGTTCATAACAATCTTACAGATGATTTTCTTGTCCCCAAACGTCTATTTTATTGTCCTGTAGATGGTATCCATCATTACCCTAGTTAAACATTCTTCAACAAACTTGTATTTGTCCTCTATTCACTCCTGCTTAGTTATTCTACAGTTTGTGTACCAGTCGCAATTTTTAGTTGCATGTTCTCAATTTTACCTGCTTCATTTACTCCGTTTTTAAATTTTCTTGATTCGAGCTCGGGGAAGATCAGTTTGGATTTAGGAGAAATGTCGAAACATGAGAGATAATACTCACATTAAGACTTATCTTAGAAGACAGCTTAAGGAATGCCAAACCAATATTTTTAGGTCTTGTAGATTTGGAGAAATCTTTTGGCAATGAAATTCTGAAGGGTGCACTGATAAAATATAGGGAGCAAAGAGTTACATTGAACTAGTACAAAAACCAGATAGAAGTTGTAAGAGTTGAAGGGCATGAAAGGGGCGCAGAGGTTAAGAAGGGATTAAGGCAGGTTTGTAGCCTTTCTCCAATGTTGTTGAATTTGTACTTCGAGCAAGCCTTGAAGGCATGTAGGGAGAAATTTGGAGAGAGAATTCAAGTTCAGGGACAAGATATGAAAATATTGCTGTTTGCCGATGACATAGTTCTGTCAGAAACATTAAAGGTCCTGAAATAACAATTAAACGGAATGGACAGTGCTTGAAAGGAAGGTATAAGATGAACATTAACAAGAGCAAATCAAATGTCATGGAATGTGGTGTCAGAAAATCAGACAATGCTAAAGGAAGTAGATTAGGTAATGAGGTAATAAAAGTAGATAAGTTTTGTTATTTGGGTAGCAAAATAACTGATAATGGTCGAAGTAAAGATAACATAATATGCAGAATGGCTATGGGAAGAAAAGTATTTCTGAAGCAGCAAATTTTATAGACATCCAAAATTAATTTATATGTTACGAAATCCTTTCTTAAGGTATTTTCTGAAATGTACCATTATATGGGAGAGAAAAGTGGACGATTACGAGTTCAAACAAAATACGATAGAATCTCTTGAAATGTGTTGATACAGATGAATCCTGATGATTAAACGGGTAAATTGTGTGAGTAATTAGGCGGCGTTGAACAGAATTGAGGAGAAAATAAACCCTAAATAATTGGAGGGAATTGTGTGAAGTGGAAATCGCAGAGGGAGAGGAGAAACAGTAAGCAACTTCAGATGGATGTGGGTTGCGATTCTTGTGGGAAAATGAAGAGGCTTGCCTAGGATAGAGTGGGGTTGAGAGCTGCATCAAAATAGTCTCAGCGCTGAAAGCAACAACAACACAATATTTTATATACAGTATTGAATCTTTTCGTTTATAAAGATTGTGAACTTCAGTAGACTACAGTGATCCTGTCACGATCTGGCTTACAATGTCTCTAAACTCGCTGGTCTAGCAGTGATACTGTGCTCGGATAACTAAAGTGGATCAAATAGTCCATAATGCTGCATGCATCGCAGTGGTTATCTAGTGGTCTTGCATACGTTTTTCAGTGTCCCCTGATGTTTTGAGTGGAATTGCTGGGCGGAGCAACAAACGAAGATCCAGAAAGAAACTTTCACTCTGCAGCGGAGTGTGCGCTGATACGAAACTTCCTGGCAGATTAAAATTTCTGCCGAAACCGGGACTCGAACCTGGGACCTTTGCCTTTCGCGGGCAAGCGCTCTACCGACTGAGCTATCCCGACACGACTCACGATGCCGCCCCACAACTTTACTTCCGCCAGTAACTCGCCTCCTACTTTCCAAACCTCACAGAAGCTATCCTGCGAAACATGCAAGACTAGCACTCCCGGAAGAAAGGATATGGTGAAGACATGGCTTAGCCACAGCCTAAGGGATGTTTCCAGAATGAAACTTTCACTCTGTGTCAGGATAGCTCAGTCGGTAGAGCGCTTGCCCGCGAAAGGCAAAGGTCCCAGGTTCGAGTCCCGGTTCCGGCAAACAATTTTAATCTGCCAGGAAGTTTCAAGCGAACACCTATTCCACCGCCAGGTATTACGAAAAATTGTGGCCGAGTTACTTTATCGGAACATAAATGTCACAGAAAAGGGTGGTGTGGTATAGGCCTATCCACTTATAAGCATCCTCCTGTCACGAAATAGCTAGTGAAGTGTTCTTACAAACTTCCATGACACTAGACGTCAGATTTGTGACGATTCGTGAATCAATCGTTCATTTGTACGAATATTAATGAAAATCGTTAGAATCGAATCGTGGCACACACGAATCGGCGATATGGATGAAACGTTTTCTACTGCATTTTCTGATGTGTGACGAGATTAGTTGCCCGAAATTGTCTCTAATCGTCGATTTTTCTCAGATTTTTATTTTATTTTTACTTTATTATTATTTTTTTTTAATCAAAAGCTTTGATTTTTACCATTCCTTTGGTGCTCGTGGTTTCCGATGCGGAGAGAGCTTCTGGTAGGACTACTGTGTTGTAGTGTCGTAGTTTCACGGCTGTGGAAGTACAGTTTTATTGTAGTGTGGCCAGGTTAATAAGCTCTCTGTAATTTTGAGACTCTTTCTTCGTTTTATTTTGTGTTCGGCTCAGAGTTTTGCATGATTTCTCCTAAATATTTAAACTCACTGATTTGTAAAAAATTTATAGTGGGAGTTTATATGATGATTTTGTATAAAAATTGTGTTTTTTTCATAAGAAATTTGAAGACCGGTTTTCATGGAAATCTCGTAGAATTTTTCTAGGACACGTTGTGCGTCCGTTCTAGTATTCGAGAGTATGGCGATGTTTTCTGCGAAAGCGAGACATTTTTTGTGTGTCATCTTTTCGTTATTTCTACTAGTTGAATTCCTTTGACTTCTCTTTTCATGTACGAATAATTTTCTGGAATACTGCATTGAACAGAACTGACGAGAGACGATCGCCTTGCCGGACGCCGGTTTTGATTTCAAAGGGCTGCAATAATTCTCCCACGAATTTGACTTTGGAGGTGGTGTTAGTGAGCGTCTACTGGATTAGTTTTCTGGTTTTAAGGTCAACTTTCATCTCTTTTATGGAAGAGTCTGTCTCGTTGAATAAAGATTCAATATCCATGTGGGTTCATTTTGGGCATTCTTTAAGCATCGCGCCATCGGATTCCAGAAAGGATGGTGAAGGAATGCTAGGAATCGATTCGCAATATGGGATTGAGTCGCAGGAATCTATTCCCGTAAGAGATTCGTGTTGGCGAGCTCTACTAGAAGTGTTCTAATATCGCGTGGCAGTTGCAGCGGTATCTTGAAAATACACGACCGATGCCTCTCCGCCGACTGTGTGAGAACGCACAGGGCGGAAGTGCGCCCCGCAGTGAATCACTGCGTGTATGTGCGTGCACGCACGCGGGCGCCGTGGCCGGCCGTGACTTCCGGTAGCTGTGGGACGCGCGGCGCCGCCTGCCGCAGGCGCCTCAAGATGACCGCGCCGCCGCCGAAACGCCGGCAACTGCACGCGCTGGACCCGTACACATATGAGCCACATAGGCATCAAATTCTGCGCTCTTCTCCATCAGGCGACAAGTAATCTTCAATTATTTTTAATGGTTTTCAAACCAAAAGTCCGACTGCCACAGAGGAAACCCAAGAGTGTGGTGTACCTTAAACACAGTGCATGAAACGGCCGACTGGGTTCTCACAATCGCGTCAAGCTTCGCGGAACCAGTCCAACACACCCAAGCTGACGAGAGTCTGCGTTAATAATAATAATTTCGTGGACCTCATTGGCCTGGTGCAAGTCTTCCAATTGGCGACTTGCGTGTCCATAGCCTACACAAAGGAGGTAGATGAGTTTTGTTACTTGGGCAGTAAAATAACAAATGATGGTCGCAGTACAGAGGATATAAAATGCAGAATGGCAATGGGCAGAAAAGCGTTCTTGAAAAAGAGAAATTTGTTAACATCGAATATTGATTTAAGCCTAAGGAAGTCCTTTCTGAAGGCATTTATATGGAGTGTTGCCTTGTATGGGAGTGAGACATGGACGATAAAAAGTGCGGACAGGAAGAGGATTGAGCCTTTTGAAATATGGTGCTACAGAAGAATGCTGAAGATTAGGTGGGTGGATCGCGTAATTAATGAGGAGGTACTGAACAGAATTGGGGAGAAAAGAAATTTCTGGCATACCTTGGCTAAAAGAAGGGATAGATTGGTGGGACACATTCTTAGACATCAAGGAATTGTGAATTTAGCATTAGAGGGAAGTGTGTGGGGTAAAAATCGCAGAGGAAGACCAAGAGATGGATACAGTAAGCAGATTCAGACAGATGTAGGTTGCCGTTCTTATGTGGAGATGAAGAGGCTTGCTCAGGATAGGGTATTGTGGATAGCTGCATCAAACCAGTCTCCGGACTGAAGACCACAACAACAACAACAGCCTACACCGGTTATCCAACCGGGGAAAGGAAAGGGGATCTACAGCTTAACGTGGAATCCGAACCACGTGTCTTTTCTGGCGACTCCTCACATCGTTAAGAGGTGAAGGATGGGTTAAAGTGCGGACTGAAAAAATCTGAGGGCTGACCGGGTTTCAAACCCGCGACCCTTCGGTTTCCAGTCGAGCGTTTTACCCCAAGACCACCGGGCCCTACGAGTCAACCATTAGAATGGCTGTGGAGAGTCAACTTTGTGCAGGTGGCTCTATTATCATGTCCATAAAATATGCCGTGGTCGGTTGAATTTGTTGTCAAAACCCAACGTTTCGTTTCCGTCTGCCGAGGACATCTTCAGGGTGGTCTGTAGGATTGGAGGTCCAGCACACACACTAGCTCGCTACTGACTACAGCTGCGGAGCGCGCGGTTGCTCGCCGTCGGAGGTTCGAGTCCTCCCTGGGGAATGTGTTTGTGTGTGTGTGTGTGTGTGTGTGTGTGTGTGTGTGTGTGTGTGTGTCCTTAGGTTTGTTTACCTTAGTTTAAGTAGTTTGTAAGCTACGGACTGATGACCATGCAGTTTGGTCCGATAGACTTACAAACATTTGAACATTTTGCGATCTTCCTATCGGTTCTCACCAATAAGACTTGGGCCTTTCATAACTCTGGCTAGTAAAACGTGTATAGCTCGTTGTCTCTGTTCATAGGGGTGAGTTATGTATGTCAGCTTCTGTGCCCTAATCAGCTACCCAATCTGTTTAAACAAGATCAATAATTAATCCGTAGTTTATCCAGTCTATCAATCTGCATGTGATGACGTGAAAATATATTTAACAAACATAAATTAAACCTCTGAATGACTAACGAAATGGATTCTACGATGAAGAAGTGATTCACTCACGAAGTAATTCTTTATGATTGGAGTTTGTTACTCTTTTTGGACATGAAAATGCAGAGGTGCTCCTACTTTATACATCGGTAAATAACTAAATATTGTCCCAAATATTGTTCATGAGAGGCACAACAATTATAACACGCACTCCAGAGTAAAAGTTCCAAATTATCACTCGTAAGTTAGAGAAGTTCATCGAAGTTTGCAGTTCCAAGTTAATGCGCGATAAATGTATTTGTTATTAAACACAGATTGTAATCACACGAGTACACGATTGCTGAATTATCACGGTTCCACAGCCCTACTGCCGTGCATAGTTTATCACTTTTCACCAGAGACTAAGTTCTGCAGTCACAGTCCAGTAAATTTTCTAAGTTCACACATGCCTATCTCTACAAGTTCGTAACGTGGCTTCAGACCGCCCAGCGTCACAACCTTTCACCACCACGTCCAAGTTACGAGTCCCTTCCCCAGCGTTCGAAAAGCGTGCTCTCCCTGCTCCCAAAATTGTATCCTTCCGCGCATCGTAACGCCTCATCTTTAAAATACAGTTTCCCTACCAAAATATTATACATTTGAGTATCATAGAATTAAATGCTTTGACCACCCCCCTACAAATATTGTTTACATTTAACAAACAAATATATATTTAACAATACTAAAAAACGATTGAGACTGAAGCTCTTTGCTATTAAGCGTGGTGTCTCATTGTTCAAATATACTGCCGCCGTAGAAATATAGTTACACAGTTAATATTTAATTTATCATGCCTTTTCAAACAGATGTATAATGCGCTTCGCTGGGTTCATGTTTTGTGCTTCTGTGGTGGAATGTGTGATCTGACACAAGAATATTATTACTTCAACGAAAACTAGAACAAGAGAGTAAAACAAAGTTTATTGAAATAATACGGAAATAATGTGGTATATCTTTTAAGATATTTAGCGTGGTACAATGCTGCCAATTTACTTCTTAAATTGTTACTGATAAACACTACATATCAATAATTGTAAATATGTCTTATTATTATAGTACTGATATTAATCGGCTTTTTATCTGTAGGGGATATTGAAATTACGGCGTTTGATTCTCTCAAGTTTCCTCAATCCATTCATATAATTATATTTGCCGTATCATCATTCCCTACTTTTATATGGTTTTTTAGAATAATGTGGGTGGCTATATTGTGTTTCAGTTGCGTTCTGGGTTAGCCTCCCTCGCTCATTCAAGACAGTTGCTTTCGGTTTCCGACCACATTAGGAAAACCTTGACCACCTGCTGTATCCCATTCACTAGGTACAAACTGGTAGCTGGCTGGGTGGAGAACCCAGAAACTCGCTTTTCA
The DNA here is from genome assembly GCA_026315105.1 of Locusta migratoria. NCBI lineage: Eukaryota > Metazoa > Arthropoda > Insecta > Orthoptera > Acrididae > Locusta > Locusta migratoria. Next base: position 75,249,171 of record CM048754.1, on the reverse strand, counting down.
CATGCAAACAATCAGCTCCCCCCTGTATCTGTAATGTCACAATTTGAACTGACTGCAACAATGTTCGGTTACCTCGCATTCCCCAGCCGTGACGTCACGTGTCTTGAAGACGTCAGTGCAATGGCCGTCGACCGCTGTCGCCGATCGCCGTTCCCATCTGTAGTGGACGGGTGGTACATCTCTTCTTCAGTACCGGCATCCATAAATCTTTTAGCGTCATGTCTTCTTCCTTACGATCGAAATTGTTCCGATGTTATCTCTGGTTACATTATTTCTCATAAACCATTCTGACTCACTTATGTACCAGATGAGACCATATTTTCAGAACGTGAGCGCAATAACTTCCACCACCTAAGTTGTCACTTTGCTTTGGCAACCACTTTTACGAATATCATTATGCAATCTTGGGGTCCCCTAACAAACGTAATATTACGTGGCGAAGTCAGGATGGGGGCTAGAACAGTGTCGCTGCCGGCCGCGGTGGCCGAGGTGACTGAGGCGCGTCAGTCACGGTCAGCACGGCCACTGCGGTCGGGGGTTCGAATCCCCCCTCGGGCATGGATATTTGTGCCGTCCTAGTTCGTAAGTAGTTCATAAGTAGTTTGTAAGTTTAGGGACTGATGACCCCGTAGTTGGGTCCCATAGGCTTGACAAACATTTTAACATTTGAACAGTGTCGCTCTTATGCATACACACCAAGGCATAATGAAATGCTGTTTTCCGGACAAACGTCTATTAGACTTACTTCTCTTGTTTTTTTTTTTTTTTTTTTTTTTTGTGGTCTTCAGTGCGCAGACTGGTTTGATGTAGCTCTCCACGCTACCATTTCCTGTGCAAGTCTCTTCATCTGAGAATACCTACGGCAACCTACATCGTTTTGAATCTGCTTACTGTATTCGTCCCTCGGTCTCCCTCTACGATTCTTACCCCACACACTTCCTTCTAATGCTAAGTTGACGATTTCTTCACGTCTCAGAATGTATCCCACTAACTTATTCCTTCTCTTAGTCACGATATACCAAAAACTTCTCTTCCTCCCAATTCTGTTGAGCACCTCATTAGTTACGTGATCTTCCCATGTAATGTCCATCATTCGTCTGTAGCACCACTTTTCGAAAGTACTATCACATCTAAAAGTATTCGGCACTTTTTGGCCCACTTTAGGTTACGGTAGTAACACTAAAAGTGGGCCTTTGCTATCGTCTTTTGACAGCTCAAAATTTAAATGAAAATAACGGCTTAACCATTCATCTGACACGAAAATTGAATAATCGAATTTCTAGAGGAGATAGGGTAAGGTGGTACAATTTCGATCAATTCGGGCAAATGTTATTGTAACTGCAAATATATTGAGAAAAGAAATAATTTTAACTATGGCACTTGTTCTTGAATGTTTAATGATTATGTATCATAAATGTTAGACAATTACAAATGTTGGTAGGATCGATCGAAAATGTACCACACTAGGTACAATTGTGATCACTTCCTCGTAGAATTATGATCATTGACTTTTTCCTCATGAAAATCGCTTTTACCTTCGGGCACCAACGCATACTTCGTGGTACCAAACGTTGCACAATAACGAATTTACAAGCGCGCGGAAACTAGAAAATTTATAAGAGCGCGTTCGACGAAGTAGCTCCACGTACATCTTTGCAGGAAAAAAATTTATATCTCCGTAGCACAAAGTGGTGTATTCTTGGAAAAGTCGGAGAAGCTGTACAAAACCTGCTACACTACAACGCCACACAAAGGCAAGAGCTACCAACACTACGAGACTGAAAACTTATGTTGATCGGAATTGTACCTATATCGAATTTGTACCACCTTACCCTAATTCTCTACAACTTTGCATATATATGTCGTACCGTTTGAGAGATATTTGCCGATTTTTGGACTAAACATTGTAAAAACGTTGCAAAAATAACGGCGATTTTGGGATGCATGTCTGTCTGTCCGTCTTTCTGTCTGTCTGTCCGTAACGTGTTCCCACTTTTTAAGACGAACCGTTCAACCGATCAGCACCAAATTTTACAGACATGATTATAGGCCGCCAGAGACCAGAACCTCCATTTTGAAATTTTTTGGACCAAAAGTACGGTATTTATATTAAAAAAAGCCGTTTGTAATATAATTGTAATTGCAAATGAACGGTACATCTGACACGAAAATTGAATAACCTAATTGGTAGAGGGGAAAATTCTCTACTATGTTTTTTTCTTATCTTGGATCGTTGCAGAGCGGTCTGCGGCGTGCTAGTCACTGCTACACGGCCACTACGGTCGGGGGTTCGAATCCCCCCTCGGGCATGGATATTTGTGCTGTCTTTATTATAAGGTAGTTCATAAGTAGTTTGTAAGCTTAGGGACTGATCACCCCCCCAGTTAAGTAACTTAAGCTTAACAAACATTTGAACATTTTGAACCAGATGACTTCCAGTTTGACGTCCTCCTCCTTGCTATTGAATTTCTTGCGGTGTTTAACTATTTCTATGGCCTCTATGTACAGATTTTAGTGTCTTGTCGCCGCTTGTATCTGGGTTCTCTCAAAATGAACATGTAATACTGTCCTAGCTACAACGCATGCTCCGCAAAAGCTCATCTATGAGTCTCTCCCCTTCTGCCGTTGCCCTTGTGCCCTTCTACTTGCCTTATTGTTGTACCCACTAATTACCTAGTCACTTTACAATTGCCGTTTTAGGCGATGGCGCTGCGAACTGTTGACATGTTCTGCTATTTGTTGTTTCGAGTTAAGCACGAGCGGTATTACTACGCTCAATTGAAATGTAACACGGTACATGATCAGAACTTCATATAAGTGTAACAGATAAAACAAATGTACATTATGTCAATTGAATGTCGTACAAAAAGAAACCGAATTGAAAAATAAGAATATAAAACGGTCAAGCAATACAGAAAACCTTCCACAAAACGGTACATTCGCTCTCACTACATTCTTTTTGGAAAAACGTGTAACACGAAAATATTCTGTAGTGTTACTGTCGAGTGCCTGAAACGAAGGCGTAATATATTCACTATTAATACCTTATTCTGCAGCAAATGTTACGAAATGGAAATGAAACTGTTGTTCTTCGATTTATTAACTTCGGTTTCGCATGTAGCTGTGAAAATAAAATGTTCAAATGTTTGTTAAGCTTAAGGGACTTAACTACGGGGTCATCAGTCCCTAAACTTACAAACTAGTTATGAACTACCTACAACTAAGGACGGCACAAATATCCATGCCCGAGAGGGGATTCGAACCCCCGACCGTAGTGGCCGTGCAGACCGTGACTGAAGCGCCTCAGTCCCCTCGGCCACCGCGGCCGGCTGATGAAAATACATTCGTTGTTAATACATAATTTTATAGTAAGGCGTAAGAAAATAAAATTAAATATAAGATCTAAGAGATCCTCATTGCCAGGATCGACGTTATGAAGCGATATATTATACGTTGGTATAGATTGGTCATTCACCATTGTGAGCCGTCATTCATGAGTAATTGACGAAGACTGAAAATTCAATTGTTCTAAATCTAAGGGATGTATCTGCTGCGGTAAGCAGTCCCTAGTCTTACAAACGGCTTCAACTAACTTGTTCCATGGAGAACACATACATCAATGCCCGAAGGGCGTTCCACAGGGCAGTGTTATTGGTCCTTTGCTGTTACTTATTTACATAAACGAGTTAGGGGAAAATCTAAGTAGTTCTCTTAGGTTGTTTGCAGATTACGCCGCCATATACCGTCTAGTAAAGATCTGAAGATCAAAATTAACTGCAGAACGATCTGAATAAGATATCAGTATGGTGTAAAAATTGGCAATTGACTCTAAATAATGAGAAGTGTGAAGTCGTCCACATGAGTACGAAAAGAAATGCGTTATACTTTGTTTACAAGATAAATCAATCAAAAGTGAAGGCGGTAAACTCCACTAAATACCAGGAATTACTATTACTTCAGACTTAAACTGGATAGAACACGTAGATAACGCCCTGGGAAAGGCGAACCAGACAGAGACTGCGTTTTATTGGCAGAACCCTTAAAAGATGCAACAGAACTACTAAAGAGACTGCATACACTGCGCTTGTCCGTCCATTTTTGGAGTATTGCTGCCCAGTGTGGGATCCTTATCAGGTGGGTTGACAGAGGACATCGAAAGAGTTGAAAGAAGGGCAGCTCGTTTGGTATTGTCACGATACAGGGGAGACATCGCTACGGAAATGATACAGGCTCTGGGATGGGAATCATTACAACAACGGCGCTATCGCTGCGGCGAGAGCTACTTACGATACTCAAATCGCCAACATTCTCCACCGAATGCGAAAATATATTGTTGACTCCCACTTACATAGGTAGGAATGATAATCAGAATAAAATACGAGAAATCAGAGCTCGAACGGAGAGAATCAGGTGTTCTTTTAACCCACGCGCCCGGCCGCGGTGGCCGAGGTGACTGAGGCGCTCCAGTCACGGTCTGCACGGCCACTACGGTCGGGGGTTCGAATCCCCCCTCGGGCATGGATATTTGTGCCGTCCTAGTTTGTAAGTAGTTTGTAAGTTTAGGGACTGATGACCCCGTAGTCCCATAAGCTTAACAAACATTTGATTTTATCCCGCGCGCTATTCGAGAATGGAATTGGAGATATATAGTATAACGGTGGTTCGATGAACCTTCTGCCAGGCACTTAAATGTGATTTGCAGAGTATCCGATGTAGATGTAGGAGGAGGACTCGAACCTCCGAAGGCGAGCAACCGCGCACTCCGCAGCAAGGCGACTTAGAGCGTTCGGCGAACGAGAACTGAACAACATTATTCATTATACCTTTTCCACGTGTACATACTTTTTGATTACATGTATTTCTGTGATGCCTATCTGTTTTAGCAGACGCCAAGAATACCCGCCAGTGCTGTGACAATAGCGTGACTCTACGATGCCGAACCGCGCGCGTCGATCACGTACTGTAGGGTATTGTATTGTCTGACGGCTCGGCCCTATCTGCTCGTAAACAAAGTTCAGTTCCCCATCCTTCCTATGTCATCTGCACTGGCTCAGTGCCATTCAGTGTCTTAGAGACGCGTTTCCGGTCCATCCTGTCGTGCACGCTCGCTTCCTGTGGGTACCTGGCCACGTACAAGTGCCTGGGAACGAGGCTGCTGATGGTGCGGCCAAGGCTGCAACGCTTATACCTCAGACAGCCACTCTCTCTGTCCCGTCAAATGATATTCAAGCGGCTGTTTGTCGACGCATATTATCGTCGTGGCATAGTTTGTGGTCCTCGCTTCATGCCAATCAGCTAAGAACCGTAAAACCGATCCCGACGGCTTGGAAGACCTCCTCACGCCCCTCTCGGCGAGAGGTGGTCATCTTGGCTCGTTGTGGATCGGCCATTGCCGGTTCAGCCACCGCCACTTGCTAACAGATGACCCCGCACCATTGTGTTCCTGTGGTCACACGCTGACGGTGCGCCATGTTTTAATGTCTTGCTCTAAATTCAATCAAGTCCGTGTTCCACTTATCTGCCATACACTCTAGAGGAAATTTTACTTGACGACGCATGAGCGGCCTCCCAAGTTTTGCATGTTATACACATGACATCAAAGAACATTTAATTCCTCCTCTTCCTATATTTTACAGTATGTTTTTAGCAATCTCCTGCGATTATCATCATTGGCAGCTGTCTTAACTTTCCGATTTTTTAGTAAATCCATAAGCCGGTTCGTACGATAATAACCTGAACAGTTGTGCGCCATAAAAAAAATTCGTGTTCTGCCGTTGGCCGTTGTAAAGTGAACGAGTAATACACTTTCCCACTAGTACAGGAAATCCTGAAAATTTCCGCTTTTCCAGCGGTTTGCCAGAGTCCTTTCCCAATTTTATGTGATGCTGTACATTCCGAGTAGATGTGGGCCTACTACGGCATCATTCTGTTTCGTCAAGAATTTTCCTATGCTGCCAGCCATGTCGTTAATGACACGCAGGGAAAGGAAGGAAGATTAGTATAGCCATTAAAAGACGGAGCTGACGCTCTGGTTGATTGGATACGGGTTGAAAAGTGACAGGCTAGCCTGCCAGCTCATTTCAGCAATTGAAACGAATCTGTCTGCCTTGGTCGCTATACCACAAAGTTCTGTTTGGCGTTATCTAATCTCGGAGTATGGTGCAACTCTTCTGGTAACTCAGTGTCTGGATTAACAATACAGCAACAACGTCTGGATTACGTTGAATACGAACAGCTGAACTCATTTGTTGTATACGCTACTGAATTTGAATTACGGAGAGCAACACCAGATAAGTTTGAATTATAGCTGTAATCAAACACATCGAATAAAACTTGCAACTACAGTTTACAAACACTTCTGTTGCTCATAACATCATTTCATATTCTGCAAATCAAGTTTAAATACGACTTCCTCTTTTAATAACATTTAAACCCTCGTAACTATACTTAAATATGAAAAGTAAAATGAATATAGCATTTATCGTAATAACGTGGAAAATATTAATAGGAAACTGTTCCTAACATTTACGTGTCTATTAAAGCATGATTAATTCTACAACAATATTGACTCCAAAGAATAGTGTATCTACCGAATTAATGCACACAGTGGATTCGCCTGTTACGACTAATTTTGTTATTCTGTCAAAAGGTAACCTACAATTGATTATAAATAAAATTTTACATGCTCACATATATTGTTCTTTACTTTACATAACATTAAATTGGTATTCAAGCTAAAATACATGTCGCGTATTTACTCAGCCATCTGCTCATCTTCTATATGAAAAGAATCTACGAAAACTGAAGTCAGTCGTCCAGACCAAACTACGCGGCCGATTGCCTTCATTTTTGTTTTAAACGAAAGGTTTTCATCCACAGATTTGTCATCAAGTATCAGAATTAAATTAAGTATCTCCATCCTTTATTTTTATTCAAACGCGGTATCCTTCTGTCCTTGCATTGAATATTTTAATCGGTTTGTTTTACGATATCTTCGTTTCTAATTAAGGTACCCAGTTCTTTTTGGCCTAAGAAAACTCAGCGGATGAAGGTCTTTCATTTGCGCTTTTAAACACTTGCATTGATTGCTTCTCAAGAAAGTTGTGTGTGAACATTCAACTGTTTTTCAATTTTTCCCAACTTTTTTGTCATTCCCCTAAGGTGCGAAGTATTCTCACGGGTCCCTCTAGTCTGTATTTGAATATTCACATCAAACTATTCCATAGTTTATGTTCGTACCAATAGATAGAATATTTTATATTGGTAATTAACTTTTGATAGTACTTAGATAATCCAATGAGTATTCTGATATATTGTGTTGACATTAGTTTACGATTTGCACTACTATCACAAACCATTACAGTTTTAATTTTGTCTGTTTAACTAAGAAAATGTCGTGGTAACTGTATTTAAATACTGTTATGGGCCTTGCCTGTTACATATCAGGATGAAGAATGTAATCGGCCATTTCAAAGAAACCATCCCGGAATTAGCCTGGGTTGATTTAGAAAAGTCAGGGAAATACCTGAATCTCGGTGGCCGGCGTTGTAGCTGCGACCGAGTGTCAAAGTGCATTGAGGCGCTATGCTCCGATGCGCGAGGCCGCTCCCCGTCGGGGGTTCGAATCTCCCCCCCCCTCCACCCTTGGGCATGGATGTTTGTGTCGTCTTTAGTGTAAGGTCGACCCCGCAGTTAAGTCCCTTAAGCTTAACAAACATTTGCTGACAGTGTATTTGAAGCACCGATGTCTCGGAATGGTGAGGTGCCTACACACAGCAGGGGGGGGGGGGGGGGCGGGTGTCATGACTCAAACTGCGTCATTGATATTTCTGGGAGCAGGGGGGTGGGGGGGTGAAAAATTAGTACCTTTGGACAGCCTGTGGGAGTGGGTTTATAAAACAATTTAGAAAACGTAAAATAAAAGATATATAATTTGAATAACCATTAAATGGCAAAACAAGACCTAATATCTCAGGTGGGTTGGGGGGGAGGGCGTTCGTCGCAGTTCGGCCGGGGGGAGAGGGGGGAGGCACTTCTGTACGTATGCGATTCCAGTGTTTTATCATTGCGCCACCGCGATAGGTTGAAGAGACGAGTGACCGAGAGTTCGCCGCAGCCTCCTGTACACAGTTTCCTGCGAGTCACGGCGACCCTGGCTGTTTGTGTCGTGTTTGCCAGTTCGGAAGGGAATAACAACTAAGTAAAGCCGTACGAGTGCTGATGTATGTGTACCACTTCTTCATGTCTATGTACCAGATCACTAGGAACATGTGACGACAGACTCTGTTTGTTATTAGAAACGACATTTTTCGTGTGGTTACAGAAATGGAAGCGTCATTGCCATACATTCCCGAGAAAACTCCACAGTCCATAACAGATCAGCGGCTATCATACCACAAGTTGCCCCCCCGCCCCCAGTAGAGTAACCAAACCCCCAGTGAATCCCACACCACTTCGTCAACACCTCCTTAATCACATTCCAACCCCACAGATGAATTGTGAATTGCAACAAAGCACTTCAGCTACCGCTTCAACTCGACGTGAGTTGTTTACATTTATTAATAATTTCTCTGATAGCTGAATTTCTGCTAGTAAAAATTTCGATATCTACATTTGATATACAGAGGCAATTTTTGTTTGTTATTAAAGAACATTTGGGGTGTTAGAATATTATGTTTATTCAATAAAGATTTTTCTATAAACGCTGATTTGTTACTCTCTCCCAATGGTATCGTAATATTATATTACATAATGCATGTAGGTGATGCATTTCTAATCTTAAAAACACAGCTACTTTCTCCTCAGTTCCAAAAAGTGTTGACGCGTTGCTTCCCTCACTCTCGAGTTGATTCTTAATGAGACCATGCACTTCTTGTAATTCGTCACGGTTTAATCTAAGTAGTTCGTGAATTTTTCATCGTGAAATTTCTTGGTTAAAGCGAATTCCCCATGACTGTCTTCATGTATGCACTTTTTATGCTTTTTGTTTAATCAAAGTGATGTTTCTAGAAGAATCACAAAATCGGAATTGGATTCTGAACCTATACCAAGGCCGGATCTAGGGGGGAGGGGGGGCAAAGGGGGCAATTACCCCGGGCGGCAGAATTTAGAGGACGGCAAATTTTGACCGACTTATATAAAATTAACTGACACAGAATTATTAAAAGTAAAATGACTGCAAGAAATACCGAAATCATTTCCTGGTTGCTGACTTCAGTGTTGCCCTGTCACAGGTACTTCAGCTAATCAAACTTTAAAAATCTACTAGATATTAGCCAGAATGAGGGAGATGTTTGCGTTATTGCACAATGTTTATTAATTTGCATAGATTTCCTTTTTTAGATAAATGAATATTCCTATTTCATATGATTCTTGTACCTCTGAAACTATTTCTGAGGCCAACGTGCTAGCAGAATCTAATGAGGTATCAACGGTATTCTCCGAAAAAAGGGTTCGAAGAAAGAAGAAAATGGACGATGAGATTTGTGAGGATGAAGTATCCAACATTCACAGAAACAAGAATAATTGACAGACCTTAGTACCAGGTTTCAAATGTCTGTAAATCTATCGGATGAAACTGCGTGGTCATCAGTTCGTAGCTTACAAACTACTTAAACTAAGGTAAACCAACCTAAGGACAACACACACACCCATGCCCTAGGGAGGACTAGAACTTCCACGGCGAGCAACCGCGCGCTCCGCAGCGAGGTGCTTTAGACAGCTCGGCTACTCCACCGCGGCAGTACCAGGTTTACCGCACTTGAGAAAATTGGTGCAAAAATTAGTTTTGTGTGTGGTGTGCAAATTCGAGAAATGGAAGTGGAGGACTAGAAGGCCAAAGCAGCGGAACTGGCAGAAGATCTTAGCGAGGAAGAACTTGAAAGTTTCAGACAACATGCGCTGGCAGTAGACAGTAGATTCCATCATTAAGTTTAATTTATAAAAATAAATTGGTAGAGGGGTATCCCAACCTTACTATAGCGTTAAAATATATCTTAGCATTCTAGTTTCTGTTTCGTCTGGAGAAAGAAGTTTCAGCAAGTTGAAACTAATTAAATACACTTGAGGAGCACGACTGCTTAATAAATCTGAGTATAATATCCATAGAGCACAAACGAGCTGCTTCTCTAAACTATCATGATATCAAAAACAGTTTTGCAGCAAAAAAAGCTCGAAAAAAGAAATTTTTAATTGATTTTTTTTACGATGAGTAATCTTGTGACATTTCTGTGTGTATTAAAATTCTTATGTTTTCCTTTATTCTTAATTCAGTCAATAAAATAAGTTCATGTTGTCAGATTGTGACATTTACTTAGAAATATGTAATTCAATTAGCGTCAAAACGTCGATTCTTACGGGGGGGGGAAGAAGGGGCGGCAAATTTAAGCTTGGCCCCCTTGGCAAATGTCCTAGATGCGGCCCTGCCTATATCTATTAACACAGCAGAAGTACTCGCCATCTTAGCCAGATGCACGTGAGACTCGTCTTCCCCCACCCGTCGCCACTTTCACGCAGCGCAGCTGACGATCCGCTGCAAACTGCGGTCCAACTTGCGGCGATGGTGCGAAATTTGACGTGAGTCACCCTGCGTCACATCACGGACCAACATCTACATACATACTCCGCAATACATCGTAAGGTGCGTGGCGGAGGGTACACTGTACCACTACCAGGTATTTCCTTTCCCATTCCACTCCCAAATAGAACGAGGAAAAAAAGAATGCCTATATGCCTCCGTACGAGCCTTAATTTCTCTTAACTTCTCTTTGTGATCTTTACGCGAAATGTAAGTAGGCGGCAGCAAGATCGTACTACACTCAGCTTCAAATTCCGGCCCTGTAAATTTACTTAACAGAAATTCACGAAAAGAACGTCGTCTATCCTCGAGCGATCCCCAATTGAGTTGCCGGAGCATTTCCGTGACACTCGCGCATTGGTCGAACCTACCAGTAACAAAACTAGCTGCTCGCCTCTGAACTGCTTCTATGTCTTCCTTTAAACTGATCTGCTGCGGGAACCAAACACTTGAGCAATACTCAAGACGTGGTCGTACAAGCGTTTTATACGCGGTCTCCTTTACAGGTGAAGTACATGTTCCCAAAATTCTCCCAATAAACCGAAGTCGGCTGTCCGCCTTACTCACAACTGTCCTTACATGTTCGTTCCATATCGTATCGCTCTGCAATGTTACGCCTAGATATTTGAACGACGCGACAGCATCAAGAAGCTCACTAGTAATGCTGTATTCGAACATTATGGGATTGTTTTTTCTACTCATGCGCATCACCTTACATTTTTCTACATTGAGAGCTAGCTGCCATTCTTCGCACCTGCGCCTCAACTTGCGGCCAGCCTACAGAGAGACCGTCACCTGCCCCGAAAAGTGACGCAGGCGGAGCGTCGCCCTCGGCGAGGAGCCTGAATGGGCGGCGGTGTCTGCCGGCCATTGAGCGGTGTGGGCTTCGCCGTATGTCAGAGGATACACGGGCGGCATACGGCGCGCCAAATATCGCCGGGCCTCGTGGGCGGCACGCAGATGTGCGTGGCGCGCCACTGTGCGTGCGTGAGTGCGTGTCTGCCGCGCGGGTGGCCGCCGGGAGGCCGGCAGGCGGTCACTCCGCGACAGGCCAACATCGGTGACATCAGTTTCCTGTACAATTCTGGAGCATATTCTCACTTCCAATATAGTACACTTCCTTGAAACGGAAAAGCTTCCTTCTATGAGTCAGCACGGGTTTATGAAACATCGTTCATGTGAAACTCAGCTTGCCCTTTTCTCACATGACATCTTGCGAGCCGGCCGCGGTGGCCGAGGGGACTGAGGCGCTTCAGTCACGGTCTGCACGGCCACTACGGTCGGGGGTTCGAATCCCCCCTCGGGCATGGATATTTGTGACGTCCTTACTATAAGGTAGATCATAAGCAGTTTGTAAGTTTAGGGACTGATGACCCCGTACTTAAGTCCCATAAGCATAACAAACATTTGAACATCTTGCGAGCCATGGATGAAGGGCAACAGGCGAACTGTGTTTTTCTCGACTTTAAAAAGCCGTTTGACGCGGTGCTACACTGCAGACCGCTAACGAAGATACGAGCTTATGAAATAGGTTCACAGATTTGTGACTGGCTGGAAGACTTCCTAAGTAATAGAACGCAGTACGTTGTTCTCGACGGCGAGTGTTCATCAGAGACGAGTGTATCGTCAGGCATGCCCCAGGGGAGTGTGATAGGACTGCTATTATTTTCTATCTATATAAATGATCTGATGGACAGAGTAAGTTGTAATTTGCGGCTGTTTGCTCATGATGCTGTGTGTATGGAAGGGTGTCGTCTTTAACTGACTGTAATAGCATACAGGATGACTTAGACAAAAATGTTGGTACGAAAAATTGCGCTACCTCTCAAGTAGAAAAATGTAAGGTGATGCGCATGAGTAGGAAAAACCCATAATATTCGAATACAGCATTAGTAGTGAGCTTCTTGATGCTGTCGCGTCGTTCAAATATCTAGGCGTAACATTGCAGAGCGATATGATATGGAACGAACATGTAAGGACAGTTGTGAGTAAGGCGGACAGCCGACTTCCGTTTATTGGGAGAATTTTGGGAACATGTACTTCACCTGTAAAGGAGACCGCGTATAAAACGCTTGTACGACCACGTCTTGAGTATTGCTCAAGTGTTTGGTTCCCGCAGCAGATCAGTTTAAAGGAAGACATAGAAGCAGTTCAGAGGCGAGCAGCTAGTTTTGTTACTGGTAGGTCCGACCAATGCGCGAGTGTCACGGAAATGCTCCGGCAACTCAATTGGCGATCGCTGGAGGAAAGACGACGTTCTTTTCGTGAATTTCTGTTGAGGAAATTTAGAGGGCCGGAATTTGAAGCTGAGTGTAGTACGATATTGCTGCCGCCTACTTACATTTCGCATAAAGACAACAAAGACAAGATAAGAGTAATGAGGGCTCGTACAGAGGCATATAGGCATTCTTTTTTTCCTCGTTCTATTTGGGAGTGGAATAGCAAAGGAAATGCCTAATAGTGGTACAGTCTACCCTCCACCACGCACCCTACGGTGGATTGCGGAGTATGTATGTAGATGAAGGACAAGTGAAAACTTGTCAATCTAAGGTACCAATCCACTCTGATCATCTGTTCCTAGCCCCTTCAGTCACGAAACGTTTCCTGAAGAAAAAAAAAGTTAGAAAAGAAAATCATGTCTTTTCTATCCGGTTCTTCATATTAAATTATGATTTCTCAGATGTACAAAACATCCTGAGGTGCCCCTCCAAGGGGCATTACAACGCGTTCCCAAATGAGGAGATTGTGTTTAAGCGGGTGCAGTACAAGTCGAAAAGGCAAAGTACTCTATTTGTCTTTATTCCACCAAAATTCATAAATTACAGAAAGCTTACTTACATAAACTATGGTTTTACACTTGTCAAGAATGATAATCAGAGACACAATTTTTTTCTATCCACACATAAGGTATCTGGATACACTTTATTTTTCTACAGCTCAATATTCGAGACCCCATAAAACTTTTTACAAATACTGTTTTTAAATCAAATGCTTAACAACGTGACATAAATTTCGTTCCATAAACAAATTCATTTTACTGTCAACAGATGACAAATTATGAAACAGACTAGAAATTTAAATTATAAAAATACCGAATGCCTAGATCATGAATCTATACAAAAGTCCTTTCATTTTGTAACTTATTTGAAAATTTTAGTATGAATACTTTCTTAGCTGTTGTTGTTGTTGTGGTCTTCAGCCCGAAGACAGGTGTGATGCAGCTCTCCACAATACCCTATCCTGAGCAAGCCTCTTTATCTCCTCATAAGAACGGCACGCTACAGCAATCTGTATCTGCTTACTGTAATCGTATCTTTGTCTCCCTCTGTGATTTTTACCCGACACACTTACCTCCAATGTTATATTTACGATTCCTTTATGTCTAAGAATGTGTCTTACCAATCGATCTTTTAGTCAATTTTGATCAGTACCTCTTTATTAGTTACGCGATCTATCCAACCGAGCCGGTCGCGGTGGCCGAGGGGACTGAGGCGCTCCAGTCACGGTCTGCACGGCCACTACGGTCGGGGGTTCGAATCCCCCCTCGGGCATGGATATTTGTGCCGTTCTTAGTAGTAGCTAGATTATAAGTAGTTTGTAAGCTTAGGGACTGATGACCCCGTAGTTAAGTCCCATAAGTTCTGCAAACATTTGAACATTTATCCAACCAATCTTCAGCATTCTATTGTAGCAAAACATTTCAGTAGCCTGTATCCACTTCCTGTCTAAATTATTTATCGCCCAGGTTTCACTTCCGTACGAAGCAACATTCCGAACTAATGACTTCAGAAAGGACTTCCTTACACGAAATATTCGATGTTAGCAAATTTCTGTTTTTCAAGAACGCTTTTCTACCCATTGCCATTTTGCATTTTGTATCCTCTGTAGTGCGGCCGTCACATGTTATTTTACTACCCAAGTAACATAACTCATCTACCAACTTTATTGATTCGTTACCTAATCTAATTCCGTGAGCACCGCCTGATTTTCCAAGACTTCATTCCATTACCCGTGTTTTGCTCTTATTAATGTTCTGCTTACACGCTCCTTTCAACACACTGTTCATTCCGTTCATCTGCTGTCCCTGACAGAACTGCGCCATCAGCAAAACGCAATGTTTTTATTTCTTCATCCTGAACTCTAAGTCCTTCCGAAAATTTCACTTTGTTTTCCTTTATAACTTGCTCACTGTACTAATTGAATAACATTGAAGAAAGGCTACAACCCCGTCTTACTCCCTTCCCAAACCTGTGTACCTTCCATGCCCTTCCTCTCTAATAACAGCTGTTTGGTTAATGTACTAGTTTTTCATAACCTTCCGTTCCTTTTTTTCTTACCCCTGCGGACTTCACAATTTGAAAGAGTGTATTCCAATCAACGTTGTCAAAACTCTCCAAGTACTATGATGCCAAACACCTGAATACTAATCCCAGTAAAACTCAAGTGAGCGGCTTCCACCACGAAACAGAGAAGCGGAGCACAAACTGGACATCACGCGGCGAGGAGAACAACTGGGATATTGCCCAAAACCAGTCTACCGAGGTGTCACTATGGACAGGGCTCTGACGTACAGGCAGCACTGTCTGACGTGAAACAAGAAGTCAGTGCTCGTAATGGGATGCTTAAGAAGCTGGTTGGCAGCAACAGGGGAGCCAACCCGCACCTCCTAAGGACTTCTGCACTTACGCTTTGTGTATCAGCCGCTGCATAGGCTGATCGTGGGTGGGACGCTCCAGCGCACGCTAAGCAAGTCGATATTGCGGTCAGTGATACAGCAAGGATCATCTCAGGACGCTTGAAGCCAACTCCCGTATACGATTGTTGGAATAGCCCTACTCAATATCCGGAGTTCCATTGCTGCAGACTATGAAAGATGAAAGAACAAAGCAGGAGACTGACCGCAGACATCCTCTGTATGGCCACCAGGCAGCAAGACACCGCCTTAAATCACGCAAGAGTTTCCTAGCAAGGACTTCGCCACTAGAGGGAGCACCAGAGGCAAATCGTCTAGCAATGTGGAAGAGCTCACTGCCCGCAGAAGAAACGGCTCCTGGCGCAAACCTACAGAACCCTGTGTGGAGGTCCCTCAACCGCCTAAGAGTGGGCGTCCCTCGATGCAAGACCATCATCATCATAAACTGAAGGCTATGCCTTGTCGATTTAGCCACGTCCCTCTCTCCATTGTCATCCTCTTCAATTCTTCATACGATTTTATCCCCGTATCTTCATTGATGTTATTGATAAACGTCGCCCTTGGCCTGCCTCTTGGTTTTCTCCCTAAAACTATTCCTTCAAATACATTCTTTAGGAACTGGTTGTGTCTCATTATGTGCCCTATCGTTTTTGATTGTCTTCTTCCTATATAATTTAGCAGCGTTCTGTTCTCATTCACTTCAAATTCAAGTGTTTGTAAATCTATCGGACCAAACTGCGTGGTCATCAGTCCGTAGCTTGCACACTACTTAAACTAAGGCAAACTAACCTAAGGACAACACACACACACACACACACACACACACACACACACACACACACACTCTCATGCCTCAGGGAGGACTCGAACCTCCGACGGCGAGCAACCGCGCGCTCCGCAGCGAGGCGCCTTAGACCGCTCGGCTACTCCACCGCGACTCATTCACTTCTCTTAAGACCTGTTCATTACTTTTCCTATCTATCCAGCTTGTTTTCGTCATTCTTCTCCTTATCCACATTTCCTTTGCTTCCATTCTCTTTGTCTCTGCCTTTCCCAGAGTCCACGCTTCACATCCGTATGTTAAGACACTCCAAACAAACGTTTTGGCAAACTTTTTCCTACTTTTAGGCTTATATGATTGTCTGTTAGTAAATTCCTTTTATTTTGGAAAGCTTGCTTTGCCATGGCTATTCTTGTCTTTATATCTGTGATACATTTATTGTCGTCAGTGATTGTGCTCCCCAAATAATAGAAGTTCTCAACCTGCTCTAGAACATCATCTTCTAGTTTAATATTAACTTTACCCTTTTCTTTTGTCTTCCCTATTACCATAGCTTTTGTTCTTCTTATTACTTTTTAGATTAAATTCTCTTAGGATTTTGCCAAATTTTAGCAAAATAAACTCCATTTTCTTTACTGTGTCAGCAAGCACTACTATATCATCTGTAAAACCAATACAGTCTATTCGTTCCCCGTTAATTTTAATTCCTTTAGTTGTTCCCTTCAACTTCTCAATGGATTTTTCAATAAATAAGTTGAACAAATTGGTGATGATTGGCACCCTGGCCTTACTCCCCTCCTTTTTTTGCTTTCTTCTTCACACCATTCAATTCTATCTCTGCTTCCAGTCTTTTATACAGATTCCAGATAAATCTCCTGTCCCTCCAATCAAGATTTATTTCCTTCATTGTTCGGAATAGCAATTTGCAAGAGCAACCTGAAGAAATGGGGAATCCTTCCAGTTAGAGCTGACACTGCACTTGCGATTGTGGGGTTGATGAATATGCAAGCCACCTACTTGTATGCGTCCTCCTGGACAACACATGTACAGCACAAGATGTTCACTAAGGAAATGACAACGCTATCGTAGCTGCGATTTCTTTTTATTTTTTTCCTTTCTTTAATTTTTATTTTTTTGGAAATGCTGACTGACCGGACACGGAAATGAATGAGCATTGTCAAAAGTATGCCCCAAATTAAAAAAAAAAGCTATTAATTTAGGTTTGCCTTTCCTTAATCTATCTTGTATGATATGTTGTCAGTATTGCCTCTCGTGTTTGTACCTTTCTACTGAATTCAGCTGATCTTCCCCGAGGTCAGCATCGATCAGCCTTTCCTCCTTTCTATAAATAACGACACTGTGAGAAACTTTGCTGTATCAAAGACGCTGTTATATTAAGAAATTATTTATTAATTACGACAGGCCTGTTTCAGCACAATTGCCAGCTTCAGGTATCTGTGAAGATAACATAGATACGACAGCGCCTCCGTTTCACAGTGGTAGAGTGCCAGACTACAAAACCAAAGGTCGCGTTTTCGATCCCCGCCAGGTCCTAGGATTTTCATCTCTCACTTTCCACTTCTTTCACCTCTGGCAGTGTTGCTCATGTGAAAAATACCGAGTAGCACCGTGGTTCGGAACCCACGTTAAACTGTACGTCCCCCTATAACTGGCTGGGTAAGTCAGTTCGAAGGTCGGAGGAAGGCAACGGCATACCATCTCCAAACAGGACCATGCCCATTAAAGCACTGTGGTGTTCAAACCAATCTTCGGATTGTTGACTGCTTTATTTTTTAGGAGTAATATTGCAATTTTCAACATGATAATATGCACTAATAACATAGGTAAATAAGTTTACGTACATTGACCTTTACTTCCTTCTAACGTTGTCTTATTTGCAGTCTTGATGATTTGACAATTTTATTGCTATTAAGACAGAACACATTGAGTATCGTTCTTATATATCAGTCAAGTTCCGACTTTATTTTTCTTTGTAATTTTTATTTATTTATTTTAATTTTCGGGTATTGACAGATATTTTGACAGCTCAGTCAGAAATGGTACATGTTACAATCGTTGCTATTTCATTGGTATTAATTAATTATATCCTTGTCCGTATTTAGGTAAATCAGTCAACAATCCGAAGATTGGTTTGAACACCACAGTGCTTTACTAGGCATGGTCCTGTTTGGAGGTGGTATGGCGTTGCTTTCTTCCGACCTTGGAACTGACTTACCCAGCCAGTTGTAGGAGGACCTATAGTTAACGTGGGTTCCGAACCACGGTGCTACTCGGTATTTTCCACATCACCAATACTGCCAGAGGTGAAGGAAGTGGAAAATGACAGATAAAAATTCTAGGACCTGGCGGGGATCGAACCCGCGACCTGTGGATTTTTAGTCTGGCATTCTACCACAGTGCTATCTTTTTTTTTTAATTTTTTTTTTATTTTTTATTTTTTTATTTTTTTTTAATCAGTTTATACGTTAAAACATTTTCATCCCTTTGTCAATTCTAGTTTTCTTGTTGCTGGGTAGTTCTTTTGTGAATTTCTCCTTTGTCTGGTTAGCTTGTTGGCGTACAGTATAAGGAGTTCCTTCAACCTGTGCTCTGCATTATAATAGTGAATTTTCTAACAGAGTTTAAAATACTTCTGTGATATCAATCTAATTCCTTCACGTATAAATTCGAATAGAGGTAAAAACAGCCTTTGTTGAGATTCCCAGCAGGGTTCTTTACTTCCGATGGGAGCAATTTAGGGATTTTTCTTTGTGTTATTTAACCAACACCTGTCCTTTCAAATACAACTTTCAACATATTCGCCTATTGTTTTTTGTGATTACTGTATTTTTTTATTGTGTTGTATTCACATAACATGTATGCCTTGAATTCTATTGTGTTGTCAGTGCCTAAGTTGTTAATCACGTAGCTGACATATTTGCCAAGTAGCCAGTGAATTGCATTGTTTTTTGTTACTGGGTAGTACAGTGTTTGGGGCCTCGTAAATTGTGTCAAGAGATATATATTCTTGAAAGAAGTGCTATCCTGCTTTTGATCCACTTCCAGTTTTCGATGTGGCCACCACAAACAAATCTATGTTGTAGCGTATCTGCTAATTTGCATTTAGAACAGAGATGAGTTGCACTTATACCAATGGCATACAATCTTTCATTGGTACTGATAATGTTATTCACGACCTTGTACCAGGCAGATTTTACATCACTTGACAGGCACTGAAGACTGATGTTTTTCCACACAACCTCCCATTTGACACTGGGATGTTTCATTGTCAGTTTATTCGTTCCCTCATTTTCCATTCTTTCGCGTATAATGTCTCTTGCAGTCACATTTTGAGAGTTAATAATAACATCACTAAGGTAACTGGCGTCTACATAGAATATTCTAATATGTCGCAATCGTGGATTTATTTCTTTTATGTCAACAGGTGGCTGCAGACTTTGGGGTTTCACACATGCGAATATCATACTTGTGATGCAAGTTGGGTGTTTTCTAATAATATCAAAAGTTCTTTTTAGAAACAACGCTGAAGCCTTATTTCTTATGTCAACGAGACCGAGACCTCCATTTTTAGGTTATAACACAACTGTTTTGGTGTCAACCCTGAATATTTCTCCTTTCCATAAAAAATTTGTGGCAAGTGACATGATCTTCCTGGTTATCATTATTGGAGCCGGAAAAACCTGTGCTATGAAATAGGCTTTTGAGAAGATGCAGGTTTTTATGAAGATTGTCCTTTGAATTTGATTCATGCTGCGAAGTGAATTCCCAATGATAGATCCTCTGATTTTCATTAAAGCATCCCTCCAGTTTTCTGCACACATTTTCATCGGGCAGGTTGTTAAGGTCGTGCCTAGAGCTTTGTGTGTTGTTACTTGTTTCGCCCATTGTATCTTTAAGTGAGGAAGGCCCCGTAGATCTAAAAACTTACTTTTGTTGGCATTTATGATAGTGCCAGATGCCAGACCGTAATTCCTAACAATCCTTTCCAACTTAGTCAAATCTTCTTTGTTTCTTATTATTACGCCCACATCGTCAGCATATGCTCTTATCACCGTTTTATGTCCGGATAATGTCATACCTGTAAGACTGGCGTGAACATGCTGTAGGAATGGTTCTATAGATGCGATGAATAGGTTCATTGAAAGCGGACTTCCTTGAGGGACTCCTCGCATAATTTTCAGTTGCTTGGTGAGTAGTCCATTGACTGCTATCTTTGCATTTATATCCATTGCAATGTTCCTAATCATGTTTATGTAGCGGGGAAGGAAACCCAATTTCTTCATAGTTTCAAGGAGGTATCTATGGTTGACACAGTCAAAGGCTTTATAAAACTCAAGGAATAGAAGTGCACACTTAATATTTGTAAGAGCGGTCAAGGCTATTATGTCCCTGTATTCTGAAATTGTTTGAAAAATTGTTCGGTTTGCAACACAGGACTGATGTGGACTTATGACTTTCGTGGCAACGGGAAGCAGTCTGCTATTTATGATTCTACAGATGATTTTGTAATCGGAGTTTAGTAAGGAAATAGGACGGAAGTTGTTTAAATTTTTCTTTCCCGTGGTTTTTGGTATTAGAACAATTTTGCATTCCTTGAATTCTGCTGGAACAGTCTTGCCGTCAAGAATTTCATTAGCGATGAGTGTCCTCTTGTCGCCGATAATATTCCAAAATCGTTTGTAAAATTCTAGTGGTAGGCCATCTGGACCAGGAGACTTTTTTAAAGGCGAGTTGCATATTATTTTAAACACATCGTCTTTACTAACTGGTGAGAGAAGCTCGTCGTTTTCTTCATTTGACACACGCGGCCCAATAATTTTGGTAAATTCATCGAGGGTCTCTTCATGGATCCCGTTCTCAGAATATAAATCTGCATAGTATCTGAAAACCTCATTGACGATCTCTTGTTGCGTTGTCAGTTTTAAACCGTTCTCTGTTTGTATTTCCTCAATAAAATTTGTCCTCCTGTTTCGAGCGTGTCGTGTTAGATGGTACAATGATGTGCTTTCATTTTCAGAAACAGATTTATCTTTTGATTTTATTTTTAAACCCTCCATTTGCTTCTTTTTTAGGGATAATAATTTTGCTTTTATTTTTCTTATATCTTCAATGCGAGGAGATGACGCACTTGCCCGTTCATAAAGTTCTGTTAATACTGTATAATAATATTCCATGGTGTGCTTTAACTCCCTATGTCTACGTGCACTGAATTGCATGCAGACCTTCCTCAGTTTGGGTTTTGCTCGTGTAGTCCACCAATCTAACACTGTTGAATGTCGTTCTATCGATCTTAAACAAAGTTCCCACGCTGCTAGGATTTCTTCTTCCATGTCTTGTTCTCTTAACCGGGAGATGTTTAACGTCCATTGGTTTTTAAAACGACGTGTTGGTTGCGTGGGAAGATTTATACAGGCAAGAACAGAACTGTGGTCACTAAAGTATACAGGTATACTTTCGACCTTCAATATGGAGTGTTCGAAATTCACGGATACATAGACCCGATCGATCCTACTTTTTGAAGTGCCTGTTACGTATGTAAAGTCTACAGCAGTTGGATGTAGGACTTCCCACGCATCTTTGAGTTGTAGGTCCTTTATTAAATGCTGTAGTTCAGCTGAGTAGTTAAAATTAGGGATTTGGTCTTTGCGGTTTAAAACACAATTGAAATCCCCACCAAAAACGAGGCTGCTGGGATTTTTCCGTAACAAATAAATAATTTCTTCTTTAAAAAACGTGGCTCTCTCTGATCTGTGTGTGTTTCCTGACGGGGCATAAGCATTAATAAAGGTGACATCGAAAATTTCTAGAGATATTGCCCTTCCTGATTCCAGTCTTTCGATGTTTTTAACTGGTGTTCCCTCACGTATTAAAAATGCTGTTCCTATGTTTGTTATGGAACATACGTTTAAAATTTCTACAAATCCTGGAACTTTTAAATCGGTAGTCCAGACTTCTTGCAGTAACGCGATGTCAGTTCCGGATTCATACAAAAATTCTTTAAGTGAGGCTAATTTTAATTCGGATGTAATTTTATTAATATTTATAGAGGCAATGGTGTATGCTTGCATCCCGTTGTCTACTATTACCAGTAGTTAACTAGTATGATTCTGTTGACACTAGAAAGTCATTGGTACACATTTGCAGTAAAATATAAGTAATCTGTCTTTTAACTGTGGTACTAAACACCGACATTTTCACGTATCATTACTAATGTGGGGCCGGGCGACTCTGATTTCTCTGTTTGGATCAGATTCATGAACTACTTCATAGCTGATATTTGGCTTTAAGTCTTTTTTCCCCGGTTTTGTTTTCCCTGTGTTGCGAGAAACGGTAGAGTTCGGCTGCGGCTTTGTCTTACGACGTGTTACGTCTTGAGCTCCCGAGGTAGTTGTTGTACCGCCGCTAGTCGGTGTTGTTGTTAGCACTTGGCTTGGGCACGTGGCTGGTTGTTCGGTGGCCGCTTTGTCCTGCCCGCCTCCTGCCGCAGCCGGCTGTGGCTCTTGGCTCGGAGGCTCTTGTTTACCGCTGACTTGGCCGGCTTGCTCGTGCTGCTCGCTCTGAGGCGGAAGTTGCGCTTCCAGCGCGGCGGCATCGAGCGGTATTATTATATCTGGCTCCACCACTATTTCTTCTGTATCGACCCGGGGTTCCTCATTATCGACTAACACTTCAGGATCGACCTGCATGCTACTTTTTTCTGCTGCTTCGTCATCACCCGAAGGTCTCGGTTTGCGGAATGCATGGGCCTTACGAGATGATTCTTCATCAGAAGGGTCATCGCTTTGTTCCAGAGGTCTCTTCTTATTTTGTACTTCACAGTCGGGAGGAACAGATTCAGGACCGGATCGAACTTTCAGAGATGGAAAATCGTTTTTCTCTGTGGAATGAATGTCAGGAATATCGGTGTTAGCCTGATCTACTACTGGTTCCACAGTGTTATCTGCTGGTAATAGATCATTGAGGGTCAGTTTTCGTCGTTGTGTTAAGTTACTTTTTAGCACAATCACATTGCCGAAAGTGACCCGATTCATTACATACATGGCAAGTAGGCCTTTGTCCGGTATAAATAACATGTGCCTTGTATCCCTCTACAGTAATGTGAGACGGAATGTTGGTTTTCACTTCCATCTCGACAGACCTTATTCCATTAAAACATTGCAGCTTATATTGCGGGCCCCATCTTTCATTAATGATTTCCTTAACCTCCCCAAATTTTGACAGAGCATCCTTGATTTTATCATTGTCAATTTCAATAGGTAAGTTTAACACACGAACAGTCCGATATGCAGCGTCGGCTCGTCTTATTGAAACCAGACTTTTAGTACCGTCTCTATGCACAAATTCTACTTTTTTGCCAAACTTGCTGCATATGTTATCTACATATACCGAGTTCAAAAACTTTACAAACACACAGTAATTATCTGAATCAAGCTGGGTGGTATGAACAGAATCATTTTCAATGCCGATTACCTCAAAGAGCCAGTCGTGAACCTCGAGGGCTGTCGGTTGAACTCGCCGGGTCTCCTTTTCAAACGAAAAGACCAGATTATTCTTCCTGAGAGATGCAGACATGTTGTGCAGTTGCGGGAGGACTTCGGTCAAGACCGAAAATCCGTACGACGACGATGAAATCGGTGACGACAGAGACGATCAGTCACAAAAACGAATAAACGGCACGGGAGTATCACAAAAAACTGTAAACGAAAGACACAAACAAATAGCGCTGGCGTAAACACTGGCGTAGCGGAGCGGCAGCGGACACTTCCGATCGCGGCGACAGCTAGAGCCAGACTGCCGTATCGGGCCGCACTCTTACTGTATATGTTTTCTTAAATTACTAATTTAAAAAAATGTCGGACGTTCTTATGATTTGCAAGTTTCTTACCAATTTAATGTTGTTATCAGCGTAATTGTTTGTTTGCAACAATTACTATTAATTTCGTAATAATATGAATTCTGCTATATTTGTAGATTTCGCTTACCTGAATGAAACTTTCACTCTGCAGCGGAGTGTGCGCTGATATGAAACTTCCTGGCAAATTAAAATTGTGTGCCGGAACCCGGACTAGAACCTGGGACCTTTGCCTTTCGCGGGCAAGCGCTCTACCGACTGAGCTATCCCGACATGACTCACGATGCTGCCTCACAACTTTACTTCGGCCAGTACCTCGCCTCCTACTTTGCAAATTTCACAGAAGCTCTCCTACGAACCATGGAAGACTAGTACTCCTGGAAGAAAGAATATGGTGGAGACATGGCTTAGCCACAGCCTGTGAAGTTTGGAAAGTAGGGGGCGAGGTACTGGCGGAAGTAAAGCTGTGAGGCGGCATCGTGAGTCGTGTCGGGGTAGCTCAGTCGGTAGAACGCTTGCCCGCGAAAGGCAAAGGTCCCAGGTTCGAGTCCCGGTTCCGGCGCACAATTTTAATCTGCCAGCAAGTTTCGCTTACCTGTTTATCTCTTTGGCAGGACAGTATAAAGCCTGCCGCGGGGGCCGACGGGACTGAGGCGCTCCAGTCACGGCCACTACGGTCGGGAGTTCGAATCCCCCCTCGGGCATGGATATTTGTGCCGTCCTTAGTCTTAGCTAGTTCATAAGTAGTTTGTAAGCTTAGGGACTGATGACCCCGTAGTTAAGTCCCGTAAAGTTCTACAAAACATTTGAGCATTGTTGACAGTATAAATAAAATTTTCTGTGTAGTTTTTGTGTTTCATATCGACCTGCTCATTTAAAATTTCTTGAGGGTAAATCACTGTGTGAATAAATTTCAATTTCGTTAAGAACGTTCATCATTGGTCCCTTTTGTGTATTGCGTAAAATGTCCTTCGCTCTTTCTGTTTAGTGAGCTATATGTTGTGATGTCAAGTGCTGGAAGAAGGCTGATTATTCAGTATACAATTCGTGTTAAGATTTTACGATCCTATGGGTGTCATAGTCGCGTGAATTCATCAAATTACGTTACTTTCACTCCTAATAAACAGAAGAATTGAAATGTTTGTAGAGCTTATGGGACTTAACTACTTACAAACTACTTATGAACTAGCTACTACTAAGGACGGCACAAATATCCTTGCCCGAGGGGGGATTCGAACCCCCTACGGTAGTGGCCGTGCAGATTGTGACTGACGCGCCGCAGTACGCTCGGCCACCGCGGCCGGCAATAAACAGACGGAAGTGTCTACTTTCTATGACACAAACATGAAACCCCACCAAAGAAAGAAAGAAAAAAATATATTTAAAAAATGCGAGATTTCCTGCTGTCGGATTTGAAACGCAATGGCCCGTACACAATATGCGTGTGGTTTGGTTAGACAGGGTGCGGTCTGGATAAGAACGCTACGACTGTCACAAACGCGCACGAGGAAGCGAGAGACACGAGGAGAAACGGCAGGGGAGGAGAAGAATAAGAAAAATTCCTGCACGCAGAGTCTAGGGAGGAGGTTGGCGGCAAGGAGCGGCGGTCCGTGGAAATTGGAATGCATTAGCATCTGTACACATAAATAATTTTAATGGTATTTAATTTCGCGCGGCCATAACTCTGTCGGCCGATGATTCACGCCGGATGACAGCACCCCCAGTCCCCCCCCCCCCTCCTAGTGCACAGTGGCTGCTGGCTCGCTGTCTGCCCTGTATTAAGGGTGTCCCCCTCCCCCCGCCCCCTGCCCGTCGTTCTCAGGGGCAGGGGGGGTCTCCATCGGCCCGTGATGGAATCTACTGGCTGGCTGCGTCAGCCGCCAGAACTGGGAGACCACACCAGTATCTCTCTCTGCTTCCGCCGTTGAAGTAGCAGCGTCAAGGAGGCAGCGTACAGAGAAGGCAAGAGCACGGAAATGTCCAGTGGCGGCGTGTCTTGTGTAGTTCGCGAACGAACTAGTTCGGAAGAGCGCTCCCACAGGCGAACTAAGCGAACTAGTTCGCAGCTCCCACGTCTCTTAGTTCGTCCGCTCTTTTTCCGAAGACTGACGGGGAACAGCGAGAGGACGCGAGAGCGCGCAGAATCGCGTGATTCCCTTCTGCCAGTTACCTTCATTTCGAGTTGAGATGCAGCTCAGCTGTAGTTTCATAGTTCATTGCCGCAAATTTTCTTTTCTAAGGTATTCAGCAGTGTCTAAATATAAACAAATTGTTCAAATGTTTGTATAGCTTATGGGACTTAACTACGGGGTCATCAGTCCCTAAACTTACAAACTACTTATGAACTAGCTAATACTAACGTCGGCACAAATATCCATGCCCGAGGGGAGATTCGAACCCCCGACCGTAGTGGCCGTGCTGACCGTGACTGGAGCGCCTCAGTCTCCTCGGCCACCGCGGCCAGCTAAATATAACCCCCATTCCGTAGTGTAAAATACTAAGAGTACTCTGGATGCTAACTAGTTGAGTACCATTGTATCACCCATTCGTGTAAATAACTTGTTTCACGATAACCTATCAAAAAGGACACAATTCGTTGTAATTGGCGGTAAGTCATCGAGTAAAACAGAAGTGATATGGCGTTCCACAGGGAAGCGTTATAAGTCCCCTACTCTTCCTTGTGTTTATAAACGATTTAGGATCAATCTGAATAGCTCCCTTACATTGTTCGCGGATGATGCTGTCGTTTATCGGTTAGTGAAGTCAACAGAGCATCAAAAGCAACTGCAAAGCGATTTAGACAAAATTTCTACAAGGTGCGAAAATTGGCAATTGACATTAAATAATGAAAAGAGTGAAGAAATACACATGACCACTAAAAGAAATCCGCTGAACCTCAATTACGCGATAAATCAGTCAAACCTTAAGGTCATAAATTCTACCAAATACCTAGGAGTTACAATTACGAACAACTTAGACTGGAGAGAACACAGAAAATATTATGGAGTCTCTCCTCCCGCGTAAAAATAATTTTGCTATTTGTTCATAAGCACAAAATAATGAAATTATAGATCGCTCCTGTAGGCAGGAGTTGGGCAGTAAGAGAAAGGCGTATTGCCTAATAGGGTTTTTATTGGAGTCTTCCGTAGCTGCCACTATCGAATGAGTCTGAATATTTCTTTGCAAAAACGAGTATTGGAGGAATGTTGTAAAAATGGATTTTCTATTTGTCATAAATAGCATGTGTGTGCCAAACGGGGAGAAATATTTCTTATTTAGGAACCGGTGCTTTCCCTCTTAAACAGGGACATTCATGAGGAAACATTGTGGAGGTATATGAGGAAACACGGAAAAGCACATCGTTTTCTTGGTGCATGAACGGTGGCAAGACGGTTTGAATGATGATCTCAGTGTACCGTGTACTGTGTACTGTTCAATGTTCTGACAACGATCACCAGAGGAGAACGGCCTCTCTAGGATATGGCTCCCCACATCATGATGGCAGGTGTCGGCCCCGCTTGCCTCTGTCGTGTACTCTCCAGATTTTCGCACTCCCCTGCACGACACCACACACACGAACGACCATCATTGGCACCGAAGCAGCGTCGACTCTCATCACTGAAGACGACACGTCTCCATTCGTCCCTTGATAAGCGCCTACCATGACACCACTGGAGGCGGGCTGAACGATGTTGGGGCGTGAGCGGAGGACACTCTAACGGCACACATGATGGGCACCATTGTGAGGGGAGCGATATTCTACACTCGCCATTCTCCTCTAGTGATCGTCTCGAGAACACTGAAAAGACCACAGTACACTGAAACCATCATTTAACCCGTCTTGCTACAAACAAGGCGATATGCTTTCCCAACAGGACAGTGCAGATCCACATGTATCCCGTACCACCCAATGTGCTCTTCAAGTTGTACGTCAGCTACCCTGGCCAGCACGATCCTCAGATGTCTCCCCCATTGAGCATGTTTGGCACCGCATGAAACGTCATGTTGGGCGGTCTGCATGAGCGGCACGAAATCTGGCCCTAGAGAGGCATTAGTTGGAAATTGCATGGCAAGCCACACCAGAAAATCACATTCGGAACCACTACGATCGTTTCCATGAAAGAATTTCATCTTGCATTGCTGCAAACGGAAGGTATACCCGGTACTAACGCCAACATTTCGGGCGCTCTGGAGACTATCCTCACGTGAGTACAACTCTGCCTGTGTCATCGCGTGTTGTATACAACCTCAAAATGTTCAAATGTTTGTTAAGCTTATGGGACTTAACTGCGGGGTCATCAGTCCCTAAACTTACAAACTACTTATGAACTGACTTAGACTACAGACAACACATACATTCAAGCTCGAGGGAGGATTCGAACCTCCGATGCGGGAGGGCGCGTGATCCGCAACGTGGCGCTCCAGATCACTCGGCTACTCCCGTGCAGTATACAACCTCAAGAATGTGGCAATAATATTTCTCTCTGCTGTGTCGATGAATTCATAGTGTTCTTTTCTCATTTTCCAGAAGTGTACGTCCCAATCACAGATAACTCCTCTAACTGTTGGAGCTGGGCAGTAAGAGAGACGCGTATTGCCTAATAGGGGTTTTATTGGAGTCTCCCGTAGCTACCACTATCGAATGAGTCTGAATATTTCTTTTTGCAAAAAAAAAAAAAAAAAAAAAGAGCATGGGAGAATGTTGTCCAAATGGTTTTGCTATTTGTCATAAATAGCATACGTGTGCCAAACGTGGAGAAATATATTTCTTATTTAGGCACCGGTGCTTTCTCTCTTAAACAGGGACATTCGAGAGGAAACATTGTGGAGGGGTATATGAGGAGACAGGGTAGTATGGTGGGAGAAGAGAGAAATGTTTAGAGGAAGAGTCTTTTTGTAAGCGATTGCGACGCTGGCCGCAGTAAAAACAAGAGCAATTCCTGCGGACCGCGCAGCATAACGAAAATAAAAACGTTCGGGAAAAGGGGCCGCCGAGACACTTGTGTATACAGGCAGTGCGGCGCCGGTACATACGCGAATGCAAAACAGAAGGCCGGCGGTATTAAAATATATCGGCGCCGGTTTAAAGAATTGCCGCCTGGGGTAGGCGTGAGCGCGCATCGGGGTGGCAGAGCCCGCCTGCGGGGGTGGCAAGGGCAGTTTGGGGCGGCGCCGGTATCTTTCACAATTATAAGTTATATATTTAGCAAGAGACTCTGTTATCTGAGAGGGTGCGCCCGCGGGTGTATAAACTGGTCGCTAGCCGGGGGTTGGCGTGGAGCATGTGTGTGTGTGGGCGTGTGTGTGTGTGTGTGTAGGCGTGTGTGGGGGCGCAGGCGGCGTGTAGTAAGAGGGCTAATAGTGATTTGTGGCCGCCTATAGGCAGCAGCTCGCGTTTTGCGTGCGGACTGGACTCCAACCCCCCACCTCCGCAGCCTCGGACACTCCGGCCAGCCCCACACCCCCTGAATTAATGGGAAATTAGTACAGGCGGCGCGCCACCAGGTGGAGGGGTTGCAGGGCCGAAATCTGGCGCTCCTGTGAGCGGGGGAGGAAGGGGTGGGGGAGGAAGAACAGGGGATGTGTGTGTACGTGTGGCAGATTTGGACGTCGCGTCTGTGTGTGTGTGTCGCCCTACAGGTTTCCAGTTCACTTTTGCGCGGAGGGGGAGGCCCGTATTGTTAGGGTGGTAGCGGGAGCTGTTCGTTTCGTTTACGCCCCGGGGCTGAGAGGGTTGCGAGGGGGTGGTTGCGTAATAAAGCACACTGGCTGCGAGCGCGCCGCTTGTCGGACAAATCCGACCTCTCCCCCCTACCTTCCGTGTCCGGCTTACCTCGGGTCGTTCGTTTTTAGAGCGTGTCGGGTGATTACTTTTTTAACTCGACGATCATACGCCATCAGCAATGCAATGTTCCCAGCAGACGACGAGCGGTGGGGAAAAAAAGAGAACCAGACACCTGTGGCGATCGGGGAGAGGTTGTTCCTGGCGCGGTCGCCAGTTTTTCGCCTCCGAACTGGCCGGTGAGGTACCGTAGAAACGTTTGGAATTTCTTTTTCTTTTTTTCTTTTTATTTATACATTTATTTCTCCTTATAGTACAACCCCTTTAATCTGACCTTGGATGGTCCGTCACTCCGGTTAGTCCGACCATACTCAGAATTGTGAGCGTTTGCCGACTTGTCGCTGACTGGACACCTGTCGGGCCATTGTTGCGGTGTCTATCACTGTGCATATTGCTATACCACAGTCTAAGATGTATGTTAGACTCTGGTTATACTGTACGTTATTGTGCTATTTTAATCTTTGTTGGGATTAAAAAAAAACAAAAAAAAAAAAAACGTCGTTGTTTGCTTTATTCCGTGGTTCTCTACACTACTTATTAGATCAGTTCTTTCCAAACTTTCCGTCATGGCGACACCCTTTTGTAGCTTATAGTTTCGCCCGACACCCTTTTACTAATATGAATACGTATGTTAGAATTTAGATGGTTCTAGTGCGGGGAGGGCGGGGACGGAAA
Source organism: Locusta migratoria (assembly GCA_026315105.1). Lineage (NCBI taxonomy): Eukaryota > Metazoa > Arthropoda > Insecta > Orthoptera > Acrididae > Locusta > Locusta migratoria. The sequence goes on along the minus strand of CM048754.1, from coordinate 75,218,731 downwards.
TAAAGTATCGCTTAAATGTAGTTTGTAAACGAAACTGAAATCCTCGTAGGCATTTACATGTTTAATGTTGATCCTGACTGCAGCAATTACGTACACTCATCGCAAGAAAAGGAAACATTAGGAACTACGGAGATGTACAACAGAGTAACACCGCAGACAACAATGCCTAACACACACAGTAACACTTACTTCTTCTACGTGTGACCCAACTTCCGAAACGCGAAAACTGATTTGCGGAAACCGTTTTCCGCTGTCGAGTGTACATGTCAGGGCCAGATACGGTTTTGCTGGAACGATTGAAAATAGCATCTGGAAATTAGCTGCTCGGATTTCTGATTTAGACAGCACAGTGGCTGTTCCCTTTCAGTTCAATATTAACACATTACTTTCAGAAATAGAGGATGTATTTATGAAAAGTGATGAATTATTATTTAAGTTGTATTGTTTAGGTTCTTGCTTCACCACGACCTGGGAATTGCCGACATATTCGGAAAAAATGGATAAATATTGGTGACAAATAAGAATATTATGAATGTCATTTATGGTCCCAGAATCTGTTACATACAGGATACTGAGAAAAAAAAAATTAACGCATACCAGGGTTCGAACCAACGATCACTGCATTTAAAATACTACTCTCCGTTAATCACCCACCCATACTCCATACTAAACATCGCTACTGAATAGCTTAAGACAGGGGACAATTCTGACTGCTTTTACAATCTGTGATAGCTTTTACAGCCACTGTGTCATTGGTTTGGCATTTAATTGTAAGAAACGCTACCGAGGGTGAAGTGGCTTTTGATAAATGAATTAAAAAACGCTCAGGTGCAGCTTTTTGAGAAGCAAAGCAGACTACAGTGAAGGATTGTTTCAAGCAGCTGCCAGTTCCAGCAAACTGGCAAAATCGGAAGAGCTGTTATCGGGTATCAGCAGCAGCTCTACGCATGCGCAGTTTGCTGGAATGTGGCAACTGGCAGCTGTTTGAACGAACCCTGAGTGTCTACTGCTGCTGAAGCAGAGCTGCCGCCTAGCGGCTGAGCACGCAATTACTGTGCACCGATCATTCCTTTAATCCATGATCTGTGGTGCACTGAATGAAGAAAAGGATGATTAGCTGCAGGCGAGTCTTCAGGGTAGTACGAAGAAAAGGATATTTTGTGTTATTTTATGACAATTCTTTTTGTTTAGAGTCTAAATTTGTTAGGCTCGCGACACCCTTGATATTACTACGCGACACCCCAGGGGGTAGCGACACCCAGTTTGGAAAGCTCTGTGTAATTAGATTAATTGCGTGTACAGTTATGTGTTTTTCAACATGTCTTGATTCAAACGTAAACGCGTAACTCTTTCACTAAATGAAAAATTAGCAGTCCTACAAAGACTGGACAAAGGAGAATCGCTCCAAAAAAATTGCAAAGGAAATGAATGTAGGTGTTACGACAATTAAGGATTGGAAGTAGAATCGGAAAGACATTGAATTGCAAAAGATTTAAAAAGTTTGAACTTGAATTACTTGATAATGCATTATGAGTGTGGTTTTGTCACGAAAGAAGGAAAGGAACACTAATATCCGGGCCAATTCCTAAAGAAAAAGCGATAGTTTTGCACCAAAAACTTGTGAAACATATATATATTAAAAACTGTTAATGAAAATTAGCAAAGAAGAACTGCAGTCAATATTAATAAACTTCAGAGAAACTTTAGAATAAACTCATGTAAAAAAATACCGACAGTTTTCTGAATGTCTTATCGTTGATTGCTTCATCACATCTCAGGGTCATTATGTCGTTCACTTTAAGGGCTAAGTAATAAACTAAGACGAAATTTTTTCACTCTTGAGAAAGATCTGTATTTTTCTAAAAACATTTACATCACAGCTGAAAGTTTACAAAAAAAGGAGACAGCTCATCACTTCTAACTGCTCGAGAAGACAAGACAAAGACTGACTGCTAATTAACAAGCAAAGATACTGCTCTTCCACTTTTTTTATTTTAGTTCCACAGATGAATTTTTTTCTTCACAACATTAACAATTGTCTATTATAATAATAATAAATATTATTATTAATATTTTTTTCTTCTTTTTTTTAATAATAAAAAATGAAATGAGATGAAATTAAAATAGAAATTCGCTTCTTACTGTTCTGATACCCCAACACTCCATCCCTGGTAACAGCACAAACTGGAAGCCGAAACTAAATTTGCTGCCAGTGAAGGGTGGACTGATTGTTGGAAAACTCGTCATGGTGCCCGATTTGATTCTATGTCCGGTGAAAAACTATACGCCGATGCCGCAGCTGCTAAGGAATTTTCTGTTAAGTTTCAAGAATTTGTAGAAGAAAATGAACTGTTACCCTGCCAAGTGTATAACATAGTTTTTCCTTTTAGAACCAATTCACATTGTAGTGTGTGAAGTCGTTTTTTAGTTAATATACTGTTTAACACTGTGTAAAAAGATCTTTTTATATTACTGAAGATGTCTTTTAGTTTCTTAAATCGTTCAATTTTTTGTACTATACGTTTTTTTTCATATTTTTGCAATAAACATTAGATTTTTCGGATAATCCGACATTTTTTCGTTCCGACCATGGTCCCGGTCCCGAAGGTGGGCCGGCCGCGGTAGCCGAGGGGACTGAGGCGCTTCAGTCACGGTCTTCACGGCCACTATGGTCGGGGATTCGAATCCCCCCCGCGGGCATGGATATTTGTACCGTCCTAGTTCGTAAGTAGTTCATAAGTAGTCTGTAAGTTTAGAGACTGATGACCCCGTAGTTAAGTCCCATAAGCTTAACAAACATTTGAACCCGAAGGTAGCGGATTAGAGTGGTTCTACTGTATATGATTAGGACCTTCCGGTCCTTACATCTAACCAGAAGTTCCAAGTACTTTCCACTGCATCTTTTGTGTGGCCATGATGTCCGTAGTTGCGTATATAAATACAAACGTCTAAGATTCCAGACCACTGAAGATGTTTTATTGTAATTAAAACAAAACGCGTCTGTTAACAAAAAGTCACATCGTATTTGTAGTTCCGTAGAAAAACATACGCCGGCCGCGGTGGCTGAGGGGACTGCGGCGCTCCAGTCACGGTCTGCACGGCCACTACAGTCGGGGGGTTCGAATGCCCCCTCGGGAATGGATATTTGTGCCGTCCTTAGTGTTAGCTAGTTCATAAGTAGTTTGTAAGTTTAGGGACTGATGACCCCATAGTTAAGTCCCATAAGCTCTACAAACATTTAATATTTCACAGAATATATGACACCAACTGCGATTGGGCAAAGCTGAAAATGTGTACCCAGCCGGGATTCGAACCCGGGACTCCCACTTTCTAGGCAGTTGCACTGACCACTACACCACTGGGGCACAGTGATCACCGCACCTGCAAGGACTACCTAAGCACGCCTCCCGTCAGATACAAATTCCCACCTTCACCCTGCCCACAGTACTCAAACTCGTAGTTATGAAACTAATTTCCGTAAGAGTAAGGGCTTCAAACTTGCGCACCCCTCCCCACTAACGATAGGATCATTGCCCGTCACCGGCATATTATATATATATATATATATATATATATATATATATATATATATATATATAAAGAACAGACGTCACTTCTGATTCCGCAGTTGTTATTATTTAATATTCACAGAATATGCGACATCAACTGCGATTGGGCAAAGGCTTAGGTAGTCCTTGCAGGTGCGGTGATCACTGTGACCCAGTGGTGCAGTGTCGTCGCGGCTGCGGCGGTGTACGGACCGCCGGCGGAGCAGCGCGCCGTGGCGTATTTGTTTACGTCTGCGCGGTGAGTCGCGTGCATACAGCGTAGTCTTAGCTGTGTAGAATACCATGGAACCATGAATCAAACTAAGAGAATAGATACACTGAAGTTCACCTTTGACACGACTCTCCCTAGACCGAGCTCTTTCGAAGTAGAAAACTGGTTAGAAGAAGCCGCCAAGATATCTGCCCATGAAGTCGTTGGAATCAACTTTTCTATCGTGACGAGTGTGGTTTTTCTTAAAGTGATAAATTCAGACGTATGTGACAGAGTAGTAGCAATCAGTGGAGGGGCCTTGAAATTTAAATATAGGGACGGTGCTGTCGGAAATGTGACTGTTACGCACGCAGGACTTGGTATCCGAACAGTGCGGATATTCGAACTGCCCTTTGAAACAACAGCGGAACAAATTAATGCTGTCTTAGCGCCGTATGGCAGGGTATTGAATAATTTTGCGGAAAAGTTTTCTCAGAGCCATAAATTCCCTGTGTTAAGCGGAGTGCGACAAATTAAGATAGATTTAACAAAACATATCCCCTCTTACATCACTGTAGGCGGACACCGTGGTATTGTAATATACGATGGGCAGCCGAAGACTTGCGCTGGCTGCGGCGCGACAGGCCACGTCAGATCGCAGTGTTTACAGCGGCGCGTGGCGCAGATACCAGCCGGGGAGGCCGCGCGTCCTTCCGTGACAACAGCGCTGCCCCTGACTTACTCGACGGCGCTAGCTGCAGTGCAAACCGCGACCCCATCTTCAGATGTCCCGCCATCAGACGACGATGATAAACGTGCAGTTGCGCCTACAGTCACCGAACGCGTACCTGCAGGTTCAAACGTTGATGTCCTTTCAAGTGCCGAGATTCACTCAGACACACATATGGAAATGAGTGATGATGCAGCATCGCGTGAACCAGACCACGAACAAACAGGTTTGGCTGAAGCTGTCCCTATACCTGGACCTAATGAAGTACGGGACTTCATGGATCTTGGATCTAATGACGAAAGCAACATGACGGAACAACGAACCTCTGATACTGATGGTTCGGAATCATCAAAAGAGTCATCTTTGACAAAGAAGACAAAGAAAAGGAGACGAGTCCACCAGGGTGCTAATCAAGTCGCCCCTTTACTGAGGGAGAAAGCAAAGAAGGTTATCAGCAAGATCCGTCATGGAAATTCTGCGACTTCCGATGTGAGTGAGCCGGTCTCGGGAGAAATGGATATTGAGATGTCCGCCTCTTCCGGATCGATTTTGCACCGAGAGTCGAGTGGTGGAACAGCCTCTATCCCGGACACACTGCTAGCACTGGACTCCTCTGCAGAGGTACGTCAAACAGAGGATCTGAACCAGTCCACATGTCCAAAATCTTGGGCAGAGGAAATGGACGAAGCAGAGGAGACCGCTGACACGGCCGCGGTCCAGAAATTGCAGACGAAATCCTCGACCATCTTGAAGGAGCAACCGACAACTACAAAAGATGCCTCTATGGCAGCCCCGATTGAGGAACTTGGGGCTTCTGTGCCCAGTCGCCCTACCAGGACAAAGTAACTAATAGCAACCCTAAAGCCATGAATCAGTCGCAAGCATATAAAATAGCCACCCTCAACATCAATAAGATCCGGTCAGGGTTGCGGCTGTCCATGTTACAGGATCTGTTACGTGCTGCCGACATTGACATCATATTGCTACAGGAAGTGGCCGCCATAGAACTCGAACACATTGTCGGATATACTGCTATCACCAATCCGGGAAGTGGAGAGGATCTCGGGACAGCTATTTTGGCAAAAGAAGGCATCATAATCACTGATGTGGAAAAATTACCGAATAGCAGGGGAATTGCAGTCACCGTTTACCGCAGTCGCATAATTAACGTGTATGCGCCATCCGGCAGTAGCAATAGGCGAGGAAGAGCAGAATTCTTTACCAGTGAAATAGTGCCGCTATTTGGTCGGAATTATGATCACCTAATACTTGCAGGTGACTTCAATTGTGTGCTGCACCGCAAAGACCTGACGCCCAACTTCAACACCTCGATGGAACTGCGACGTATCGTTAATGAACTGCGTTTAATTGACACTTGGGAACACCTGCATGGCATGTTACAAGGTTTCACGTATGTCACGAGCCAGTCTGCTAGTCGGATGGACAGAATATATGTCACCAAACAACTCACTTCTTCCGTCCTACATTCCGAAATTTGGCCGACAATTTTATCAGACCATGCTGCATATATATGTACTGTTAACATGTGCAAACAAGGCACTTACCGTGCCAGAGGCACGTGGAAACTGAATAACTCCATTCTCCGTGATGTAGAATGCCAGCGTGCATTTAATGATACATGGAGGGAATGTGAACGTAAAGCACCACAGTACAATTCAGTGACGGAATGGTGGCTCAAACATGCCAAACCAAGGATACGGAGAATGTTTTAAACTTATTCACGAGAAAAGTATTATTGGCAAAAGAAGACCACAGAATTTTATTTCTCTTGCCTAAGAGAGTTATATAAATCGGACGCGACGATAATCGGCAATTACGTACAAATAAAGCGAATTAAAGCAAAACTTCTGAAACTTAAACGGCTACAGTGTGGTGGATACAAAGTCCGGTCTAGGTCCGATACCCTGATAGAGCAGGAGGAAGCTTCTATGTTCCATGTAATTCGCGAGAATAAGAGAGGCAAAAGAAAAATTATTACGCAACTCCAGTTACGTGACGGGACCACCCTCGTGCAGCAACAAGACATAAAAAATGCAATTCATACTCACCTGGTATCGCTGCTGGCAACGGGAAGCAACGACGCAATAATGCAACAGGAGCTGTTACACAACCTTCAAGGGACGTTAAGTGAAGCACAAGCCGAGAATCTCCTTAAAGAAATTGATGAAGAAGAACTGGAATATGCCATACAGCGAAGCCCCAAAAACAAATCACCGGGGCCTGACGGTCTCACTGCGGAATTCTACCATATTTTTCGTGAACAACTGAAGCCAAAATTACTTGATATGTATAATGAATTGTTGCAGCCGCATTTTAATCTGCCTAAAGAGCTGGTAGAAGGAATTGCAGTTTTCGTCCCTAAACACCCAGGAAGCAAACTTGTAGACGATTTTAGACCTCTGACACTACTAAATTGTGACTACAAAATCGTGGCACGAGTAATTGCCCATAGATTGAAAATGATGCTGAATGCAGTAATAGGCAGATACCAGACATGCGTGGGCCTTGACAGGAAAATCAAACAAAATTTATGCGAATATAGAGATGTGATTGCTACAGCAGAGGCTTGCAAAATTCAGTGTGCCTTGGTATCACTTGATTTCGCAAAGGCATTTGATAAAGTGAACCACCAGTATCTCTTGAACACCATGCATGCAATGGGCTTCCCGCAGCGCTTCACAAACTTCATCGGTGCAATCCTTAGTAAAGGTGTTACAAGAGCGTTAGTCAATGGACAGCTCACAAAAGAAATTACATTAAAGAGCTCGGTGAGACAGGGCTGCCCTTTGTCAATGGCGCTTTTTGCTATCGCCATTGAACCCCTGCTTGCTGCACTGAACCAACGTCTCCGAGGATTGACAATCCGTGGACTCAAGATTGCCTGCAATGCCTACGCGGATGACGTCGGTTTCTTAGTCAAGGACGAACGGGAGTTAGAAGCAGCTCTCCGCATCGTTAGGCAGTACGAACTTGCCTCAGGGGCGAAGTTAAACGAAAGAAAGTGTGGTATTATGAACATCGGAAGTGGGATTGCAATGCAGCACCACGGATACTTAACTCCAGTCTCCAAACTGACATGCTTAGGCATCGAATACCGAAGCGACATAAGGCACACGATCGCTGTCAACTACCGAAATCTTCTCGCACGTCTGCGTGCATGCATACAGAGCCACTACATCAGAAAGCTTGATGACTTACAAAGGGTTACCCTCGCTAACGTTTACATAACATCGAAGATGAACTATGTTGCACAAGTATTACCGATGCCACACGGGACAATCCAACGAATTATGTCAGCCTTAGGTCACTTCGTCACTCGAGGGTACATCTTTAAAGTTAAATACGACACACTCACTTTGGCTGTTTGGGATGGCGGAATAAACCTTACGCATGTTGAAACTAAGACACGGGCGCTATACGTGTGTAATACATACAAGATCTGGAAGAATTTACCAAACAGTTTAACGGCCCACCTGTTAAACGAGATAACACCTACAAGTCTGCAGCCTCCAATCAACGTCCAACATATTCCGAGCGCTATGTCCCATTTTCAAACCTTTTTAATTGAGTTGAGCTATCTGCAGCTAAACATGCAAGATGATGAGCTCATGACGGTGCATGAAGTTTATAAAAAGCTAATGGAAACCAAGAACCGGAACATCATTGAACAAAAATACCCTAATCACAGATGGTCAACCATCTGGAAGAACATCCACTGCCGTGGTCTAACAACAGCGGCCAGAGCCTCCTGGTATCGCTTAGTGAACAGGAAAGTCAACACCAACTCCAGGTTACATTCCATACACTTGGCGGACTCACCATTGTGCGCAACGTGCAACTTATTGGACAGCGACGAACATCTTTTTGTGTGCTCCAAGGTCCAAGACGTATGGAACTATATTCGGAAGAAGCTTGCTATCATTACAAGAACATCGGTTCTTCGTATTACGCCTGATGATTTCTTGCACCCAGATACTGTTCCGTACCCTAAAACCAAACGGAACTCTGTTAACTGGCTGAAAGGACACTTTGTTCACTATTTAATGTCAAGCACAGCTAAAAGCAAAGAGGATTTCTCCATATATATAGTTCAACAACTTCACAAGTTATCACAAAAACAAAATTACAAGCGCAACTATGCGAACTTTTTAGAAGCAGTTTTCAAAGAAGAATTTAGAAACTACTGAGCACCCCAGACATTTAAAAACATGGAACACTACGTTTGACCGTACTTGGATATCTTTGGAATAAGAGCATTTTTAATACTTATATTTTTCTATTTTTTCAAATATTTTTGTTTTACTATGTTCCACATTTAAACGGCGAGAGGACGCCTTTCTTTTAATTATGTACTCACCACTCCTTTATGTATTAACATCTGTCATAATAAAAATACAAAACCTGGCAGCTCACGTTCACGAGTTAGGAGCAGATAAATAAAGCGAAGAGACAAAGAATTGAATTGAATTCTAGAAACGATAGAAACTACACGGTAACACACATTTTTCGAGAAGACGAACTCGGAATCGTTCAGAGAGCCAGGAAAAAAAATGGATTCGACGAGGATACGTAAGTTTTATTTTAGTCCTTTCTACAGAAGAAGATTTTGATTCTCATCTTGGAAGAGATCCATTAATTTAACCTGCAGAAGAAAAGAAAAAAAAAAAAAAAAGACGGCCGAGCGCATTCAGGCGCTATGCTACGAGGCGTGAGACCGTTCGAATGCCCCCTCAGGCATGGAAATAAAAAAAAAAAAAAAAAAAAAAAGAAAAGTGGTGTAGGTGTCAGCGCAACTGCCTAGAAAGCAGGAGACCCTGGTTCGAATCCCGGCAGGGTACACATTTTCAGCTTTGCCCAATCGCAGTTGATGTCATATATTCTGAGAATATTAAATAATAATAACTGCAGGATCAGAAGTGACGTCTGTTCTTTCAAATCAAAAAAATCAAATCAAATGTTTGTTAAGCTTATGGGACTTAACTACGGGGTCATCAGTCCCTAAACTTACAAACTACTTATGAACTACTTACGAACTAGGACGGCACAAATATCCATGCCCGAGGGGGGATTCGAACCCCCGACCGTAGTGGCCGTGCTGACCGTGACTGTAGCGCCTCAGTCACCTCGGCCACCGCGGCCGGCTCTGTTCTTTCGGAACAGACGCCACATGTATATATATCTACAAACATTTGAATTTTGACAAGCATCCCTCATCATATTTTTCGTCTGATTCTATCACCCTAGTCATTGAATATTAAAAAAAAGTCGCATTGGGGTGTTTTACAGCCCGCCGCGGTAGAGTGGCCGGCCGCTACGGGCGCGCGGTTGCTCTCCGTCGGAAGTTCGAGTCCTCCGTCGGGCATAGGTGTATGTGTGTTATCTTTAGTGTAAGTTGAAGTAATGATAAAAATAACAGTCCAGTTCGCAAATTATTATTTTTACAATTTATTAATATAGGTGACCGGATCGAAACCGGTCACCTATATTAATAAATTGTAAAAATAATAATTTGCGAACTGGACTGTTATTTTTATCATTAAATAATAAGTTCGCTGTTTATTCCAAGAAAGGAAACAATGTTTTCCAAATTGATTAAGTTGAAGTAGTTTGTAAGTCTAGGGACAGATGACCATTGCCGTTTGCTCCACTAGGTTTACAAACATTTGAACATTCGACTTTTATGTCCCACTTCATGTTTTCCTGTAGTTTTATGATTTTTTGCTAATGTTTCGGCCAAAAAAACGAAATAAAAGTAAAAGACAAAAAGAGCGTTTATAAGGAGATATAATACCTAGTCTCCAATTATGTGAAAGTCACGTAGAGTTTTGAATACAATGAAATGTCCGAAATCCTTTTAAACAAACCTGGTTGCAAATCATTTCTGGTCTTAAAACGTCTATGGACGATACAATTACGAATCTACTACTGTGATAATATGTATGCCTTTCGCGTCGGAGATTCGAGTCCTCGGGCGCGCGCTTGTGTTTCTGTGTGTGTGTGTGTGTGTGTGTGTGTGTGTGTGTGCGTGCGTGTTTTCTACGACCAGCTTTGTTTCGGGGGTTCACTGAACATAGGACGCGCCGCCACTGGATAGCAAGGTGCTTGTTTTGAGCTCATTATCTGAACACTTCGCCTGAATATGACGAAACTTGACGAAACGTTGCGACATGAACTCCAGCACTTGCCTGATAAAGGCAGAAGATTTAGTCAGTGAAATTCGATTATAAATCCTCGGAGATGGCCAGAACATGAACGTGGGACAGTGAGTTGCTGGTTTACAGCTGACCTATACTTCGTTCACCGAAACGAGAGAGAGACTGAAAGCACAGCGGAGCGCGTGACCAGGGGTGGTCAAAACAGGGGCACTCGCTCAATGTCGCCGCATACGTGTCAGGTGTAAAACGTCTCTGTGTGTTATGGGGGGTGATATTAGAGACTATCTAGAAATTTCATCTTAAAGTAACAATGTAAGTATTAAGCTTTCATATTATATCTTATATTCTCTTTCTCGTCTGTATCTCGTCTGTATCTCTCGACTGTGTAAACTCATTATGTCATCCTAGATTTGGAATCCATGCAAGAAGCGATCAAAGACGAAATCATTAAGCTCTCAATGTGTATAACACGGAGCTGTTGTGACTAGAACAATAAATGACAGATATTGTTAAAAACAGCTGCATCTACGGGTGTTTATCGTATGGTAATTGAAGACTCCCCAAAAAAAAAAAAAAAAAAAAAAAAAAATAATAATAATAATAATAAAAAATATGACAGAAGCTTACAGAAAGTGTTGATGACTTTCACAGAAATGTGATACGAACGAAAGTGCATGATTTGTTATTTCGTTGACATAGTTCTTACTGTCGTAAGCGAAAATGCAGATTCGGGCAACTTTCAGTGATTCTGTGAATTAGTAAAAGATATGAATTTTGAATATCCGAGGCGTCTAATATCATTGCTATACAGCAAAACACACAGCCGCTTTACACCTGACACAGAGGCTTTAATTCCAAATTATTAACTTACCTATCAACAGCCGTAAAGTTTAAGTTCTATTATTTAACGATCGGTTTCAGTATTGCAGTAATACCATCTTGAGGCCGTTTACAAATTAAGTTGCAGATTAGTACTGTATCCATAAAATCATGCTGAACGTATTTCACATGTTTCAAATGTTTGTATAGCTTATGGAACTTAACTGCGGGGTCATCAGTCCCTAAACTTACAAACTACTTATGAACTTGCTAATCCTAAGGACGGCACAAATATCGATGCCGAGGGGGGATTCGAACCCCCGACCGTAGTGGCCGTGCAGACCGTGACTGGAGCGCCTCAGTCCCCTCGGCGGCCGCGGCCGGCTGCTGAACGTATGTTATACAAAATATAAAGAAGAATTAATGTAATACCGAAACCAGACGTTAAATAAAACAACGTAAACTTTACGGCTGTTGTTGGATAAGTTAATAATTTCGAATTAAAACTCGACCAACAGCAGCAGTCGCTAGTCCATTACAACATGAAACACGTCGACTGATACTGGACTCGCATACGGAAGGACGGTGGTTCAAATCCACCTCCGACCATCCAGATTTAGGTTTTCCGTGATTTGTGTAAATCACTGTAGGAAAATTCCGGGATGGTTGCTTTGAAAGGGCACGGACGATTTACTTCCCTATTACGTTGCTTTCAGTGGCCATTTTGAGCGGCAGCTGAATTGTATTTCACTGTAATGTTTTTAAAGTAAACGCCTTATGCTACTGCGAATGAAGGGTTTTATTTTTATATTTATAAGTCACGCATACGCGTTTCGCCCTTGTGTCAAGGCATCATCAGTGGGTGTCAGCACTTGCTACTCCACGTCAGTCTCTTTCTGGCAGCCAGGTCGAAAGGTTATACTGTTTTCTGAAACACATTGCTGCCACCTGCTGCCATACTATATTCTGCCATACTGTATTTGAGTATGGCAGCAGGTGACAGTGGAAACAGAAAACTGCAATGTGTTTCAGAAAACAGTATAACCTTTCGACCTGGCTGCCAGAAAGAGACTGACGTGGAGTAGCAAGTGCTGACACCCACTGATGATGCCTTGACACAAGGGCGAAACGCGTATGCGTGACTTATAAATATAAAAATAAAACCCTTGATTCGCAGTAGCATAAGGCGTTTACTTCAAAAACATTACAGTGAAATACTTCGCTATTCCTTCGCACAAAATCCGAGCGTGTGTTCCGTCTCTAATGACCACGCTGTCGACTGGACGCTAAACCCTAAGATTTCTTCTAAGGTTGATACGCGCCCCGGTCTGTCAACAGCCTGTCTCTCGTCTCGGTGAACGGAGTATAGTGGTGACAGGGTACGTTTTGGATCGTCAGCCACCGTGCAGGCTGAACGCTTCAGAAACCGCGCCGCCGTGTAATGTGGGGACTGGCAGGTGGGCGGCGTCGCCCGAGCCTCGGTGCCGGCGCCCGCCCTCATTGTGAGGAGCGTCGCGACGCCTCATAACCGCCGGCGCGCATGCGCAGTGCATGCCGAGCGCGGCCGGCCGCCGTCACGCCTGGCAAGTGAAGACGCCGCCTCATCCGCCGCCGACCGTAAGTGGGCAGACTCGATAAGGTAACTTCATACGTAACGGGCCGCAATCTCCGGAAATCTGCAGCGGTGTCACCTAACCGATAAAATGCAGCATCTGGTAGATGTGTCCAAACCACAGTCTAACATACACAGTCACGACACTTTCATTGACTTTTATTATACACAAGTGCGCACGAAAGCGCGCGCGCGCGCGCGCGCGCGCGCACACACACACGCTTACACACACACGCAGTGTAAGTATTAAGCTTTCATATTATATCTCATTTTCTCTTTCTCGTCTGTATCTCTCGACTGTGTAAACTCATTATGTCATCCTAGATTTGGAATCCACGCAAGAAGCGATCAAAGAAGAAATCATTAAGCTCTCAATGTGTATAACACGGAGCTGTTGTGACTAGAACGATAAATGACAGATATTGTTAAAAACAGCTGCATCTATGGGTGTTGGTGGTTCCTCAGTTTATCGTCGTATGGTAATTGAAGATACAAAAGAAAGGAAGCACAGAACAGAAGCTTACAGAAAGTGTTGATGACTTTCACGGAAATGTGATGCGAACGAAAGTGCATGATTTGTTATTTTGTGCCGGCCGCGGTGGCCGTGGGGACTAAGGCGCTCCAGTCACAGTCTGCACGGCCACTACGGTCGGGGGTTCGAATCCCCCCTCGGGCATGGATATGTGTGCCGTCCTTAGTCTCAGTTAGTTCATAAGTAGTTTGTAAGTTTAGGGGCTGATGACCCCGTAGTTAAGTCCCATAGACTATACAAACTTTTCAACATATTTTGTTATTTTGTTGACATAGTTCTTACTGTCGTAAGCGAAAATGCAGATTCGGGCAACTTTCAGTGATTCTGTGAATTAGTAAAAGATATGAATTTTGAATATCCGAGCCGTCTAATATCATTGCTATACAGCAAAACACACAGCCGCTTTACACCTGACACCGAGGCTTTAATTCCAAATTATTATTAGACGATGTGTATCAAGGAGAAGAACGTGCGCCATTTGGAGATCGCTGTCAGTTACGTACGCTTTGTTGTGCTTGTTTGAAATGTCGGCGTTGATAGAAAATCCCGCCGCCTGTGAAATCAGTTCGGTGATTCGGTTTCTGAATGAGAGGAAAGTGAAACCGAGTGAAATTTATCGGCAACTTTGCGATGTTTACGGACCAAATGCGATGAGTGATTCGATGGTGAGAAGATGGGTCCGACAGTTCAATGGTGGGCGTAGTGATGTGCACGATGAAGAACGAAGTGGGCGTCCACCTTTGGTTACAGAAGAACTGGTTCACGCGATTGATGACAAGATCCAGGAAAATCGTAGGTTTGCAATTAGTGCTCTCGGTATGGGCTTCCCCCAAATTTCACGATCACAGATGCATGAAATTCTTACCAAACAACTGAAATTCCGTAAACTTTGCTCACGTTGGGTATCAAAGACTCTCACTGAGCATGACAAATGCCTCAAAAATTTCGGCAGTTATGTGGAAAAGTAGTTTAAGAGTTGCAGAATTTTGTGCAATAAAAATTTCTTCTGTATCTATGTACAATTTCATTTTATTACCAAACGGAAATTACTTTCTGGGCGCGCCTCGTATATATGGGTGTCTCACCTAAGAGTCGTTAGGCGCATTATCTCTGGTGTTCGAGCAGATATTTGCAATTTCGCTTTTGCTATGTGTAGCTGAACTGCTCATGACGCCATTCCTGCGATGCCCGGTGTAGGTGTAAAGCGTTGATTTGTTTCCCGTGACGAACAGAAAGATTTTTAAAGCGAAACTTTTTGTGCTCAGTCGATAGAGCAGTCCCAAGTTAGTCTAGAGTTATATTCGGTTTTTGAAATGTGTTAACAGAGACAGTAACACACGACAATTAACCAGTACTCCGGAAGCGGCTGTGTAGCTAGCCAGCACGAGGCAACTCGGACGAGGAAGGCGGTGCCAACGCATATGTATTGGTACGACAAGTGCTGTACGACAGTGTAGCTGTACGACATTTCGATAAACCGAATACCGCACTAGACTAATTGGCGACTGCGCTATCGATTGAGCACAAAAAATTTTCCTTCAAATATCTTTTTGTTCGTGACGGGAAACAAACCGACGCTTTACATCTTCACCGGGCGTCGAAGGAATGGCGCGAGGAGGAGAATTTGTTTGGCCTGAGTCCAGCTACACATTGAAAAAGAGAAATTGAAAACAAGAAATTGCAAATAGTTGCTCAAACACCAGAGAAAATGCGCCTGACGACTCTTAGGTGAGACACCCTGTATCTATATATAACAGAGTTTTGTAATTTTGCGCGTACGTACGGTAACTTTGAACCTTTCGATTTCGCTAATGCCTCAAGACATCAACAGCTACAACAACAACAACAATAGTAATAATAATATTCAAGAAAGAAAGTAGGAGTAACCCATTAAACTACAGGCCTTTTTCATTGATGTCAATATGCAGCATGGTTTTGGAACATATCCTATATTCAAATAATATGAATTATCTCGAACAGAATGATCTATTGACCCAAGGTCGACACGGATTTAGAAAATATCGTTCATGCGAAACACAACTAGCTCTTTACTTAGACGAAGTGAGGGACGCTATCGACAAGGGTTCTCAAATCGATTCCGTATTTCTTGATTTCCAGAAAGCTTTTGACACCGTACCTCACAAGCGGCTTTTAATCAATTTGCGTGGTTATGGTATATCGCCCCAAATTTGCGACTGAATAGGGGATTTCCTGTCAGTGAGGACACAGTTCGTAGTAATCGATGGTAAGGCATCGACTGAAACACAGGTGATATCGGGCGTTCCACAGGGTACTGTTATTGGTCCTCTGCTGTTCCTTATTTACATAAACGATTTCAGGGAAAATCTAAGTAGCTCTCTTAGGTTGTTTGCAGATGAGGCCTTCATTTACCGTCTAGTAAAATCATCTGAAAATCAAAACCAACTGCAGAACGATCTGAATAAGATGGTGAATGGTGTAAAAATTGGCAATTGACTCTAAATAATGAGAAGTGTGAAGTCGTCAACATAAGTACGAAAAGAAAATCGTTAAACTTTGTTTACAAGATAAATCAATCACACGTGAAGGCCGTAAACTCCACAAAATATTTGCGAATTACTTCAGACTTAAACTGGAAAGAACACGTAGATAATGTCGTGGGAAAGGCGAACCACAGACTGCGTTTTATTGTCAGAACCCTTAAAATATGCAACAGAACTACAAAAGAAACTGCATACACTACGCTTGTCCGTCCTTTTATGGAGTATGCTGCCCAGTGTGAGATACTTATGAGGTGGGTTTGAGGAGGATATCGATAGAGTTCAAAGAAGAACAGCTCGTTTTGTATTGTCACGATACAGAGGAGACAGCGTCACGGAAATGATACAGGATCTGGGATGGGAATCATTACGACAACGGCGCTTATCGCTACGGTGAATGCGAAAATGTATTGTTTACTTACATAGGTAGAAATGACCATCAGAATAAAATACGAAAAATCAGAGCTCGAACGGAGAGATTCAGGTGTTCTCTCTTCCCGCGCGCAATTCATGAGTGGAATGGGAGGTGAATAGTGTAAAGGTGGTTCAATAAACCCTCTGCCAGGCACTTAAATGTGATTTGCAGAGTATCCACAAATAGGAGAATACCAGGCAGGCTTCAGAAAAGGGAGTTCATGCATTGAACAGATCTGGAATTTGAGAACAGTTTTGAAAGTCAGACAAGAAATATTGTAGTTACGTTTGCCGACTTTTAAAAATAGCGTACGAATCCATAGACCGACAAATCCACTTTGATGTAATGGACGAATATGGCATCGACAACAAAACCAGGAAACTTATACAACAGAAACTCACAAACAGCACCTCCTAGATCAAGTTCATGGGAGAAATTTCGGAACCATTTCAGATACGTACAGGTGTCCGACAAGGAGACGGGCTCTCCATAGTCTTGTTCAGCATGGTCCTAGACAAAATTGTTAAGTAGTGGGAGAAACAAGATAAAGGAATACAGCTGGGAAGAACACGTGAAACAAAAACCATCATAAAATGTCTAGCAATTTGCAGATGACATAGCCAAACTCAGCAATAACACACAGGAGGCAAAGGGAGCACTGGAATGTTTTCATGAAATAGCTGCCAAAACGGGTCTACAGATATCGTACGAGAAGACACAATACATGGTACGACAGACCGACTATGTACACACAATGCGTACGACGTATGGATCCATAAAAAGAGGGAAAAATTTAAATACTTAGGAGAATGTATAGAAATTGGAGGATCAAACAAGAAATCTAACAGAGAACGCACAGAAAAACTCCAGAAAGCATACAAACTCACATGGTCACATAATAATAAGAAAAGCACATCAAAACTGGCCAATCTTAGACACTACAAAACAGTCGTATTACCAGAAGCACTGTATGCGTCAGGAATGACCACAATTGGAGCATAGAAAATTGGAGCAGAGAAAATAGAACGCAAAATTCTCAGGAATATATTTGGACCAATACACAGAGATGGCATATGGATGAAAAGACCTATTAGACAACTGTACCAGTACACTGACAGACTCACAGACATGATCAGAAAACGCAGATTAACTTTCTATGGGCACATACAGAGAATGGGCAAGACCAGACTTACAAAGAGAATCTTTGATGTAGTAAGCAGTTCAAACCAGAAAACAAATTGGTATCATGACATAGAAGAAGACTTAAGGCAGTTGGGAATCAGCAGGGTAATGATAGGAGACAGAAAAGAATTCACAAACAAAATTAAGAATGCAAAACTTATGGTACGTGAGAAGAAGAAGACAGGAACATTGTGGAAAGAAGAAAGGAAACAGGAGCACAGCCAAAGGATGAAGAGATTTTGGGAAGAGAAGAGGAAGAAGGGAAAGAAGTGAAAATTGTGTCATCATGAGATATTCGAGTTCAAACACTGTCCATAAGGGCTAAAATGATATGAATGAATGGATAATAATAATAATGGAAAAATTATTTTGAAAATATAATCGTAAGAACACATTAAAAAGATTTTGACCATTTGCCATGAATAAAAAGTATAGGCTTTAAGACTTTGTTAACTATATCTAACAAACCGGCATTTTGTTAGGGTTTTGGTCGGTCATAGACAGCGAATAGTGAACGTTCCATTAGATGTGGTGGAAGCTGCTGATACAGGGTAAGCAATCCCGGACCAAGATAAAGAAAACCAAATTCACTTTGTGTCTGTTTTGTGGCAAGTAGCAAAGTATCTGTTTACCATTGGTGCGGCTGAAATTTATTTTCTGGAACCATAACAGTATGAGTTCGGTCCTTGAGTCTACTCAATCCCACCCGATTCCAGGTGCAAACATCATGGAGCATTTTGATAATCACAGTGTTATCCCTGCTGGCCAATCCACCACCATGATCACTGGCACAAGTTGTTTTTGGGATTCTGGACAGCCAAGTTAAAATGCTGTGTGTCGGAGTCCTCTGGTCACCTCGAAACCAAAACAATTTTTTTGCAACACTTAATATACAAATAATTTTTCAACCACCTGAACTTCATAAATTGCGATATACATTAAAAGCACAGAAATTTCATATTTTGGCAGTTCAGTAAATATGAAAGACGGATAATAATTTGCTTTCGGCAAATATCGTCTTTTAAAAGTAAAACTAATAAAATAATATTTAATAATGTACGACGTCTGGAAGTTCTCTTTGCAGCCTCCAAAAATATTTGAAATTCAACAACGTTAGTAAAACACATTAGTAATAGACAAATGAAAAATTTTTTGTATGCGCAAATGATGCGTACATCTTAATTAATGCCCATATGGCAGTCAAGGAGCGTAATGATAAAAAAAACTGAAGTTAATGAAGCTTCAGGAAACGTCAGAAAACATGTCTATAATTCCCTCAAGCATTATTAAAATTTTAATAGGTGAATTTAATGCTAAATTAGGTAAAGAGAAAAATTATAAGAATCCTTTGGGTGTATTTGCAGCGCATAAATGGACAAACCGAACTAGCCGAAAACTTGTTGAAACTTGCAAAAATTTTACCTTAAAATAATTATAACAAGAAATTTTGGTGGGCACCGTTTACATTATTTGGAAAATTTCAATTCGATTATGTAGGATTTTCGTACCCTAATAACAATTGAACTGTAAATGTCGGAGTTATAAAATGGGATAATATTGATTCTGAGCCTTATTTAAAGCAAATCAAAGTAAAATTTCTACTTTAAAAACTGATCAAAAGAAAAATATGATACGAACATTTGTGATTTTTAAAGAGACCTACGACCAAATTGATCATGGATCTGTTTTCCATGTTGCGAATGAGATCAAATAAGTGACTATACCTCAGGCCGTATTGTATCGAAAAATTTTAAACTTTGTGAACGTTCATTAGAGGCATGTGCGAATATTCACATAAAATTTGAACAATTATAGGTTATGGTCGAACAGGGAGCCATTGTTGAGTTGACATAGAATGACCCACATAGCCGATCTGAAAAATTCATACAGTACGTTTATACCCTTACTGGGCAGTTCAACAAAAGATGAACAATGTATCATACTATTGTCCCCTTATTGGGTCACGTAAAATAAATTGATATTGCATTTCTTTCAGGATATCACAAAATAGTGAATGTTATATGGATATTGTTACATTCATAAACACATCCAGACAAGTAAATAACAAGTTATTATTATTGATATGGTGCCTGTTCTATGACCGAAATGAAAAGACAGCATATCGGTAATTGTAAATTTGCCCCCAACAGGCAATTGAAAATTGAGGCGTTTGGACTGCAGACCCTCCTCCCCCCAACCCTCTGGATAAGCCACTGACTTCGATAGATGCATTGGGCAAGCGCTTGGAGGTTTTTGAGATGTGGCTGTACAGGAGAATGTTGCGAATACCATGGACAGTGTGTGTCACAAATGTCGAGATTCTACAAAGAACGAAGAAAGATATCACCTCCTCCAGACCGTCCTGCAACGAAAAATACCAGTAAAGAGAATCGTTGGCCAGATGAGAATATCCTGGCTTAAGAACATCAGAACGTGGACCTCTAGAACATGTACAGAGCTGCTTAGAGCTGCAAGTGACAGGAAAAGCATCGCCAAGATGGTTGCCAACGTCCGGAACGGCCAGGAACCAGAAGAAGAACGAGATGGCCTATTTCTCCTCTTCTGCTTCATTAGATATCTGAAGATGATCCAATTGGGCGAAACGCGCCATCTTATATATGTCAGTATGTCCTCTATGTGATCATAAACCATTCATTCGATTCCAATGAAACTTTGGTGAACTCTTCACCGTACGCCCACGAAGGTTCCGACCCAAAAACAAAAGAGCATGACACATAACTCAGGAGATATGACGTCATAAATAATGAGAGGCCACCACGTGAGAATACCCAGATTTATGCGTCAATTATTGGAAAATCGGAGTTTTCAGGGACCTGCAACAATGTTTGCGTGTAATTTCGAAGCGTTTTGTAACTCACTCCCCCCCTCCTTTCTCCCATAAAATGATAAAACGAAAAGAAGTTTACCGATCACAACAGTTTCGCTGTAGATGCTGTAAAACTGTCGCATCAGGCTTGGACTTGTATCAAATACAGTTAGCATTACAGCTCTGCATGTTGCTACTTATTTTTGTCTGCATGTCTCCTTTAATTCTCTTGCATCCAAAATTAAGCAATCTGTTTCGCCAATCTCTATATGAAAGCGAAAGGGTATTCACTCACTCACTAACTAAAGACGAAATCTCGAAAACTACTTCACGTATGACGCTGAAATTTGGCAGAAATGTAATTTGTAGGTGGAAAATGTCAGCTAAGAAAGTATTTTGTGACAGGTGCATGGCGGAGCATAGTTCTACAGACTCCGAAATCTATAATTTCCTTCCGATCTACACGAAATTTCGCATTTACCTTGAAAACAAGAGGTATACCTTACTTTTAATACGGTGCATGCGGGACGGTACTTCGCAACACAGAAATGGATCCCTAAATACCTTGGTCGCGCCTTAACTTCAGAACGGCTCCACCGATTTCACGTATTTTTTTCATTGTTCTCGTTATTTTTCAGAACAATGGTTGTATGAAATAAAACTGGAATATTTGAGAACAGCAAAGTGCGTTTTTCAATGTGACCCTGACTTTCTATTGCATAGAAGTGTATAGTTTTGATCCGATATTGATGAAATTTTGCACACTCCCCTTAAAAACAAGATGAATGTCACTGTGTATAAAATTTCTTTCGGTGCATGGTGAAGGATACTTACGGAATTTTACAAGATACATAGTTTTGCTCCAATCTTTATGAATATTTGCACACTTTACCTTTAAACTAAGAGGAAGATCACTGGGTACATAAATGTTTGTATGGTACATGACAGAGGGTACCTCGCCTAATACTTTACCGAGAGGGGGAAAGCTGGAAACGAACAGAGAGATGGAAGAGAAAGAGGTGGATGCAGAGAGAGAAGGGGAGGGGGATGTGGACTACGAGAGCGTAGGGTAAATAAACATCCGGTCAACGCCGTGTTTACAGCTCGTACCTGAATAAAAACAGAGTTTTGCAACCGAGACAATCTTTTATTCAAGAATACAATGATACTTCTGTTCTAAAGGAACAGGATTGCCGATGGTCCGCAGCTATAAATATTAATTATACAAATATTAATTCGCAGGTTGCAAGATTTTTCGACTTTAGCTGCGAGCACCAGGGGAAGTAGGCAAGTGCAACTGGCCGGGGAGAGTGTTCGGGTGGTTAAGTGGTTAAGACGACCGCTCGCGATAAGCGGGAGACCCGGGTTCGAGTCCCAGTCCGGCACAAATTTTCATATGTTGCAAAAGGCATCGACCATCTAAAGAATAACAGCTAAAGTAGGAAACTCTCGCAATATGCGAATTAATATTTGATACAAAGAACATATCAGATGTTGGAAATATGAAACCAACCACTCCACATTTTCCGAACACTTAAAAACACCACCAACATCACCCTAACAATATAGAGCAAGAGATGAAATTTATCAGGACCAACAACCACAACAAACACCTCATCCAAAGACAAGAAAACTACCATATCCAGAAAGCCATAGCCGAGAACAAACAAGTAATAAATGAACAGACAAACATTAATGAAAACTCACTGCTAAATATAAAGACATGAGACACTAATCAAAGAGAGAAAAGAATTGGCACACACACACACACACAAATGAAAAATTTAATTATAATGATGATGAGTAGGGAAAAAATCACAAATCTCTCTCTCTCCCTTTCCCACAATCCCCGTCTCTGACTATGCCTATCTCCGTGACTATGTCTATCTCCGTGTCCTTTTCCATGTCTCTGTCTCTAACTCTGTTCTATATCTCTTCACAATGAGGACTTACAAAATAAAAAATTAATTAATTTTTTATCAGTATCTGGTGCTGTCCTCTATGCAATCACATAAAACACAAACACACACACACACACACACACACACATACATACACTGACACAAAGCAAAGATAGGACAAACACGTACTCAACAGTTGGCAAAACCAACAAAAAGAAAAACAGAACACAAACAAAAATGGCATGTGCCTAGTGGTGCTAGCTGTGAAGTGCTTGAACAACAAACACAGCAAAATGAACAGAACTGAAGCAGAACAGCTGGAAGCAACGAATGAGCACCAGATGTAAAGCTATATCCATGAAATATTGTAAGTACAACATCCAGATAGCAGTACTATATGTAAGTAAAGCATCAGAACTGTTCATAACCTAAAGATACTGAGAAATGTAAATATAAAAAAAAAATATTGTAAAAAATAATCATGTATATATTACAGGCCACTGATAATGCCTTCCAAATAAAGGCGGAATGCATATGGCAATAAAATATTTTATTAAATCAGTTGGATAGACAGAAAACTGAGATACTTACACTATAATATTATAATATAGCAATTGTGAAAAAACAGGACGAAAGGAAGTAAAAATGTTTGTATAATTTATTCAAGAAGTCCCCCCCCCCGCGACCTTCTGCTATTTACAGAATTTACGGTAATCCGTCGAGTTACCGGAGAAATTAAAAGGTCTTCAACTTCCGCAAATTTATCACACTTGCGGAATTTTCGGTATCGAATTTAACTGCGTCTCCGGTACGGAATTTTCCGTCGTCTGCAGTCCAAATGCTGGCAGCGACGTGAGGTACCTGTCGTCGTGTGGGACGCACAAAGGCGGCGCTGGAATCGACCTGGCCGGACTCTGCGGCGATTCGTCGGGGGGCGGCAGCGCGCCGCGCCGCGCGGACACCGCCGCCCCCGCCGCCCCCGCAGCCCCCGGGGGCGGCGGCCAGTAAATCCGCGGCAGGCGGCGGTGATGCACGGCGCGGCCGCCAGGGCGCTCTGACCCCGCCATCCATCCGCCGGGCCAACATGGCCGCCCAGCCAGCCAGCCAGCGACGCCGGCGTCGCGACGCCCCGCGTCTGCTGCTCCACTTGGCAGCGCCGGCGCCCGCGGCGGAACATGCTCAAGTGCCGGCTGAGAGTCCAGACCGGCGTCGCGCTAGCTAGCAGGCGAGCTAGCAGCAACGGTCCACCTGAGGTACAGCGACGCTCGTCGAATAACTACAGCTGGTTGGACCCAGTGGACCAGCCACGGGGAGTGGGCACAAATGGGGCTGAAGCCCACCCCCAGGCACCTCTCAAAGGTTTTTTAAATTTTTTTATTTGCCCCGCTGTAGGTTACGGTAGTAACACTAAAACTGGGCCTTTGCGATCGTCTTTTGACAGCTCGAAATTTAAATGAAAATAACGGCTAAAGTTCGGAAAGTAGGAGGCGAGGTACTGGCGCAAGTAAAGTTGTGAGGCGGCATCGTGAGTCGTGTCGGAATAGCACAGTCGGTAGTGCGCTTGCCCACGAAAGGCAAAGGTCCCAGGTTCGAGTCCCGGTTCCGCACACAATTTTAATCTACCAGGAAGTTTCAAGGGCTTAACCATTCACCTGACACGAAGATTGAATAACCGAATTCCTAGAGGAGAAAATTCTCTACAACTTTGCTCTCTTATGTTATATATATATATATATATATATATATATATATATATATATATATATATATATATATCGTATCGTTTCAGAGATATTTGCAAAAATAACGGCGACTTTGGGATGTCTGTCTGTCTGTCCGTAACGTGTTCCCTGTTTTTAAGACGAACCGTTCAACCGATCGACATCAAGCCGTTTGTAATGTAATTTTAATTGCAAATAAACCGTTCATCTCACGCGAAAATTAAATAACCGAAAAGCGAGGCTGGTCGAGTATATACGAAGCGCGTCCACAAAGTAAGTTCCGTTTGGTTATATAAAACGAGCGGGTACAGATACAGAAAAGATATTGATTGTACAGAAATCTACAACTGTTAAACTACTTTTCTACATAGCTTCCGAAATTTTGTAGGCAATTGTCATAGCATGGCACAAGGTTTTGTGTGCCTTTTCCATAGAATGTTGCCGCCTGTGTATTCAACCATGTGGTAACATGTTCTTTCAGCTCGTCATCGTCGTTGAAGTGTTGTCCACCAAGGACAGATTTTAGGTGTAAGAAGAGGATTACTGTCAAAAGATTTTTTTTTCCACGATAATGCCTGACCTCATACACTGAATGTGACCAAACAATTCTTACG
The DNA here is from genome assembly GCA_026315105.1 of Locusta migratoria. Taxonomy (NCBI): domain Eukaryota; kingdom Metazoa; phylum Arthropoda; class Insecta; order Orthoptera; family Acrididae; genus Locusta; species Locusta migratoria. The sequence continues at coordinate 75,193,924 of CM048754.1, read as the reverse complement.
AAAATTTCAATGGGACCTGTTTGATCATCCTCCATACAACTCGGACCTCTCTCCTAGCGACTTTCATCTCTTCTTACACCTAAAATCTGTCCTTGGTGATCAACACTTCAACGATGATAAAGAGCTGTTACCACATGGTTGAATACACAGGCGGCAACCTTCTGTGAAGGATCCATGCTTGTGGCACGCTATGAAAAGTGCCTGCAAAATTTCGGCAGTTATGTGGAAAAGTAAGAGTTGTAGAATTTTGTGCAATAAAAATTTCTTCTGTATCTGTGTACAATTTCATTACCAAACGGAACTTACTTTCTTTCTGGACGCGCCTCGTATTAATGCACTATTAGTCGTAACAATGTCCCTTTCCCGCCTGCTCATGAAACTAGCCTTAAAAAGATGCTTTATTTCTTTACAGGGCGGCAGTCTGAAAAATAAACGTATTGTATGTAACAGAAGTGATCAGAAGAAATTATTTGACGTTAGGTTTGGAACTTGCGTTACTACTTTGCCAACCTATGGAAAGTTTTTGTATACATATTTCTTCGGTTTTTTGGCCTTGTCTTCCGCAGTTGCAGTTATACAATTTTGTATAGGATGTGGGACCGTCTTTTGCAACTGTAAATTAGTCTACTTTAGACCAGACGCGTTTCGCTTTATTTTAAAGCATCTTCAGTGGTCAGCTGTACAATAAATAGTTTGTATTACATTATTTGTTTTAGTTATTATGAAATTCGATCTGTAACAGTTCTCATGTAATTGGATTGTTTTCATTCTGAATAAATTGGACTTTTAATATTACTCACGAATTTTTTATGTTTTTATCTTCATGTGTGGTTTGTAGCACCTTGTCACTTGCTGTCACTGCTTATATTTACACTATTTTACACTTTTTACAGTAACATTTCTACGCAAGTTTATGAAACATAACCATTTTCTGTGGCCTGGCAGGCTCTGTATGTCGTTTGTTTCGTTTGTCTTTTGTCTGTCAAAAGACCACCATTTGTTACGTACTGCTGACAATGAAGCTATCTTTGACCAACGTCATCTATCTCGATTACAGGTAATCGACTCTCATATCTTTGGTTCAAAGTCGACCGCCAAATCTTATCTATCACACAAGTCAGCTGTGGGAGAGCATGTTTTTGCAGGTGTTGTCCGTGAAGAAAAATTTAGTGAAACGAGCGTGCTAGCCAGGACGTCGCATTATTACACACGGATGTATAGAGAAGCCATAGAAATACAAAAACACCACAATAATTTTAACAAGAAAGAAAAAGGTTTGAAATTAGATAAGATTTGGCGGTCAACTTTGAACAAAAAATATGACAATCGATTACCTATAATCGAGAGACATGACGTCGGCAGCACGTGACAAGTGGTGCCGCCATCTATATAAGCAGCACCTCCAGCGCCTAGTAGGCATCGTCGACTCACCCTTGAAGATGTTGCCCGCAGTAGGCAATGAAACGTCGGGAGTTAGAAGTTTTATGGATGGACCACGGCAACTTAGCCCGGAAGTTTTAATTAATGAAGACGCCGGCCGTGAAACCCTACATTCTATGATTGGAGAAAAAATGATTTTTAAAGTACAGTTTACATTTTTGTATATGAAAATATTGAAATGTTATCGCTAATTACACTGCTTATCTCATAGGAGCAAATTAGAGAAAAAAATGAAAAATGTCGCAACTGACGACACCCCAGGGGCGTTTGTGACAGTACCTGGGGTCGGTAGGTAAAATCAGCATATCTGTATGTATGAAAAGAGCCTGATGATGAGCAAAAATGCTCGAAACGTGTTGTGCTATGTTAGATCACCACCACCACGAAGATTCACTTATATCCTATCTGCGCGATATAAATTACACACTATTCTACTCGTCTAAACGAGGGAAAGAAGAAACGAACAGAGAGATGGATGATGACAACGAATACTCTGAGAGGAGGGAAGAGGTAATGGATGGCATATGGAAGGGAAGGCGCAGGTGAACAGAGGAAGGGGGGAGTGAATAGAAGAACAAGAAGAAGAAGAAGAAGAAGAGGGTGAGGAGTAAAGTGAATAGGAAGAGGCACAAATACGTAACGGTCAGAAAGGAAGTGAGGAGGAAACGGACGTAATGTACAGCACTATTGCTGTCTCGAGGGAAATAATACATCGTATGCTCCAGTGAAGGAGCAGCCAGCTCATGTGGATTTCATATATGATGGATTCAATTGAACACCGTGTGTGTTCCTACTAAAGCATTGAGAATAAAAACCGCTACCAGTCACATTACGTATTGTATTTGTTGACAACACAAACTGTTGCAGTTTTGTGCCCATCATCAGGTGCGTATACATTCAGAACTATATGCAGTTTCTTGGTGGAGTACAGTGTTAGAAACTACACTCCTGGCCATTAAAATTGCTACACCACGAAGATGACGTGCTACGGACGCGAAATTTAACCGACAGGAAAAAGATGCTGTGATGTGCAAATGATTAGCTTTTCAGAGCATTCATACAATGTTGGCGCCGGTGGCGACAAGTACACCTTGCTGACATAAGGAACGTTTGCAACCGATTCCTCATACACAAACAGCAGTTGACCGGCGTTGCCTGGCGAAACGTTGTTGTGATGCCTCGTGTAAGGAGGAGAAATGCGTGCCATCACGTTTCCGACTTTGATAAAGGTCGGATTGTAGCGTATCGCGATTGCGGTTTATCGTATCGCGACATTGCTGCTCGCGTCGGTCGCGATCCAATGACTGTTAACAGAATATGGAATCGGTGGCTTCATGAGGGCAATAAGGAACGCCGTGCTGGATCCCAAATACATCATATCACTAGCAGTCGAGATGACATGCATCTAATCTGCATGGCTGTAACGGATCGTCAGGCACGTCTCGATGCCTGAGTCACCGGGTGTGGACGTTTGCAGGACAACAACCATGTGGACGAACAGTTCGACGACGTTTGCAGCTGCATGGACTATCAGCTCGGAGACCATGACTGCGGTTACCCTTGACGCTGCATCACAGACAGGAGCGCCTGCGATGGTGTACGCAACGACGAACCTGCGTACACGAATGGCAAAACATCATTTTTCGGATGAATCCAAATTTTGTTTATAGCATAATGATGGTCGCATCCGTGTTTGGCGACATCGCGGTTCAACACACATTGGAAGCGCGTATTCGTCATAGTCTTACTGGCGTATCACCTTGCGTGATGGTTGGGGTGTCACTGGTAACATGTCTCGCTCACCTCTTGTTCGCATCGACAGCACTTTGAACAGGGGCCGATACATTTCAGATGTGTTACGACCCGTGGCTATACCCTTCATTCGATCCCTGTGATACCCTACATTTCAGCAGGATAATGCACAACCGCATGTTGCAGGTCCTCTACGGGCCTTTCTGGATACAGAAAATGTTCGACTGGTCAACGGTGGCCGAGCCGGCCGCGGTGGCCGAGGGGACTGAGGCGCTCCAGTAGTCACGGTCTGCACGGCCACTACGGTCGGGGGTTGGAATCCCCTCTCGGGCATGGATATTTGTGCCATCCTTAGAATAATGTAGTTGATAAGTAGTTTGTAAGTTTAGGGACTGATGACCCCGTAGTTAAGTCCCATAAGCTTAACAAACATTTGATTTGATTTTTTGATTGGTGGCCGAGCAACTGGCTCGTCACAATACGCCAGTCACTACTGTTGATGAACTGTGGTATCGTGGTGAAGCTGCATGGGCATCTGTACCTGTACACGCCAACCAATCTCTGTTTGACTGAATGCCCAGGCGTATCATGGCCGTTATTACGGCCAGAGGTGGATTTGTGGGTACTGACTACTTAGGATCTATGCATCCAAATTGCGTGGAAATGTAATCACACGTCAGTTCTAGTATAATATATTTGTCTAATGAATACCCGTTAATCATCTGCATTTCTTCTTAGTATAGCAATTTTAATGACCGTAGTGTGAATTATATGGCGTGAACTACAGTGAAAATAGCCGCAGGTGGTGAGATGACGTGTACAAAAGCACTGTTTTACTTACATGCAAATTTAGCATGCTAAAACAGGGTGTTTGTACACGTAATGTCACCACTCGCAATTATGAACTCAAAAATGTTCAAATGTTTGTAATTCTATCGAACCAAACTGCGTGGTCATCAGTCCGTAGCTTACAAACTACTTAAACCTAGGTAAACTAACCTAAGGACAACACAAACACATGTCCCAGGGAGGGTTCGAACCTCGACGGCGAGCAACCGCGCGCTCCGCAGCGAGACGCTTTAGACCGCTCGGCTACTCCACCGCGGCAATTGTGAAGTCCACCAACAAACTGCACATAGTGTTGAATGTATAAGCACGTAATGATACACACAAGTCCAAAGCCATTCGTGTTACCTTCTTTATATATAAAACAGAGGGTCCGTGTGTTTGTTTGTGTGTGCATATTGCATAAAAATCCACAGTTTTCTTCAAATCTTTATGAAATTTTGCACACGTAAGCTCCAATCCATGAGGTCGGACGCCGTAAGCGTAAGGATCACGAACAAAATGTAGTTCACGAAATATGACGTCATAAACAAGGAGAAGCGAGAAAAACTGCTACATCACGCGACAGTAATGCACATTTCCTCCTAAAACACTGGACCGATTTCAATCAAATTTGATACACATACGCCTTAGTGTGAGATAATAGTTGCTGGAGGGGTAAGAATCACGTACGACACATGGTTCAGGAGATACAATGTCATAATAGGAGTAGCAAAAAAATTGACACATAATGCGACGACACTTCATTCATACGCGACATTCAACAAACATGCATCAAACGTTTATTACATTTTTTTCTCGTTGACAGCCACATTGAAATGAAGAAAGGAAAAAACGGTCTCGCTTACTATTTGTTCGCTGTTCATGGGCTAAAACTACGGCATGACTTGACAACTTATAATTTCTAGACTACAAATTGTAGCCGCAGGAAATTTTACAGACGGTATACACACATACAGGTGAATGTACCTTCGAAATTGTATCACATTCCGACACGTAGTTTGAGATATGAGTACATAAACAGTAAAGATCATAGAAAACCGCCCCATCATGTACCGAGTTTTCATTTAGTACTTCTTTACTACTAATTGTATTCGCAACAGATTTTACAGATATACAGCACTTACACAAATTGATATATAACTGAAACATTGTACAATTGCACAGCACATAATTCAATAAACATGAGATCGTACTAATTTTATATGTCATTTTTATTTTTATTACTATCTTTCTTTGTGTGGATAATTCATTTATAATTTTGTACATTATACAACACAGCGTTATTTCTTATATATTCTCCGATAAATATTACATGTTTTTAGAGAAAACGAGATGGACAGAGAGAGAAGCGATAGGAGAAGTACTAACTCAAGACAGGATTAAATAAAGGAATACCCGGGCAACGCCGAGTTTTCAGCAAGTAAATAAATAATACAGTCTTCATCCTATATTTGGCAACGTTTCTCTCAAGTAACATCAAAATTGCGCGTGGTTTTCTGAAACGTGTTTCACGTTTCATCCTTTTATGGGCAACAGTGCTTGAAACTAAGATATAAGTTCTCAAATAAAGTTATGTTTCGTTGTCTTTTACGAAAAGTTTAGCACTAAACTTTAGCGGACACTCCAAGTATACGTTACCGAGGTACATGTTTGTTTCAGTTTTGTGACAATATTTTGGTGATAGACGAAAAACTACTTATAAAAGGGAAAGAGGAAGCCTTGAAGTTCAAGTTAACGAGTTCTTATATGGGAGACTGAAAATGGACTTACATTTATTGGAAAGAGGAGGCCTGCTATACGAATACAAAATGGGCATAAGTCCAAAAGAAGAACGAAATGATGTACGGTATGAGAGATATGATAATATATTGTCACTTGACAGATTAAGGGCCAAAAAATTTTGCAAGTTTTGTCTTCAGGGATACTTGACAGTAAAATGTGGAAATCATGGGACAGATCTGAACTTTGCACCAAAAACGACTTGTTTTTACACGTTTCACATGAAACACTGCCCTTCTCCAGTGTACTTGGGAGTTACCCTTGATAGGGCACTATCATTTAAGCGCCACATTGAGAAGAGCAAGGCAAAAGTCCAAACACGAAATAACTTACTTGACAAACTAACAACGTCAAAATGGGAAGCTAATGCAAAAGTTTTGCGCACGACAGCAATGGCGCTATGTTACTCTGCTGCTGAGTTTGCAAGTCCTGTGTGGGAACGGTCATGTCATGCAAACAAACTGGACCCTGTCCGGAATCAGACCTGTAGGCTTATCACTGGCTGTCTCAAACGTACAAGAGTTGAACACTTATACTCATTATCTGGAATCGCTCCACCAAAGGTCCGATGATCGGTACAGAGCAGCATAGAACGATCAAAACAGCTTAAAGACCAACGTCACCCATTACATGGGCACCAAACTGTACCAAAACGCCTGAAGTCAAGAAGCAGTTTTCTATACTCAACGGAACCACTCGCAGACCCACCAAGAACTGTTGTTGTGGTCTTCAGTCCGGAGACTGGTTTGATGCAGCTCTCCACAATACCCTATCCTGAGCAAGCCTCTTCATCTCAACATAAGAACGGCAACCTACATCTGTCTGAATCTGCTTACTGTATCCATCTCTTGGTCTTCCCCTGCGATTTTTACCCCACACACTTCCCTCCAACACTAAATTCACAATTACTTGATGTCTAAGAATGTGTCCTACCAATCTATCCCTTCTTTTAGTCAAGGTATGCCAGAAATTTCTTTTCTCCCCAATTCTGTTCAGTACCTCCTCATTAATTACGCGATCCACCCACCTAATCTTCAGCATTCTTCTGTAGCACCATATTTCAAAAGCCTCAATCCTCTTCCTGTCCGCACTGTTTATCGTCCATGTCTCACTCCCATACAAGGCAACACTCCATACAAATGCCTTCAGAAAGGACTTCCTTAGGCTTAAATCAATATTCGATGTTAACAAATTTCTCTTTTTCAAGAACGCTACCCATTGCCATTTTGCATTTTATATCCTCTGTACTGCGACCATCATTTGTTATTTTACTGCCCAAGTAACAAAACTCATCTACCTCCTTTATTGCTTCATTTCCCAATCTAATTCCTTCAGCATCACCTGATTTTCTTACACTGCACTCCATTACCCTAGTTTTGCTCTTGTAAATGTTCATCTTATATGCACATTTCAGCACACTGTCCACTCCGTTCAATTGCTCTTCCAGGTCCTTTGCTGTATCTGACAGAATTACTATGTCATCGGCAAAACGCAAAGTTTTTAATTCTTCACCCTGAACTTTAATTCCTTCTCCAAATTTCTCCTTGCTTTCCTTTATAGCTTGCTCAATGTACAGATTGAATAGCAATAGAGAAAGGCTACAACCCTGTCTTACTCCCTTTCCAACCACTGCATCCCTTTCATGCCCTTCAACTCTGACAACCGCTGTCTGGTTTTTGTACAAGTTGTAAATAACCTTACGCTCCCTATATTTTACTCCTGCTTGCTTCAGAACTTGAAAGAGTTTATTCCAATCAACATTGTCAAAAGCCTTCTCCAATCTACAAAAGCTAGAAATGTAGATTTGCCTTTTCTTAATCTATCTTCTAGGATAAGCCGTAAAGTGAGTATTGCCTCCCGTGTTCCTACATTTCTCCTGAACCCAAACTGATCTTCCCCGAGGTCGGCTTCTACCAACTTTTCCATCCCTCTGTATATAATTCGTGTTAATATTTTGCAACCATGACTTATTAAACTGATGGTTCTGTAGTTTTCACACCTGTCTGCGCCTGCTTTCTTTGGGATGGGGATTATAACATTTTTCTTAAAGTCTGAGGGTACTTCGCCTGTCTCATACATCTTACACACCAGGTGAAACAGGTTTGTCATGGCTGGTTCTCCCAGGCACTTCAGTAGCTCTGAGGGAATATCATCTACTCCAGGGGCCTTGTTTCGACTTAGGTCTTTCAGGGCTCTGTCAAATTCTTCTCTCAGTACAGTATCTCCTATTTCATCTTCATCTACATCCTCTTCTCTTCCTACAATATTGTCTCGAAGTTCATTTCCTTTGTAGAGCCCCTCTATATACTCTTTCCACCTTTCAGCTTTCCCTTCTTTGCTGAGAACTGGTTTTCCATCAGTGTCCTTGATATTCATAGAGCTGTTTTTCTTATCTCCAAATGTTTCTTTTATTTTCCTGTAGGCTGTATCTATTTTTCCCCTATTTATACATTCTTCTATATCCTTGCATTTGGCTTCTAGCCACTCCTGCTTAGCCATTTTGCACTTCCTGTCAATCTCATTTCTTAGTCGTCTGTACTCCACTTTGCCTGTTTCATTTACTGCATTTTTATATTTTCTCCTTTCATCAATTAAATTTAGTATTTCCTGTGATATCCAAGGATTTTTTGTAGGTCTTGCCTTCATACCTATTTTGTCCTCTGCTGCCTTCACTATTTCATCTCTCAATTTTACCCATTCCTCCTCTACTGTTTTTTTTTCCCCTGTTTCTGTCAATTGTTGCCTAAAGCTCTCTCTGAAATTCTCCAGAACTTCACTTTCCTTCAATTTATCTAAGTCCCATCTCCTTATTTTCCTACCTTTCTGCAGTTTTTTCAGTTTCAGCCTACAGTTCATGACTAACAAGTTATGGTCAGTCTATATCTACCCCTGGGTATGTCTTGCAGTTTTTAACCTGGTTCCGGAATCTATGTCTTACCATTATAAAATCTATCTGGTATCTCCCGGTGTCTCCTGGTCTCTTCCCCTTATACAACCTTCTTTTATGATTCTTGAACCAGGTGTTTGTTATAACTAAATTATGTTTCGTGCAAAATTCTACCAGGCGGCTTCCTCTTTCATTCCTTTTGCCCAGACCATATTCACCTACTATCTTGCCTTCCCTTCCTTGTCCTACTACCGAATTCCAGTCTCCCATAACAATTAAGTTTTCCTCTCCCTTAATTGTCTGAATAGTTTCCTTTAGCTCCTCATATATTTCTTCGATTTCCTCATCATCGGCAGAGCTAGTTGGCATATAAACCTGTACTACTGTTGTCGGTGTTGGCTTCGTATCTATCTTGACAATGATAATGCGATCACTGTGCTGGTCATAGTAGTTTACCAAAAAAATGTTTCAAATGTTTGTATAGTCTATGGGACTTAACTACGGGGTCATCAGTCCCTAAACTTACAAACTACTTATGAACTACTTACGAACTAGGACGGCACAAATATCCATGCCCGAGGGGGGATTCGAACCCCCGACCGCAGTGGCCGTGCAGACCGTGACTGGAGCGCCTCAGTCTCCTCGGCCACCGCGGCCGGCAGTAGTTTACCCGCATTCCTATTTTCTTATTCATTATCAATCCTACTCCTGTGATACCCCCAACTGATTTTGTATTTATAATCCTGTACTCACCTGACCAGAAATCCTGTTCATCCTGCCACCGAACTTCACTAATCCCCACTATATCTAGCTTCAACCTATCCATTTCCCTTTTTAAATTTTCTAATTTTCCTACCCGATTAATGGATCTAACATTCGACGCTCCGAATCGTAAAATGCCAGTATTGTCTTTCCTGATGATCACATCCTCCTGAGTAGTCCCCGCCCGGAGATCCGAATGGGGGACTATTTTACCTCCGGAATATTTTACCCGAGAGGATGCCATCATCATATTTTCATACAGTAGAGCTGCATGTCCTCGGGAAAGGTAGCGGCTGTAGTTTCCCCTTGCTTTCAGCCGTTCGCAGTAGCTGTGTGGCAAAGCCACATTAGCTGATGTTACAAGGCCAGCTCAGTCAATCATCCAGACTGTTGCCCCTGTAACTACTGAAAAGGCTGCTGCCCCTCTTCAGGAACCACACGTTTGTCTGGCTTCTCCACAGATACCCCTCCGCTGTGGTTGCACCTACGGTACGGCTATCTGTATCGTTGAGGCACGCAAGCCACCCCACCTCGGCAATGTCTGTGGTTCATGGGAGTGGCACCAAGAACTAGCAGAATAAAATTGTGGCGGGAGCAACAAGGACATGCCAGCTATGCCGAGGAGGCGCTGCCACCAGGCGCAGAACTTGACTGGCAGTGGTGGAAGACTCTGAACAGACTGCGGTCTGGAATGGGTAGATGCAACAAGAATTTGCACAAGAAGGGAATCGGTGAAAGTCTTTTTGTGTTCGTGCGGAAACATACAGACCATGGACCACCTGCTGGAATGTCCGGAAGTAAATCATCTAAGAGCGTGCACAGCCCAAGACCTGATGACCTGCAGCAGTACAGCAATGGCATATATAGACTTCTGGAAGAATGAGATATGAAGTTGTTCATACTATTCTTGTACATAATTTTCATGTATTATATATTATTGTAAAAATGTGTAGACATTAGTTTTTTACAATTCGCGCATTTATTATATACTGTTTGTAGCTCGCATACGATATATATATGAAATAGTCCAAAATACAAAAATTTCTACAGTAATAAGAACAACATTGTAGTACTGATACTGTGCCACCATGCAAAGTTTTTGGGCAATGTTACTTACAAACCTGATACTATATTTTGAAAAAAAAAATCGTGTAAATCAGTCACATGGCGCTATATATTTAAGTAAAAGAATACTTCTTCTCGACATTTCTGTGTGTGCCAAATGAAGGGTTAATGTGACTAGTAGCGGTCTTTATTCTCAGCCATCTGATATTACATTTATGTATAAAACGTTAACAATAGTAATAATTGTTTTTCCGAGTAAACATGTGTTTTTAGCTTCACATAGCCACAGCAACGCAAACCAGTGTCTTTATTCGCGTGATACATTTTCTGAAAAAGTCTACGTTGGCAAGATATTTTTATGTACTTTCCCATTTATCTCATGTGCGAATAAGTTGGTAGTTCTGGTAATTATTTTGCAATGACTTTTGCCACTGAACAGTAGGAGATAGTGGCCTTCACGGCCAGATACGTAATCCAAAGGCCAGCCTTGTAGCGTCATTAACGTCCACAACGTTTCAACACAGCGTTAGTAATCGAAAACAGGAGTTAGTGATTCGTCGCGTCAATTGTCTGTCCGGAGAACGGAAACAGAGAGATTTCGCAGTGGAGCTGTCACAATTAGCCGAGTGTTGAGAAACCTGTCTTCCTCTAGAGGGTTCCCATCCTGGCGTTAACTCGCAATCTGTGGTCGCTCTCCGCGATTTATACAGACAAGATAATAGCCGCCTTGAGGTTAGCTAGTGTCTGCATCATCTCTTGCGCATCAGGTGCACACAACACTGTAGCTAATAAGACTACTACTCTCTAATAATTCAATTCAAGGAGAGGCGTTGAATTAAAATTTGTTTCGCAGCCGGGATTCGAACGTGAGACCTCCTGCTAACTAGGCAGGCGCTATAAGCACTGCGCCCCCGTGACCTCATAGATAAGGTGGTTGCATGAACTGTATTTAAACACGCCTTCCTCTTCCACAACATAAACCTCAATTCTCCGTAATGTTTCCCTATATCAGTGTTTTTCAACCTGCGGGCCCTGACTCCCAAGGTGGGGGGTGGGGGGTTGTCATGAAGCATGAAGTCTTGCTCGTAAGGGGGGAGGGGGGGAATCACATTAGGAAGTCCTTACTGCACAAAACTACGGGCCCACCGGATATCTAAAAACTTCGGGTTCAATAATTCAGAAACTTATTCCCAAGTAAACTTTATTTTATGTTAAAAATATGTAATTAATTGACATTAATTCTGAATTGAATAAAACGAGCTGGCATCAAACCCGTTTTTTTACAGCAATAACAGAATAAAAAATATATCCTCACATCAATCAACGAACCCATAGAAATTCTGAATACTACTGGTGTGTATAAAATAAACTGCGTATGTGGAACATTATACTTAGCAGAAACAGGAAGGCCTATCCATGTACGAACGGCAGAGCATGAAAGGTACATACGTTTAAAACAGCACAGCAAGTCAGTGGTTGCAGAACACGAGGAAGAGTGCAACCATAATACAAACCTCAAGGTACAAACCTCAAGGACGTACAAGTGCTCTCTAAACAGCCATTTAAAATGGAGAGAAAAATTCGTGAAGCAATCCAGATCAGTAAACACCCCTACAACATGAACAGCTTCCGGTGTTGACAGCACGGCGACGCTTGGCGGCGAGCGGTACAACGGGCCCTCAGGCCGCAGATGGTCGTTCCTGACAGCCTGGCGACTTCGTCACTACCAGAAGAACTGAGCCTACCGCTCGGTTGCCGCCGTCGATGGCCAAGAGCGCACATGCCTAAACTTCCTGTTTTACACCAATAGGAATCACCACTGCAAACACCAATACCGCGCATCTTCCTGGCTGATGGCTTTTCCTGGGTACAGGCACACCAACAAGTCTAACACTGCTGTTGTCAAGTTTCCACACTGTCAACATAACACGAAACTCAGTGAAATTGCACAACCCTTTGCAAGCTGAAGATCAATATAGTAACTTGTTATAACTACATATTAATTCGTTGAGTGTTCCCCCTGAAAACAAAAAGGTATTTTAATAGCGATAATGTTTGGAGAGTTATTAAGACATTCTCTGCTACTACAAGACGATGACTTCCCACAATCACACCTCCTAAAAGCATATTATTCAGAACACTAAGCATATCAAGACACCTGCGCAAGAAATAAATATATTAGGCATCCTGCACAGATACGTTGATGTAATTGACCGCTATGTCGTTAACCCCACTATCACACAACTTCCATCTCTTTAAAAATAGCTACTATGCTTTTTAATAGGAGACGCAACCTTAAACCTTCAATTAAAAAACGTCAATAATAAACGTTTATTTGTGGACCCCAAAACGATTTGGCTGTATTCGAATTACAAATACATCTAAGAAATGTATGAAATACGGAATGTGTAAGGGAATATCACACTCCGAAAAATGCTAAAGATAAATTCTATTTTGTAGAACCATTTTTACTCCGAACATGGCGTAAACCAACAGGGAGAAACAAGTTGCAGGACTTCCAGGAAAAATGAAGCGAAATTGGCAGCCAATAGTTGGTTATAAATTGCATTGCCTGTTAACTGTATAAATATAAATTACGGAATACGCGAAACTCCTGGTCAATACAGTCAAAAAGGTCTAAAGTAATTGGCAGTGGTTTACAATCATATATCCGTATCACTCTCCTCCTCAAGAAGTATGTGTGAAGATTTATATTCAGAACATTCGAGAAAAAGGCTACTGTGGTGTTGAAACTACAAGAAGCAGCTCATTTACTCAGTGCCCGTAAATCTGAATGGCTGTACCTCTCGTAGTAACATTCAGTTTTTGATAAAATATTAAAATCCAATATACCAGAACTTTGTTTTTCTAAACTCATTGCCAACTTTTTTTGTTAGAATTTTTGCAGGAAGTAATCTTGACGTGATTTCATACATATATGCATTAATATTATCAAACATGTAATTTGTGTCACAAATTGCGCGGCCGGTCCGGTCGGAGGTTCGAGTCCTTCCTCGGACATGGGTATGTTTGTTTGTACTTTGCCTAAGTTATTTTAAGTAAGATTAAGTAGCGGCTGGAGGGCGTGGAGTAGGGGTGCTGCAACCCTACTTGTGGAACACCCTGTTCACTACCTGCAGCGTCCGGGTATCCCCGCAAGTGTCTACACATTCCCTTTCTCCGCAAGTGTCACTCCCCACAAGTGTCACAAACTCAATGCAAACACCAATCAAAACTAAACTGTTAGGACAGTACACGCTTTATAAGACCAGCACAAGGAGGCAACAAATCAGTATTCACTGAGGAAGGCTCCTGCAACGGATCCGAAACGTTGGAAAAATTTTATTATCATGTCGCGGCAAGTAGCTCAGAAGAATTTTAACCTTAACGATAATGACCGCGAAAGCCTACGTTCGTACATAAAACGAAGATTGCTTTATAGTGAACTAGCTGCTAAACCCGGTATTGCCCGAGTATATATATGCATTTTTCCAGTCTTAGAAACGAAAATAAAAACTTAAAAGATTTCATCTTCATGTATCCATGAAAACAGCTTATAAATTATGAAACAGTAAAACGAAGAAATATGCATAAAGTACAAAATTTTAAGTTCAGAGTTTCCAGAGAAAGCAAAACTGTAATAAATACATATGATGTATAACATTAATTTAATTCAAAACTTGACGATAAACAATATCTACTGATACTTGTGATGGGAAAGTTTTTGTGACTCACAGTTCACGTCACATTTCCTAAATTACGTGTCGTAGGTAGTTTCAACTACACAGCGATTGTTGTCTGATAGTAAGCAATATGTGTACCAAGTTTAGTTAAAATGGGTCCTTTCATCAATTTGCGGGGGTCGTCAGGGAGCAAAGTTTAGTAAAGATTTGAAATTATGTTTAAAGTCTATTGCAAGTCTCTAAGTACTCTCGTTGTCAAATAGTTAACGACCAAAGATGGAGCAGTTTTCATTATTTATCACGTGATATCGTATGAACTATGTGTCGTAAGTCGTTTTTGCCACCATAGCAAATGGTTTTGACGTTAAGGAATATTTGTACGAAATTTGGTTGAAATCGGTCCATTAGTTTAGGAGCATATGTAGAATATTATGGCATGATGCGGCCGTTTTCACGACTGTCATTGCTTTTGACGTCATATCTGTTTACGTATGTTTCGTAGGTGGTTCTTACCCCAATAGCGACTGTTTTCTGATAGTAAGAAACATATGTACCAAGTTTGGTTGAAATCGGTCAAGTAGTTTAGGAGTAGATGTGGAACGTACACACACACACACACACACACACACACACACACATATATATATATATATATATATATATATATATATATATATATATAGCCTATTTTATAAGATGTATGTGTGTTAACGATGAATACGCTCAAAGCCTGAAAACTGTTTTCAGGAACCAATCGATGGGTAAATGAAAAATAATTAAATCTAAGAAATTCAGAAAAAGATACTGTGAGACCTTTCGTAATGACCATAATTCGCTTCTTTCACATGCCTGAAATGTGAATTACTAGTTGTCCAAAATTTGTATTTCTGTTGGTAATAAACTAAAGATTTGGTTGTTTTCCATTCCGAAAAGTGCCAAACAGTTTACAAGAAAATCGTATCAACACAAAGAAAATTAAATTAGTTGGCTTGGAGACGTCCAAGTAGTTTCGTTAGGGTATACAGTAATGATGGTTCTGCGGTAGGGATTCTGCAGCATGTATATTCCTGGAAGAGCGCCTCCGGAATATTTTTACTTACAATGGGGTCGCACATTGGGAAAGGTTGAAAAACTCTGCCCTATATAAATTAGAATCAACGTTGCTGAGGCTTGGCGATATAGCACCCCAGCAAAGAACAATAAATCATGTCTCGATATATATCAAATATATTCAATTGATGCGCCTCTCCTTCAATTTAATATCTTTGATACACATCGAGGAAAAAAACACGTCTCTGGACATTGATTTATTATTTGATATATAATAATTCCGTTTGCAAAACACCTGCCGTATACCGTCTCTAGCCCGTACGCAGGAATTTCTCTACCCCTCCCTTCGCCTCTCTCTGCCTCTCTCTCTCTCTCTCTCTCTCTCTCTCTCTCTCTCTCTCTCTCTCTCTCTCTCTCTACCTATATATCTCCACACCTTCAGCGATGCGACAGTCTGCACCCTATACCTCACAATCCACTTCGAGTTTTGCGAGACAAAGGGAACTTAACGCCATTCTCCCGTGTGTTTTCGCTAGCGATGGGAGGTGGACTTTTAAAGGTTCGTTCAAGCAGCTGACTGATACCAGCTTTCAAGCATCTGCGATCACGTAGAAATCAGTGTTGGTGTTTGCTCGGCGGAGCCACGCAGGAATAACCGTGTGGTCTGGAGCACCACGTTGAGGAATTCACGGCCTTTCGCGTCGGAGGTTAGAATCCTCTTTCGGGCGCGCGCTTGTGTGCGTGCGTGCGTGTGTGTGTGTGTGTATTTTGTCCTTAGATTACTTTAATTTTGTTTAAGTAGTCTGTACCACAGTAATGTGGTCTAATCGAACATCATTTGAAAATTTTTCTCGACTGAAACGATTTTCGTCCCAGTTGCGATAGAACTCTAGCTACTAGTGGTCACAAGTAGTCTCCCGTCTCATTACCTTTTCGGTATTCCTATTTAATGCCAGTTAGTTACACGGAGCAGCCACAGTGTCTAAATATCCAACACTTATTTCGCTTTTCTTGACTTGGGGGACCGCTGTGTGGTACAAGTCGTTGAACGACATAATTATAAGTGAAGTTTATACCTTTTACACTGCTGTTATAATGCTTTATTTATTTACTATGAGTTCATTTCGGCTTTATATTGCCATCATCAGGTTTCCTGTAATATAAATGAGATAATTTACAATAACAGTTACATAAGCTGTCATATACAGGGTGATTCAGGAGGAATCTGCAATACTGTGGGAGGTGATAGTATGGGTAATTCTCAACAAAAAACCTTACATGAACTTATATCCGATTTCCAATGGTTACCGAGAAAAATGCATTTTCAATGAAAACAGAGAAAAATTAAATGGAAAAGTATGTGTCATGTTTGTTTACAACTGAGAAGTGTATTCATTCATTTCAAACAATGTAAAACACATGTAGGTTATTTAATTCGTAACAGTACGTTATTAAAAATGCTGTACATTGATGACATGATTAATGAAATTAAACTTTACCACGATAGCGTCTCTTGCGCTAAAGTGTAGCTGACGCCGAAGTTCACCAATGGAAACACAGATGGCAGCAATGTTCTTCACGCGCAGTGTTCCGTGGTATTCACAAATATCCATGCCCGAGGGGGGATTCGAACCCCCGACCGTAGTGGCCGTGCAGACAGTGACTGGAGCGCCTCAGTCCCCTCGGCCACCGCGGCCGGCCCGCAAGTGTCACTCCCCGCAAGTGTTCCAACCCCCTCCTAGGAGCCAGAAGTGAATACGGCTCTGCCGAAACGCGCCTAACAGCTCTGCGCATGGGCGAGACCTCCGGTAGCTGCTCCAACTTACCGTTAAACGTCACTACAGCACTGGGAACCGCCCCACAATAAACAACAGGGTGACGACTGTTCCCAGAAAAGACGCCGGGAGACAAAGAGGCTGGTGTGCCTCTCGTTTCGAGCGGCGTCGGCAGCGATCAGAGGGCCACGGAGCGTTCATGAATATTGCAATATGTCGGCCGCGTACCTCGGCGTTGGCGGACCGTCCATAAACCCGGCCCGGAATTCTCGCTCCGTCCGTCGCTGACAACTTAATTACACGTCGCGGCCAATTAGACTTGCGCTCCACTGCCACCACTTCTATATTTTTTACCGCCCCCTGTAACAATTCCGGGGCTGTCTTATTTGTCATTTGTTGCTGCTGACACGCACGCAGACGTACGCACGCGAGGAAGGGTCCGCCGAGGTCGAAAGCGAAGCGCGTCGGCTGAGACGTGCCGGGGTTGAGCAAACCGCCGGTAAGCGCGACCGTCCACCGCCTTCTTTGGGTTCGCCGATGGGTGGAATGCCGCCCCGCCGACCGATGGTCCTTAATTGAGTCTTCAGCGGCGGTCATTTGCGAGGTCAGCGCATTCCGAGACCGGCGGCGAACGGAATGGCGGATCGGTCGCCCGAGCGCATACCGATGAGCGGTGCATGTCAACAGCCGCGGCAGACACGGCAGCTGTTGGATGGCGATGTCCTCGCTCGTTCGCCTCAGGTTTTCCGGAGGGGCCCACTACTCGTTGCACGTGCAAATGTTTGTACAGCTTACGGGACTTAACTACGGTGTCATCAGTTCCTAAACTTACAAACTACTTATCAACTAGCTAAGACTAAGGACGGCGTAAATATCCATGCCAAAGGGGGGGGGGGGTTTCGAACCCCCGACCGTAGTGGCCGTGCAGACCGTGACTGGCGCGCCTCAGTCCCCTCGGCCACTGCAGCCGGCTTGCACGTGCATTTTTAATTTCTATTGGTAGGGTAGTACTTCGTGGTAATACCGTGGGTTAGCTTAGGTATGGTCCACCTAGTATTGGGAATGGCTGCGAGGAACAGCTCCAGTGAGGAGGTTCCCCAGGGGTCTATTCTGGGGCCGCTACTGTTTCATTTATATCCGTACATCATAAACATTACTGAAATTTTCACTCTACAGCTGAGTTGAAAGTTTCTTGCTTGTCCTTCTCTCTTACAAAATTTACGTCTGCTGTGAAAGATATGTGTTTTACCATATTATCTAAGAAATGTAACAAACCGACGCTACTTCAGTGAAATGTAACTGAATGTGTTTGAAGTTGTTCTACAAGAATGCCTTTGCACAACATTATGTTAATCTGACTGCGTATTTTTTAACTGTATTCTGTGTTAATGTCAAGGTATTTCAAAACCTTTCTGACTGTATATTGTTTATTATAATGAAACACGATCTGCTAATTATTTCTGTATGAAAATGTCGTAACAAAGTTAACTGTCTGAAAATTACTAAAAATCAATGTGTTCATAATTCTTGCCCAACAAACTTGTTTCTGACTGAACTAACAATCTTTAACGGAATGTAACGCACACAATATTTATCGATGCAATCTGACTCAGTGCAAACACTTGATTACCTCTACTGAACACTGTATGAATTGTCCTATCCTGAAATCTGTAAATCATACTAAACTGTAAGTATGACAACAAAAACTGATTCTTTCTCACTTTCACTTACTGCATAAATCTGCACACTTACATTCGACTGAATAGTGTTGATGTAGTTTCTTACCAAAAACCGACAAGAGAGAGAATATATATATATATATAAGAAAGTCGTGTTAGTTACACTATTTATAACTAAAGAACGTCTTAACCGATTTGGCTCAAAATTGGTGGGGAGGTAGCTTAGAAGCAGGCGACTGACGTAGGATACTTTTTGTCCCGTTTGACCGCGTATTATATCAGAATTTGAGAAAAACTGAAAGTACGCTTGCAGCTGGGATCATTTTCTCGATTCTCCAACAATCAGCTTATTCATTCGCTACTCGCCTAGCGACCAAATACGCTGTAACAGAACGAACAAATACGCCAAGGAGGTTAGAATAAAGGGAGATGGCGTTTTGCACACAAGGTTAAAACTGTCAGACAGATTCAACATGAAACGTTGTTTCTTTACAAGCCCCCTCCGTATTATTGTTACCTCCATGATGTTATCGGTGGTGATCATATATTTGGAGCATTGCAAAGATAGAGTTGATGTTATTTCGTGGTATTTTTGAGTGTTACAAACAAATTAAGTACATATCGTGGTTTATTTTTTAGAACAATGCCTCCATTGCGTCGGCGTAATATCGGTCGGCGTACGTGCGACGCAATCTTAACTACTTGAACGTAGTCAATGAGACCGACAAAGATCGTACACAGCGCTTGGAGGTAAATGGAAAAGAAATTCTCAAGCGCGATCCGTCATTTTTAACATAAAACTGGAAAGTTGTTTTTATCCCTACACTTACAATCATACCTGTTCGTACAATGCAACCGTGAAACGTGCGGTCAGTGAAGCTACTAACCTCACAGATAGAGCAGCTCGAAACGTCTCTGTAATAACCCGTTTCCAATTGATTAACCTGTCCATTTTGACTCCTATCCCCATTCAAGTTCCCGATTGCAATAACAATAAATAAGATCAGAGAGTTGGGAAGGAGGAGACAGAGTATAATGGAATGAAATGGATTTAAAACTGGTAGATGATATAGACGCAGAGAGGAAGGGGAGAAGATGGATATGTTGTGGGGTAAGAGGGAGTGGTGTGAAGGTAGGGGGAGGAAGGAGAAGGAAGGGATAGAAATATGGAGAAGCTACTGCGAAGCGTTGCCGGGTTTGCTAGTCATCACAATTGGGAAATGGTGAAACTCACCGTTTGCACTTTTTAAACTGTTTCTACAAAACTTGTTTCCGTAAGTTCAATAAATTTCCTGAGTAAAAGTATTTGCAAAGGAGCCTGTACGTGCGTAGTTGAGCAGTTAAAAGTTGCTCAGTTGGTGTGTTGAGCAAGTGAAAGCTACTGAGTTCGTCTCAGCCGGAACGTTCTGCTTCTAATCCAAAAGTTTCCAATCTGGGTGTCGCGACACCCTGGGGTGTCGCGTAGTTGTATCGAGGGTGTCGCGAGACTAACAAATTCAGACTCTAAACAAAAAGAAAACGAAACTTGTCATAAAATAACACAAAATATCTTTCTCTTCATACTATCCTGAAGACTCGCCTGCAGCTAATCATCCTTTTCTTCATTCAGTGCACCACAGATCACGGATTAAAGGAATGATCGGTGCACATTAATTGCGTGCTCAGCCGCTAGGCGGCAGCTCTGCTTCAGCAGCAGTAGACACTCAGGGTTCGTTCAAGCAGCTGCCAGTTGCCACATTCCAGCAAACTGCGCATGCGTAGAGCTGCTGCTGATACCCGATAACAGCTCTTCCGATTTTGCCAGTTTGCTGGAACTGGCAGCTGCTTGAACAATCCTTCACTGTAGTCTGCTTTGCTTCTCAAAAAGCTGCAGCTGAGCGTTTTTTAATTCATTTATCAAAGCCACTTCACCCTCGGTAGCGTTTCTTACAATTAAATGCCAACCAATGACACAGTGGCTGTAAAAGCTGTCACAGATTGTAAAAGCAGTCAGAATTGTCCACTGACTGAAGCTACTGAGTAGCGATGTTTAGTATGGAGTATGGGTGGGTGATTAACGGAGAGTAGTATTTTAAATGCAGTGATCGTTGGTTCGAACCCTGGTATGCGTTAATATTTTTTTTTCTTTCAGTCTCCTGTATGTAACAGATTGTGGGACCAGAAATGGCATTCATATTCTTACTTGTCACAAATATTTATCCATTTTTTTCGAATATGTCGGGACTTCCGAGGTTGTGGTGAAGCAAGAACCTAACGATAGAACTTAAATAATAATTCATTACTTGTCATAAGTACGTCCTCTTTATTTCTGAAAATAATGTGTTAATACTGAACTGAAAGGGAACAGCCACTGTGCTGTCTAAATCAGCAAACCAAGCAGCTAATTTCCAGATGCTATTTTCAATCGATCCAGCAAAACCGTATCTGGCCCTGACATGTACACACGACAGCGGAAACGGTTTACAAACTACATTTAAGCGATACTTTATTTCCGTACCACCCCCCTCGTCGCTAGAACCATCTAAATTCTACCATATGTAATCATATTAGTGAAAGGGTGTCGCGCAAAACTGTAAGCTATAAAAGGGTGTCGCCACGAGGGAAAGTTTGGAAAGCACTGCTCTAATATTTCCACGTGTTTTGCATTTTTCCTAACGCTATTGTACTTGACTGTTTGAACTCGAGACCGGCCAGTGAACTGTCTGCTCGCTTCGGAGGCGCGCGCTACACCCACCACGCCCTCCTGAGCCTCCTCCCTAAGCCGTTCATCCCTCTCCCCACCCCCTCCCACCACCCCTACTTTCCCTCCCCCCCCCCCTCCTCCCTGTGCGGTGTGCGACAGATTTAGGGGCGGGCTTCGCAAAGACGGATAGCGCGGCCGCGGGCGAAATTTTTAGCGGTGCATTTTCCTGCCCCCTCCCACTCCCGCATAACCCCACGGCCTACCCACAACCACACGGCTTCTCCGTAGAGGCCCAGCCGCTCTGCACAGAGCTCTCACTTTCTACAGGGACCTACACCAGAGATACTGACAGGGCATTCCTTATACCACGAGTGTCAATCGTCACTTGACCGTGATTACACATCAGTACGTAGAGGGTGCTTCTACGTCTACATATATACTCCACAATCCACCGTAACGCGGCGCCAACACGGCTACATCGCCTGCAGCTCATACAGAACAAGGTGCTACGCATCATAAGCAACTCTACACGATACACACGCACCGTAGATCTTCGCAATGAGTACCACCTAGAGGGACTCTTGGTGGTATTCAAGAAACTCGCAACACGACTGTACAAAAACTCGAGACACTCGAACAATTCCTGTATACTACGCTTAGGGAACTACGATCACAAACATATGTGGAAACGTAAGCGACCAAAAACACTTCTACTAAGAGACTAGGCACCTACGGTCATAGGGACCACCAACTCGCAAACTCGATGAATATTGCGAACCCCTGCAGAACAGCAAACTGACTGGCAATGCCAGCTGAGCCCACAGCAGACCAACAGGCAAGCAGGGAAACCATATTCAACGCACTGGACACAAACATACCTATACACTCCTACATATTTGACCAGTTCTATGACCGAAATGTCTATCATGACAAACTTAGCTATCATCATTTTTTCGATTTCCGTCGTCCTTAGTTGCATATGAAATTGGTGGAGGTGTATTACCGTCTTTAGCAACTAAATGAAAGGCGTTTTGTGTGTGCCATACGCGTTTCGCTTCTTTATTTGTGAAGCATCATCAGTGGCCTGTAATACATGTTATTTTTGTATAATATTGTTTACAGTCATAATATTATAGGTATTTTTCACAGTATGACAGTTAACAAACAGTCTTGTTACAATTACTAAAGTTCAGATCTACTAGGTTAGAAACAACTTCTGTAGCACTAGCTTTTGGAAAGTTAATTTAATTATATAGTTTTCGGCCCTACTTACGGTTTTCTGTTTTATTCCATGTGTGTCTTCGTGAAGATGTTTGTGAGGTCTTCAGTTGGATATGGTATTTTCGGTCTTAATGAAAACCCTTGCATCACCACTTCACTGTGTACTCGTTTTTGAACGTTTGTTTACAATGTTTAGTGTTGCCAACTGTCGCTTTTCGTCTGTCTCTTGTTTGTGTTCCTTGTATCTCTGAGTGTATCAGCTGGTTTATATTTGTGTTAGTGTCTGTGTAGGCTGTGTGTGTGTGTGTGTGTGTTGTTATTTGTGTTAGTTTTTTGTGTGAGTATGGGTGTGTGTGTGTGTGTGTGTGTGTGTTGTGTGTTATTTGTGTTGGTTTTTTTTTTGTGAATTTGGGAGTAGGGGGAGGGGAGCGAGAGGGAGAAGGAGGTAGGGCATTTCATGTTTCGTTATTATTTTTCACTGTTTTTGTGGCCAGCTTGATCAGTGAGCTGTTGCTTATGTTGATCTGATCATTGATCACTTTTTTTATTCATTGCCAAGGCTCTCTGTATGTGAAAGTTATCTTGTAGTGTCAGGATATTTCTGTCTCGATTGTTTGTTCTGATAATTTTCGTGTCTTGTTCCATGGTGGATGGTTCGTGTCCGTGTTGTATCAGGTGTTCTGCAAAGGTGGAGTGGCTATTTTCATACTTCCAGCTTCTTATGTGTTCTTTATATCTGGTTTTGAAGTTTCTGCCTGTCATTCCCAGATATACTGATTTGCATTCTAGCTGGTATATGCCTGCCCCTTCATATTTGTCTGGTTTATCTGTTGTTTGCAACTGTGACAGAAGTGTGTTTCTTGTTCTATAGGCAATTTGTAAACCTTGCTTCTTTAGAATGTTTGCTATTTTGTGTGTTGATTTGTGTTTGTATGTAAGGGTGCACCATTTATTTTTTCTGACTGTGTTATGAGTGTTGGTGTTTTGTGTGTCTATGAGTGTTGCCTTGTCTGTGTTTGTGAGAGTTTTGGGTGTATGTACTTTGTGCTTCTTGGAATTTTTCATTAGTTGTGTTTTGATTTTTTGGTTGAGTCTTTCTACTGTTTGGGTGTTGTAGCCATTGTTTTTAGCTATAAGTTGTATTGTTTTCAATTCTTTCCCATAGTTCTCTTTGCTTAGTGGGATATTGTTCAGTCTATGTAACATGTGTCTTAGAGTTGCTAGTTTTTGATTATGGGGGTGGTTGGAAGTGGCATGTATGATTGTGTCTGTTGCTGTTGGTTTTCTGAAGATGTCAAATGTGTGCTTATCATTGTTTCTCTTTATTGTTATGTCCAAGAAGTGTATCTGTCTGTTTGTTTCTTTCTCCATTGTGAACTGAATGTTGCTGTGTATACTGTTTATGTCTGTTGTATTCTCTCTGCAGATTCATCTACCATACAAATTATGTCATCTACAAATCTGTACCAGTAGACAATTTTATATTTTTTCTCTGTAATGATTGTGTTAATTATTGTATTCTCTATGTGGTTGATGAAGATATTTGCCAGTGTTCCTGATATAGGGGATCCCATTGGTAGTCCATCTTTTTGTAGGTAAAATTCTTTTTCAAATTCAAAGTAGTTTTGGGATATGACTACCTTAAGAGTTTTGGTTATTTCTCTAACATTCTCTGCAGGTAGTTTGTTGTGAGCCATTAGGTTATCTTCAATTAGTTTTACTGTATCTGTGGTGGGTATTGAGGTATACATGCTTTCTATGTCAAAAGAGATGAGTGTTGCTGTTTATGGAATGTGTAAGTTTTTTATTTGTGTTATAAGTTCATTTGTGTTTTTCACTGTTCTGTTGTTCTCCATTTGATAGTGTTCCATTAGGATTTTGTTCATTTGCTTTGCCACATATCAACAACCCAACCGTAATGATTAGCATAATTCAAAAAATAGAAAACATTACAACAAAAAACACTTAAATATACAGAACTGAAACAAACACGAAAAATAAAGGCACTTACTAATAAACACAAACCAGAAGAAAAACACAACCAAAATAACCACACAGAAGAACTCAAATCCACCCAAAATTAATAAATCTCACAGATACAGAACTAACAGAGAGAAACACAGCTGTTAGAGAAGGGGCTCAAACACAATATCAGCACAAAGGTAGATAATAGCTACATAGAAAATCTAATTGTTGAAACAGAAAGCATCCTAACAATAGAAGAGAAACAAGAATATAGCACTGTAAATGTAGGGCTAACAAGAGAGCTAGTGAAGAATGAAATAAACAAACTAATCACTATGTCAAAGAAAGAGGAAAACAGAACACTTCAAACAGAAAACAGTACCACCAAGAAATTAAAAGAGAAATTACAGGCCAATAACATCATAGTCACCAGGGCTGACAAAGGAAATGCCACAGTTCAGATCAGAAAAGAACTATATGTAGAGAAAACCATAGAATTCATATCTGCCAACAACATCACAAAACTGAAATCCGATCCAACAGCACGTTTCCAAACACACATAAAAAACAACCTCAAAGCCACCAAACACATATTCACAGATAAACAAAAACAATATGTCACACAGAAGAACCCAAGAGCACCCACACTCAGAAGCCAACCCAAGGTACATAAACAAAATCTCCCAGTGAGACCTGTAATCAACTACAGGAATGCACCATCATACTATGTGGCAAAGCAAATGAACAAAATCCTAATGGAACACTATCAAATGGAGAACAACAGAACAGTGAAAAACACAAATGAACTTATAACACAAATAAAAAACTTATACATTCCACAAACAGCAACACTCATCTCTTTTGACATAGAAAGCATGTATACCTCAATACCCACCACAGATACAGTAAAACTAATTGAAGATAACCTAATGGCTCACAACAAACTACCTGCAGAGAATGTTAGAGAAATAACCAAAACTCTTAAGGTAGTCATATCCCAAAACTACTTTGAATTTGAAAAAGAATTTTACCTACAAAAAGATGGAATACCAATGGGATCCCCTATATCAGGAACACTGACAAATATCTTCATCAACCACATAGAGAATACAATATTTAACACAATCATTACAGAGAAAAAATACAAAATTGTCTACTGGTACAGATTTGTAGATGACATAATTTGTATGGTAGATGAATCTGCAGAGAGAATACAACAGACATAAACAGTATACACAGCAACATTCAGTTCACAATGGAGAAAGAAACAAACAGACAGATACACTTCTTGGACATAACAATAAAGAGAAACAATGATAAGCACACATTTGACATCTTCAGAAAACCAACAGCAACAGACACAATCATACATGCCACTTCCAACCACCCCCATAATCAAAAACTAGCAACTCTAAGACACATGTTACATAGACTGAACAATATCCCACTAAGCAAAGAGAACTATGGGAAAGAATTGAAAACAATACAACTTATAGCTAAAAACAATGGCTACAACACCCAAACAGTAGAAAGACTCAACCAAAAAATCAAAACACAACTAATGAAAAATTCCAAGAAGCACAAAGTACATACACCCAAAACTCTCACAAACACAGACAAGGCAACACTCATAGACACACAAAACACCAACACTCATAACACAGTCAGAAAAAATAAATGGTGCACCCTTACATACAAACACAAATCAACACACAAAATAGCAAACATTCTAAAGAAGCAAGGTTTACAAATTGCCTATAGAACAAGAAACACACTTCTGTCACAGTTGCAAACAACAGATAAACCAGACAAATATGAAGGGGCAGGCATATACCAGCTAGAATGCAAATCAGTATATCTGGGAATGACAGGCAGAAACTTCAAAACCAGATATAAAGAACACATAAGAAGCTGGAGGTATGAAAATAGCCACTCCACCTTTGCAGAACACCTGATACAACACGGACACGAACCATCCACCATGGAACAAGACACGAAAATTATCAGAACAAACAATCGAGACAGAAATATCCTGACACTACAAGATAACTTTCACATACAGAGAGCCTTGGCAATGAATAAAAAAAGTGATCAATGATCAGATCAACATAAGCAACAGCTCACTGATCAAGCTGGCCACAAAAACAGTGAAAAATAATAACGAAACATGAAATGCCCTACCTCCTTCTCCCTCTCGCTCCCCTCCCCCTACTCCCAAATTCACAAAAAAAAACCAACACAAATAACACACACACACACACACACACACACACACACACACACACACACACCCATACTCACACAAAAAACTAACACAAATAACAACACACACACACACACACAGCCTACACAGACACTAACACAAATATAAACCAGCTGATACACTCAGAGATACAAGGAACACAAACAAGAGACAGACGAAAAGCGACAGTTGGCAACACTAAACATTGTAAACAAACGTTCAAAAACGAGTACACAGTGAAGTGGTGATGCAAGGGTTTTCATTAAGACCGAAAATACCATATCCAACTGAAGACCTCACAAACATCTTCACGAAGACACACATGGAATAAAACAGAAAACCGTAAGTAGGGCCGAAAACTATATAATTAAATTAACTTTCCAAAAGCTAGTGCTACAGAAGTTGTTTCTAACCTAGTAGATCTGAACTTTAGTAATTGTAACAAGACTGTTTGTTAACTGTCATACTGTGAAAAATACCTATAATATTATGACTGTAAACAATATTATACAAAAATAACATGTATTACAGGCCACTGATGATGCTTCACAAATAAAGAAGCGAAACGCGTATGGCACACACAAAACGCCTTTCATTTAGTTGCTAAAGACGGTAATACGCCTCCACCAAACTTGGCTATGTTCACAGGTATTCTGCCGCAGACGACTCAGGAGACTTCACAGGAGCTCAGCTGCAGCAGAACCTCGCATCAACCAGACTGATTCTTTATGACAAACCTAGCAAACTTAATGGTACCGAAATATACCCTCTACTAACATTACCAAACCTTGCATAATCTGTCGCAGATAGCATACCGCTACTGCCCTTAAAACCTACCGCACTGTCGCAGAGGCTTTTATCCCTTGGCTCTTGCCTTGGCACTTTATTTCTTCTTTGCCCTTCATACCTACACCCTTCGTTTACATTTCGACCACTACTATCTCCAGATGGGTAATCGTGCCCACACGTACGGATAACATCGCGGTTCCCACATCTCGTGATCCACCTTAGCAAACCTAACAAATACGGAGGTGACAGTAGAACTATTGAGCTAGTTACCACGTTGGTGTGGGCGTGGTGAGGCCCCATTCTTTCTTAAAACAATTACATATTTTTGACGAAATTACAGCGTTCAATGAATTGAAATAAATCGCAATTTCCGATCAGTTGTGGCTTCACTGTACTAGGTTTAGATGCAATACCAAAGTGCGGCAAATGAAAATTTGTGCCCGCCGGGATTCAAACCCATGATCTCCTGCTTACTAGACAGACGCGTTGACCACTCCGCCACCGAGGAAACAGTGACCAGCCCGACTGCAGAGGACTCTTCCCTGCACGTCTCCCGCCACACCCAAATCTCTGTTCGCCACACTGTCTCTTTCCTGTTATCACAGACGTGGAGGGAAGAGTCCTCTGCAGTCGGACTGTCACTGATATTCCGTCCGTAAGGGGTCAAATAGGGGATGAAACGTTTTTTGAAAATACGTTGCTATTTACGCAATTTTGAAGCTACAACTACAAAATTTCGGATTTCAATTCAGAGCTCGAATTTAAAAGACACGTGTTTCGGCATTTTTTGAAATTTGAGAAATAAGGGGTAAAATAGGGGACGCAAAAAATTGATGTTCAAAAAATGTTGCTGTTAACTCAAATTTTAAGCTACAACTTCGAAACTTCGGCTATGGAATCTTGGTCAGGATTTAAAAAAAAAAAAAAAAAAAAAAAAAAAAAACACGAGTTTCAGTGTTTTTTGGAAATTCAACAACTAAGATGATAAAATTCCTTAGAAAATACATTGTTGTCAATACAATTTTGAAGCTAGAGCTGCAAAAGTTGGTATTTGTATTGTACGTTAGAATTTAAAAAAATACATGTTTCGGTATTTTTGGAAATTCAACCATCAAGAGGGTTAAATTGGAGAGGGAATGTTTTTCGAAAACCTTTTGTTATTAAAGTAATTTTGAAGCTAAAATCACATTAATTCGTATATTTTTTCTTGGTCAGAATTAAAAAGATATGTGTTTCGGTATTTTCAGAAAATTAATCGTTTAGGGGGTGAAATAGGGGAAACATTTTTTGAAAATACGTTGCTACTAAAGCCAATTTTGAACCCAGAATTACAAAAAAATATTTGCATACTTGGGTGGAAATTAAAAGACACATGTTGGGGTATTTTTCGAAATTCAACTATTAAGGGGTGTCATAGGGTGTTCCAAGCAGTATAATCAAATGTTCAAATGTTTGTAAATCTTAAGAGACTTAACTACTAAGTACAACACAACACCCATGCCCGACGGGCGAATCGAATCTCCAACGGCGAACAGCAGCGCGCACCGCAGCATGGCCCCTCAATACGCACGGCCATTCTGCCGCGGATACAAGTAGTATCAGAACATTTCATTATGATAGTACTTAAGCTATAGCTATGAAAATTTACATTAAGAGGGAGAAACAACTGGTGCAGACCAACCAGCCTACGTATGCGAAGCAGCGGGCGTTAAGCTAGTTATGTATAAATTTAAATCATCAGAATATACAAAACAATTATTCTTCCAGTTGTGCTGTATGGATGTGAAACCTGGTCTCTCACTTTGCAAAACGGAAAAACTGTTTCGAGCATTTGAAAACAAAAATTTGAGGGACATTTTCGGAGCAAAAAGGGATGACATTGGCGGACAGTAGGGAAAACTGCGTAACGAGGAGTTTCACGAACTCTATTCAAGCCCTAACGTAATCAGTGTTATTAAATCACGTAAGATGCGAGGGGCGGTCACGTAGCTCGAATGGATGAAGGCAGGGCATCGCGCAGACTATTGGTGGGGCACTCAGAGGGAAAACGTCCTGTGGGGAGACCGAGGCGTACATGGGAGGACAATGTGAAGGCCCAATGGGGGAGCCCAGGTGTTGAAGGCGACTGCAAGGAAATAGCTACATGTTGCTG
This sequence comes from Locusta migratoria, assembly GCA_026315105.1. Taxonomy (NCBI): domain Eukaryota; kingdom Metazoa; phylum Arthropoda; class Insecta; order Orthoptera; family Acrididae; genus Locusta; species Locusta migratoria. The sequence continues at coordinate 75,164,151 of CM048754.1, read as the reverse complement.
CGGTTCCTATCAGAGAGGACACAGTTCGTAGTAATCGATGGTAAGGCATTGACTAAAACAGAGGTGATATCGGTCGTTCCACAGGGTAGTGTCATTGGTCCTCTGCTGTTCCTTATTTACATAAACGATTGAGGGGAAAATCTAAGAAGCTCTCTTAGGTTGTTTGCAAATGACGCCGTCATTTACCGTCTAGTAAAATCATCTGAAGATCAAAACCAACTGCAGAACGATCTGAATAAGATATCACTATGGTGTAAAAATTGGCAATTGACACTAAATAATGAGAAGTGTGAAGTCGTCCACATTTGTACGAAAAGAAATCCGTTAAACTTTGTTTACAAGATAAATCAATCTAAAGTGAAGGCCGTAAACTGCACTAAATACCTTGGAATTACTATTACTTCAGACATAAACTGCGGAGAACACTTAGATAATGCCCTGGGAAAGGCGAACCAGAGACTGCGTTTTATTGGTAGATCACTTAAGATGCAACAGAACTACTAAAAAAAACTGCATACACAACGCTTGTCCGTCCTTTTTTGGAGTATTGGTGCCCAGTATGGGATCCTTATCAGGTGGGTTTGCCGGAGAACATCGAAAGAGTCCAAAGAAGGGCAGCTCGTTTCGTATTGTCACGATACAGGGGAGATAGCGTTACGGAAATGATACAGGATCTGGGATGGGAATCATTACAACAACGACGCTTATCGCTGCGGCGTGGTCTACTTACGAAACTCCAATCACCAACATTCTCCTCCGATTGCGAAAATATATTGTTGACTCCCACCTACATAGGTAGAAATGATCATAAGGATAAAATACAAGAAATTAGAGCTCGAACGGAGAGATTCAGGTGTTCTTTCTTCCCGCGCGCTATTCGAGAATGAAATGGGAGATAAATAATATAACGATGGTTCGATGAACCCTCTGCCAGGCACTTAAATGTGATTTGCAGAGTATCCCATGTAGATGTAGGAATTTAAAGTCCGGTATGACCAGTGAGTAAGTAAGTTTGAATGTACGCTTCCGTAGTCGAGCGGACAGCTTGGCACATTGCCACGCGGGGGGCCCGGCGTCGATTCCCGATTCGGGTTGTGGATTTTGTCCACTCAAGGATTGGGGTTATGTTATCATCATCATCATCATCATCGACACGCAAGTCGCCCGTGTGGTGCACACAGTGGGACGGAATCACCAAAACATGGCCAAAATTCCAAGAAGACGTTTAATTCACACGAAACTCATCACGCGCGAGTTTTTCAGGTCGCTGTTTACGAATTTGATGGTAAAAAATGTCTACACAAAATGGAGGAGTTAATATAGCAACGCGACCTATGAAAATCCATACTAATTTATTAATAATAGCTTATATATAGTATTTAGATACTAATAATTAATACACTGTCAACGTGATTTGTTTATTATAAGAAAATAACTGAATATTTTTCGAAAATATACCGGACAAACTTCTTCAATACCACACACACATTGTAAATCAATAATATAATGGAACAGTCTTCAAAGTCGGCGACAGAACACAAATAATAAATGTACTAGTATATTCAAAGTTAGAAGTTACATGTGTAGCTTAGTTCCGCTGCATACCGCGCCGCGCGCTGCATCGACCATGGGTTTATGGCTTTTGGTTACAATTACCATACAGCCAGCGGTTATTACAGTGGCAAGATCACAATAGAACTGAAATTCTTAAAATGTATAGCACAATATTAATAGGTATCTCACATCATATAGCCTTAGAAGAAAAATCATAAGATATAAAACAATACATATTTAACAGTACTAGTGACAGATGTAATACAACGAAAGTTCAATCAGCATAAAACAAAATGAGAGTTGCAAAGACATATTAAAAGTCAAAATATAATATAAAATTACTTATGCAGTTTCAAGCTGTGCATGTTCAAGTTAAACACACCAGCTCTTAAATTAGAGCTGTATGCCGATGACTTTGAGGTAGTCCTTCAGTAAATTGTACTTAGACTTGTCGAATCCATGAAGGAGGACAGTGACACTTGTGGGGAGGGGATAACCCCTCGCAACCAGCTTTCTGTAGAAGACACTTTGTGCGGCCGTGTACTCGGTGCATGCCAGTATGATGTGGTTGAGATCCGCCACTGCCGTTGCATCTTTGTCGCAATGCCGAGAAGCGATGATTTTCAAACGGTGTAGGTGGGCAGGGTAACATCCATGTCCCAGTCTCATCCGAATGAGAGACGTTGCATGACATCCACTAAGCTTCATCGACGAAGACCATGGTCGAGAGGAGACATTTGGTTGTGTAGCTGCCAGGTGTCCTCCCTTAAACGCTTGAGAGAGGTGCCATTCATGGTCCCAAGTGCGATAGGCAACTTTCCGAATCGTTGGATCGGAAGTCTGTATATGGAATCGGCATGGGGCAGTGTTGTCCTTCCGTAATACTTCTCTTGGCGAGGCGGTCTACTGTTTCGTTATGGTGTATACCTTGATGTCCTCTAAACCAAAGTAAGTGGATGTCTATGCCCACTGTCTGTGCATTTGTTATGGCCTCCAAGACGTCCAATATATATCTATTCGTTTGTTTGTCAAACGTCTGATGTTATAATTTTTGCAGCACGCTTTGAGAGTCCGTTAGGATCAATATAGTGTCAAATGTTCGTGTGGCGTAATAGATGGCCTCCCTGATGGCCAGTAACTCTGCCGTGTAAATAGATGAAGCAGGCGGAAGTGCAGACATTCGGTAGGTGCCGTTGGAGGAGCAAAAGAAGGCGTATCCCACCCCTCCTTCGGTTTTAGATCCGTCAGTATAGATGTGAGCGTGCTGTGGCCAGTTGCGGAGAAGAAACTGTTCCACGTCGAGAGTGATGTTGGTCCCCGTTGTGTAGTCGGACGGCAAGTGTGTCACCGGGACTGGCATCGACCCTGTTGTGCTACGAAATGTCGGCCGCACGGGCACTTGTAAATATTCGTTATACACGAGAAATGGCAGATTTTGGCAGCTGAATGTTGTCGATTCCATCAGTTAACTAAACAATAGTCTGGCAGTTGAAATGCTGCAGTGTATTGCGGTATATGACACTTTTGCTCCAGTTGAAAATGGAAGTTCGGCAAATCATGGTCGTTTTGCAAAGGCATCGGAAAAATATAATATAAACAGGATAACAATGAAATTTGTACGGATTTAATGTACGAACATTTTGTACGTACCTGTAGCAACCGTTTCCATGTTGTGGAACTGAAATTCTTCACTTCACTACCAAAATATCCACTCACAAACCGAGAGTAAATTTGCCTCGCTTTCACAGCGCCGCATGTGCTCTCGACGGTCACTTTTGAGCTGACGTAACTCGACAGGTGTCGAAGGTGGCGACCGAGAATCGAAAATTCATTTTTCGGTGTTTTGGCCTCGTTTTGGGGATTCCGTCCCACTGAGCGTTACCTAAAAGACTTGCACCAGGCAGGTCGAACACGATTCCAGCTGGTGTCTAACGGCCAAAAAATGGCACACGAAATCATGACACGAGTGAACCTCATAATTTGGAGCATGCATATAGAGCGTGAGTATTCTAATATTTACGAGTGTGGCAAGTGTATAAGGCTAATACGTGACGCGAAAAATGTATTTCGGCAGCAGCACTCATCAATGCAATGACCGCCTATCTCATTCTGGCTAATAACGCGCGTAACAGCACGTCTCCCGTAGATGTATGGGAGTTTTCACTCATCTTCTGCTTTAGCGCGTCGTATTTTTTTGTGAGAGCTGACCCGGGTGAGTTCATTATTTTTCATTCCCCCCCCCCTCCTCTCTCTCTCCCTGACAAATAACAACACTTCGCCGACTCTATGCTCACAGCAACAGAGGCGAGACGAACGACATGCACCCCATTCAAACACCGTAACTCAGGGCCCCGTGCGATCCATTCACCCCCTGGCGTACGTGTGGCGTCACATTTCAGACGTACACTCAGTCAATGTGACAGCAGTCGTATGTGTGTGTGTGTGTGTGTATACACAACCCCGCCCCCACCACGCACACGCACACACACGCACGGTCAAATAGGGCAGGCCTGCACTCCATTATTCCGCTGTTATTTACAACGTGTGCGAAGAAGAGGCAGCCGCGTTCTAATTTAAGGCTCCGCCACCAGCAGCGGGGTGGCGCCACTGCCGCGCTGCCGACTGCGACAAGCATTTTCAATTGAACTTTTAATAATGAAATACTTCAATAAATAAAATTAGGGCATAATTAAAATACTTTGGTAGCAGCGCGCGCGCGTGTGCGCGCTCGAGCGCGTTAGAACGAATGTGTTTGTGTGTATACGTTTGTACTGCTAGGACAGGGGGTTGGGGGTGGGGGGTTGTAGAACAGCAGGGGAGGGGGTTTTGCGGCGCCGGGATATGTGTGCCGGGAATTAATTTAATCCGCCATTAATCGCCCGGCCCGGCGACCTGCCGGCTAGTATATTAGCGCCGCTTTTAAACGCGGCGTCCGTCAGGCGACGGGAGCGCCATCTGTCTGTCGCGCGGCCGTTCTTTCCCGGGGATTTAGGACCGGCCATCGTGGGTGTCGGTGCCCCATTAAACGCCCGGCGAGGGTATCGGTCGCGGTCGCGGGCACCATTGCCGATGACGTGACGGCTCTGTACCGGTGACGGGCGGACCGACACTTTGCACCGTTGCAGCCGTTACAGATGCTCGCCATAGGGGTTTAGGCTCTTTTCTCAACGGGACACTGGTGACGGTCACCAGTGATTGTCACCGGTGATTCTGGTGACGTTTTCTGGGTGACTTTTACAGTATCTGTTAGGGCTTTACGACACGCCAGCCAGCTTCGTCTCCAGTGACTGGTTCTATTAGGCTGCGTTCACAGTAAGTACCAACAAACGGTCGTCAGAGTCCGTTTCCAGACGTAGACTAAAAACAATGGCCGACAGTCTGGTCACACTGCCTCAGATATAGTTTGTAACTGAGGGAAGACGAGGAGAAAGTAAAATTTGGTTCTGCCGATGACGTGACGCTTTTCTACCGCAACCGCCCAGCGATGGGTGGTCCGACACTTTGCAACGTTTCAGCCGTTACAGGTGCTCGTGATAGGTTTTTAGGGCCTTTTCGCAACGGGACACTCGTGATGGTCGCCAGTGATGGTCACCGGTGATTTTGGTGAAAGTTGCTGGATGACTGTGACAAGTATCTGTTAGGGCCTTATTACACGCCAGTCAGCTTCCCCTGGTCATATTAGGCTGCGTTCACAGTGGCACCGCCAGACGGTCATCACACGCCGTCTCGAGACGTAGACTGAAAACATTGGATGACAGTCTGGTCACACTGCCTCCGCTGTAGTTTGTAACTTAGGTGGGACTAGGAGAAAGTAAAATTAGGTTCTGCCGATGACGAGACGCCTCTGTAACGCAACCGGCCAGCGATGACTGGAACAAAACTGTTGCAGATGCTCGGGATTGGTTTTTAGGACCTTTATACACTGGGAGACCGCTGACGGTCGGCAGTGACGGTCACCGGTGATTCAGGTGAAAGTTGATAGGTGACTGTATAACTGTTACGCATTATTACACCCCAGCCAGCTTCGCCTCTAGTTACACTGGTCTACCTGCGTTCACCGTAGCACAGACAAACAGTCGTCAGATGCCTTCGCCAGAAGTAGAATGAAAACAATGGCCGACATACTGGTAACACTGCCTCCGATATAGTTTGTAACTTAAGGGGGACAAGGAGAAGGTAATATCAAGTTCTGCCGATGATGTGATGGCGCTGTACCGCAACCGCCAGCGATGGGTGGCCAACACTTTGCACAATTTCAGATGCTCGGGATCGGATTTTAGGCCCTTTCCACACTGGGACACTAGTAACGGTCACCAGCGATTCTGATGAAAGTTACTGGAGTGATTGTGACAAGTATCTGTTAGGGCTTTATTACACGCCAGCCAGCTTCGCTTCTAGTGACGCTAGTACTATTAGGCTCTCTGGATACGGAAAATGTTCGACTGCTGCCCTGGCCAGCACATTCTCCAGATCTCTCACCAAATGAAAACGTCTGGTCAATGGTGGCCGAGCAACTGCCTCCTCACAATACGCCAGTCACTGCTCTTGATGAACTGTGGTATCGTGTTGAAGCTGCATGGGCATCTGTACCTGTACACGCCATCCAAGCTCTGTTTGACTCAATGCCCAGGCGTATCAAGGCCGTTATTACGGCCAGAGGTGGTTGTTCTGGATACTGATTTCTCAGGATCTATGCACCCAAATTGCCTGAAAATGTAACAATATGTCAGTTCTAGTATAATGTATTTTTACAACGAAAACCCGTTTATCATCCGCATTTCTTCTTTGTGTAGCAATTTTAACGGCCAGTAGTGGTATATGGCGACAAAAGTTAATGACGATGGAGTAATTAAAGTTTTTGTATTTTCGTGTTGTAGCTCGAGTACTCCTAGTAAACATGAGCCACTTTACGAGCGCCGTCGCCTGTCGAGCGGTCCAGGACTTGGAATCTCAAACCGTAGTTCCAGGTTCGAACTTCGCTTATGGCACATACTTTTTAGATTTTTGTTTGTTTGTTTGATGTACTTGTTAATATTCTCATATTTTTAATACAATTTCTTGCCTTATTTTGAAGTAGAGCACTGTAAATTGTGATTAATATTCAGTTTAGTGTATTTCTAATTTACAGCCGTTTTTGTGATACACAATGCAAAAACAATAAAAATGAAAAATATATTTTTTAAAGTATATTAATATCGACGTAATTCCAGTTGCTGACGGTCAGTTCTCAGCATTCTCACAGCCAGTAGAGTGAAAAATATTAAAAAAACAACCGAAACACACACACATTTGTCACACGTTGCACAACACACGAACAACATTTTGCCACATTCACATATTGTTGGAATATCGTTCGTGGAAAATATACGTTTTGTTGTTGTTTTTACGATAGGTTTCCACCTACTGGTTGTGACGACGGTAACTACAAGGCGGTCAGTAATTAAAATTGCGTATTAATATATTCATCATCATTAGCGACTGATTATGCCTTTCAGCGTTCAGTCTGGAGCATAGTACCTCTAATAAAATTCCTCGATGATCCCTAATTCAATGCTAACATTGATGCCTCGTCTGATGTTATGTCTTTCACTACAAAATCATTCTGCACCGAATCTAAGTACTTTCTTCTTGGTCTACCTCGACTCTTCTTACCTTCCGCTGCCGAGCTCATGAGTCTCTTAGGTAACCTTGCTTCTCCCCACCATCTCAGTCTGTTCGCTCTAACTGCTTCATCTATGGTGTTCATTCACAGCTTTTCTTTGATTTCCTCATTATGGACACCCTCCTGCCATTGTTCCCATCTATTGGTACCTGCAATCATTCTTGCTACTTTCATATCTGTAACCTCTACCTTATGAATAAGGTAACCTGTATCCACCCAACTTTCACTCCCACACAACAAAGTTGCTCGAAAGATAGAGCGGTGCACTGCTAACTTAGTCTTGGTGCTTACTTCCTTCTTGCAGAAGAGAGTAGATCTTAGCTGAGCACTCACTGCATTAGCTTTGCTGCACCTCGATTCCAGTTCTTTCACTATGTTGCCATCCTGTGAGAAAATACATCCCAGGTACTTGAAACTTGTCTACCTGTTCTAATTTTATTCCTCCTATCTGGCACTCAACATGTTTAAATCTCTTTCCCACTGACATTACTTTCGTTTTGGAGATGCTGATCTTCATATCATAATCCTTGCACCTCTGATCGAGCTCTGAAATATTAGTTTGCAACCTTTCAATCGAATCGGCCATTACAACTAAGTCATCCGCATATGCGAGACTGCTTATTTGGTTTTCACCTACTTTAATCCCGCCCTGCCAGTCTACTGTTTTCAACATATGATCCATGAATAGTATGAACAACAGTGGTGAGAGGTTACAGCCTTGTCTTACCCCTGAAACTACCCTGAACCATGAGCTTAATTTGCCATCTACTCTAACTGCTGCCTGACAGTCTACTTAATGTCTTTAATTGCCTGCAGAAGTTTGCCTCCTATACCATAATCTTGTAGAACTGACAGTAGCTTCCTCCTAGGAACACGGTCATAAGCATTTTCTAGATCAATAAAACATAGATATAATTCCCTGTTCCACTCATAGCACTTTTCCATTACCTGCGGTAAGCTAAAGATCTGGTCCTGACAGCCTCTAAGAGGCCTAAACCCACACTGATTTTCATCTAACTTGTCCTCAATTAATACTCGCACTCTCCTTTCAACAATACCTGAGAAAATTTTGCCTTCAACGCTAATTAAAGAGATACCTCGATAGTTGTTGCAATCTTTTCTGTTTCCATGTTTGAAAATTAGGGTGATTACCGCTTTCGTCCAGTCAGACGGAACCTGTCCCCATTCCCACGCCTTTTCGATTATCCTGTGTAACCATTTGAGACCTGATATTCCACTGTATTTTACGAGTTCTGGCTTAATTTCATCCACCCCAGCCGCTTTATTGCACTGTAATCTACTGAAAATCTACCTGAAAATCTGATACATCATTAAACGTTTCACCTACATTGAGCAATTCTTCAAAATATTCCCTCCATCTGCCCAAGGCATCCACAGGATTGACTAGCAGCTTTCCTGACCTGTCCAAAACACTTGTTAATTCCTTCTTCCCCCCCTTTCGAACATTGCTAATTACGCTCCAAAATGGTTTTCCCGCGGCTTGGCCCAGAGATTCTAGCTTGTTTCCATACTCTTCCTATGATTTCTGCTTGGATTCTGCAATTATCCGTTTGGCTTTGTTTTTTTTTCTTCAACATAACTTTCTCTGTCTGCCTGATTTCTAGTATGGAGTCATTTTTGATACGCTTTCTTTTTCTTTTTACAGGCTGCCTTGACTGTGTCATTCCACCAGGCTGTCTGCTTCTTCCTACCTTTACACACTACTGTTCCAAGACATTCTCTAGCTGTTTCCGGTAGTGTGTCCCTGTACCTTGACCATTCCTCGTCCAGTGACTGTAAATCATTACATTCAACTAACTGGTACCTTTCCGAGATCATTGTTATGTATTTGTGCCTAATTTCCTTTCCTTGAATCTTCTCCACTCTTATCCTTCTACACAAGGACCTGACTTTCTGCTCTTTTGGCCTCACAAAACCAATTTCACTGCAGATTAAATAATGATCAGTATCATCAAAGAACCCCCTGAAAACACGTGTGTCCCTGACTGTCTTCCTGAATTCCTGGTCTGTTACTATATAGTCAATGATAGATCTGGTTCCCCTTCCTTTCCACGTATAGCGGTGAATGTCCTTATGCATAAAGAAGGAGTTTGTGGTAACTAAGCCCATACTGGAACAGAACTCCAAGAGCTGTTTTCCGTTCCTGTTGGCCTCCATATCCTCTCCAAACTTACCCATAACCTTTTATAACCTTCTGTTCGATTTCCTATTCTGGCGTTGAAATCTCCCATGAGTAAAACTCTATCCTTATCCCTCACTCTAACAACTACATCACTAAGTGCGTTGTGAAATCTGTCCATCTCATCTTGATCTGTCCCTTCACAGGGCGAATAGACTGCCACAACCCTAATTTTCTTACTGGAGATGGCCAAATCAATCCACATCAGTCATTCATTTACATACCTTATTGCAATTATGCTGGGTTCGACTGCTTTCCTGATGTAAACTCCTACACCCCACTGTGCTCTTCCTACTTTGACTCCTGACAGGTAGACCTTGTATTCTCCGACTTCGTCCTCTTTCTCTCCCCTTACTCTAACACCACTAACAGCTACTACATCTAACCCCATCTTACTTGAAGCCTCCGCCAGCTCTACCTTCTTCCCATTGTAATCCCATTGATATTAATAGCTCCCCATCTCATTCCAGATCGTTTGCCAAGTCGCGTCTGAGGAGTCCCTGGTCTGTCAATTAGAGGTTGGACTCCATCATCTCAAAAGGTCCGAGGCATTTTGCTCTGATTGTTGCCAGCATGATATTGAAGTACCTGGGAAGCAGGTTGCTAGCCTTACTTGCCCAGGGCCCCACTGGGTTTTACCCCTAATGGTTGAGGGACTAACCGGTGGATTTGGTAGTCTTTGCGGTCTGAGCACAAAGGTGGCCACGACTCAGAATATGTCTGAGATGCCCAACATTATTCCAAAGTAACTGGTATCCCACTGTCAGGACCACTTACTTGGCCACTCATACGTTGCCCGTGGTTCATGAACTAGGACATGACTACAGGAACCCACACCATGAACCACAATAATATACTTTAGAGGTTTATTTTATTTAGTTTTATTTGTCTTATTCACAAATAAACCAGCTGCAAACAGGTAATAATACACTTAACTGAATATTAATTACACCTCCAGATTCTCTGCTGCAAAATAAGAGAAGAAGAGGTATTACAAAAATGAGAATATAATCAAATAAATCGAAAAAAAGTCTAACAAAAAATTGCTATGAAGGAGGTTCGAACCTAGATCCACGGTCTGACAAGCCCTAAACCCCTTGGCCGGCTACGACGCTCGGAAGATCACTCATGTTCACTAGGAGTACCCAAGCTACAGCAGGAAAACACAAAAACGGTAATTACTCGAACGTCACCAACTTTTGACTCCATACATATTAGTAAAAAATAAAGAACTGACAAGGAGACCTCATGCGTATCGGATTTTAGAATTTTTAGACATTTATGGTAGGTGAAGTTCAAAAATCAAATACTAATAATGAAAACAATTGCAGCGTCAGTCGGTATAGCTGAGGTGGTAGCGTTCTGGCATCACACCCATAGGGTGAGTGGTTCGAATCCTGCCAATGACAGATTATTATTATTATTTTAAGTAGTTGTTCAGATACTTGTTCAATTGTAATATCTAATGGTAATTTGTATGAAAAATGCACGTATTTTTATTTGTAATTTTCTATAATTTATAAAAGGTTGTTAATAATGATGGTTTCATTTAAAGAAAAACACAAGGAGTCACATTTTTCTTCCGTGATGTAAAACATTTGATTAACCGCCTGCAAAAGAGTAGTACCTACCTGATCCAACAAAGGCGTGAAATTAATGATAGAGAAGATTACATCAAACTTCATTCAATTATTCATCACCAGCTGTCATTTCCAATCTTCGTTGCAATGATCAGGTATGCGTGGTTCGCATCTAAACTGTACGTTACAAGAGAAATCTCCATGAATGTAAATGATGTTTGCTTTACAGTTGACATATAAAAGAAAAATTGTGACTGTACAAATGGAGCATTTGTATGATGCACTCGATGGCAAGAAAACTATTGTTTTCCATATTTTTACGATGCTTATCACCCTGGAATGTGTTAGACCACATCGAAATGAATTTTAATTTTTCAGTATTGCCAAGAAATACGAAATTTACAATGGAATTTTTTTAAATTTTAATCACCATTATTGACAAACTTTATATAATATAGAAAATTACGAATGAACAAATATATGTGCATTGTTCATCAAAATTGTCTTTAAGTAATATGTGCATTATTCATCAAAATTGTCTTTAAGTATTAAAATGGTGTAAGTATTCGAAAACAACGAAAAAACTCTTTCACAGCGGGTTTCGAACCACCGATTTCATGCTTGTGAAGCCAAAATACAACCACCTGAGCTACGCTGGCAGATGCTGCAACTCTTCAAAGTTGATTTTGTCGAGAATTTATGAAAGTTGCTTCGAATGGCTTTCGCTGATTGTTATTTGAGTTCTGAACTTCATGTACCATAATATAATCCAATACCCATGTGAGAGTGTATCAAAAATGGCGAAACACGAGTATCTTCAATATAGAACGTCCGTGCAAAATACGATCGACATCAGTGACCCACACTTCCTGTATGTTACATCCTCGCCCTGTCGTATGTGGTGACTTGTATTAAAACCGATATCTGCGGAGTCTAAATAAGGATCGATGAATAAGGAGAGAGAGAATTATGCACTGCCAATAAGGATCGCGTGACTCTAGAAGCAGTCAACCCCAAACGGAAGTCGTGCTGGTCAGAGACGATGTTTTCAGGTGCGTGTAGAGGAGGCGGAAGCACCAGCAGGAAATGGATTGCCGCGAGCCGAAGTCCAACATAACCGGGGAAGGGGGGGGGGGAGTGGGAGAGGAATGGGGAGGAGGAGGAAAAAAATAAAAGACAAGAGAAGCATGTAGCGGTAGCGCTTAAAGTAAGAAAAACGCCCGCGAATGAATTTTCGTTAGCCAACGAGAACAAAATTAATGTCTCCGGTCATAATTCGGTTCTTTAAGTGTAAAACCTCTCGGATAAACCTGCAGTTTCATATTATATGCGTAAAAAGCGAAGAAGACCGGTTAAGAGATATATATCGCTGCGTGGAGCAGTAACGGTGGTAAGCTTTTTTTTTTATAAGTGTGTGTTTCCTTCTTTGTTTGTTTTATTTTACGTTGCTGGAAGTTGTGTGTTCAGCAGGAAGTGTTCAGCAAAAGGGGATGGAAGCAGCGTGTGCTAAGGATGTGTATCCGCGAGAAATTCACAAGGGCAGACATTTCCGAAACGAGAGGTTCCTGCTGTCATCTGAACGTGAGTGAACCGGACTGGTCAGTCTGTTCAGGTGTCTTTCGCAAGAATATTAGTGTTGTGTTCACTGTTAAATGTTCTTGTTGCTAGGAAAGTCTAGTACTCATTTCGATTAGGTACAAGGAAATTTCGCCGGGGAAATCGGTAGCAAAATTTTATAGCTCAACATAATCCGTGGAATAAACGGAAGTTAACTGCAGAAAAGGCCACGAAGAAATAACAGATAAAGTTTTTCAATGGCACGGCATAATCGTAGACCGGACAAACTAGAGTGTCTTGTTAGCAGCACAGAAGCAAATGAATTTTGGCAAAATTTAACTCGATATAAACTGCAGTTTATCGTTTTTCAATAACTTCCACTATTTTAAAACTAACAATTCTTACACGTGAAATTTAAAGTTATTTCCCTTCACAACCATAAACAGCGTTAGACACAATCTTTGTATTGTGAACAGTCACGTGGCATCAGTGTGGAGATGTCTGTGCCATGAAAAGGCATCAATTAGGGCTGTCGATATTTTTAAAAATATCAGACATCTGATACATCGATATTTTAAAATACATTAATATCGGACCAATATACATCCCAGAAAAATATCGATATATCGGAGGAAAATATTAGTTAATGGTCCTACAGAAATATCGGCTGCACATTGTTTTAGAGCTGTATATTTAAATATTGATTAATAATTAGATTTTCCCTTCATAGAATAAATACGAAAACATTGAAGGAGAAAATTTGAAAGTTAATAATTGCCCTTTTTGTAGATGAAAATTGCCGGCCGCGGTGGCCGAGGGGACTGCGGCGCGCCAGTCACGGTCTGCACGGCCACTACGGTCGGGAGTTCGAATCCCCTCTCCGGCATGGATATTTGTGCCGTCCTTAGTCTTAGCTAGTTCGTAAGTAGTCTGTAAGCTTAGGGACTGATGACCCCGTAGTTAAGTCCCATAAGTTCTAGAAACATTTGAACATTTTTAATATCGAATATTGATTTAAGCCTAGGGAAGTCGTTTCTGATGGCATTTGTGTGGAGTGTTGCCTTGTATGAGCGTGAAACTAGGACGACAAACAGTGCGTATAGGAAGAAAAAATGTCCAAATGTTTGTATAGCTTATGGGACTTAACTACGGGATCATCAGTCCCTAAAATAACAAACTACTTATGAACTAGCTAAAACTAAGGGCGGCACATATATCCATGCCCAAGGGGGGATTCGAACCGCCGACCGTAGTGGCCGTACAGACCGTGACTGGCGCGCCGCAGTCCCCTCGGCCACCGCGGCCGGCGAATAGGAAGAGAATAGAGGCTTTTGAAATGTGGTACTACAGAATAATGCTGAAGATTAGGTGGATGGATAGCGGAACTAATGAGGAGGTACTGAACAGAATCGGGGAGAAAATGAATTTCTGGCACACTTTGACTAAAAGAAGGGATCGATTGGTAGGACACATTCTTATACATCGAGGAATCGTAAATTTAGCATTGGAGGGAAGTGTGTGGGGTAAAAACCGCAGAGGAAGACCAAGAGATGGATACAGTAAGCAGATTCAGACAGATGTAGGTTGCCGCTCTTATGTGGAGATGAAGAGGCTTGCTCAGGATAGGGTATTGTGGAGAGCTGCATCAAACCAGTCTCCGTACTGAAGACCACAACAAAAACGTGCAAAAATGACATATCAGGTTTAAAACAATCTAGAACATATACGAGTAAAATTCACCGTAATTGTACTCCGTACATTACTGTTGTCAACACACTTCTACATAAGAGTAGGTACACGAATTTTATTGGATACACAGATACTCATCCAACTTTTCCTCTCTCTCTCTCTCTCTCTCTCTGTCTCTCTCTCTCTCTCTCTCCCCTCAGACAAGCAGTGACCTCCGCTCAGGGCCCCTTCAGAATTGCGGAGACAATTTCGGGCGGCTCCAGAATAATTAGAGGCGCTGGCCGCGTAGAAAGCACCCCCTGCCATACTCCGTTTTGCGGCCACTTTGCATGCATACTGTGGGCCTATAATAGACGCAGCAGCTGTGGCGGTGAAGGGAATACTAATGACCTCCACGTCTTTCAAGACATTCTTAACACTAAACGTTCAGGTTCAGTAGGAAAAAGTAGAATTTGGAGGTTAGTTAGGACATTGTTCGGCTTGGTGGTCTCGAGGTAAAGCGCTCGACTGGAAGGTCGCGGATTCGAAACTCGGTCGCATCTCGGAATTTTTCAGTCTGCGTATTAAAGCAGCCTTCATCTCTCAACCACTTGAGGAGTCGCCAGAAACGACACGTGGTTTGGATTCCACGTTAAGCTGTAGGTCCCCTTTTCCTTCCCCGGTTGGATATTTGGGGTAGGCTAGGGACACGCAAGTCGCCGAAGTGGCGTCCAATCGAAAGACTTCCACCAGGCCAATGAGCCTCACGAAATTATTATTATTTAGGACATGATAATTCTCTCATACGAGATAACGGACTTTCGTAGGAGCACAGATGAACGCAATTCGCTGCAGAACTTGTATAGGCATGCAGTTCCAAACACAGAGAACGTCGCTGCGGTCGGAAACGCCTATATATGACAACAAGTGTTAAATTGTTTATTGCTGCTACAGTGCCACTATTTAAGTGGGTCTGAACGCCGTTTTATAGTCAGCGCACGAGAGATGGAACATATTCTGTCCGAGATAGCGATGAAGTGGGAATTTTCCCTTACGACAATTTCACGAATTCACCGTGAATATCGGGCATTAGGTAAAACATCAAGTCTCCGATGACGTTGCGGACGGCAAAATGGTCCTGCAAGAACGGTACGAACTACGATTGAACAGTATTGTTCAAGGTAACACAAGTGCAACCCTTCCGCAAATTGCTGTCTGCACCACACAGATCTTTACGCCTCGCCTATCCTCGTCATCACCCTCACTGTACTGTTGATGACTGAAAAGTGTTCAAATGATTGGTTGGTTGGTGATTTCGGACAGGGTCATCAGTCCTCGGGTGCGGACGGGAAGGAATGAGGATGAGATAGGAGGGGAAGGGGAAGGAAATGGAGTCCAGGGGAGGAAGGAAGGAAGGAATTAGCTGCATTAGCTTGGGGCTGTGCACGCCACACACCTACTCACGGAAGAACCGAGAGCACCTTGGGGGTGGGGGGAGGGGTCAAATGTTTTATCGTGTGTTTCGACGGAGCGGTATCATGATGTCCTAAATTGTAAAATCGTCGAAACTCTCTAGCTGCGCCACTACTAACCGATCATTGTTTTTATAAAAGATTTTCATGGCTAACGCATGCTGTTGTCCGTTCCACTGATCCATGATTACTGAAATGTCGAACTGTTTTCGCGTAGTAAAGAACCGCAGTACTGCCACCTGCCCATGGCTGCCACTACTCACTTCACATCGAGCGAGGTGGCGCAGTGGTAACGCACTGGATTCGCATTCGGGGGGATCGGTGATTTAATTCCTCCTCCGGAGATTTTGGTTTTCCGTGATTTCCCTAAATTACACGAGGCAAATGCCGGGATGGTTACTTCGAAAAGGCACGGCCGATTTCCTTCCCTACCCTTGCCCAAAAAATCAGATCGCGAGCCTGCCGCGGTGGCCGAGGGGACTGAGGCGCTCCAGTCACGGTGTGCACGGCCACTACGGCCGGGGGTTCGAATCCCCCCTCGGGCATGGATATTTGTGCCGTCCTTAGTGTTAGCTAGTTCATAAGTAGTTTGTAAGCTTAGGGAGTGATGACCCCATAGTTAAGTTCCATAAGTTCTACAAACATTTGAACATTTGAATCTGATCCGGAGATCCGTCTCTAACGACCACGCTTTCGACGCGACTTTAAACCCTAAGCTCCGTTCCCTTTCCTTTCACTCATTTCAAACATTTCCGTTATTCTGTATCACCTTGTATTTACACACCTGAAGATGGCGAAAAACTTTTGTGTCGAAACCTCACGACACTGGGCAGTCCCACACGACTGCGACGTCTGTACGCTGAGATCACGGCCCCGCAATATCGGAAGTGCAGGCGCCGCCCCCCCTCCACTCCCACCCCCGCCTGCGGCGCCACCTGCCGCCCCCGTCTTATTGCGGCCGTCACCGCGCCGCCCCCGCCGCCCCCGAGGAGCCTCGATTAATTAAAGCGGGCGCCGCGCCGCCCCCGCGGACGTGCCCGGCGGCCGGAATGGGCTGCTCGGCCGCCGCCGCCATCCGTCTGCCTCCGGCGGGGGCGGCGTCCGTCATCTCGCGCCGCCCCCGCCGCCCCCGGCCGGCTCAGCCGCAGACGAATCGCCCGGCCAGGTGCGCCGCCGCCGAATTCCGCTCGCCTGGCCGCCTCCGCCCCCCTCCTCCCCCTCCTACCACCCACCCCCAGCCGCCATCTTTCTCCCTCTTACTCGCCGCCCCCCCCAGCCATTATTTCCGTCCGGCGGCCTCCTGTTTCCCCGGCTGGGGCCGGAGAGAGCGCGAGACACCGGAAGGCATCAGCGGCGCCATCGATTGGCCAGGCTCGACCAGTAGTGGGCACTGCACAGCGCCGATGTCCAAAATCCCCGCCGGCTTTAACTCAGGAGGAGTTAGACCACTGGGTGAGCGGCCAGGGGTGAGCTTAGTGACACGCTAGGCAAGCGTCGGCCTGACGTCATAGGGAGCTGAACGCGATACATCGACCTGTCGACACGACTCCTTATTTCGACACGCAGAAATTGTCTCCGGCCAATGGGAACTCGCTAGTTGTCAGCCAGTGAGCTACGCCATAATACTGGCAAACATAAGCCAGCAGACGACGATGTCCTGAGTATGCTGTATACATTTGAAAAAGAAATTAAAGTTATCCTCTTAGGATCACTGTTAACCACAGCCGTCCTCAGTGGCCGAGGGGACTGAGGCCAGCACCCCCTATAGAAGGAAGCCTGCGCACGACGTCACAACATGGCGGCGGTGAGAGGCTTAGAGCCCTCTGAAAGATTGTAAACACTAGCAGTGCACACTGTTTATAGTGCATTCTTTCGTTCAGGAGTGTATTTATTACGTAAATTGGTGTTGTGTACGGTGTGACCGCTACCCTGTACGATTTGTGTGTGTGAACATCGTGTGATCTCGTCTTTACTGACAAAATGCCGTTTCGATGTTCTGTGCCGAAATGTAGAGGAAATTACGACGGTGGCCCAAAAGTTACCGTCTTTAAACGTCCGGAGAAGAATAAGCTAATGGGGGTGGTTACGTAAATAAAATGAATCGCAATATCCAACGGTAAACAGTCATGACTTAAAACTCTTTTATAAGGCTTAACAAAAACGAAAACTTACTCATTAACTTGAAGAAGGAGCCAAGTTATCCTGGGAATTCTTGATATTCATTTCTTCTTCTTCGGACGTTTAAAGACGGTGACTTTTGGGCCACCGTCGTAATTTCCTCTACATTTCGGCACAGAACATCGAAACGGCATTTTGTCAGTAAAGACGAGATCACACGTTGTTCACACACACAAATCGTCCAGGTAGCGGTCAGACCGTACACAACACCAGTTTACGTAATAAATACACTCCTAAACGAAAGAATGCACTATAAACAGCGTGCACTGCTAGTGTTTACAATCTTTCAGAGGGCTCTAAGCCTCTCACCGCCGCCATGTTGTGACGTCGTGCGCAGGCTTCCTTCTATAGGGGGTGCTGCTGAGGCGCGCCATTCACGGTCTGCACGGCCACTACGGTCGGATTTCGAATCCCCCCCTCGGGCATGGATATTTCTGCCGTCCTTCGTGTTAGCTAGTTCATAAGTAGTTCGTACGTTTAGGGACTGATGACCCCGTAGTTAAGTCCCATAAACTATAGAAACATTTGAACATGTGATTTGTTAACCACATACCCTATAATCGTGACATATTCACAAATAAATTGCCAAATATTGGTGACAAGCAAGGAATATCAATCAAACCACACTCTCGAAAATCTCCTCGTATTCGAAACTAAGCGGCAAAATACTGGGGGGCAAAGGCAAACAAGCAATATTACGAGATATTACAAAATAAACGGCCAAATATTTCTGACTAGAGAATAGTGTGAATGTCACTGATACTTATTTCATTTAGGCCTACCAGCAATTAAAGCGTTCCCCATACGTTTGTCACTTACCATTTTCTCGAAAATCGTAAAATATTTGGAACAAAGGCCAAATATTTTTGTGATGGAAAAACAGAAATATCATTGCTAGTCTTATCACTTGCAGCAGTTTTATTCTCCATTTTATAGTCACACACAAATTTCCAAATCGATGACACCTATTCTTGACATAGTATTTTGTTACCATTAACTGTGTAACATAGTACTGTTATATGAATGAGAAAATCCCACAAGATGTTATGAATAAGTAACTGCTACAATGTGATGCAAACAATAAAAGAAAATTTTATCGGTAGGAGAGATTTGAACCCTTTTGAACCGTTTTGGTGATCTACTGTTCTATCCACTACACTACAGCAGCTACATGCATCAATGGTCTATAGTAGACCTTAGCAGGTGTTTTTATTCTTAATGTGTGTTTTTATTTACATTTAGTTATAACAAATTGATCCGGATACGATTTTTTCATACATCTTTGATGCGCTGTTAGCCTTAAACACCTTACTGCGAGTTATAAAACCAAAACTATGAGACATACGGCAAATCAAGAAGGCTTCTGCTGACATGGAAAGAACAAGTTGAAATCTCTTAGGTTACATATAGGCTAAACAAAAAACAAAAAATTGTATAGTACGTGGGGGCGCGTAGCGTCAGAATCTCCGATTAAGAAACACACAGCATCACATTGGCCGGAGACAATTTCTGCGTGTCGAAATAAGGACCCCTTTGTTCTACAGCTACAAAGATCGATAGCGCCCGGTCGTGGCCACAGTCGAGTTTGCTTGAGAGTTGTGACTGTGACGTCAGCACGACGTTTGCCTAGCTCACTCACGGACCAGTGACGTATTTCGTGAATGCAAAGCTAGAGAGCAGCACCGTTCACTTGTAAGTTCTTTGTTGAACGAAGGTTGTGCAAAAGTTAAAAAGTTTGTACAGAATATGGGACTTAACTACGGGGTCATCAGTCCCTAGACTTACAAACTACCTAATACTAAGGATGGCACAAATATCCATGCCCGAGGGGGGATTTGAACCCCCGACCGTAGTAGCCGTGCAGACCATGACTAGAGCGCCTCAGTCTCCTCGGCCACCGCGGCCGGGTATGGGTGGTTGAAGGGCTGGTGGAAGTGCTGTTGTTGTCTTAGTTCAGGAGAAAAATCACATTTTCTGTTTTTGTAGGTCGAAACGTTTTATCAGGTAGTTAAGTTCTGTTAGTATTATGGCACAGTTCGCTCACTATTCCTGAAGTTTTATTACTAAAAGCTTGACAAATGTGTTGGCATGTTGTTGTTGTGGTCTTCAGTTCGCAGACTGGTTTGATGCAGTTCTCCACGCTACCCTGTCAGGTGCAAGTCTCTTCATCAGAGAACACATTCGGCAGCCTACATCCTTTTGAATCTGCTTACTATATTCGTCCCTCGATCTCCCTCTACGGTTTTTACCCCACACACTTCCCTATAATGTTAAGTTGACAATTCCTTGATGTCTCAGAATGTGTCCAACCAACCTATCCCTTCTCTTAGTCAGGATATGCCAGATACTCCTTTCCTCTCCTCATCAGTTACGTGATCTACCCACCTAATTTTCATCATTAGTCTGTAGCACCACATTTCAAAAGCTTCTATTATCTTTTTATCTGAACTCCTTATCGTCCACGTTTCACTCCCATAAAAATGCTTTCAGAAAGGACTTCCTAACATTTAAATTAATATTAGATGTTAACAAGTTTCGCTTCCTTAGAAACGCTTTTCTTTCCATAGCCATTCTGCATTTTATATCTTCTTTACTTTGGCCACCAGAAGTTATCTTGCTACCCAAATAAAATTCATCTACTACTTTTATTGTCTCATTACCTAATTCCTTCAGCATCGGCTGATTTGCTGACATTGCGTTCCATTACCTTCGTTTTACTCCTGTTAATATTCATCTTATATCTTCCTTTCAAGACACTGTCCATCCCATTCAATTGCTCTTCCAGATCTTTTGCGGTCTCTGACAGAATTACTATGTCATCGGCAAACCACAATGTTTATATTTCTTCTCCCTGCACTTTAATGGCCTCTCCAAATTTCTCCTTCCATTCCTTCACTGCCTGCTCAATGTACAGATTGAACAACATTGGGGAAAGGCTACAACTCTGTCTTACTCCCTTCCCAACCCTGCGTCCCTTTCTTGCTCTTCGACTCTAATAACCGCTGTCTGGTTTTTGTACTGGTTGTATATCTCTTCGCTCCCTATATTGTAATCCTGATTCCTTCAGAATTTGGAAGAGTGTATTCCAGTCGACATTGTCAAAAGCTTTCTCCAAATCGACAAACGCTGAAAACGTAAGTTTCCTTGTCCTTAGCCTATCTTCTAAGATGAGTTGTAATGTGAGTATTGCCTCCCATGTTTCTACATTTCTCCTAAATCCAAACTGATCTTCCCCGAGATCGGATTCCACAAGTTTTTCTATTCATCTGTAAATAATTCGTGTTAGTATTTTGCAACCATGACTTATTAAGCTGATAGTTCAGTAATTTCTGCAGCTAAAGCTTTTGGTATACCTAAAACTACACTGAAAAGAAGACTGCAGTCAAAAAATTATTCTAAGGGTAGTATGGGACCTGAGATTTTACTGGGTATTGAGAATGGACGAAAAGTCATATCTCGCATTAAGAATCTTTAAGATGCACCATGTAGAGATTCGGTAAGGAGTATAGCATTTGAATTGCCTGAATGGCTAAATACGTAACATACTTTCAATAAAGAATTCAAAAAGGCTGGTTACGACTGGATTCATTCCTTTCTTAGACGCAATCCCAATAAGAAGCCCCACATGAATGTTGTTCATCATTTGCTTATAAGTGTAAGAGTTTGTGGTAGGAGAAAAATATCCCAAAGTTTGCACAAAATCTACAAATCAATGAAAATCCAATGTTCGCTTACTATTTACGAAAAACTGATAACATTTTTTTGGTCTGAAATGTCTTACTGCATTCATTCCTAAGTATTACAATATAAATATGTGATTTCCATTCACTTCGTTTCTTCGTGTATAGCAATTATTTACGTGGTCAATATCTCCCACTACACTGGTCCATCTCACCCACACATCTACGGGTCAGATAGACCGCTGATCTATATTTTTATTTCGTTGTCTGACTTGCACTTTGAGTGGGAGGGTCCCAATAATGTACTGTATGTCAGTTTATATGACAATCTATAGGAAAATGCTACCAGAAGTTAAAAAAGAATTAAAAACCGACGAATTTCACCCTAAAGAAAATCAGTGATCCAACTCTCCCTGAGTTATCTTCAACGTTTGGGAAGAAACAGAGGAGAAAGATGACGCCGAGACTTCCGCAAATGATGGAAGTGACACCGGTGAGACTCATTCAAAGGGGGAGGGGGGCCATCTCCCACAGTCATCATCCCAAACCAGACGTACTTGAACACGTTCCCTGCGGAGGAGAGATTTGATGTCTGAGCCGTACTGCGTATCAGCTTACCAGTGACCTGATGAAAACTCCGCAGAAATGCGGCTCGAGTCACCGGTGACCCGAAGGCCAGATATGTGTATATATATATATATATATATATATATATATATATATATATATATATATATATATAATAATGGAAAGTCCAGGTTGGAATTAATAATATGGTGAGGACAGTTTACAACTCACCGCAAAGACATGGCGACGAGCTGCGATAGGCACATACAAAAGACACACACATACAACACTTTCAGCTATCGGCCATGGCCTTCTTCAGAAAATAGAACACTCACGCAATCACACAGGCACACAACACAGTCATACAACCATCACCTCCGGCTGCCGCACTTCGAATGTGAATACAAAATAAATATATACAAAATAAAGCAACAAAAACGAGTCCATGTTCTTAGCACCTATAAATTCTTAGCACGCATAATACTTCCAAAGATTATACAAATTCTAATACCGTAATTATGACGGTAAATGCTATGTAAACATAAGACATCGTAGTTGTTAACTGTCAAAATACGAAATCAAAATTGAATTTGACAGTCTACATACAGACGACTAGATGTCATATGTATCTCAGGCCATCTAGACAGTACAGTAAGTGAATGTAAATGCTATATATTGTTATACTAGACTATAGCGTACTAATTTATTCCACCTATAAACCAATTTATACCTCAGTTCACTTGAAAATGGCATTGTAAGCCGAATCGGGTCCGTCTTGTTGAAATAAATAGTATATAGCAGCGTTTTGGTTAATTTTATAGTTATCTCACTTGCTGACCTTTATCACGCTGAGGGCCCTATGGACATTAAATACTGTAAGTTAGTTTAAGTAGTTTCTAAGCTTAGGGACTGACCACCGACATAGTTACGTCCCTTAGATTTACAAACATTTGAATCACTAGACATAAGAAAGCATATGACTGAAGCCAATAGATATGTGGAAGCTGTTAACGTGAAAGACTTCACATCAGATCACCAGCCCAAGAGAAAATAAATGTACAGTGTTGAGGTATAAGGGTTACAGGACACCACTAAGTAATTCATAAAGCTTTATAATCGATTCTAACATATAAAGAATGTAACGAAAAACACATATCATGTTGAAGTCCATTATTGATCTGTGTTTGCTTTCTAAATATTTAAGTTAGTTGCAGAGGGAATTAAAGTCCAGGGAGAGGGAATAACAACCTTGCGGTTTGCTGACGACATAGTAATTCTGTCAGAGACAGAACAGGACCCGGAAGAGCAATTAAACGGAATGGACAGTGTCTTGAAAGGAAGGTATAAGAGTAAAACGAGGGTAATGGAATGTAGTGTCAGAAAAATCAGGTGATGCTGAAGGAATTAGATTAGGTGATGAGACAATACAAATAGTAGATGAGTTATTTGGGTAGCAAGATAACTTCTGATGACCGAAGTGAAGAATATATAACATGCAGAATGGCTATGGGAAGAAAAGCGTTCGTGAAGAAGCGAAATTTGTTGACATCCAATAGCAGTTTAAATGTTAGAAAGTCCTTTCTTGAAGCATTTGTCTGGCGTGTAGCATTCTATTTGAGTGAAAAGTGGACGGTAAGGAGTTCAGACAAAAATATGACAGAAGCTTTTGAAATGTGGTGCTACAGACTCATGATGATTAGATGGGTAGATCACGTAACTAATGTGGAGGTGTTCAATAGAATTGGAGAGAAAAGGAGTATCTGGCATATCCTGACTAAGAGAAGGGATAGGTTGGTAGGACACATTCCGAGACATCTACGAATCGTGAACATAGAATTAGAAGGAAGTTTGTGGGGTAAAAATCGTAGATGGAGACCGAGGGACGAATACAGTGAGCAGATTCAAAAGGATGTAGGTAGCCGTACGTATTCTCAGATGAAGAGGCTTGCACAGGACAGGGTAGCGGGGAGAGCTGCATCAAACCAGTCTGCAGACTGAAGATTTCCACCTATCAGAATCATCAGTGCAAGCACCAATAAAGGTATTCCTTTCAATCCTGCTGGCTGTATAAGACAAACACAGGAGAAAACAAGTCAGTATTCCCTGAGGAAGGCTCCTGTAACGGATCCGAAACGTTGTAGAAACACATCATGGCGCGGCAAATAGCTCATAAGATTTTCAATTTCAACAATAATGACTGCGAAAGCCTTCGTTCTTGCATAATGTGATTTATTGTTTGCAGGGCAGCTCCACAGTTACGATCGGCAGATATTTCCCAGTCCCATTTGTGCTGTAGATATCTGCAGTTCCTTGCCCTGTTGTGATGCGGTTAGTGATTCTTCATTTGCGTCTGGGGAGGGTGAAACCTGGAACTCGCATTGATGGGTTTAGAACTAGATAAACGTTGAACACTGACAATTCTTCCCACTGGTTTTTCCATGCTTAGTTGATGTCAAAGTAGGAAACATCAGGATGATGCGCCAAGGTGGTTATCTTGACTTCAGTCGCTGATATTCTGCTATTAATACACTTCTGGCCATTAAAATTGCTACACCAAGAAGATGACGTCGTGCTACAGACGCGAAATTAAACCGTCAGGAATAAGATGCCGTTATACGCAAATGATTGGCTTTTCAGAGCATTCACACAAGGTTGGCGCCGGTGGCGACACCTACAACGTGCTGACATGAGGAAGGTTTCCAACCGATTTCTCATACACAAACAGTAGTTGACCGGCGTTGCCTGGTAAAACGTTGTTGTGATGCCTCGTGTAAGGAGGAGAAATGCGTACCATCACGTTTCCAACTTTGACAAAGGTCGGATTGTAGCCTATCGCGATTGCGGTTTATCGTATCGTGACATTCCTGCTCGCGTTGGTCGCGATCCAATGTCTGTTAGCAGAATAAGGAGTTGGTGGGTCCAGGAGGGCAATACGGAACGTCGTGGTTTATCTCAACGGCCTCGTATCACTAGCAGTCGAGATGACAGCCATCTTATCCGCATGGCTGTAACGGATCGTGCAGCCACGTCTCGACCCCTGAGTCACCACATGGGGACGTTTGCAAGAAACAACCATCTGAACGAACAGTTCGACGACATTTGCAGGACCATGGCCTATCAGCTCGTAGACCATGGCTGCGGTTACCCTTGACGCTGCATCACAGACAGGAGCGCCTGTGATGGTGTACGCAACGACGAACCTGGGAGCACGAATGGCAAAACGTCATTTTTCGGATGAATCCAGGTTCTGTTTTCAGCTTCATGACGGTCGCATCCGTGTTTGGTGACATCGCGGTGAATGCACATTGGAAGCGTGTATTCGTCATAGCCATACTGGCATATCACCCGGCGTGATGGTATGGGGTGCCATTGGTTACACGTCTCGTTTTGTGTCCCAACTTCATCGCCGCTTTTGTGTCCCAGCCACGTCGTAGGTGTCGGTGGCCGAGTGGAATAAGACCGACACGCTGGTGCAGGTACGGAGGGGAGCAGCCAGAAACTATAAACACTCGAGTAAATTAGAAAGAGATATATATTGCATAGAATGAAACAATACTTAACTTTTACATAGTACTGCAGAATGTTGATACATAGTTATTAGAGGCCTGCCTAGTGCCTGTACAATAGCAAAGTCTTCACTGGTGCCTATCTGATTACGAAGGTCCTAACTCGTTGCTATCTCAGTCCGAAGTGAACGGTGTCTTTCAGCGGTGGCCACGAGCGGCGTTGCAGCAGAGGGCGCTCGTGGCTGTCGTCGTGAGAACGCCGCGCCGTGCGTGCATGGCGGCGCGCGGCGAAAGTAGGTGGCGCGCACTTTGTACTTGTGCGACACCACATCTCGGTCACCTCTTGTTCGCATCGACGGCACTAAGAAAATTAGCCATTACATTTCAGATGTGTTACGACCCGTGGCTCAACTTTTCATTCGATCCCTGCGAAACCCTATATTTCAGCAGGATAATGTACGACCACATGTCACAGGTCATATACGGGCCTTTTTGGATACGGAAAATGTTCGACTGCTGCCCTGACCAGGACATTCTCCAGATGTCTCACCAATTGAAAACGTCTGGTCAATGGTGGCCGAGCAACTGGCTCGTCACAATACGCCAGTGACTACTCTTGATGAACTGTGGTATCGTGTTGAAGCTGCATGGGCATCTGTACCTGTACACGCCATCCAAGCTGTGTTTGACTCAATGCCAAGGGGTATCAAGGCCACAGGTGGTTCTTCCGGGTACTGATTTCTCAGGATCCATGCACTCCAATTGCGTGAAAATGTAATCACATGTCAGTTCTAGTATGATATATTTGACCAATGAATACCCCTCTATCATCTGCATTTCTTCTTGGTGCAGCAATATTAATGGCCAGTAGTGTATTTCACTGTGTGCCAGTAGCTGGGTGTGGTCCAGAATGTTTTTCCAGATCTTCAGGAGAGCGTCTGATCTTCGTAGAGGTGCAGGTTGGATGTTACTTGAGATTGGTAGTCAACCAGTTTGAGTGCTACGTATGCAACCTGTGATAAGTGGCATTGGCTAGTTGAGTTGCACACCTATATTCCTAGAGTGAACACTTTTCATCCACGTTGGACGACAGTATTCAGCGACAGAGTATGTCAGTGTCAAAGCAGTTGATCGTAGGGTTTGAACACTGCGATCTCAGGAGGTACCAGCAAGCTTCTTAATGATGTTATTAAGGGTCTTCACTTTAGCAGCCACGTTGGAGAGATGACGTCGGAAAGTTGGGGACCTGTAGAGTGTTATTCCGAGGTACTTCGGTATGCTGCAGTACTGCAAGGTTGTCCTCTGAGTTTGACTTCTGGTTTGTAGTTAGATGCGTTTTCAGGAAGCACAAGGTCATAGGATTGGAACATCTATTCGCATACGCCAACTTAACATCGAAGATGACGATGAGACTTCCACAAAAGAGATACTGTTGACGGTGATCCGCCCGTCGGATGGGACGTTAAGCGCGGCAGCCCCCTTGGTGAGGAGTAGGCTGTGTGTCGGCACTGCGTTTCAAGTTTCTCCATTCCTCCATCTCCAACACCAACACGACTCTACACGCGTACGCAGTACAGTCCCCTTCACTTCACATAGACACTACAACACAGTTCGAACAATTCGCGAAGGAAAAGTGCCTGCGGGCTGCTGAACCTGCCATTCAGATCATACCACTATACTTTTACCTGACCTCGTTCCAAGTCCGTGAGTTCCGCGGTGCGCCCATTCTGCTGTCTATGTCTAACGGTTACTGAGGTCCCTGATATGGAGTACCTTAAAGTTGCTGGTAGCACAAAGAATCTATTATGAAAAACGCATGTAGGTTAAAATACACAATTGTGCGTTTGTTCTACGGTTTTGTTTATTTTGTGAATCGATTTTTGGCTTATTAGGCCATAATCAGACATATCTGAAGTTACAGCGGGGATGGAGATAGGAAAAAAATAATAATCTATAAACCAATTCAGTGTTATGATTAAAGTTTATGTTATGAAGTCCACTTGTGACAGTTTCCTTGACACCTTCCTGTCTTCCCTTTACCTCAGTCACGTTAGCGCGAGCAGCGTGCTAACTCGTCTAGTTGCAATAGACCGAACGTTGCACGTGAGGCCCGTAGGCGGTTGTCACTTAATATTTGACTAACCTGGAGTCTTCTCTCTCGTAGATGTCCCCAGCGCAGAAGCAGCACACAGGTCGTAGACTCCAAGTTTTCTGAGGTGAGGCTGAAACTGAAAGTGGTGGATACTGAGCTGTCTAACTACCATTAACGAAGCCGATGAATTCCTATAGAGATACCGGGGGCTCTTTTATTTTTACCAGTCACACAAATACAGAAGCCACAAACTGGATGTTGACGTCAATATTAGTCACAAAAATAACGTTATTAGTTATAACACACTTTGACATACATTGCACGCACTTTACAAATATTTTTAGCTCCATTATCGACCGATTAATACAAGACTGGTTATCGCAAGTGCCGCTAGCTGTTTACCGTGTCGGAGCTGGCAGTGAACTGACTAGCAGTGGAGCTGGGCTACACGATAGCGCCAAGAGTTTTGGCGCCAACCGACACTTCTAGAACGCCACACTCACTCTTTACCTGAAATACCTAATCTAATAAATCAAAAAATAATAGTGGAATCACAAACAATTAATACATTGAGGCAATTGAATTGATAACCAAATTTTTATTTATTAAATAATTAATAAAATAGCCTGGAGATTGTGATGCGTGAAGATATAGCAACAGCCAATCAGATCACTCTTAGAGAAAGGGGCGGAGTTTTCCCACGGGACCGTACTTACAGCAACATCTGGCTACTATCTGGCACAGCCACTTCCTACTATCCCACGTCTATTTCATTATAATTAAAGGAAATTGTGAAGTAAAATAAAGCAATGGCTGCTGGCTTGCAAGCCAGTGCCGCCACAAAGTTCAGTCAAAGAACTTGTGTTGTCAGTAAAACAGAAGATATTTTACGTACAGAAAAGTAAATTAACTTCTTTGATGGATCAGGTACAGAGTAAATAAATATTTGAATGACATCTGTTAGTTAATAGTACTGAAAAAAGGAAACATAAATACCATACATAGAGAAATAGTGCAAACATAAATTCTTACAACATGACTACAGGGAATAAAAATAAAATTAAACAAGTATCTGAGGTTTTAAGGTTTGTTCAAAACACAAGGTGATGCAAACATTAGAAATATTAGTAAGGTGGCACACTATTATAACCAAATAGACAAATAGACGAAAATATAGGGGTTGGATAGGAGGTTATAGGTGTGGTGCATTGGAGAATTGAGAAGCTTAATAAATCTGAGATATGCACTCGAACTGAAAAATGGTGAAGATAAACATATTCAATTATAGTGTTCACAATTAAATAAAGAATTACTGTAAGGACAGAATACAGCATAATTTGGAATATTGGTACTAACGAAGAAACATACAAAGCTGGTGTGATACAATGTGAAGCTAGACTGGTATTAATACAGAAAGTAGATAAACAGTGGTTGTACAAAATTTTTAAATTAGATGTAAGACTTCATATCACTGAAGTAAATGTTAGCCAAAAGTATTGGGAACTATTACAAAGATATTCTGGCTCCAAATTAGAGTAACGTATGTTTTTTCGGTCACATAGTTTATATAAAATTCGAATAAATTAATCAACACGTTGTATGCGGCTCGGTTGCCCAGTGGCAGAGTGCCAGACTACACATCTAAAGGTCGCGTGTTCGATCCCTGTCAGGACCTAGGATTTTTATCTGTCACTTTTCACTTCTTTCACCTCTGGCAGTGTTGCTAATGTGGAAAATGCCGAGTAGCACCATGATTCGGAACCCACGTTAAACTGTAGGTTCCCCTATAACTGGCTGGGTAAGTCATGTTCGAAGGTCGGAGGAAGGCAACGGCATACCACCTCCAAACAGGACCATGCCTAGTAAAGCAAGTGTGGTGTTCAAACCAATCTTCGAATTGTTGACTGCTTTACCTTTTTTTAATCAACATTTATTACGAAACAGGTGATCCATCGTTTTAAGCCTCTTAGCAAATAAACAAACAGTTTTTCTTAGTACGTTAATTCAGGACATATGACCCCATCTTGGAGGTTTATGAAATAGGAATCTTTTTTTTTTTTTTTTTTTTTTTTTTTTTTTTTTTTTTTTTTTTTTTTTTTAATTTATGATATGCTATAAGCCGAAAATTTTGTTTAGGGATAGTAATTTTTCCAAATGTAGCACTAAGCTGTTCTGAAATGCTTGGGCTGCATGTCTTCGTACACGCTGAAGGCGCCGGTTTCAGAGGTTCCAGCACGCGCTGAGTCACCTTGTGGGGATCAGGGTGCTCCTCCTACAGCCGGCAGGCGGGCTATTAACGCCGCAGCCGAACACGCCCGAGACGCGATGGAGACGCCACCAGATGACAATGGCCGTCCCGACAGGTAGGGCGCCACACGACACGTGAAACACTGCCGATTGTCTGCCCAGAAAACTCGAGAACCGCCCGCTGGGCCGTCCTGGGAAACGTGGAACCCACGTGTCGCCGACACGCCTGCGGAGCCTGCGGAGCACGGCTGAGGAGCCGCGTCTACAAGTACGCACCTACAGCTGAACCTGAACCGTCTGCACTACTTCAATGTAATTACCAGATGCGTATCATTTCCTGAGATCCATATTTGTAAGGAAAGAGACACTGCGGCTGGACGATCTTAAGAAAACCTACTCCCGTAGGAGAAATTACAGGTTTTTTCTTCAGTCATTACGTTACCGGTTTCAATGTCGCATGGGCCCCATCTTCAGGCACCCACTCCAAAACTGACATAACCATCCAATCAACTCAGCTTATATGCGGATAGTCTTGTGTAGTTCGCGAACTAACTAGTTCGGAAAAGAGCTCCCACAGGTGAACTACGCGAACTAGTTCGCAGATCCCTCGCCTCTTAATTCGTCCGCTCCTTTTCCGAAGACTGACGAATAACAGCGAGAGGACGCGAGAGCGCGCAGAATCGCGCGATTCCCTTCTGCCAGTTACCTTCATTTCGAGCTCAGATGCAGCTCAGCTGTACTTTCATAGTTCACTGCCACAAGAAATCCATTTTTAAAATAAAACACTACGAGTACTCTGTATACAAAGTAGCTGAATACCATTGTATCACCCATTCGTGTAAATAACTAGTTTATTTGCTTAAGTATTTGATGTCAAATTGCCCAAAAATACGCTGTTCGCAGTAACGTGAGTGAGGTAAAGGGAAGATAGGAAAGTGTCAAGGAAACTGTCACAAGTGGACTTCATAACATAAACTTTAATCATAACACTGAATTGGTTTATAGATTATTATTTTTTTCCTATCTCCATCCCCGCTGTAACTTCAGATATGTCTGATTATGGCCTAATAAGCCAAAAATCGATTCACAAAATAAACAAAACCGTAGAACAAACACACAATTGTGTATTTTAACCTACATGCGTTTTTCATAATAGATTCTTTGTGCTACCAGCAACTTTAAGGTACTCCATATCAGGGACCTCAGTAACCGTTAGACATAGACAGCAGAATGGGCGCACCGCGGAACTCACGGACTTGGAACGAGGTCAGGTAAAAGTATAGTGGTATGATCTGAATGGCAGGTTCAGCAGCCCGCAGGCACTTTTCCTCCTCGAATTGTTTGAACTGTGTTGTAGTGTCTATGTGAAGTGAAGGGGACTGTACTGCGTACGTGTGTAGAGTCGTGTTGGTGTTGGAGATGGGGGAATGGAGAAACTTGAAACGCAGTGCCGACACACAGCCTACTCCTCACCAAGGGGGCTGCCGCGCTTAACGTCCCATCCGACGGGCGGATCACCGTCAACAGTATCTCTTTTGTGGAAGTCTCATCGTCATCTTCGATGTTAAGTTGGCGTATGCGAATAGATGTTCCAATCCTATGACCTTGTGCTTCCTGAAAACGCATCTAACTATAAACCAGAAGTCAAACTCAGAGGACAACCTTGCAGTACTGCAGCATACCGAAGTACCTCGGAATAACACTCTACATGTCCCCAACTTTCCGACGTCATCTCTCCAACGTGGCTGCTAAAGTGAAGACCCTTAATAACATCATTAAGAAGGTTGCTGGTACCTCCTGAGATCGCAGTGTTCAAACCCTACGATCAACTGCTTTGACACTGACATACTCTGTCGCTGAATACTGTCGTCCAACGTGGATGAAAAGTGTTAACTCTAGGAATATAGGTGTGCAACTCAACTAGTCAATGCCACTTATCACAGGTTGCATACGTAGCACTCAAACTGGTTGACTGCCTATCTCAAGTAACATCTGGTATACCTTGATTTAAAGAAGGGATCGATTGGTAGGACACATTCTTAGACAGCAATGAATTGTGAGTTTAGCTTTGGAGGCAAGTGTGTGGGGTAGAAGTCGCAGAGGGAGATGAAGAGATGAATATAGTAAACAGATTCAAATGGATGTAGGCTGCCGTTCTTATGAGGAGATGAAGAGGCTTGCTCGGAACAGACTAGGTTGGACTGAAGACCACAACAACTGTCTACTGAAGGACAGTGGGGATGGGCAGTTTGGGAAAACGGCCGGCGTTGCTGCAGTGGCGATAAGAGGCCGTTCAATGGTGGTAGCGCGCAGCGGCGACGCCTGCTGAGGATGTGGGTGCGCGCTGGGCTGGAAACGTCCCGGCGGCGCAGGACACCGGCGTCCCTGTGTGTGCGCGACAGTCGCTGGGAGGGGCGTCGTCTCGGCCACGCCTCGCCCCGCCATAAATAACCACCTCGCGGCCGGCCCTTTGTCTCTGCGCCCGCCGATCGAGATAAGGGTGGCGCCGGCGGGGGCGGCGGGGGCGCGACGTGGGGGTGCGTCCTCGCGCAGCCGGGGCGGCCACTAGGCGTACCGGACCGCGGCAAGTCCGCGCCTCAAGTCTGACAAATTTCTACGAAATGCTTAGAAGGCTTCAGGCGTTTCGGCCGTCTTTCTAGCTGTTATCATCAGGGCACTAAACCGTTTACACCCTAAGAAAAAGACTGCCGCAAAGATGTTGCCAACGACATCTACGTAAATACTCCAATAAACACATATAACTGCATGGCGGAGGGTTCATCCAATCGTTTTGACGATATTTCTCTACCGTTCCATTCTCTAATGTACTTAATTCGTTAGATAATAAATTGCAAGCAGCAAGTATTTTCTGTGATTCGTGAAAGGCATTTGATTGTGTGAACCATAACATCCTTTTAAGTAAACTAGCTTAATTTATATCACCCATTACGGATGTTTCAGAACTCGTGACGTATTTTCAAATGATTTAAGAAAATTGAAATGATAATTATTCCATGAACCTTTTCAGATGGATCATGTTACAATAACATTTTAAGTGTCATGTTAGATGCTGGCTCTGTGGTGAGAAGAAGGAAATTATTTTAAAAAACTCGAATTGCACGTCGTTTAGGTCGTGTTTTGTATCTGTAAATTTGCTGATTAACTTACTGCGACTGTATAGCCGGATTTTTGTGGTTAATTTCCATTTCCTGCGTCTTCTTTTGTTTAAGTCACAATAACACATCACCTTTTTCTACTGGGTGTCTACACTGCACTATAAACAACACTTTACCAGCGTCCAACATGTGATTTTACAGCTGCTGTTATTTACAAACGTCTTAATTCGAAGATATTACACTCTTTGTACAGGTAAGTTTGTTTTGAGTATGATACAGTCGATTATTTAGCAAGTAATTTTGTCAATATTACACTGCAAAAGTGAATAATAAATACTGTCTGCATTGTTTCCATAGTTTTTTCACATTTCTAGCATCAAAGTAATCTTAGTAGCACCCGTAAACGTTTTTCCCTTTATTCCACCCTCTTAATGGTTGAATTTCCAAAAATATCGAAAGAAATTCCAATCAAAAATTTAAATCCGAAGTTTTTTATTTCTTGCTTCAAAATTGCCTTCATAGCAACGTATTTAAAAAAAAAAGTTCATCCCCTATTTCATCCCCTTACGGATGGGAATATCGGAAAAAAATCGCTAATACCTACACTGTAACATAAACAAGTCTACAAATTTCAATTTTCTATCGTCTGTAGAATCACGTTTCAGCGCCGTTTTATGTCTTTTAGAAACCGATCGAGGACACGAAATTTCTTTCTTACAATTTGGCATCTTTCTTGGTAGTTTTACTTTCCAAAGTGCAATATGCACTTATTTTTCTACATTCGTACGCTTGTTGGAGAAAAACAACTGAAGAATGTGCATCACGTTTCGCGGTATATAAAACCTCTTTGCTATTATAGTATCAAATGTCATCGCTGGTCTTCAGTCCGAAATTTATATAAGCTGACGACTTTCAACCACTTTATCTTCCACCCTCTTATAAATATCGACACGGAACTGCTATGGTGTATATTTATTGCTCTAGAAAAGCTACAAAACAGAATACAAACACAGATGTTAATTGCTCATCTAACTGGATGATACTAATCTGTTAGTAACGCAATACTGCCCGCTACACCAAAGTAACCTATGACTTACGAACTTTCCGTCACGGACATACATTAACGTATGTCTCACAGACATATCTGTGGTATGTCTACAGTCAGTGTATTGCAGTGAGCACAAAGATAATAATTAGAGAGATGATACTACGTACAGTATTATGAAACCGTGACGCTCGACGTATATTTGTCTGTCTAATCCAATTGTCAGTATTTTGAACCTAAGCAAGTCAGTTGTCTCTCCTTTGTTTATATTGAGATCATTGGTGTATTGCCAGTGTAGTGAATGCTCAGTTAATGTATGTCTGTGTTTCCCAGTGTTTTATGTTTGAGTCTTTTTATCTTTGAGCATCTGTTGATCGTCGTATTGCTCCACATTTTACGGATTTTCGTTCGCCACACTCACCCACCGCCACACACCGCGACCAAAACACCATAGTGCACACCGACAACCTAAAGGATACTCTCATGCATAACCACCATTGGTCTGCAGTGAAGAATTTTGGATACCAAGTGAAATATACGGACACATGTCCCACGTTCCATTTTTATATATGTATATTGATTAGAATTCTATCGGGTCACAGGAAATGCTGCAAAATGGTTCAAGTCGTACCTCACTATCAGGAACCAAAGGGTGTCAGTGTAAGTGACTATTGAATTAAGCCAACAGTCATCATCGGATTGGGAAGAAATTACACGTGGTGTCCCCCATCTTAGGGCCATTGCTTTTTCTTGTGTACATTGATGACGTCTCATGAGTTACACCACCAGAAGCAGAGTACGTTTTGTTTGCAGATGATACAAGTATTGCAATAAAAAGTACGTCAAGCATAGTGATAGAAAGGTCTGCTAATGATTTTTTCATAAATATTAATAAATGGTTTAAAGCCAACTCATTGTCATTAAACTTTGAAAAGACTCACTATATGCAGTTCAAAACATGTAAGAGATTTCCATCCACTATATGCATAAAGTATGAAGAAGAGCAGATAGAATAGGTTGTCAGTATTAAATTCCTGGGATTACAGCTTGATAATAAATTTAGTTGGGAGGAGCACACCACAGAACTGCAGAAACGACTGAACAAATCTGTATTTTCAATACGAGTGTTATCAGACATAGGAGACGTAAAAATAAAAAAGTCAAACGTCTTCAGAATCCAAAAGCGTGTAATACGTATTATTTGTGGAGTAAATTCACGGACGTCCTGTAGAAGCCTCTTCAAAGAACTGGGTATATTAACTACTGCCTCTCAGTATATTTACTCCTTAATGCAATTTATCATAAATAATAATCCCTTTCCCAAACAAACAGCTCAGTTCATACATACAATACTAGGAACAAAAATTATCTACACGAGGACTTAAAAGCCTTTAATTTAGTTCAAAAAGGGGTTCACTACTCATGAACACACATTTTCAATAATTTACCATCAAGTATAAAAAATTTAGCTACAAATAAAGATCAGTTTAAGAGGAACCTAAAAGTCTTTCTAGTGGCTAACTCCTTCTACTCCATTTGTGAATTTCTAAATTCTACCAAATGATGCATGTACTCATACTATGCCAGTATTATTATGTTACCAGCTAAAAAAAGACTTAAAAATGTTTGTATATGTATTTATATTATTAGTATTATTAGTATTATCTATTACTCATCTATAATTCAAATTGTAAATTTTGTTTCTTGACGTGTTCCACATCCACGAGGATCTCGTCAACATGAATCTACGGAACGAAAAACTAATCTAATCTCATAGTACGCGGGAAGAACGAACACATAAATGCATTACCCACATCTAAATACCTATCTCTTCCATTCTACAATAACAGAGCTACCAGATTCGTACTGTCTTTCAACACAACAAACAGAACCTAGTCTATATTAATAATCTAGAACACCACTAGTGTATAAATAAATATAGCAATTTATTTATTTATTTATTCGTGTCAGAAGCATCTCGTACAAAACATAACACGAAACACAAAAACAAAAATGAAGATCAATGAATATAAATACAAATTAGCCATTAATAGTACACATACTTACAAGTAACAGTGGTGACAGTTCAAAGGTCTTTTCCCAGGGATTAAAACATTAAACTATGCTAGCCCAAAATCTGGCTACATGACATGCATCACGGGTAGCACCAGTCAGGTCCTGCATGGTACAGTAGGCTGGACAAAGCTCACACTGTAGCAGATGCTCCGTGGTTTGTTCTTTTCCACACTCGCACATGACAGATGCATCAGAGAGGCCCCACCTTCTCATGTTGACTTTGGATCTTGTTACGTTGGTCCGCAGCCTATTGAGGGACTTCCACGTCATCCAGTCCTCCTCATAGCCAGGTGGGAGTGCTTCCTGTGGGGTCATCCAGCCACCAACGTCCCGATCTTTGCTCTCCACATCTCCAGCCTGGTCAGTTGTGGTGATTTGTCGAGCTCCGTCGTTGCACACAGAAAGCTTTTCCTTCATTTGAGCTGCCAGGTGAAGAATGAAGTGGTTGTAAATAAATGGTGACATATTTAAAAGTGAAAATTTATTCCGTAGGTAGATACCAGAGCAGTGTTCATTTAGAAAATTGTGATTACTAATGTAAATAGAAACCAGGAACTAGTGACCAAGCGAGATGGTGAGTGGTAACACACTGGACTCGCATTCGGGAGGACGGTGGTTGAAATCCATTTCCGGCCGCATATATTTAGGTTTTCCGTGATTTCCCTAAATCACTCCAGGAAAATGACTGGATGGTTCCTCTATAAGGGCATGACCGATATCATTCCCCATCCTTACCCAAACATTCCGAGCGTAAGCTCCGCCTCTAATATCCATGCTGTCGACGGGGCGTTATACACTAATCTTCATTCCAGGAACACGTCAGACAAATTTCATCCCTCCATTACCAAAACTGGTGGAACAACAATATTAATTTATTTATTTGGTTATTTAACCTGACCAGATTAGGGCCATAGGGCCCTCTCTTACATCTGATCAGGAACAACATAAACAAAGGATTTAATTACAAAAAACACTCTGTTAATAATTTTAATAATAACAATATATGTTAATACTACTAATAATAATGATAATAATAACACAAAAATCAAAGTAATACTAATAATAACAAGAGATATTTACATGGAGACAGATGTTTAACACATTTGAATTAAGTTTAATATAAACAGAAGGGGGAAAATGATTAGTGAAAGAGGAGAAGATTGAAAAATGACAGTGCCAATGGATGTGAGGAAGTGGAGATATATATGAATAGAGATCTCTGCTGACGAAAGGAAAGAAGAACATTTATGGGGGGGGGGGGGGGCTACAGACTGGTAAGTGGAGAAAAAGATGGTTATTGTGACAGAAGGTGAACCCTTAGCTGTCTTTTAAATTTTAAATTGATTTTATCTCCCTTAACTTTTGATGAAGATTGTCCCACAGACGTGTTCCCGATACAGAAAATGATTTGGAGAAGATTGCAGTGTTATGTTATGGTACAGAGAGAGTTTCATTGTGGTGAGAGCGTGTATTTCTGCTGTGCTGTTCAGATAGTAATATAATCGTTGAGGATAAGTAAGAAGGTTTGGAATGATTGAGAAAGCGATGCAGCAAACATAATGTATGATAGCTTCGACGCTTATCTGCACGTAGCCAAGATAACTGCTTGTATGCGGGACTGATATGGTCGTAGAAACATAAGTTACAAATGTATCAGATACAAGAATTCATCGCCAACTCCAGCCTATGTGAATTTTCGTGTGACAGTCCTTGCAGAATAGCATCATCATAATCTAGATTGGGAAGTATTAGTGTCTCAACGAGCTTCTTTTTCAGCTGTAAAGGAAATGCTTTTTTGTATTCCTGCAGTGAATGAAGTGACGCATATACCTTCTTACAGACTGTCGTTGTATGCTCTGTCCAGTCCAAGTGCTGATCAAATATTACTCCTAAGTTCTTTGCTGAATGAGGAAAGCGTATTTGTGTGTCGTTAAGTATTAAAGGTGGAAGAGTTTCTCTGAGCTGTGGAGTGATGAGTCTCTGATGGGCTACTAAGATTGCCTGCGTTTTTGATGGATTCAGTTTCACGCCCATGCTATGTGCCCATCTTGATAGGGAAAGTAAGTCCGCATTTACGTGATGGATGGCTGTGCTTAGGTTTTAAGGACTTTCACTGAGATATAATAATCAGCGTATAGATGATATTTACAGTGGGACAGAACAGTGTACACATCATTAGCATATAATGAGAATAGTAAAGGCCCCAGTACAGATCCTTGTGGAACCCCTGATACAACATCCCTCCATTCGGACCTGTTTTTTGCTGTTATTACACACTGTTTACGGGTAGTGAGGTATCAGTGGAACCACTGAATAGCATCTGTAGAGAAATTTAGATTAGAGAGTTTAGCAAGTAAAATGTCAAAATCGACATTGTCGAAAGCTTTGCTAAAATCTAAGAAACACAATTGTCGCCTGTTGGTTATCCATAGCATGCTTGAGATCGTCTGTCACTTTTATAAGAGCGGTCGTCGTGCTGCGATTTTGGCGGAAACCAGATTGATATTCGTCTAGTAGGTCGTGTGATGTTAAATAGCTAGTTATTTGCCCATGGACTATGTATTCCAAGGCCTCGGATAATGATGGTAGGATGCGAATAGGTCTGTAGTCGGAATGTTGTGTGGCAGATTCCTTTTTTGGTAATGTTTTAATAAGACCATGTTTCCATAATGTTGGGAAGGTACTGGAAGTCAGAGAATTGTTAAATATGTCAGTTATAATTGGTAGTAGCGGGTCGATGACACTACTAATCATGTGTGCATTTATATTATCATGCCCTGCAGCTGCTGAACGAATTCGCAAAATCGATTTCCTGACTGGTTTGGACTAACCGGCTCGAGAGAAAATTTTTGGTTTGTATCAGCCCCCGACATTTTAAGGGAATTAATAGTTTGCGTCTTTGTGCGTTGGTCAATTACAAATGTCGGTGTGAGTTCCCTATTAACAACAAGTGACTATTCAAGCCCCGGTATCATCAGAAGGATATTTATAACAAAGCATGGGCAGAGACCGAACAGAAGTGTAAAAACGAGGTGAGATGAAAGAAATTCGGTAGAGATCAATGTTTGTAAATCTAGAGGCCTTAACTGCTGCGGTTACAGTCTGCAGGCATATAAACTACCTAAACGAATGTTCAAACAAGTTACGGGTATGCTGCCGGGTGATGTCGTCGACAACCGCCGATATTTCGGCAGGAGGACACCCTGCCATTATCAAGGCACAACTGCACTCAAGGAAGCAGTGTGCAAGTGAATTTAATAACTCGGTTTGTAAAGGGCAAACAAGGAAGGTAACACGCATACAGTACAAGTCACTGGAGACCCAACACAACCAAAGATGACCAAACATCAAAAATATCGATAGTGACTGTTAATCAACAGGTGAGGCAGCATTAATTTAGTCCCACATTATTATTATTATTATTATTATTTTGACGAGAGACAGTGTCGGATTCCAAGCAGAATTTAAACAAAAACCACCATCTCTCTTTATAAGGTCGCTTGCTAGTTTAATTTCAACTGCTTTCTTAATAACACTATCCCAATACATGGAAGTGCATGCCAGAATCTCCCTGTTGTTGTATTCCATAGGATGACCGGTGTCAAGACAGTGTTCTGCAACAGCGGATTTGTTTGGCTGTTGTAAGCGCGTGTAACGTTTATGTTCAATACACCGGTCTTCCACAGTCCTGATTGTCTGACCAATATATGACATGCCACAACTGCCGGAATATCAGCGGTTGTAGACGACGTCGCTCGGCAGCATACCCGTAAGTTGAAACTTCCTGGCAGATTAAAATTGTGTGCCGGAACCGGGAGTCGAACCTGGGACCTTTGCCTTTCGCAGGCAAGCGCACTACCGACTGTGCTATCCCGACACGACTCACGATGTCGCCTCACAACTTTACTTACGCCAGTACCTCGCCTCCTACTTTCCAAACTTCACAGTAGCTCTCCTGCGAACCATGCAAGACTAGCACTCCTGGAAGAAAGGATATGATGGAGACCTGGCTTAGCCACAGCTTAAGGGATGTTTCCAGAATGAAACTTCCACTCTGCAGCGGAGTGTGCGGTGATATGAAACTTCCTAGCAGATTGAAATTGTGTGCCGGAACCGGGACTCGAACCTGGGACAAATTAGGAGGCGAGGTACTGGCGGAAGTAAATTTGTGAGGCGGCATCGTGAGTCGTGTCGGGATAGCACAGTCAGTAGTGCGCTTGCCCGTGAAAGGCAAAGGTCCCAGGTTGGAGTCCCGGTTCCGAGACACAATTTTAAACTGTCAGGAAGTTTCATATCAGCGCACACTTCGCTGCAGAGTGAAAGTTTCATACCCTTAAGTAGTTTGAACATTCATTACGCCGGGAAAAGTTAAGGTTACTTAAAAGAACTTAAACTAACCTAAGAATACCTCACACGGACGCATACCCACGGGGCCGGCCGCGGTGGCCGAGAGGACTGAGGCACTTCAGTCAAGGCCTGCACGGCCACTACGGTCGGGGGTTCGAATCCCCCCTCGGGCATGGATATTTGTGCCGTCTTTAGGATTAACTAGTTCATAAGTAGTTTGTAAGTTTAGGGATTGATGACCCCGTAGTTAAGTCCCTTAAGCCTAACAAGCATTTGAACATTTGGAACATACCCATGGGAGACTCGAACCTCCGACGGAGAGAAACCACGCTCCGCACCAAGGCGCCTTAGTGCGCTCAGCGACGCCACCGCGGCGTCGGTGGAGTGTTACCAGGTACTGTGTAAGGTGTGCAGAACAGTGCGCACAGTATAGAAAAAAGATGAAAAATTACTATACAGGAAAAAAAGAGATAGGAAAGGAGTACAGGGATAGGGAGAGCGGGAGATGGAGAGGAAGAGGCGGGGACGGACAGCGGCAGAAATAAAACGGAGCCGACGGCGAAACGAAACAAGAGGCGAGATATACGGCGGCCGGCAGTAAACACGCTCAATCATTTTTATATGGCGCTTCCGGCGGCGCGGGCGTATTCACGGAGACACTGCCAACCGTGCCGCGCCGCGCCGCGCCGCCGGCCCGACGAGAGGGGAATTCGTTCCATTAAAGTTGGCAGCACTCCACTCGAGACGCGGACACATATTTCACCGCCGCTCCCTCGGGGAAGCCCCGAAGAAGGGGTTGCGCCGCCAGAGGGATCGCTCTTATTTACATCGCCGGCACAGTGGGTGCAGTCGCGGCGAAGGCGTAGACGAAGGCGTGGCCCGCCGGGTCCATAGCTCTTAGATACCGCAAGAAAAGGACCAGTGTCATATGTCCGACGTGTGATTGTCATCCATGAACCGACTGCTGTCACATCACAACTGCTCACTCTAGAATGGCCATCGAGCTTACATTCCCCCAGTGATGCAGATGGATCAATCTTATTTACAGCACTGTCACAGCGGGTGCATTTGAGGGCATTGGCTAAGTATACCATCGCTTTCATAGCTCTTACATACCACAAGTAAAGGACCAGCATCATATGTCTGACGTGTGGTGATCAATTGTCAACCGACTGCTGTCACATCACAGTTGGTGGCTCTAGTACGGCCATTGAGTCTACATTCCCCCGTTGATGCAGAGAGATCACTCTTAGGGTGCGTTTAAGCTGCCACCTCGCTGCTGGCACCTGGCAGCTCGCTACTCGCAGGCACCTCGCTGCTCGCCATATATATTCTCCTGCAGCTGTTACGTTACAGATAAGTGCACAACTGCAGTGGCGTGAATTGTCAAACATGTTCTCCACATCTTCTGATAGTAATTAATACGCTACAAAAATGTTATTGGAAAGGAGAAGGTAGAGGAGGTATGGAGTGCATCCTTTGAATGCTGAACGTCCTCACTACAGATACTTACATAAGTACTACCAACAGCCCAAAAACTATCAAATGTTCAAATGTTTGTATAGCTCATGGGACTTAACTACGGCGTCATCAGTCCCTAAACTTACAAACTACTTATGAACTAACTAATACTAAAGATGGCACAAATAACCATGCCCGAGCGGGGATTCGAACCCCCGACCGTAGTGGCCGTGCAGACCGTGACTGGAGCGCCTCAGTCCCCTCGGCCACCACGGTCGGCCCAAAAACTATGCAGATCGTTTTTTCAGACAAAATAATCATCTGCTTCAGATCTTCACACATTTTTGCCTATACTGAAACTACCTGCAACAAATAATATTGTGCGCGATGG
This sequence comes from Locusta migratoria, assembly GCA_026315105.1. Classification (NCBI taxonomy): domain Eukaryota; kingdom Metazoa; phylum Arthropoda; class Insecta; order Orthoptera; family Acrididae; genus Locusta; species Locusta migratoria. Next base: position 75,121,752 of record CM048754.1, on the reverse strand, counting down.
GCACGAGAGTTCCACGCGCGCAACAGTCAAACGCCGCTTTGCTAGAGTGATCTTGAAGCAGCCAATCGCAGTGCAAGTTTCAGGCCGGGCGGCGACGGTCGTAGCGCGAAACACAAACCAGTTTGATATCATCGCCTGGTGAGGATCGTAGCGAACACCGAGCCGTCAGCTGGGCGAGCTGCGATTGTGCACACTAAATGGGCCGTAAGGCTCTATGTGTTTGATTCATCATTGCCGTGCCATGTCGGCGAGCAGCGAATAGCGGGGTGGCAGCATAAACGCACGGTGCAGTCGAGGCGAAGGCATAGGTGTTTCCCACTGTTTCCAGACGTCGTACATGCCACTAGCAAGGGATCAGCATTATATGTCTGACGTCTGTACTGGTTGTCACTAGCGAACTGACTGTCACATCACAGCTGGTGACTCTAGTACTGCCGGGAAGTCTACATTCCTCGTTGACACAGATTGATCTGTCTCATTTACATCGCTGGGACAGTGGGTGCAGTCGAGTCAAAGGTGTAGATGTGTCCCGCTGGTTCCATAGCTTTTATATACCAGATGGAAAAGACCTGCATCACCATGTCCAACGTGTGATTGTCACTCGTGAATTCTCTGCTGTCACATCACAACTGGTCACACTAGTACGGCCATCGAGTCTACATTCTCCTGTTGGTGCAGAGGGATCACACTTATTTACATCGCTGGCACAGTGGGTGCAGTTGCGGCGAAGGCGTAGGCGTAGCCCGCCGGGTCCATAGCTCTTAGATACCGCAAGCAAAGGACGAATATCGTATGTCCGACGTCTCATTGTCACCCATGAAACAACTACTGTCACACCACAGCAGGTCATTCTAGTACAGCCATCGAGCCTACATTCCCCCATTGATGCAGAGGGATCGCTCTTATTTACATCGCCGGAACAGAGGGTGCAGTCGAGAAAAAAAAAAAAAAAAAAAAAAAAAAAAAAAAAAAAAAAAAAAAACCCAAAGGCTTGTCCCGCCGGTTCCATAGCTCTTAGATACCACAAGCAAAGGACCAGCATCATGTTTCCAACGTATGATCGTCACTTGCGAACTGCCTACTGTCACATCATAGTTACTCACGGTACGGCCATCAAGCCTACATTCCACCGTTGATGCAGAGGGACCACTCTTATTTACATCGCTGGCACAGTGGGTGCAGACGAGACAAGAACGTAGGCATGTCCCGACGGTTCCATAGCTTAGATACCACAAGCAAAGGACGAACATCACATTTCTGACGTTTGATTATCACCCATGAACAGAGTGCTGTCACTTCACAGCTGGTCACTCTAGTACAGCTGTCGAGCCTACATTCCCCCATTGATGCAGAGGGATCGCTCTTATTGCCGGCCGCGGTGGCCGAGGGGACTGCAGCGCGTAAGTCACGGTCTACACGGCCACTACGGTCGGGGGTACGAATCCCCCCTCGGGCATGGGTATGTGTGCCGTCCTTAGTCTTAGCTAGTTCATAAGTAGTTTGTAAGTTTAGGGACTGATGACCCCATAGTTAAGTCCCATAAGCTATACAAACATTTGAACATTTTGAACATTTGATCGCCTTTATTTACATCACTGGTACAATGGGTGCAGTGAGGCAAAGGCATAGGTAAGTCCTACCGGTTCCATGACTCTTATATACCATAAGCAAAGGACCAGAATCATATGACTGATGTGTGACACTGACTGTCAGCCATTAACCAACTACTATCAAATCACAGCTGCTGACTGTAGAACAGCCAGCAAGTCTACATTCCCCCATTGACACAAAGGGATAGGTCTTATTTACAGCCGGCCGCGGTAGCCGAGGGGACTGAGGCGCTCCAGTCGCGGTCTGCACGGCCACTACGGTCGGGGGTTCGAATCCCCCCTCGGGCATGGATATTTGTGCCGTCCTAGTTCGTAAGTAGTTCATAAGTAGTTTGTAAGTTTAGGGACTGATGACCCCGTTGTTAAGTTCCATAAGCTTAACAAACATTTGAACATTTTTTCTTATTTACATCGCTGGCTCAGTAGGTGCAGTCGATTCAATGATGTAGGCGTGTCCCGCTAGTTCCACAGCTCTTAGATACCACTAGCAAATGACCAGCACAATATGTCCGACGTGTGATTGTCACCCATGAACCGACTGCTGTCACATCACAGTTGGTCACTCTAGTACGGCCATGAGTCTACATTCCCCCGTTCATGCAGAGAGATCACTCTTACTGACATCTCCAGCACAGAGGGTGCAGTCGAGGTGGACGCATAGGCGTGTCCCACTGTTTCCAGAGGTCGTAGATACCACTAGCAAGGGATCAGCACTATATATCTGACGTGTGTACTGGTTGTCACTAGCAAAATGTTCAAATGTTTGTTAAGCTTATGGGACTTAACTACTGGGTCATCAGTCCCTAAACTTACAAACTACTTATCAACTACCTTGTACTAAGAACAGCACAAATATCCATGCCCGAGGGGGGATTCGAACCCCCGACCGTAGTGGCCGTGCAGACCGTGACTGGAGCGCCTCAGTCTCCTCGGCCACCGCGGCCGGCTGTCACTAGCAAACCGACTACTGTCACATTAGAGCTGGTGACTCTAGTACAGCCAGGAAGTCTACATTCCCCACTGACACAGATTGATCTCTCTTATTTACATCGCTGGGACAGTGGATGCAGTTGAGTCAACGGTGTAGATGTGTTCTGCTAGTTCCATAGCTTTTATATACCAGAAGCAAAAGACCTGCATCACCATGTCCAACGTGTGATTGTCACTCGTGAATTGACTGCTGTCACATCACAGCTGGTCACTCTAGTACGGCCATCGAGTCTACATTCTCTTGTTGATGTAGAGGGATCACACTTATTTACATCGCTGGCACAGAGGGTGCAGTCGCGGTGATGGCATAGGTGCGTCCTGCTGGTTCCATCGCTCTAAGAAACCACTCCCAAAGGATCAGTATTGTGTGTCCAATGTGTGATTCTAATTGTCACCCATGAACCAAATAGTGTCACATCACAGCTGGTGACTCTAGTACAACCAGCAAGTATACATTCCTCCAATGACGCAGACGGATGGTTCTTATTTACATCGCTGGCACAGTAGGTGCAGTCGACTCGATGGTGTAGGCGTGTCCCGCTATTTCCACAGCTCTTAGATACAACAAGCAAAGGACCAGCATCAGATGTCCGACGTGTGATTGTTACCCGTGAACCTACTATTGTCACTTCACAGCTGGTCACTCTAGTATGGCCATCAAATATACATTCCCCCGTTGATGCCGACGGATCGCTCTTATTTACACCGTCAGCACATATGGTGCATCCGAGGCAAAGGCACAGGCATGTCCCACCTGTTCCATAGGTCTTGGATACCACTAACAAAGGATCAGCATTATATGTCAGACGTATGATACTGATTGTACCCCACAAACTAACTACTGTCACATCACAGCTGGTCACTCTAGTAAGGCTATCGAGCCTACATTCCCCCATGATGCAGAGGGATCGCTCTTATTTACATTGCCGGCACAGAGGGTGCAGTTGGGGCATAGGCGTAGGCGTGTCCTGCTGGTTCCATAGCTCTTAGCTACCACAAGAAAAGGACCAGCATCATATGCCTGACATGTGATTGTAACCCGTTCATTGATTACTGTCACATCGCAGCTGGTCACTCTAGTACAGCCATCGAGCGTACAATACCTCATTGATGCAGAGGGATCGTTCTTAATTACATTTACGGCACAGAGGGTGTGTCCCACTGTTTCCATAGGTCCTAGTTACGACTAGCAAAGGGTCAGCATTATATGTTCGACGTGTCATACAGATTGTCACCCACAAATGACTACTGTCATATCACAGTTGGGGACTCTAGTACAGCCAGCAAGTTTACATTCCCCTGTTGATGCAGAGGAATCACTTTTATTTACTTCGCTGGCACTGCAGGTGCAGTCGAGGCAAGGGCATAGGTGTGTCTCGTTGGTACCATAGCTCTTAAATATCACAAGCAAAATATCACTGTATGTCCGACATATGATTGTCACCAGTTAATCAACTGTTGTCACGTCACAACTGATCACTCTAGTACAGCCATCGAGTCTACATTCCCCCATTGATGTAGAGCGATCGCTCTTATTTACATCGCCAGCACAGTGGATGCAGTCGAGGCGAAGGCATAGGTGTGTCTCTCCATTTCCATTGACCTTACATACCACTAGCAAAGGATCAGCATTCTATCCCTTTCAGACCCTGCACGCACAATTGTGTGGCTCTGGTTTTGATTCCTTTATTTTTTTTTATGATTCATTCTAGGAAGTTCAGGCCTTCATCACATAATTGTGGGTGAACTGTCGTAATGTGTACAACGTATTTTAGTTTCATGTTTCTACAGTGGGTCACAGCAGCAGTCGGTAAATTCGGCAAACTTCCAGTACACTTACAATGGCGGCAAGAAAGACTTGTTGACAAGGTGCTGATATGGTTGTTTTGAGATTTGATGTTCAAATGTTCAAATGTTTGTAAAGCTTATGGCACTTAACTACGGGTTCATCAGTCCCTAAACTTACAAACTACTTACGAACTAGGACGGCACAAATATCCATGCCCGAGGGGGGATTCGAACCCCCGACCGTAGTGGCCGTGCAGACCGTGACTGAAGCGCCTCAGTCTCCTCGGCCACCGCGGCCGGAGTTTTGAGATGTGAAGCTATCATACCTGACATGATTTTATGTAATCCTGTGATGTTATTCTGTCGTTTTTTTTTAAAAGGCATGTTAGTATATCATGGTGCAGATTATAAAAATTTGTAGTGAAGGCCTAAAACAGATGACTGTTTGGTATAAAATTTTTGCAAATAATTTTTTTCTTTTTTGGTAATGAATTACTGTATGTATTTTGTATCTTAAACGTCTCTCTCTATTTATGGCGCATCACCTACAGCCTTGGGTCTGAAAGGGATAAGTCCAACATGTGATACTGATTATCACCCATGAACCGACTGCTGTCACATCACAGTTGGTGACTTTAGAGCAGCTCAGAATTTGCGCCCACCTGGGGTTCACACTTCTTTGGTGAGTACTGCGTGGCGAGCACGGGACCCGAGCTAATGCAGTCGTTTTTTTTCTCTCTTCTTCCCTCCCTGGACTGCATTTCCTTTCCCTTCCCCTCCTTTCCTATCCTCACTCCTTCCCCTCGCTACGCAGTTCAATGCCCCTGTCCCAAAAAAAAAACAACCAGAATTTTGCGAGTTTCACAAGAACGATACTTTCTGGTTTCGTGTTGACTAATGTTAAATAGCTCGTTCTTTGAGGTAATTCTGAATGTTTGTTCATTGTATATATTCCAAAATTCTGTTGGAAATGAACTTCAACGATACATGTCTGTATGTTTGTGGATCACTCCTACTGCCTTTCTTGAATATTGCAGTGACTTGTGCAACTATTCTTTTGTATTTTTCACTGAGCAAGTGGTTGTTTATGATAACTGGGTAATGGAGCTCAAAAATGTACAAATGTTTGTATAGCTTATGGGACTTAACTACGGGGTCATCAGTCCGTAAACTTATAAACTACTTATGAACTAACTAATACTAAGGGCGGCACAAATATCCATGCCCGAGGGGGGATTCGAGCCCCCGACCGTAGTGGCCGTGCAGACCCTGACTGGACCGCCTCAGTCCCCTCGGCCACCGTGGCCGGCTGTAATGGAGCTATTGCATCAGCATTCTCTGAAAGGAAATTGAATGGTACACCATCTGGACCGAAAAACTTGCTTTTGTTGTGTGATTTCAGCTGCTAAAGAACGCCAAGGGTGTTAGAAGATAGCCGCGTGCCATGTTACGGAGTGTGCAGCCGTTTTCCACAGGAGGTTTGATCCTCCACTTCGGCGTATGTGTTGGCGTTGTGTGATCAATTTAGATTAGTGTAAAGTAGTGTGTAAGTGTACGGACGATGACCCTGGCAGTTTGGTGCCTTTGAACTCCAGAGACATGTACTTCGAATTACGTATGGTGGTAGCTGTTGTTGCTTCTAATGTTTACTTTGTCTTCTTCGGTGGAGGATTTTCAGAAAGCTACGTTTAGCAACTCCGTTTTACCAGCACTGTCAGTGATGGTATTACGAGGGTGGTTTGATAAGTTCTCGGACTCGCCACCAGCGGTTAGCGCTAGTGGAAAGAATTGCTTACGTGGTATCCATTACACCAGCGTTTTTTTTTCAACCTATGGGTCGCCGTCATAGGAAGAAGTAGTTGCACCATAAAATGACTACGAGATCAGTAATACAAAAATATTCAAAATACACCATAAATATGTTTAGTGTTGAAATTAATGAGCTCCTTGTGTAACATTCGTTATGAACTAATCATAGATTAATTTATAATAGTGTGTGTTAATGATGAATAAGCACGAAGTCTGAAACTGTTTACAGGAACCAATCGATAAGTAAAAAATATTGATGCTTTCAGTAATTTCGAAAAATTCTGAAAAAAAGATATATAGATTTTTATAAAATGTCTATACAGTGGAATCTTTCAAACTCAGATAGGGCGGAAATATTTTTGGTTTGTGTTTTCAGAAGCTATAAATTATCTTCATATGACTGCACAAGATCGATATAAGTGATTTCTTTCACAGTCACTCCATTAATTTCGCAATACTGCCCTTCCTTCTATAAGGACGTCATATTCAATGTTTTAGAATTTTAATCTTATAAATCATTTTATTAAAACAAATTTTAAGATGAAATATATGCATATAAAGGTCTCGAAAATTAAAGAAATTTGAAGAAACACAAACCCAACAACGAGGTGGTCTTCAATATATTGTGTATGAACCTCAACACCGCAGCCGTACTCAACCACTCTGCAATCGACAATACAAGCTAAAACTGATCTGAAATGGGAGCAGGATGTTCAAAGAAATGAAATATGACGCTGTGCACGAATTCTTAAATAAAGAAAAGAAAAAGTAAGCTTCCGTTCTCGTCCTTCTGGAAGGACGTCAGCGCTATGATTCGTATAATTCGCTTCTGAGTCTTGCCAGAAATGCGAAACACTCGTTAAGCGAGCTGACTTCTCTGTCAGAAATCATGTAAAAATACAACGTGCTCCATTCCGAGTACCACATGAAAACATTTGTTACAACAATTTGAAAGAAAGCTGGAGTGGAAGATTTTTTTTGTAAAGTTTGAGTTAACATAGTTTCGTTATGTTTCAGGTGGAGGTGGGGAGTCGCTAGAATATTTGTACGTGGAAGGGGATCGCATTTTCGAAAATATTGAAAAGAACTGAATTGGACCGTTGCATGTAATGACGTGCGAAAAAAATGTTCAAATGTTTGTAGAACTTATGGGGTCATCAGTCGCTAAGCTTACAAACTACTTATGAACTAGCTAAGACTAATGACGGCACAAATATCCATGCCCGAGGGGGGATTCGAACCTCCGACTGCAGTGGCCGTGCAGACCGTGACTGGAGCGCCTTAGTCCCCTCGGCCACCGCGACCGGCAATGACGTGCGACGTCAGTGCTCTTGGAAGAGAACTGTGGCTTAGCGATTTGCGAAGATGGAAGAAACGAGATTCTAGCAGTGATTCAGTACTTGGTAAAGAAAGGTATGAAAGCAAAGGACACTCTTGCCAATTTCCAGAATAGACTGTAGGACTCTGATGCTTCGTAGTCAACTGTTCCCAAGTGGACAAATGAATTTAAATTTGGTCGTGAGAGCTTAGATCCACGCAGAGGTCGACCAAGATGTGTCTCTACTCCAGAAAACACGGCAGAAGCTCACAAAACGGTCATGGAGGATCGCCAATCGAAATTACGTGAAATTTCTTACGCTTGCTAGATGGCACCTGGAAGGTTATATCACATTTCAACTGAATTAGTTATGAAAAAAATTATCTGCAAGATGGGTGCCGCGACTCTTGACGCTGCTTCAGAAACGCCTGAGAATGGACATATCGCAAAAACGTTTGGCCCGTTTTAGGAGAAACGAACAAGATTTTTTGTGCCTTTTTTTTTTAAACTACAGTGAGTGTTTAATCTTAGATCCCATAACGATGTCTGTATTCGAATCTTCTTCTTCTAATATGTAAAGCAAATTGTCAGTATGTTTGTTTGTGTGTAGGTGTTGCATGAAAATCTTTATTAAATTTTGTACACGTAAGCTTCATTCCATGAGGACGGTCGCCGTAAGCGTAAGATTCACGTACGATACGTAGTTCGCGAGATATGACGTAATAAACAGTGAGATGCGCGAAAAACGGGCTGAATCAAGCGACAATGCTGCTCATTTTCTCCTAAACCACTGGACCAATTTCAAGCAAATTTGGTACACTCATTCCTTACCGTGAAGGTAATAACTTCTGCGGGGTTAAGAATCATATAGTACACTTGTTTAAGAAGATATGACGTCATAATCAATAGGAATCGCTAAAAACTGCCCATAATGCGGCGAGATTTTATAACTACGCTATATGAAAATGACAGTACTTAGCGACTTGCAACAAACTGTAAACATAATTTCAACCTTTATAAAATTTTTCCTCGCTGACAATCATAGGAAAATGATAAAAGGAAAAAAGTTTCTCGCTTACTACTTTTCCGCTGTTTATGGAATAAAACTACTGCATTTGATATGACGTTACAATTTGTACAGTACAAATTGTAGACGCAGGAAATTTTACGACAGTGTAGACACATGTAGTTGAATGTACCTTCTAAATTGTATCACAGTACGACACGTAGTTCACAAGATATGAGCACATTAACAGTATCATTCATGGAAAACCGTCCCATCAAGCAGCAAGTTTTAATATATTACTTCTTTACTACTAACTCTTTCCGCAGAGATTTTACAGTAAAACGCACGGCGCGGCGTTCTTACGACGTCAGCCACGAGCGCCCTCTGCTGCAACTCCGCTCGTGGCCACCACTGAACTGCATCGTTCACTTGAGATAGGAACCAGCTAACAGTTCGGAATCAGGTAGGCACCAGTGAAGACTTGGCTATCGGACAGGCACAAGGCAGGCCTCTAGCTCAACTATGTATCAACATTCTGCAGTACTGAGCTATGTAAAAGTTAAGTATTACTAAGTCTCTAAGAAATATATATCTCGTTCTAATTTACTCTAGTGTTTCTAGTTTCTGCTGTCCCACTGGCTGGTCACCGCCTCCTCGCCGCGACGTTTCAGTTTCACAGCAATTTTACAAGGTTGTAGACTAACAGGTTTAGTAAACACAAGATAAATGTATATAGACTTTATGAAAGCAGATGTTACAACACAATAAGAACAGATGCATCCATGGTCATGTTTGTTCGTCACAACAAGTACTAATCACTGTATGTTTCGCAGTTCGTTTAGACCATGTACTTGCATTACAATCTACACAAATATTTTCACAGCGGCACTTTCGTTGTTATTACAAACTGTTATACTTCGAACTGGAACTATAATAGCGACATTACCTCAGTTTTAGGAAATACACTACCAGGCCCGTAAATTCGATGTTTCGAAAAAGTCTGACGGAACTTGATGCACATCCGTATTCAATAATAACTTTAAAGTAATTCCAGAGCTTTCGTTAACTTCTCCTCCACTTCCTAAAAGGTGCTACCTTGGGCGGCCACAGCTGTACCGTCAGCGTACATAAACTGCCTGACATTGGGGTGATCTGGCTGGTCATTAGTGTATATGTTGAACAGCACCGGAGCTAATACACTGCCCTGAGCGAAACCATTTCTTTCTTTCTTTCTTTCTTTATTTTTATTCTCCATCTGCTGCTTTTTCCTTGCAATGTGAGATAGAAACGCCTGTTCTGTAGTATGCACTGCACGAATCTAGAAAGTCCAAAGTCCTCAGTCAGCTGATAAACCTTATGTACCAGCCTGCTGTGGGTGATGGTATCATAGGCTGCACTAAGATCAACGAAAGCCACGCCAGTCACCTGCTTTCTTTCGTATCCATCTTCAATATGCTGGGTTAAGTTCAGTATTTGCCCAGTACATGGGCACCAACAACAACAGTCTAGGCGGCTTCGCTCAAGAAGGAGCTTCCTTTGGACGTCGAACCAATTGACGTCACTGTCGAAGAGAGGGGGCTTCAGCTATGGAAGGAGGCAACACCTAACCCTATCTTGGCCCTGAAAGAACAATTTGCAGCTGGGGGTAACAAATCCTTTACAACCTAAAAGGCTCTCAACAGGCTGAGGACTGGAGTCTCAAATTGCAATTCAAACGTTCAAGATGGGACTACCCCGACGGGGAACCTCTGTGTGACTGTGGGAATATCCAGACGGACGACCACTTGCTGACTGCCCAAACCTCAGCACATGCTGTAGCCTCTTGGATTTACAGCTAGCTAATGACAAGGCCATCAGTGTGGCTGATTACTGGGCAAGATATGTCTAAATTTCAAAATTTATGACACGGACTCGAAGTAGACAGTAAAGGATGGTGTTCTGGAAACGAAAAATAAAATAAAATTAAATAAATCCAAATTCAGTAGTTAATCTTTATTTAAAACGTGGAACAGTAAATAGCTACAATTCCCGAGTGGGTGCGGCATACGAGCTGTCAGCCGATACCCCAAACAACATGCCGGACGCCAGTTCAGTTTGCCTCAAACATGGCGGACTTATCGCCACTCCACGGAATTTAAGGTCGTTGGCTGAGAGACTGCGGTTCCAGCTCTGATGACGACGCTGTGGTGCGCCCGCCCGCCGCCAGAGGCGCTGCTTGCAGCAGCCTCCTCGGCCCGACGTTTCCATTTCACAGTCGGGCTGTCAGCCGCCGGCAATAGCTGCCGCCTCCGCCGCCCCCGCCGCCCCCAGCCACCGCCGCTCCTTATATTCTTTATTCGCCGCCCCCGCCCACCTGGGAGTCTCCGATGCAATTACTCGCCGTTGACTTACTGCGCGGGACCGAGACCGTCCTACCAACTGCTCGAGAACACACACACAAAAAAAGGTTGAAGTAAAATGGAGACCAAACCTGACCGAGTCCCCACGGCTTCCGCCCCTCCACTTGACGATCCACTGTGACTTCATGCTCATCTTCATCGGCCACGCAATGACGAGTTCGCCTCGCTGTCGTTCGTTTTCGCGCGACAAGTGATCGGCCTCTTGGATTAGATTTCCGAGACCCTCGCGAAATTCCTGGTCCTCCCTCTAATACATATCTCTATTGCTGTTTCCCTCTCTGCTCTGTCTCTCTTCGCCGTCCCTCGCCTTCGTTACGTTTCGTTTCGGGGAAACTGCCTTGTTTTTGCCGATCGCGCTCACTGATTAAGTCGTAAATTGTGTTTGTGCTCGGCAGGAGATGGCGCGGTATGCCTCGGTGGGCGGTGGGGTGGCGAACGAATGGATGCACCGGAGGAATGGAGGCAGCCACCGAGGAGGTGGCGGGAGAGGAACTGCGGGGGTGGCAATGCCTCAGAAACACTGGAGGTGGCGTGCGGCCGGGAGATCCATCGCCCGCATTACTCATTGTCACCCGAAGAATAGCAATTGTCTTGAGTGTTTCCTCCTGAAGAATAAGTGCCACGGAGCGAGTATATCAACATCGCTAATGGAACTCGGCAGCACAAAGGGCGCTGTGCTTTACAGGTTATATGGAAGTGGCTGGCATCTGTGTGGGAAGAGGCAGGAGAGGGGAGTATAGGGATCAGGGAAATGCTTGCGGGGGGTACATACAATTTTACTGAAATATAGGGGTCAGGAAAATGGGTGGCTGGGGGGGGGGGGCAGATACAATTTCACTGTATGATACCGGTCTGTAATGCCTCAAACTGCGCCAACTTCAATGCGAATACCTTAAAAGAGTTTCCACAGCGAAACCCTGCCTCGTGTTTTGGTAGAAAATCCGTGGCAATTCAGGTAATATGTAAAGTACAGTAGCGGCAAAAGACAAACAAAAATGTTGAAATGTTTGTAAAGCTTAAGAGACTTAACTGCAGGGTCATCAGTCCCTAAACTTACAAACTACTTATGAACTAGGTTATACTAAAGACGACACAAACATCCATGCCCGAAGTGGGATTCGAACGCCCAACGGGAAACGGCTTCGCGTATCGTAGCATAGCGCCTCAATGGGATCGGCCGGTCCGCCGCGGAAAAAGACAAACAATGCCTTCACTACGCGATAGCAGTTGTATGAGTGTCGTTTGAAAAGTTCTCGCAACGGAATAGAAAAAAAGTACTCAGACCACCGAAACTTTCTTTTGCCTTTCTGTGTAGCCTTCTTGTGGATTAATGCACTTGATCCAACGATGTTCCAGTGCCTGGATCCCGTCTTCAAAAAGAGATTCCTTCAGGTCTACAATATAGCTGTCAACCTCGCGTATAAGTTCTTTGGTTGAAGTGAATCTTCGTCCAGAGAAAAAATAAATAAAAAAATAAAGGGACTCTTAATATACAGGGTGTTACAAAAAGGTACGGCCAAACTTTCACGAAACATTCCTCACACACAAAGAAAGAAAATATGTTATGTGGACATGTGTCCGGAAAACGCTTAATTTCCATGTTAGAGCTCATTTTAGTATTTCTCTTTAAATGTAAATTGAAATAATTCATACGGAATACTCTACCTGTGCTGCTAGAACAGGTGCCTTTACAAGTACGACACATGTGGTTCATGCACGATGGAGCTCCTGCACATTTCAGTCGACGTGTTCGTACGCTTCTCAACAACACATTCGGTGACCGATGGATTGGTAGAGGCGGACCAATTCTATGGCCTACACGCTCTCTTCGCCTCAACCCTCTTGACTTTCATTTATGGGGGCATTTGAAAGCTCTTGTCTACGCAACCCCAGTACCAAATGTAGAGACTCTTCGTGCTCGTATTCTGGACGGCTGCGATACAATACGCCATTCTCCAGGGCTGCATCAGCGCATCAGGGATTCCATGCGACGGAGGGTGGATGCATGTATCCTCGCTAACGGAGGACATTTTGAACATTTCCTGTAACAAAGTAAGTCACGCTGATACGTTCTGTTGCTGTGTGTTTCCATTCCATGATTAATGTGATTTGAAGAGAAGTAATAACATGAGCTATAAGATGGAAATTAAGCGTTTCCGGACACATGTCCACATAACATACTTTCTTTCGTTGTGTGTGAGGAATGTTTTCTGAAAGTTTGGCCGTACCTTTTTGTAACGCCCTGTATATACATGTGGCGTCTGTTCTGAAAGAAAAGACGTCACTTCTCATCCCGCAGTTGTTATTATTTCATATTCACAGAATATATGAGATCAACTGCGAATGGGCAAAGCTGAAAATGTGTACCCAGCGTGCTTAGGTAGTCCTTGCAGGTGCGGAGATCACTGTGTCCCCAGTGCTGTAGTGGTCAGCGCAACTGCCTAGAAATCAGGAGACCCGGCTTCAAATCACGGCTGGGTATACATTTTTAGCTTTGCCCATTCGCAGTTGATGTCATATATTCTGTGACTATGTTGTTGTTGTTGTTGTTGTTGTTGTGGTCTTCAGTCCGGAGACTGGTTTGATGCAGCTCTCCACAATACCCTATCCTGAGCAAGCCTCTTCATCTCCACATAAGAACGGCAGCCTACATCTGTCTGAATCTGCTTACTGTATCCATCTCTTGGTCTTCCCCTGCGATTTTTACCCCACACACTTCCCTCCAACACTAAATTCACAATTCCTTGATGTCTAAGAATGTGTCCTACCAATCTATCCCTTCTTTTAGTCAAGGTATGCCAGAAATTTCTTTTCTCCCCAATTCTGTTCAGTACCTCCTCATTAGTCACGCGATCCACCCACCTAATCTTCAGCATTCTTCTGTAGCACCATATTTCAAAAGCCTCTATCCTCTTCCTGTCCGCACTGTTTATCGTCCATGTCTCACTCCCATACAAGGCAACACTCCATACAAATGCCTCCAGAAAGGACTTCCTTAGGCTTAAATCAATATTCGATGTTAACAAATTTCTCTTTTTCAAAAACGCTTTTCTACCCATTGCCATTCTGCATTTTATATCCTCTTTACTGCGACCATCATTTGTTATTTTACTGCCCAAGTAACAAAACTCATCTACCTCCTTTATTGCTTCGTTTCCCAATCTAATTCCTTCAGCATCACCTGATTTTCTTACACTGCACTCCATTACCCTAGTTTTGCTCTTGTTAATGTTCATCTTATATGCACCTTTCAGCACACTGTCCATTCCGTTCAATTGCTCTTCCAGGTCCTTTGCTGTATCTGACAGAATTACTATGTCGTCGGCAAAACGCAATGTTTTTAATTCTTCACCCTGAACTTTAATTCCTTCTCCAAATTTCTCCTTGCTTTCCTTTATAGCTTGCTCAATGTACAAATTGAATAACAATGGAGAAAGACTACAACCCTGTCTTACTCCCTTTCCAACCACTGCATCCCTTTCATGCCCTTCAACTCTGACAACCGCTGTCTGGTTTTTGTACAAGTTGTAAATAACTTTACGCTCCCTATATTTTACTCCTGCTTGCTTCAGAACTTGAAAGAGTTTATTCCAATCAACATTGTCAAAAGCCTTCTCCAAATCTACAAAAGCTAAAAATGTAGGTTTGCCTTTTCTTAATCTATCTTCTAGGATAAGCCGTAACGTGAGTATTGCCTCTCGAGTTCCTACATTTCTCCTGAACTCAAACTGATCTTCCCCGAGTTCGGCTTCTACCAGTTTTTCCATCCTTCTGTATATAATTCGTGTTAATATTTTGCAACCATGACTTATTAAACTGATGGTTCTGTAGTTTTCACACTTGTCTGCACCTGCTTTCTTTGGAATGCGGATTATAACATTTTTCTTAAAGTCTGAGGGTACTTCGCCTGTCTCATACATCTTACACACCAGGTGAAACAGGTTTGTCATGGCTGGTTCTCCTAGGCACTTCAGTAGCTCTGAGGGAATATGATCTACTCCAGGGGCCTTGTTTCGACTTAGGTCTTTCAGGGCTCTGTCAAATTCTTCTTTCAGTACAGTATCTCCTATTTAATCTTCATCTACATCTTCTTCCCTTCCTAAAATACTGTCTCGAAGTTCGTTTCCTTTGTAGAGCCCCTCTATATACTCTTTCCACCTTTCAGCGTTCCCTTCTTTGCTGAGAACTGGTTTTCCATCAGTGTCCTTGATATTCATAGAGCTGTTTTTCTTATCTCCAAATGTTTCTTTTATTTTCCTGTAGGCTGTATCTATTTTTCCCCTATTTATACATTCTTCTACATCCTTGCATTTGCCTTCTAGACACTCCTGCTTAGCCATTTTGCACTTCCTGTCAATCTCATTTCTTAGTCGTCTGTACTCCATTTTGCCTGTTTCATTTACTGCATTTTTATATTTTCTCCTTTCATCAATTAAATTTAGTATCTCCTGTGATATCCAAGGATTTTTTGTAGGTCTTGCCTTCATACCTATTTTGTCCTCTGCTACCTTCACTATTTCATCTCTCAATTTTACCCATTCCTCCTCTACTGTTTTATTTTCCCCTGTTTCTGTCAATTGTTGCCTAAAGCTTCCTCTGAAATTCTTAAGAACCTCAGGTTCCTTCAATTTATCCAGGTCCCATCTCCTTATTTTCGTACCTTTTTGTAGTTTCTTCAGTTTCAGCCTACAGTTCATAACCAACAAGTTATGGTCAGAGTTTATATCTGACCCTGGGTATGTCTTACACTGTAAAACCTGGTTCCGAAATCTATGTCTTACCATTATAAAATCTCTCTGATATCTCCCGGTGTCTCCTGGTCTCTTCCACGTATACAACCTTCTTTTGTGATTCTTGAACCAGGTGTTTGTTATAACTAAATTATGTTCCGTGCAAAATTCTACCAGGCGGCTTCCTCTTTCATTCCTTTTGCCCAGACCATATTCACCTACTATCTTCCCTTCCCTTCCTTGGCCTACTACCGAATTCCAGCCTCCCATAACAATTAAGTTTTCCTCTCCCTTAATTGTCTGAATAATTTCCTTTAGCTCCTCATATATTTCTTCGATTTCCTCATCATCGGCAGAGCTAGTTGGCATATAAACCTGTACTACTGTTGTCGGTGTTGGCTTCGTATCTATCTTGACAATGATAATGCGATCACTGTGCTGCTCATAGTAGTTTACCCGCATTCCTATTTTCTTATTCATTATCAATCCTACTCCTGTGATACCCCCAATTTATTTTGTATTTATAATCCTGTACTCACCTGACCAGAAATCCTGTTCATCCTGCCACCGAACTTCACTAATCCCCACTATATCTAACTTCAACCTATCCATTTCCCTTTTTAAATTTTCTAATTTTCCTAATCGATTAAGGGATCTAACATTCCACGCTCCGACCCGTAGAATGCCAGTATTGTCTTTCCTGATGATCACATCCTCCTGAGTAGTCCCCGCCCGGAGATCCGAATGGGGGACTATTTTACCTCCGGAATATTTTACCCGAGAGGATGCCATCATCATATGTTCATACAGTAGAGCTGCATGTCCTCGGGAAAGGTAACGGCTGTAGTTTCCCCTTGCTTTCAGCCGTTCGCAGTAGCTGTGTGGCAAAGCCACATTAGCTGATGTTACAAGGCCAGCTCAGTCAATCATCCAGACTGTTGCCCCTGTAACTACTGAAAAGGCTGCTGCCCCTCTTCAGGAACCACACGTTTGTCTGGCCTCTCCACAGATACCCCTCCGCTGTGGTTGCACCTACGGTACGGCTATCTGTATCGTTGAGGCACGCAAGCCACCCCACCTCGTCAATGTCTGTGGTTCTTGGGAGTGGTCTGTGACTATAGACTCTTAATAATTAAACAGAGCTAAGTTCTGCTACATTAAATTTGTGCATATGTAAGAGTGCATTGAGGCGCTGTGCTACAATGCACGAGGCCGTTTCCCGTCGGGGGTTCGAATCCCCCCTCGGCCATGGATGTTTGTGCCGTCTTTAGTATAAGGTAGTTCATAAGGTTTGTAAGTTTCTACATCTACATACATAATTCGCAATCCACCGTAAGGTGCGTGGCGGAGGGTTCACTGTACCACTACTAGGCATTTCCTTTCCTATTCCACTCCCAAATAGAACGAGGTAAAAAAGAATGCCTATATGCCTCCGTACGAGCCCTAATTTCTCTTACCTTGTCTTTGTGAGCACTACGCGAAATGTAAGTAGGCGGCAGCAAGATCGTACTACACTCAGCTTCAAATTCCGGCCCTCTAAATTTACTTAACCGAAATTCACGAAAAGAACGTCGTCTTTCTTCCAGCGATCCCCAATTGAGTTGCCGGAGCATTTCCGTGACACTCGCGAATTGGTCGAACCTACCAGTAACAAACCTAGGTACTCGCCTCTGAACTGTTTAGGGACTGATGACCCCGCAGTTAAGTCCCATAAGCTCTACAAACATTTGAACGTTTTGTAACAGTGCTCCTTCTAAAATGTGCGTTTTTTTTCTATTTCGTAAACATGCCGTGAATAAGTAACAAGGAACTTAATTATGGGCTTCTGAGGCATAAACTGGAAGGACACTGTAATAGTGAATATTCTAAACAATCAGCTGAAACTGGTAGTTCCATATATAAATGAAGTCCTACATTTCTGTGGCAACTGTCGTTCCATGATGAAACGGAAGGGAAGTGTATACATTCAAACAATTTTTTCCCCTAAAGAATGATTCATTATTTATGAAATACTAGCTGAAAACACAGCCTTGTCCGGTTATTTATTTTTTTATTTATCACTGCCATTTTTCAGGTATATATTAATTTGTATAAGGGCTGTAGGTCTTTAAAAGCTCTTGGGGATACAATTAGTAGTAAAGAAGTAATAGATTAAACCTGGGTGTGCGATGAGGCGGTTTTCCATGAGCGTTGCTGTTTATGTGCTCATATCTCATGAACGACGTGTCGTACTGTGATACAATTTTGAAGGTATGCGCAACTCAGTTTTAGTCCATGAACAGGGGAAAAGTAGTAAGGGAGAAACTTTTTCCTTTCGTCATTTTGCTATAGTTGTCATCGAGAAAAAGTTTAATAAAGGTTTGAAATTATGTTTAAAGTTTGTTGTAAGTCGCTAAGTACTCTCATTCCCATATAGCGTATTTAAAAAGTCTCGGCGCATTATGTGGCAGTTTTTTTTTTTTTTTTTTTTTTTTGCGATTCCTATTGTTTCTGACGGCATATTTTCTGAACCATGTGCCGTATGTGATTCCCAACCTTTCAGCAATTAGTACACACATTTCTTACCATAAAATAACGAATGTGGTTCAAATCGGTTCAGTGGTTAGGAGAAAATGAGCAGCATAGCGCCTCAATGCGCTCGGCCGCTCCCCCGCGGCGTATTCCTTTTTCCAGCGGGCTATTACAGAATGGAACCGTCGACAAACATCATAAAAGTGGTTCGGCGAACCCTCTGCCTTGCACTTCAATGTGACTTGCAGAGCAATATTGCCGACTAGTATTGCCTGTGGTCGAATTTCGAACAGTTGTGTTTGCAGAGTCATGAAAAAAAATGAATGTAATTGGAATTTATAGAGCACTGCAGATTTATAGGTTTTATGTCAATGCTATGAGAACAGGTGAAACAAAGGGCAAAGAGGAAACATGAGAGAATGAAAGACAGAAATGGGGGAATTAATCGCTTTATTTCACAATTTAGCATCACTATACTTCAGTAAAAACAACATTTTTCATAAAAATACTTTCATCATTCGCTAAATGTCCTAGTTCTGTAACTTCACAAACATAAAATTTCAAACCATCAAAGGATTAAACTCTACTTGCTGCAACGTATAGCTGACTATCTGTGAAAACTGGTTTTCTAACCAGAATCTAAACATTTTCAAACGTTTGTTCTTGAGACTTATTAAAACACTGCGTTCATAAACTGAATTGTTTAATTATATTTAGAAACTGTATTTAAAAGTTAAAAATTGAACATTACGAAGAATTAAAGAAATAGGGGCAGTGGGAATCGAAGCCGGGACCTTAAGATTGGAACTCCAAACACCAACTGACTGAGACAATTTGACCTGAACTAACATCCTACAACGAGATATAATATAGTGATAAAAGTAAGGGAGAATTTGGAGTATTATCCTCGAATTTCTTGTTCTTTTTAGCTCTCTTAACGGCTACGTGAACACACAATTTTCATATTCGCAACATCTATGACAAACCACTTTTCGTATTATGTACGTTTGATTGGCCTTCTTGTATGATTAATATTAAAAATCTGTACCTTCAGTTTCGTGTTAGCGTATTTATATAATGATGTAGATGCAGAGGCTTTCTTATAATGTGAAATTTGTTGACATTATAGACAAAAGCAGCACACTATCCTTTTCATTTGTGTGGATGTCCAGGTATTTGCATGTCACCAAAGCCAAAAATTCCCAGGGTTAAAGTCTGAAGAATGGTCACGGCTAACGTAGTGGACCTAATGGAAGACTCCTACTATGTGTCTCGAAGTTACAGTGAGCCGAGTTTTCCTTTGTGTGCATATTGTGAGACCTACGAGGGTGGTTTTGGTAAATTTATGTGAAAGAGTGGGAAATTTTCTGAACCTCCACTCTTGTTGGTAAGCCTGATATTTCCACGGATATTAAACCAAATTTTGAACATCAGCTTTTATTAGTTGTTGGCTGCCAGCTGAAGTTGTAACTGCGTAGTTAGTTCCTTAGGACGGAGAAAAAAGAATTTCGCGCGGTCATTAAACACTTTCATTTGAAGTGTTGGACAGCTGCACAGATCAAACCCGAGTCGGGTTCTACACCAACACTGAAGACCATTTACTTTTAGAGCAATGATTTTAAGCGTGATCGGAGAAGCACTGAGAACACAGCACTCTTCGGTCGGCCTGTTGAAGTCACCACACAGGAAACCATGGATAAGGTGAATGATATGCTAACATTGTACGTATATCAACTGAAGGAGTGCATTACATCCTCCATGAAACACCGGCCATGAAGAAGTTCTGTGGGTGATGGGAGCCGCGCCTGCTAACTTTGGATCAAAAACGGAAACGGAAAAACATTTATGCTCAGAATCTCACATTGTTCAGGAGCACTCCACAGGACGTTTTTCGCAGATTCACAGCTGTGGATGAACCTTGGATCAACCATTAGACTCCTGATACCAAACAAAAGTTCGAACAATAGACGAAGATTGGAGAGAGTGCACCAAACAAGGTGAAGACTGTTTCGTAAGCTGGAAAGGTTATGACCACTGTCTTTTGGATATCCCAGTGTATAATCCAGATAGATTATTTGGAATAAGGTAGATCTATAAGTGGGCCCCATTATGCTGCTCTGCTGGATCGTTTGAAACAGGTACTAATTTGAAAACCGTCCCTGCTTCATCAGGACAACGCTCCAGACCACACAGCAGCTATCGCAACGGCAAAAGTGCACGACTCGGGATTCGAATTGGTTCCTCACCCACCCTATTCACCAGACTTGGCTCCGAGTGACTTCTTCTTATTCCCAAACTCGAAAATTTGGCTCGGTGGGAAGAAATTTTCTTCAAATGATGAAGTTTATGCCGCTGTGACAGACTATTTTGCAGAATTTGACAAAACCTACTTTGCCAATGGGTTGAAAAAATTGGAAACTCGCTGGACCAATTGTATAGCCCTGCAAGGAGACTACGTCGAGAAATAAAGTGAGTTTTCGCCTTTAAAACATTTTTTTAATTCTGTTTTTACCTCACTTATCAAACCGCCCTCGTATGTGGTAGGAAGTAATGTATTGCCTTACGCTTCCCACAGGTAAAGTAGAATGTTACGAAATGTAATGGCCTCGGTGGGCGCTTCAGTTGGGTCGCACAGTATTCGCTGGATGCCACAAACAGGTGTCGCGACGGTCCCGGATTGCAGAGGGCCCCATGTGCGCCGGTTGTTTTGGCGAAAAGTGCGGAAAGGACAGCGGCGACAATTAGCGGTCGGCGTGGGAGGAAGGACTCGAGGGGAGGGGGTGGAGTGGGGGTGGGATATTGATGGCGGTCGCAGCTGGGGAGGCCAGGTGGCGCCGCCATATTAATTAGAAACAACCCCGGCACCGGCGAGCAGGGAGGGGTGGCCAACTCCTGCCCAAGGGGTGGCGTCCGGCTGAGCCGAGGGACGCAGCGTCACCGTTCTGGGAGGGTGGAAGGGTGTGGGGGGTGGAAATCACGTCAGCGACGCTACCTGGCAGTGACCAGGAAACGCCAACAGTGTGACTTGTGGTTGCGCATAAAATAAGAACGAAGGCTTTACTGCCGCGTGTAACACTAGGGTGAGACTCATTTCCGGATACTGTGCTTTGAAGGGGAAAAAAGCAATAATATTAGTACAAGCAGCGATGCTTCGTCGTAAAACTTTGAAAATTTTGTAGCAATTTGCTTTTAGATGTAACCGTATTTCGGGATTTGTTTGTGCCCAAAACATTGGTCGCATTATGTTATAAATTAGTTCTAGTCGCTGAAATGTGAGTTATATCCAAGTAAATACTCCGATGTGACTATCAATTTAGTGGAAATACGTAAAGAGGCCAATATTGACACAGGATCTTAAGCTAAAAATCCTTGTTTTGGGCACAAAAGCATGGCGCCCTGGCTTCAACCAATGCCTGTTCTCAGCATAGGTAACGCCACTTCCCCTTATTCCAACGTCCTTGCTAAAAAAAAAAAAAAAAAAAAAAAAAAAAAAAAAAAATAAATAAATAAAAAAAAAAAAACTTAAAAAAATTAAAAATACACCTAACTCTCTAACTCTAATAATTCCCCCATTGGTTTCATGTTCTTTGAATAATTAAATACCTTTTGTGTTGTGGTAATTCTTTTACATTCGGAAGTTGCATTTACTAGGTGTGGCTGTTCCCCCTGCTGAGTGCGTTCTTTTTGGCTCTTGTCTGTTAATAATTTCCTCACATTACGTTCTGTCCCACCTCCAAGTTGTACTGGTCGTTCAATGGGCTTATTGTCGTCATTTAAGCTTTCTTGTGCACTATGCTGTTCTGTTACCGTATTCGGCCGGGACAATAGCTCCCTTTGAAATGCCGTCGTTTATTCTCTATGTGACCGTCTTCTGGTGCTTGATTTGTTGTCTGATTATGCACAATTTGTTCGATCTGTGTTATTTGTGTTCACTTATTCATTTTGTCATATGCAGAATTATTGCTGTCGCAGGTGGGCTGCTGCCTCCGTAGCGTCTTTAGGAGATCAAGTGCTGGATTCCAGACGGAACTAAGCTGATATCCCGTGTCACGGTTGATAAGATTTTGCGTGACCCTTATTTCGATGGATTCTTTGGTAACACTACCCCAGTATCTGGGAGTTTGTGGCAGAATCTTGACATCATCGTAATTCATCAAATGATTTAAATCCACACAGTGCTCCGCTATAGCTGATTTGGAAGCTTGTTTGAGTCTCGTGTGTCGTTCATGCTCCTGATGTCGACGGTCCTGGTTGTTTGGCCAATGTATGATATTCCACACTGGCATGGTATGTGGTAGAGTCCCGCTTTCTGTAGGCCCAGATCATCCTTTACACTCCGTAAGAGAGCCTTAATCTTGGTTGGTGGGCAGAATACGCTTTTAACATTATAATCGAGAAGTATTCTGCTGATTTTCGTAGATGTTGGTCCCCCGATGACAAAAAGGCAACCATCTTCGTTTCTTCTTGTACTTCTTCTGTCTCCTCTAGCGGAGAAACAGGGTGCAGCGCCTTCTCGGGATTGACGGTGTTCCAGCTCCTTTGTCAGGTTGTCTGGGTCTGAGAGACTGCGTGTCCGACGAACTGAAGTTTTGAGTGGACGCGTTCCACAATGGATTCACCTTCAGGAAACACCTGATAGCGATCGAAATATCGTGCTAGTATGACGCGAATTACTGGCAGAAACACGATTCTCCAAGATGACAAGAGGAAAATTGTCTGTGATGGGTTACTGGAATCAAATAATAGGAAAATAAACTAACGACAAAAAAATCACTGGAAGACATGTATCGGTAAACGGTTCTCGGTCCTGTAGCTGTGGCTAGACGCTTGTCAGTAGGACACGTGTTGGGACAGATAGAGACTCGGAGATATTCTGTAGCGCTGGGACCTGTTAGTGCCGTATTGAACTCGTACTCTTGTCCCGGCCGTAAGTGGTGCTCTGGAGTGGCGGGCGAGAAGGACACACACCAGGAGAGCAGTCTGGCGCCTTATCCTGCTCCTGAATGCCCGCCTTGTGCTTGCCACACGCGCCGCCGCGGACTCGCAGCTAGCACGCACTACACGCCGACTACTTGCTGGGATATAAATGCTGTGTCCCAAGACCCTCTGCCGCATTCTACGCATCTGAAAGCGTCGCACGCTTATTGCTATGCTCTTCGTGTTCTCTGGAGTTACTGTTTCCGTTGTCTTTACGAAAATTCAAAGGCAGGACGATTTGCCCTCTTATCAGATGCCGACATCTCTTATATTACCAACTGCACCACCTAGAACCAACTACTGTCGATCTCAGTCCTGATTTTCTAGACGACTTTCATTTTAGAGCTCGCACTGCGAGTTTACGTGCCTTCTCGTGTGACCACACTAATTGGCCCAACACACAAACCAATCTACCCTCTTATCAGATGCCGCCATTTTTTACATTTCCCACTGCCTCACCTACAAACAATAAGATGTATGGGCCAAACTCATCATAAACGTATTTGGCTGTGTACGGCTCAGTAAATGAACTATGGCTCGATGTAGTCTAAGGGTCGAACCATACACGTCTGCTTTTATGCCCAGCAACTACACCTGTGATACTGCAGTCAAAGACTATGCGTAGGCTAACATTTGCGAAATAATTACGATCTATAAGAGCGGTGTTCAAATGAAAAGGTACGGAACGACACTGTGCATATGAATGAGATCGTTACTAAAAAGAAAATCACCATTGCCGCGGCGGATTAGCCGCGCGTGCTGGAGCGCCGTGTTGCGATGCGCGCGGCAGTCCGCCGTCGGGGGTTCGAATCCCCTCTCGGGCATGGATGATTGTGTCGTCTTTAGTATAAGGTACTTCATAAGTAGTTTGTAAGTTTAGGGACTGATGACCCCGTAGTTAAGTCCCTTAAGCTTAACAAACATTTGAACATTTTGTAAGTTTAGGGACTGACGACACCGCAGTTGAGTTCCTTAATCCTTACAAACATATCAACATTTAATCACCATACACCTAACTTCTACATCTACATACATACTCCGCAATCCACCGTAAGGTGCGTGGCGGAGGGTACACTGTACCACTACTAGGCATTTCCTTTCCTATTCCACTCCCAAATAGAACGAGGAGAAAAAGAATGCCTATATGCCTCCGTACGAGTCCTAATTTCTCTTATCTTGTCTTTGTGATCACTACGCGAAATGTAACTGGTGGCAGCAAGATTGTACTACACTCAGCTTCTAATTCCGGACCTCTAAATTTCTTGAACAGAATTTCACGAAAAGAACGTCGTCTTTCCTCCAGCGATCCCCAATTGAGCTGCCGGAGCATTTCCTAGCCTGAGCACATCTATTCCTCCGTTCGACGAGCCGAATGATTCCCTGTAGATGTAAGTTAACAAAATTTATTCCCATTAGGAAGAGGAAGTTGATGAAAGAAATTTTGCAAACGGATATCGCCGCAACGAATAATGATAAACAACGCCTTTCTTTTAATGATTTCCACCCGAACTCGAGCATCATTTCCGTAACACTTTCTCCCTTTTATCGCGACAGAGCTGCCCCTTTTTTTTTTTTTTTTTTTTTTTTTTTTTTTTTTTTTTTTTTTTTTTTTTTTTTTTTTTTTTTTTTTTTTTTTTTTGAAGATTCTCTAAATCCTCCGTCATCCTGCTTGGTGTGGGGTCCCACAATGCGCACCAATACAACGCACAACTGTAAACTAAGCAGTTACTTTAGTACATTATCGTAATATAGATAATACGAAATTTTGACCTTGTATATGCTGCGGCCCACTAGGGAAGAAACTACTTTAGTACAATTTTTGCATGTTCTGAATGTTCTGCATATCAAACGTGGTGTTTGATTAGCCTTCCATTAGACATTTTCTATGTCTTCTTTCCAATTTAAGTTGTCCGTAAATGCAATACCTAGATATTTAGTTGAATTTACGGCCTGTAGATCTCACTGATTTATTATGTATCTGAAGTTTAACGGAATTTCTTTCAGAGTTCATATCAATATCACATCATTATTTACAATCAGTTGCTGATTTTCGCACCTTGCAGTATCTTACGTCAATCGTTTTTACTTGCTTTTCACCTTCTCATCACTATATTAACCGCTGAACGAAGGCTTTTGACACTGTACACGGCTTCAAATCAAATTGTGTGCTTATGGAATATCCTCCCAATTGTGCGATTGAATTCACGATTTCCTATCAGAAAAAACACAGTTCGTTGTAACTGACGGTAAGTCATCGAGTAAAACATAAGTGATATCTGGCGTTCCACAGGGAAGCGTTATAGGTCCGCTACTCTTCCTCGTGTTTATAAACGATTTAGGAGACAATCTGAATAGCTCCGTTAGACTGTTCGCGGATGATGCTGTCATTTATCGGTTAGTGAAGTCAATTGAGGATCAAATGCAACTGCAAAGCGATTTATACAAAATTTCTACATGGTGCGAAAATTGGCAATTGACACTAAATAAAGAAAAGTGTGATGTAATACACATGACCACTAAAAGAAATCCGCTGAACTTCAATTACGCGATAAATCAGTCAAACCTTAAGGTCGTCAATTCTACCAAATACCTAGGAGTTACAATTACGAACAACTTTGACTGGAGAGAACACATAGAAAATATTGTGGGGAAGGCGAACCAAAGGTTACGTTCATTGGCAGAACGCTTCGAAGATGCACCAGCTCCACCAAAGAGACTGGCTACATCACACTTGTGCGTCCTCTCCTGGAGTACTGTTGCCCCTTGTGGGACCCTCACCAGGTGGGACTGACGGAGGACATTGAGATGGTTCAGAGAAGGGCAGTTCGTTTTGTTTTATCACGTTACGGGGAGAAAGCGTCACGGAAATGTTGCACGAATTGGGGTGGAAATTATTAAAAGAAAGACGTTATTCATTGCGGCGTGATCTGTTTGCGAAGTTTCAATCACCGACTTTTACTTCTGAAAGTGAAAATATTTTGCTAGCACCTACCTACTTAGGGAGACATGACAATCCCAATAAAATAAGAAAAATCAGATCGAAAACGGAACGATTTAAGTGTTCTTTATTCCCGCGCGCTATTAGAGAATGGAAGGGAAGAGAAAAGTTATGAAAGTGGTTAATGGACTCTCTGCCAGGCACTTCAATGTGATTTGCAGAGTATCTATGTAATGTAAAATGTAAATAAATGACAGCGTTATCCACGAACAGCCTAAGACACATTGTCTCCTAAATCGGAACGGTGGAGGTCCTATAACACTTCCCCGGGGAAAGTTAGGTATCACTTCTGTTTTATTCGATGAATTTCCATCAGTTACTACGTGCTGTTTCCTTTCTGACAGGAAATGACTACTCCAATCGCACAGCTCTCGCGGTAGTCCAGATGCACACAGTGAGGTACAGTGTCGAAAGCCTTCCGGAAATGTACAAATATGGAAACGACTTGAGATCCGTTATTGAAAGCACACATCACTTCCTGCGAGTAAAGAGCCAACTGTGTTTCACAAGAACGATACTTTCTGAATCTGTGTTGACTATGGGCAAGTACGTTGTTCTAGGTCTTAAAAGATGTATTTGTACTAAAATCCTGCTGCAAACCGACATCAATGATACTGCTCTATAATTTTGCAGATCACACTTATTCCCTTTCTTGAATTTTGGAGTGACCCATGCAACTTTTTAGTCTTTGGATATATCTCTTTCACTGAACAAGTGAGGAAGGGAATGTATATGACATCCAGCTATGGAGCTATTGCATGAGCATACTCTGAAAGGCATGCAGTACCGTACGGATGTTTTGCTACTACATGGAGCGACGAAGGAGAAGCAGATGAAAAACGGTAAGAGTGCTGAACTTATCTTCTGATTTTGTTCAGCACATTTTTCTATACCACTGATAGATGAAATGGATGATTTGAATGAGTTCAATTAATGAACTTCCTTTGAACATAGTGTTCTTAGAATTGAAAGTAGATGTGCTTGAATCATCGGTTCTGATTATTCCAAAATCAAAACGTTATTTATCCGATAATAAGTATTAAAATAATTCATGGGCATGTCGAGAGCACAAAAACCTGTTGCGTTCAATTCAAGCTGTCTGGATGACTGAATGTCGACTGCTGTCAATCTTCCATGCAACTCCAACTGAACAGAATCAGCGGCCAACACTATGGTTGATGTGCTCTCAACATGACTATTTAAGTGATTAAAACCAGTTACAATAAATAAATAAAAAATAAAAGAACCAATGTAGACTCACTTTTATATAAACTATTCATTAAGATCGCTATTATTCCATAATGCTTTCAAAAATGGTTAGTTATCGTTACTGATCGTCCTCTATTTTCTACGAGGGTTAGAATATTATAATTTGAACAATATTGTGTTAGAGAAATGTACGCTAACACTCGTCTTATATCATAGCGAAACAGTTTTACAACTGGGGCACTAATGTGGACAATTGGGGTTCAGTATTCTTCAAGCAAACGTCTACGTCACCAAATGGTGTGGATGAAGGTCGGATTATAAGTGCGGCCCTTTTTCGCGAACAGCTGCTGACGTCACGCCTGCGGAAGGTGTCGCACGGGTAACGATCCCAACGCCTCCGGTGGAGGAATCCGTGGACCGACATGGCTGCTTCTGTCAACACCGCTAAACAAAGCGATTTATCTGCAGCGGGTCAGCGAGGCGGCAGCGAGCCGAGTAATGATTTACTAATGCTCTGCTCTGCTCGCGGGGATATTTAGAGCCGTACGTCAAAGCCTGTCCAGTCCTGTCCTGAAACGAGAAAGTGACTGTATTGACACACACACACACACACACACACACACACACACACACACAGAGAGAGAGAGAGAGAGAGAGAGAGAGAGAGAGAGAGAGAGAGAGAGAGAGAGAGAGAGAGGGAGAGAGGGGGAGGGGACTGGGGAGGGGGCAAAGAGGAAGGGTTGAAGCTAGATTCTAGGAAGATTAACACCACATGAAGTTATATACTACTCCTTTGTCGTACTGTTGGCGAGTTCAGTCTATCACTAAATCTCCCTGTTGTCATCTCACAGCAGACGGGGAAGAGGATTAAAATAGTGCGTATCATACCACATGAAGAAGTGACGTGTAACACAAACTTTGCATTGGAGCGATCAAGGTGTAAATTCGTGTAATTTACATGAACCACTTCTGATAACTTATGCATTTTAAACAATCAGCTGTTTTAATAATACCGTAAATATTAACTAGTTTCCCTTGCGGACCATCGTCACTGGATAAAAGTTATAAAACACTTTAATCAAATAAATTGTACAAAGTTGTACTTGGTTGATAACAGCAACAGACCATTATTATGTAAACATCAAACTATGTCATATGTGGCATGATACAGAAGTACAATACTAATTAACTCCATTAAACGAGTAGGTATACAGGGTGTTCCAAAAAGGTACAGCCAAACTTTCAGGAAACATTCAAATGTTCAAATGTTTGTATAGTCTATGGGACTTAACTACGGGGTCATCAGTCCCTAAACGTACAAACTACTTATGAACTAACTAAGAATAAGGACGGCACAAATATCCATGCCCGAGGGGGGATTCGAACCCCCGACCGTAGTGACTGTGCAGACCGTGACTGTAGCGCCTCAGTCCCCTCGGCCACCGCGGCCGGCAGGAAACATTCCTCACACACAAAGAAAGAAAATATGTCATATGGACATGTGTCCGGAAACGCTTGATTTCCATGTTAGAGCTCATTTTAGTATTTCTCTTTAAATATGAATAGAAATAATTCGTGCAGACAATTGTCAAAATACCCAATTGTTTCGTTAGTATGTACTATACTTCCTCGATTCACCGCCAGTTGGCCCAATGGAAGGAAGCTAATGTTGACTTCAGTGCTTGTGTTGACATGGGCCTCATGTTCTTCCGCCTACGCTCACTGGAGCACTTTATCATGATTTCATACGGGATACTCTACGTGTGCTGCTAGAACATGTGCCTTTACAAGTACCACACAACATGTGGTTCATGCACGATGGAGCTCCTGCACATTGCAGTCGACGTGTTCGTACGCTTCTCAACAACAGATTCAGTGACTGATTGATTGGTAGAGGCGGACCAATTCCATGGCCTCCACGCTCTCCTGACCTTGAAAGCTCTTGTCTACGCAACCCCGGTACCAAATGTAGAGACTCTTCGGGCTCGTATTGTGGACGGCTGTGATACAATACGCCATTCTCCAGGGCTGCATCAGCGCATCAGGGATTCCATGCGACGGAGGGTGGATGCATGTATCCTCGCTAACGGAGGACATTTTGAACATATCCTGTAGCAAAGTGTTTAAAGTCACGCTGGTACGTTCTGTTGCTGTGTGTTTCCATTCCATGAATAATGTGATTCGAAGAGAAGTAATAAAGTGAGCTCTAACATGGAAAATCAGCGTTTCCGGACACATGTCAACATAACATATTTTCTTTCTTTGTGTGTACGGAATGTTTCCTGAAAGTTTGGCCGTACCTTATTGTAACACCCTGTATATGAAAGAGAACAACGAAAAAAATACATACTCATTTACTGGAGTTAATCATATTTTTATGTGATGTTACGTTCGGCACATTTTGTTATTTACATTGCTATCGCCTGTCACTCTTTTCAGCCAAATACAATTTTGTACAATTTATTTCTCTGAACTATTTTACACCTTTTATGCAGTTCCTATGCGAAGTAACTGAAAGAGTCTCTTACAGGAAGTTCATAATATCACTTGTGTATTTCATATTTTGATTAAGTGTAATGCTGCACTTTCTGTTTAACATCCTTTTTTAAACAACGGACGACATTGCAGGATTTATACGACCAGATGATGATGATGATGATGATATAGCCTGTCAAAACAGGTCTTCGAGAAATTGTCATTTTCAAGATAATTAACTGAAACTAGTTGATACGTGAGGTTTCAATAAAACAGTCGATGCTTTAAAATGCATTTTATGAAATATTTAATGGCCATTAAGTCACCTGAACATTACATCGACTTCAGATGGCAGAGTTACACGAACCAGAGCCTACCTAATACCTCTACGGATGAAACTACTAGGCATTGTTTTCACGATTTTTATACATGACACACAGATTTTACGAATAATGCACGTATTTCAGTTAGTTTTTAGTATAAATAGTGCACACATTCCATCGTCAATTTTTAACGTATTAACATTTTTGTAAGCTTATCAGACTGTTGAAATTGTTTTATACATGTTGTACGATTATTTACAGAATTCGGTTTACAGACAGGTTATTATTATTATTATTATTATTACTTTTTTCTTTCACATCCGTAGTGTAGAAAGTCTTATTGATATAAATATAGTGTAATAATGCTATAGACTGGTTATACTGCTCTTCATTTTGACATGAAATTCACGTTTAGCTCATTTCGGCACTATAGTCATCTTCAGGTGTTTTGTAATCACATCTGCTAATAATGCTATAGACTGGTTATACTGCTCTTCACTTTGACATGAAATTCACGTTTAGCTCATTTCGGCACTATAGTCATCTTCAGGTGTTTTGTAATCACATCTGCAGGTGGATTTAAAGGTTGCAACTATAATCATACAATCTGTTTTACATTCGTTTAGTAATTATTCCTTACATTTAATATCGTTGTTATCATGACTATCCTATTTAGATCGTGTATTTGAAGTGTCTTAAGATATTTTCCAGGCTTGACACATTATCTGCCTTACATGCAAAGAACACAACAGAGACATTCAAAACAAGTTATCCAAATTTTTTCAACAGAAAAGCATACTGTAAAAACCGCAGACGAAGCACTGAAAATCCTCCGTATACTACAAATCTGACCAGTCAAGGATATCTTTGAAGAAGTGGAAATACACTGTTATCTAAAATTAAAGCAACAGACAAAAGTTTTCCAAGGTTGTGTTTATTTTGGCACAAACAAGTACAAATAGGTGACACCAATGTACAAATAAAGTAAAGTATACAGATCGGAAACAAATACAATCCACATTTACAAGGATAGTCTGGAAATCACATTGGATTTGCATGGCAGACGGTTCATTGAATCGCTTTTATAATATTTCTCTACCTTTCTACTCGCTAATAGTGCGCGGGAAAAAAGAACACCTAAAACTTACAATTTTCGATATGGTGGTGATGATTTATGTAGCTCGCGGATAACGAAATGTGTTCCCATTCGTAAGAGAAAGTTATTGAATATGCACACCGCTAGACAATGATGGTTTCATCGTGTTTTGTTTTGCAACTTAACAGATTTGTACACACATTCTAAAAATGGATCATATGCTCAGTATGGGAAATGATCACCTGTGGCAGCAATAAAGGCCTGACAACTGCAGGATATGCAAAGCCTAGTCTTCCTGCAGGCTTTGTCGCAAGTCTTCGAAGGTGGTTGGTGGATGCTTATGTGATACGTCTCCGCAGTTTATTCCGGACGTGACTCATATCAGAAAAGTGAACAAGCCACTACACACGTGCACAATCGTCCGTTTCGAAGAAAAAATTGAAAGAAAGAAAGCTTCTCATCTCGCTATCTTTCCCGTTATTATAAAATAGTACTTGATGTCAGGCTAAGTGCAATTTGATTTTATAGCAACAGTAAAATCGTAAATTTTATCTTTGGTTTATGTACTAAAATATATATACAAATATTTAATTTTGACATGAAATTAACAGATATGACATTTGGAATCAATGATATATATATATATATATATATATATATATATATATATATATATATATATATAAGGAAGTGAAAATGACAACGTAAAAGACGTGTTTTAATAATTCATGCCATCTACTTTGGATTAAGTGGTGTTATCTGAAAAAGTAACAAAGAGTTCAAATACTCAAAATTATGATAAATTTGTTTCAAATGAGTGATGTAATCCATATGACTTAGTGAAGTAATAGGCCTCAAAATATTTTATGTAACAGACCAGGTTACAAAATATACAAGATGACCAATTTACATGTATATATCATCTTTTCAAGTTATTAACAGAAGATTTTTATATCTAAAAAAAGTTAAAATATCATGAAGGCTTTCACGGCCGGCGTCTTCATCAGTAACCACATCCGGGCTGAGTTGCCGTGAGAACATCTTCCGTGGTTGAGTCGATGTTCTCCGTAGTCGAGAACGAAACGTCAGGGAGAGGAAGTTTTATAGATCGACCACGGCAACTCAGCCCGGAAGTGTTTACTGATGTTAAAATGCCGTTAGTAATATACTAAGTGTGTTTGCCTATGTAACTTATAAAATAATAGGTGATGGGAAATTTTAAAGCGGTAGGTCAACACAAGAAATGTTACACTTTCTGCGGAGCTATGAACATAGTTTATAGTATAAATTTCCACAGAGTTACAGCACAAAGATATAATTTAAATGGAACACTAGGTTTTTCTATCGTGCATTGGATTCGTTGAAACCAGCTGCGTCCAAATCAATTTAAACTACATTCCTATCACTGTTAGTTTGGGAGCTACAACCCTTCAAAGTTTCAGGGGCATATACCACAAACGCTGCGCACAATGCAATGCGCCTTCTAAATGTGGTGCGGCCGAGTTGTAACGTCGCCGGTGTCACGGAGCGAGAAGCTTCCTCGATGCGCTGTTAGACTGCCGACTGTCGCCGCACACGGCCGTATACCCGACAGTTGAAGCCACAAAAACAACCGGGGCTCAATATACCACAGTTACTGACATCGGATGACGATGGCATACACGAACAACGAGTACGTCGACTTGTTGCTGATGCTCGGCGAGTGCCGACACGATGCCACTGAAGCAGCCACGGCGTATTGCCGAGAGATATCCTAGGCGAAGAGCCCCGGCAGCCATTACGTTCTTACGTGCCGAACAACGACTTCGGGAAACAGGCAGCTTGGTAATGCGCCGCAGTAACAGACGAAGACCTGCAAGAAGTGAGGAAACGGAGGTGTTTGTTTTAGCTGCACTACACGACGATCCTCATGTCTGCTTACGAGCCGTTGCTGCAGTCGCTGGTGTCAGTTTGACATCATTGTGGTGTATAGTACACGGCCACAGGTTTCACTCGTACCGCCTGTCACTGACCCAGGAGCTGCATGGGAACGATTTCCGTGCAAGAGTGACATTCTGTGAGTGGGCCATGCGTAATTTCACGCTGGAGTCTTTACAAAGTGTTATGTTCTCTGATGAGTCCACGTTCACAAATTATGGTGCAGTGAATCGCCATAACATGCACTACTGGGTCGCAGACAGTCCTCGGTGAGTACGACCTGTCGACCGTCAACGTAGGTGGTCTATTAACGTGTGGTGTGGAATCCTTGGGGATGAAATCATCGGTCCATACTACTTCCCAGGTACACTGACAGGTGAGTTATATCGCGCTTTTATAGCCGACAGTTTGGGTGGTCTCCTTGAACATGTGTGTCTACACACGAGAGTCCATATGTGGATGCAGCACATGTTCACACAGCCCATTCTGCGCGTGCTGATGTGGAAGAACTAAACAACAGGTTTGCAGGAAGATGGTTGGGGCGCCATGGTCCTCATTCATGGCCCGCAAGGTCGCCCGACTTAACACCAGTAGATTTCTTTTTGTGATAGGAATGTAGTTTAAATTGATTTGGACGCAGCTGGTTTCAACGAATCCAATGCACGATAGAAAAAACTATTGTTCCATTTAAAAAATTATATCTTTGTGGTGTAACTCTTTGGAAAATGATACAATAAACTATGTTCATAGCTCCGGAGAAAGTGTAACATTTCTTGTGTTGACCTACCGCATTAAAATTTCCCGTCACCTATTTTTTTATAAGTTACAGAGGCAAACACACTTAGTGAAACACCCTGTATATGTGAATATACAGTGGCAATCCCCAAAACAATGAGTTTATGTATTGTATTATTGTCAAAACGTGTTTCACGAGCTAAAATTGAGTATTTGGTGTTTCACGTTAGTGGTATCGAACGTTTCATTTGAGTTTGATGTTATCAGGTTGTTAATATTGTGATGTTTGTACCGCAGCTGGTGAGATTGCTTGTACGACCCACCTGCGTCCTCGCACCACGAGCGCAGCTTGCCGAATCCTCCGACTTACTTTTCCGCAAGCCACAAGTCTCTCCAGACCGTTTACTCAAGAGCCAATCACAGCTGTAGCTTCAAATCTCTCTTGCCCACCTTTACTTCCTTCCAAACATGTTTCCCGCGTAAAAGAAGCTTCTAGAAATTTCTAGAACGTTTCGACCATTTGGCGGTAGAAATCAACTACCAGTTGTAGTGTCGTCCTCGAGTTTTGGCGCGATGCGGCATCGGCCGGTCACTAACCTGTGACCTCGCACTGCCTGGTAAACATCCCACGCCCTTAAGGTACTGTTTGTTACAACTACCCTTGTCGCTTGACGACGTCCTTCACTGACTGGGCTGCATTACCGTTTACAACCAAGAAAAGTACTACATGCGAATATTGTTAATATTAAATGTTGCCTACCAGTATCAACCAGTTCTCTCAGTGACCTAGTTTAATATTACCATATAGCAAGAGCCCCATAAATAACATATTTTAAAGTCATTTGAAATATTAAATCAGATAAAATGTAATTAGGATAAATATTCAATTCATTTTTTTCTTCCTTGGAATCGACAGGCCACGTAAAAGATATACAAAGAAACTCTAATTATAATACCACTGTAACGAATTAAAATCTCTGGCTATTACTATAAAAGTAGTAATCCCATCGTACTCGCTCTCTGTTCTAGTGTCTGCTCTGTTCTATAGTCTGCTCTGTTCTAGTGTCCATTCTGTTCTGATTGTTCTGTTGTCTGTATTTTACTGATAAGATCTGCCACTACAATTAGCTGAAACGAACATTATTAACTATTGATTATTGTTCTTAACTGATTGTACAAAATCTTCAGATATAAAATGGATACTCAGGTACGAATTATATGCTTTCTGTTCAAATTAATAAATCCCCTTATTTATAGTTAACTTCAGTCAGTTGTTCAGTTATTTATTTATTTTTCCAGTCCCTCCATTTAGTGATCATACTGTTTTCAGGTATAACTAACTATTACGACTTTGGATGGTTCGGTAATTAAACGTGTTAAACCTACGTATCTCGTTTGGCTTGCCATAGTATCTTCGACTGTAATTAACCATTTTGCAATATTTATTGGCTTAGAACCTGCAATCACTTTTATGTAATGAACAGTTCGAAGTCAAATTAGCCATTAATCTGTATCAATTATTAATTTTCATTCACTAAATTACCTTCATTCAAAATTATGCTACACGGGGATTGAATCTTAATATTCCGAACCTTCATCCAATGTCGGCGGATAGTTACGCGGATTACAACCAATCTCATTACAGCTGATCAACGAGATCAACTACACCGCTGTTTAAGGTAACTATTCGTCGAATTCTGTAGGTTGCTTGCTCTGCAAGATGTTTTAAACTATTAAATGTTTGGCCATTTCACTTCCTTTCATTTTTTTAAATTAACAGTTCGTCTAAATTGAAGGCTTAGTCACTGATTATTATTTTAAAATAGTTCAACAACATCTGTACGGTCAATTTTTCAAACCTAAATAGTCAGACAAGCAATTACACTACACTAGTCAACGTTAATATTCCCAGGTTTTCCTACCTGTTTTTGCTTTCAGATTATCGGGAATCAAACTGATACCGGTAATTACCTTATAAATAAATGCACATTATTAATTATTGACACGTAAACATAGCATGTAAGGTGGTGAAATTTCCTGCCTTCTTCTTCTTTCTTCTTAATTGTCGCTTGGGCCTTTGAGATCATACGCGGTCCTACATTCCTCTTCCATTCCTCTCTGCTCCCTTGCTTTTGCAGTCCATTCGCCTTTTCTCAGGCCCATGGTCACTCCATCACCCTCGACGTCATCCTTCCATCTAGTATGTGGCCTTCCTCTCTTCCATCTAAAACTTTTACCCATTATGGATGAGGAGCACTGCGACTGTGGTGAAATAAGGTAACTTGAATGACAGCAACCAGGCGCCTTTTATGCAAAATGTTTCTATTACATTTCTCCCATTACCGGTTTCCATATGCCTAGCATATCACCATCAGATGGTGAACGGTTTCTTATATTGTGTAGCGGAATCTGTACATCTGTTATAATTACAAAAACAAATCAGGTGATCTATGTTGCGAGCATAATTGACATAATAATATTGACTTAGGCCTAAATGTTGCTACTTACAATAACAAAAACAAAACAAGTGAACTATGTGTCGAGGTTAACTGACATACTTAGGCCTAAATCGATATTAGTATGTCAGTTAAGCTCGACACATAGTTCACTTGTTTTGTTTTTGTTATTGTAAGTAGCAACATTTAGGCCTAAGTCAATATTATTATGTCAATTATGCTCGCAACATAGATCACCTGTTTTGTTTTTGTAATTATAACAGATGCTTAAATTCCTCCACACACCATCTGCAGTATAAATAACCGTTCACCATCTGATGTTGATATGCTAGGCATATCGAAACCGGTAATGGGACAAATGTAATAAAAACATTTCACATAAAAGGCGACTGGTTGCTGTCATTCATGATACCTTATCTCTTCCATCTACTTTAGGTAGTCGTTCCTTCTTTCTTTCTTTCTCTTCAGCCCTTTCCCCCACATGCAGGGTTGGCTTGTTATTCTGGATTTGGCGTGTTAATATTGATAGGGTGGCCGGATGCCCTTTCTGCCGCCTAAGGAACAAGCGTTGCTGATGGTCCGCAGCTATAAATATTAATTATCCAAATATTAATTATACAAATATTAATTCGCAGTTTGCGAGAATTTTCGACTTTAGCTGCTCTTCTTCAGGTGGTCTATCATAATGCAACACATGAAAATTTGTGCCGCATCGGGACTCCAACCTGGGTCTCCCGCTTTCCGCGAGCGGTCGCCCTTAACCACTCGGCCCAAACTTTCATATGACAACCAAGACAGGCTGAATATGGTGTAGTATGTCTCTCCCCGTCGCGGAAATCACTGCTAAATGCGTGCAAGCGCTAAGGGAAGTAGACAACTGTAACACATGGAAGTTTGGGTCTGGCCGGGAAGCGTGTCCGGGTGGCCGAGTAGTTAAGGCGATTGCTCGCGAAAAGCGGGAGACCCGGGTTCGAGTCCCGGTCCGGCACAAATTGTCATGTGTTGCAATATGATAGACCACCTGAAGAAGAGCAGCTAAAGTCGAAAATTCTCGCAAATTGCGAAGTAATGAATGTATACTTCTGTGTTCGTCTTTACTTTGCAATAGGTTTTCTCCAGGCACATCTGTACTAGACTTATTAACTTTTCTTGTAATTCAAATTTCCTGCTGCCTTAGAATATTTGGTAGTGGATTACGTGTTATATAAGCTGTAGGTCTAAAAATTAGGAATTGTTCGACCTCGTCTTGAACAGCGCTGTAGATACGGCAATTTGTCAGCGTCTGTCGAGTGGATTCGCACGTAGTAGTCCGCAATCGCATCTCTCCGCCGTAAATCAGCTTTCCCCGTACTCAGCGTCAGAGGTGGAAGATAGATGTGTAGGCCCACTTTGAGATCACTGGACACTCTATGCGTGTAAGGCTGTTGCCTGTTCGGTATTGATACGAATGGCCCCTATTAGCGGCGTGTGTTGTTTTTGATAAATGTCCTACACACAAACACAAACACACACACACACACACACACACACGGGGCGCCTTCAGAGCAGCAACGAGTGGCTGGCTATACGCGGCGAATACATGCGACCGTGCCTGGTCCTGTATAGGATGGGGTCCCGATCCGAAACGTGATGTTCGCGTCCCGTACGCACCCGACAGCACCGGACGCGCCGGGCAGTGTGTCAAAATTAAGGCCCCCGCGTCATATTCGCCAAGTTCAGATTTTGGCGGACGCGTTTGTTTCCTTTCCGCGGTGACTTGTTTTGTTTGAGCGCGCGCGTGTGACGCTAGCCTGTACGGATTCAGGGAGCGGATATGATGAGCGATGGGGCGTCGAAATTAGCGCGTCTCTCTCTGATGCATGGCGACGGCAGGGAGCAGCGATGGTCGGCAATAAACTGACGTCGATATACGAACTGTGCAGACCGGCCGATAGCAGCGGAAGGGTTGAGCGCTGACGGCGTTGATTCACGTCGCGAGTGAGGAACGGCGAGCCGGTGGAGCTGCCTACCTGTCAGCCCTAGCCTGCAACATTTTCTGTCTTTCGCGTTTTTTTATTCTTCTATTTCACTACTATACGGACTCCTCTTATGTGCAAATAGCTAATCTTTCATTGACTACACGGTGCAGCAATTTATGTCCCCTTCGTCTATTAGAGTGTAAATATCGGTACTGTACGGACAGCCGGCCGCGGTGGCCGAGGAGACTAAGGCGCTCCAGTCACGGTCTTCACGGCCACTACGGTCGGGGGTTCGAATCCCCCCTCGGGCATGGATATTTGTGCCGTCCTAGTTTGTAAGTAGTTCATAAGTAGTTTGTAAGTTTAGGGACTGATGACCCCGTAGTCAAGTCCCATAGACTTTACAAACATTTTCTTTCTACTGTACGGACATCCGTCAAGTATGCGAACTGTTGTTGTTGTTATGGTCTTCAGTCCGGAGACTGGTTTGATGCAGCTCTCCACCGTACTCTATCCTGACCAAGCCTTTTCATCTCCTCATAAGAACGACAACCCACATCCACTTGAATCTGAATACTATACGCGTCTCTCTCTCTGCGATTTTTACCCCACACACTTCCCTCCAACGCTAAATTTACGATTCCTCGATGTCTAAGAATGTGTCCTACCAAGCGATCACTTCTTGTAGTCAGTGTGTGCCAAAAATTCCTTTTCTCACCAATTCTGTTAAATACCTCTTCATTAGTTATGCGATCTACCCACCTAATCTTCAGCATTCTTCTGTAGCACCACATTTCAAAAGCCTCTACCCTCTTCCTGTCTGCACTGCTTAGTACGCGAACTAAAATAATAAATAATGTTGTTGTTTGTTGTTGTGGTCTTCAGTCCGCAGACTGGTTTGATGCAGCTCTCAACGCTACCCTGTCCTGTGCAAGTCTCTTCATCTGAAAATACGTACGGAAACCTACAATATTTTGAATCTGCTTACTGTATTCGTAATTCGGTCTCCCTCTACGATTTTTACCCCACACACTTCCTTTTAATGCTAAGTTGAACATTCCTTGATCTCTCAGAATGTGTCCCACCAACCTATCCCTTCTCTTAGTCAGAATACGCCAGAAACTCTTTTCCTGCCCAATTCTGTTGAGCACTTCCACATTAGTTACGTGATCTACCCATCTAATCTTCATCATTCGTCTGTAACACCACATTTCGAAAAATTCTTTCTTGTTTTTGTCTGATCTCCTTATCGACCACGTTTCACTCCCATACAATGATACACTCCAGACAAACGATTTCAGATAAGACTTCCCACCATTTAAACTAACATTGGATGTCAAATTTCGCTTCTTCAGAAAAGCTTTTCTTCCCATAGCCATTCTGCATTTTATATGTTCTTTACTTCGGCCGCCACAAGTTATCTTGCTACCCAAATAAGAAAACTCATCTACTACTTACATCGTCTCATTACATACTCTTAATTCCTTCAGCATCGCCTGATTTTCTGGCTCTACATTCAATTACCCTCGTTTCACTCTTAGAATGTTCATCGTGTACCTTCCTTTCACGACATTGTCCATTCAGTTTAATAATTCTTCCAGGTCTTTTGCTGTCTCTGACAGAATTACTATGTCTACAGCAAACCGCAACGTTTTTATTTCCTCTCCGTGGACTTTCAATTCCCTCTCCAAATTTCTCCTTGCATTCCTTCACAGCTTGCTCAATGTACAGATTGAACAAGATTGGGGGAAGTGCTAAAACTCGGTCTTACTCCCTTCCCAACCATTGGGACCCTTCCATGCCCTCCGACTCTAATAACCGCAGTCTGGGTTTTGTACAAGTTGAATATAACTCTTCGCTCCCTGTATTTTACCCCTGCTACCTCCAGAATCTGAAAAAGTGTATTCCAGTCAACATTGTCAAACTTTGTCCAGATCCACAAATGCTAAAAATGTAGGTTTCCCTTTCCTTAATCTATCTTCTAAGATAAGTCGTAATGTGTTGCCTCGCGTGCTCGTACATCTCTCTTAAATCCCAATTCATCTTCTACAAGGTCGGATTTTACGTTTTTCCATTCTCCTGTAGAAATTCGTGTTAATATTTTGCACCCATGAGTTATCAGACTGATAGTTTTGTAATTTTCACATTAAGTATATAAATATATCGAAAGAAAAATACTGGACACAGATAAACCTTTTCTGCATTTTGATGAAGTTACCCTTATTGGTAACGAAATCTGGTCAAGAAACATAATATTTACGAAACCGCTTGGCTATAATCTGGATATACGGTTGCTGCGATTCAGCCATGTTTAATAATAATAATAAAAATAATATATTATATGCGAAAGTTTGTACGTTTGCTACCGCATGACGCTAAAACTGCAGCGTCGATATGGAAGAAATTTCACGTTGGAGACGGCTTATGTCCTGAAATAACACAGAGGCTATTTTTAAAAGTCTATATTACAATTATGAAAACTAAAATACAGAATGTTGTGTTTGTTCCACAGGTTTGTTTATTTTGTTAATCGATTTTCGGCTTCTTATGCCATCATCAGATAGTTACTGAAGTTTAGTCAAAGAATTTGCGTTGTCATCAAACCAGAAGAGATTCTTCGACTTTACTTTAAATGAAAAAAGCTTGGTTTAGGCTTTACCGTGACTGTTGTTTGAAACTGATTAAACCAAAAGATATATCTGTTACCAGTCACTTTGTTCATTGTACCGACAACGCGTTTCAAGGGTTTAAACTCCCATCATCAGGTGGAATAATGTTATGCTGTATATGTAGGTTACGTTGACCTGTTTCCCTGTCTACAAGAGAAAATACAAAAGACTATATCAAATCTGACTTGGTACAATGAAGTTAAGTGGAAACAATTAAAATATCATACCTCACTAATGTGAGGTTATGACAATATGAGGTACCTCTGACCACTCGAGGTATGATATTTTAATTGTTTACATTTAAGTTCATTGAACAATTGTATAAAGTCACATTCTGAGGCAGTGTTTTGTCTACATAGGCTAGTTTGACAGTTTATCAGTTAAACAGGAACAAACACAGATACAGGGCATAGTTATTGTTTGTTGAATCATGCCTCCATTGATAGAGCTATGCAAACAAGGCATGTTTCATGACCACAAGTTTGGGACAAAGAACTTCAAAAAGCGGGTATTGGCAAATGTAGCTAAATGGAATGTCCGGACGCCTTGAACACCTTCCTTATATACGTACACGTTTGTACTTTGCAACATAAATAAAACTGACTAGAGCTGCATTATCCCGTTGCGGTAATAGATGGCGTTCATTACTTCAGTATTTGAACGAAGATCTTAACAGTATTTTCAAGGGCGTAAATCATAAAATAAACATGAGATTTCTTCTATGAATTTGGAAATTTTGTGAATAGTTGATGAAAGAATGAAGCGTTGTTGAAAAAGAGTGTTGACATGAAGAGCAGTCTTTTCTGATATACCTTGAAAACGAAGGGCGTTCACCTGCCGAAATACTGGCTGTTGTCGAAGACGTTGCCCAACCATATTCCCGTAAATTATCTGAACATAACATACAGAATAAGCACAATTTTCAGAACAAAAGTAATCACTGCAGGGATTAGTAAATTAGAAATACCTTCCGCACTACCACATCTGGCTCAAGTCAAGACTTGTCAGCAATCGTAAAAAATCGAAAACCTTCAGACAATTAACATATAGGGGAGACCAGGGGAATGGCGCCACCACAAAGGAACCCTTATTAAAAGTGTACCTTTTCCGTACAGAATAATACCACAGCTTCGCCAGCTAATACTACTTTATTGTAATTTTTTCAGCCGTGTACTTTGTTACGTTTTATTGTTAAAAATATATAGTGAAAGTATACACAGTGGCGCCATTATCATGGGTTCTGGGGTAATGACGCCATACATTTGAGAATCAAGGATAAACCTACACGATGAGTGAGTAGTAGTATATAAGTGTTACAACTGTTGTAATTTAAACTTATCACTCTTTTATGTTAGACATTTAGAATGCTTCAAGTACTTGTCGATGTAAAATTGTAATAAAAATACATTTTACAATTTAGGCTTGATTAAGACACCGCAAAAGTCAGAAATATAGTTTTTGGCACTTCGAAACTATTACATTCTCCACATTTTGCAAGTGCCCATTTCAAAAAATATATGCGTCTGTATTACACTTAAAATTTTGCCTAAATTCTGCACAAAGTGTCCCGACAACAAGTAAGAAGCCAAAGCTAAACTAAGCATTTTTTCGTCAATTTACAACAGGGTTGTGGAACATATCCTGTATTCAAATATTATGAATTATGATCTATTGACCCAAGGTCAACACGGATTTAGAAAATATCATTCATGTGAAACACAACTAGCTCATTACTCACACGAAGTGATCAGTGGTTTCGACAATGTATCTCAAATTTATTCCGTATTTCTTGATTTCCAGAAGGTTTTTGACACCATACCTCACAAACGGCTTTTAATCAAATTGATTATGGAATATCGCCCCAGATTTGTGACTGGCTAGGGGATTTCCTGTCATAGAGAACACAGTTTGTAGTAATCGATGGTAAGGTATCAACTAAAACAGACGAGATATTGGGCGTTCCACAGGGTAGTGTCATTGGTCCTCTGCTGTTCCTTATTTATATAAAAGATTTGGGAGAAAATGAAGGAGCTCTCATAAGTTGTTTGCAGATGAAGACATCATTTATCGTCTAGTACAATCATCTGAAGATCAAAACCAAGTGCATAACGACCTAAAGAAGATATCACTATGGTGTAAAAATTGGCAATTGACTCTAAATAATGAGAAGTGGGAAGTCGTCCACATGTGTACAAGATAAATCAGTCAAATGTGAAGGCCGTAAACTCCAGTAAATACCTAGGAATTATTATTAAATCGGACTTAAACTGGAAAAAACTCGTAGATAATGTCGTGGGAAAGGGGAACCAGAGACTGTGTTTTATTGGCTGAACCCTCAAAAGATGTAACAGAACTACTAAAGAGACTGCATACACTACCCTTATCCGTCATTACTTAGAGTATTGCTTTCCAGTGTGGGATCGTTATCAAGTGGGTTTGACGGAAGCCATCGAAAGAGTTCAAAGAAAGGGGGAGACAGCGTTACGGAAATGATACAGGATCTGGGATGGGAATCAACAAAAACGGCGCTTATCGCTGCGGCGATGGCTACTTACGAAACTCCAATCGCCAACATTCTCCTCTGAATGCGAAAATATATTGTTGACTCCTAACTACATAGGTAGAAATGATCATCAGAATAAAATACGAGAAATCAGAGGTCTAACGGAAAGATTCTGGTGTTCTTTCTTCGCGCGTGCTATTCGAGAATGGAATCGTAGATGAGAAGTATAGAGGTCGTTCGATGAACCCTCTGCCAGGCACTTAAATGTGATTTGCAGAATATCCTATGTGGGAGTAAACGTAGATGCAAGCATCGATTACAACTTACAGACACCTTGATACCTCTCTTTATTGTCAAGGTTTTCAGTCTCTCATATGAATTATACAAATTGTTGTCATTTTTTTAAAATTTTAGCACGACTGACAAAATAAAAAAAAGAACTTGGGAGGGGGATTGGGCCCCCTCCCTCGCCCCCATCTAAGGCCCTGAGTATTTTCAAAAAGCGGTAAAAAATGGGTCTTTTCAGTACAAGAAGGTTCACAACGATTACGGTCCCGATATATGGGGACGGAAGGCAACCTTCTCGGCAACCTCTATGCGAGTTTCGCCGTAACAGGGCACATTTAAAAGCGTCGGAGCGGACGTAGCCACCGCTGGACGGGGAGTGTAGATGTGCCCTCCACAGTGACCGCGAAAAGTTTCTCCCTGCGGAGAAGACGTTCTCTCGCGACTACCACGTCAACAACACACATTCCCTGACCACTGGCGAACGGAGAATCCGCGTGTAAACAAGCCAAGACGCATAGCCACCACCGGGCGCTGACCGAGGACGCGAGAATAAACATACGAATAAAAGTATGCAGGCGAAATAGTGAGGGAGAAAGGGAGGGGGCAAAGGAGGAACGGGTGAGGAACGCCAACACGGTGAGTGACGTAAATCCAGGCGGCAACTGGCGCTGAAAATGTTTGACATATTTTTCTGCTCTCTCTGTCTCTCTCTCTGGCCGGAGGCGCGAAGAGGCGCGCCATATTTCACGAATTTTATGTAGCATAACGAAAATCTCCTACATAAAAGCCAGCACCTACAATTTGTCAGTCCGGGCGGCCTGACCTGATGTATAACGCCCTCCCCACACTTATATTTCACGTTTTATCCGCGCGGCCCAGCCGGTTTCAAAACTCAGATCTGTGTCGCCTATACCCCCTTTCCCCGCACCCCCCCCCCCCTCTTCCCAAAACCCGTTCGCACCCCATGACACCCCTTTCATTTTTTTAATAAATCGATGTGTTTATATA
Source organism: Locusta migratoria (assembly GCA_026315105.1). Lineage (NCBI taxonomy): Eukaryota > Metazoa > Arthropoda > Insecta > Orthoptera > Acrididae > Locusta > Locusta migratoria. The sequence goes on along the minus strand of CM048754.1, from coordinate 75,076,979 downwards.
AAAACTGTCACTTTGTTGGTCCCTTCCCCGCGCACCCCGGGCCAATGGCATTTGTCCGTACCACACCTCTCGATTACTGAATCGATTGAAACTCAGAGTAACGCAATGTCGCAAAGCCCCTTTTGTTACCACTTCTCAACTGTCGCCGCCGACTGTAGCTTTCAGAGTGAAAAATTTATATTTCTGAATTGGACGCCATATGAGCTGTCCTCCCATAACTCAATCGTCTGCTCTGCATTTCCGTGTCGCTGAAAATATTATTATGTTGATGAAAATATATTACTCGATCCGTGTTCGGTAGGTAGCGTAGACAAAAAAATGAGATATACGAGCGAATTTCAAGTGCAGAGAAGTAGCTTAGCTGCGAAATACTGCGATTGCTCTTTCCACGAGGATAAATTTCGCACCATGATATATATAATAGACGGGTCTTGTTTGATGCAGAATCTCCCTACGCTCAAATACACACTGTATTAAGTATTGCACTACAGGGAAATGATAAACATCAATAGTAAAAGGAAAAAAATTAGACTGGCGTCTTTTACGGTTCACTTTAGCTTTACCTGTAATTTCATTACTCTTTTATAAATATTTCGGACAAAAATAATGAAAACAAGGAGAAAAGGACGCATGTCTTTATCTATATAAAAGCGAAAGGACACTCATTCACACATTCACTCACTAACTAAACACGAAATCTCGAAAACTACTTCACCTATGAAGCTGAAATTTGGAAGGAACGTAGTTCATCGACAGAAGACATCAGCTAATAAAGGATTTTGCGATAGGGCCTATATTTCAGGACATATTACGTCATAAACAATGAAATCTTCCCCGTATTGCGGTACGTGATCGTGTCACTTTATCAGTCCCACTATTTGAGAAGGAGAGCACTTAGCGACTTGCAACAAACTTCAAACATAATTTCAAACCCTTAGGAAACTTTTACTCACTGACAACTCCAGCGAAATGATGAAAGGAAAAATGTTTGTCGCTTACTACTTCTTCGGCGTTCGTGCACCAAAATTACGGCATTTTCCATGACGTTACAATTTATATTTCGTAAACTATTATTTGTATTCGCGAGAAATGTGACAAACAATTGACACACATACCACTGAACGTACGTTCGAAATTTTATCACAGTACGACTCACAGTTCACGAGATACGGAGTCATAAACAATTAGGTTCATGAAAACCCGTCTCATCACGCATGGCGTTTTGATTTATTACGTCGCTCCTGCTAACTCCATTGGCGACGTATTTTGCAAACGTTTTACATATACACCACTGGATGTACCTTCGAAATAATATTGTATTACGACATATAGTTCAGGCGCTATCACGTCAAAGACATTGAAATACATGAAACTTCGCCCTAATAAGCATGACGTTGTAATTTACTACGTCTTTACTATCAAATCAATTTACAACACATTTCGCAGGCTGTTTCCTAATATTCCACTCTACGAACCTGGTACATAATGGCATTGTAGGACCCATAATACAGGGGTTATCTCTACATACATAAAAGCGGAAGGTCTCTCACGCACTCACTCACTGACTAAACACGAAACCTCTAAGACTATTGCAACTATGAAGCTGAAATGTTGCCGGTATGTAGTTTAAAGGATGTTAGCCAAGAAAATATTTGCGATAGGACGGAATGAAGGTGCATGGTGGAGGATACTTTTCCTACAGACTGACTAAATCTACAGTTTCATTCCCACTTTCACGACACTCTGCACGCTTGACCTTCAAAAGGAAACACCGTCTACCTAAACTTTCATACGGTTCATGGGGGAGAGTATCTTTGAACATAAAAACGGATCCCTAAGTACGTTGGCCGCGTCCTAACTTGAGAACGGCTCGCCCGATTTCACAGATCCTTTTTTTTTTGTTGTTTTCGTTATTCTCAGAACACGGGTTGTACGAAATAAAATGTGAAAAATTGAAAACAACAAAGTGCGTTTTTCAATGTGACCCTGTGTTTCTATTGCATACAGATCTATAGATTTGTTCCGATATTTATGAAATTTTTCACACTTCACCATAAAAACAAGAGCAATGTCACTGACTGTATAAAATTTCGTTTGGTGCACGGTGGAGGGTACTTAACATACAAGAGGAAGGTCACAGGATACATACATGTTCGTATGGTACATGTCAGAGAGTGCCTTGCGCAAACATTGCGGAGAAAGGGAAAGGTGGAAACGAACAGAGAGATGGGCAAGAAAGAGATGAATGCAGATAGAGGAGGGAAGGGGATGTAGATTAGGATAGTGTAGGGTAAATAAATACCCGGGCATCGCCGGGTTTACAGCTAGTAAAGAGATATACGTAGTCTCCAAATATGTAAAAAAAAAAAATTGCTTAAATATAATAAAATGTCCGAAATCAGCGCAAAACTAAATAAATAAAATGAAAATAAAATAAAAAATTAAAATTAAAGGAACACTCCTGAAATTCTGCGCCGACCACGCCGATGTAATCATAATTAATTCGTTTTGAAGAAATCATGCTGTAAATCATTTCTAGTCTTGAAACATATATGGATGATACGATTACACTTAACTATTGAGATAATATCTGTACACTCAACGCTTAATATTATCTCTGGCCGTATTATAACAAACAGTCAAAATTATTTGATATTTCAGATTTAAACTTTGACAAAAGTACTGTTTTTCTTTTTTAACTTTTACCTTTTTAAACTAGTATATTTTACACTTTTCCGTTAAAATATTACCAGCTGTCGTGACGTGATAATTTCTCCTCTTTTCAAGTTCATTATCTTTGACTGTACAGGTTTACGTAGAGGCAAGTGAAAAGAGTCAAATCGCCGTTATTTCTGAAAATGTCTCTGTGGATATGGAAATAAACATAAGAGAGAAGAGTTATTCGTTTATTCAGTTTTCGTCTCAGATGAACGGTTAAGCCGTTATTTCCATTTAAATTTAGAGCTGTCAAAAGGTGAATGCAAAGGCGCACATTTAGTGTTACGGTAGTAACTTAAATCTGGCCCAAAAAAGCACAATAAAATTCGATTCGGTGATTCATGTCGATTGTTTCTGAATTATAATTTGTCTACGTAAACTAAGGGCCTTAAATAATACTCACGTACAAACACTGGTCTCCGAAAGGATCCTGTAAGAATATACATATATTATTGTATTCAGTTTTTTTTATTTTTTATTTTTAAAATATTTAACAACGGGTTGCGTAAAATTTAAGGTTCTTGACCTAGGTTTTCTCACCACTAAGTGTTACTTCACCAGAAGAAATGAGAAGTTTACACAAGAAACATGACGTCACGAGCAATATGTAATTTTGACGTCATGTTTCTCATCTAAACTTTTCATTTCTTCTGGTGAAGTAACCCTTAGTGGTGAGAAAACCTAGGTCAAGAACCTTAAATTTTACGCAACCCGTTGGCTGCTTATATAGGATTACGGTTGCTGTCATACAGCCATGTTTAGAACAGCAGTTTTTCAATTTTTTTATGGTATCCCAATATTCCTTTTAGTTCTCCTGAGAGTATGGAGTCCTTAATGCCAGCCGACTATATTATAACCCCATACTGCTTCAACAAGCCTTTCAATATAACAATTGGAAGTAGGAAGCAGTGGGAGAAAATAGTTCGACACCGTACGGGGGATATTGTCTGGTTCACTGACGTGTCAAAATCGGACCAAGGCGTTGGGGCCGGGGTATACGGGGTGCAGCCAAGACTAGAGGGCGTCATCTCTCTAGGAAAACTGGCCTCAGTATTCCAGGCCGAAATCACTGCCATCAAGGCGTGTGTGGCGAAGAATTTGCGTAGGTGCTACAAAGATCGTAGCATCTATATCTATTCAGACAGCCAGGCAGCCCTGAGATCACTGGCGGCTCCTGCAACAATGTCTAAAATTGTTGCATAATATCACAGGTTTCTGGTGGAGCTAGGGGAAAGCAATAGAGTAAACCTATTGTGGGTCCCTGGCCACTCGGCAATCAGTGGCAACGAACATGCCGACAGATTAGCCAGGATGGGGGCAGAGACTCCATTTATTGGACCGGAACCTGTCCTGACAATCACCAAGGCAATGATCAAATTGGAGCTACGTAATTGGCTCAGAAGACAGCACGTAGAATATTGGACCAAAGTCTATCAACAAAAACTTGGCAAAGTAATGATGCCAAAGCCATGTTTTAAAAGAAGCTCTGCAATCCTGGTCTTGAACAGGAGAGAGATTAGACTCATTGTTGGATTGCTGACAGGCCATGGGAATTTTAAAAAAAAAACCTACATACAATGGGAATAACAGAAGAGGAGCCTAAATGTAGGATCTGTGATGGTGATGAAACTGCATCACATCTAATCTTCGAATCCATTGCATTGGAGAGTAAAAGGCACAGAACATTTGGGACAACCAGACCCGAAGAAATTGTGTCTAATAAAGAACTGGTAAAGGGACTCCTTGCACTGTTCAAGGGCATTGGTTGGCTTTACTATGTATACAGGGAGCGATACCGCACAATAAACTTAGTTTCGGTGCGGGCAGTGGCGGGTTGGACCAAGACTGTTTTGGCTTCCCTGAGAAAATCAATGGAATCCTTTCTTCGACATGGATGAGTGAGTTGTCCTTAGTTAAAGTACTTCGTAAGTCTACGAGCTTTTGACGTAAGTAGTTGTGTCCCATAGGTTTATAAACATTTGAACATTTAAACACTGCTCAATTTTCGTTCTCCACTCGCCCCTACCTGTCCATCATCTTTCCCTGTTTATTGCCAGTATTACTCTCACCCATGTGACATTGCACGTTTTGTGTCCAGTCATCCTGGTGGTTGTCACACCATTATCTGTTGTCGCATTGTCTTCTCTGACGTCCTTTTCGCACATCCCTACCATATAAGTACGTTTCCTTTCGTCCAAACGATGACTAAACTTATGTCATCGATTGTCTTCTATTGACTTCGTTGCTGGCCCTTTTCCGCCTCGATATCCATATCATAATGCTTCTAATAATTATTTTGAAACTTTTATCTATTTTTTTTCTTTAGATTGTTTTCTTACCTGTTGATCCCATAGAATCATCACTACATAAACACACGATAATTAAAGTACCGATTTTTAATTTTAATTATACAAGGAGGTCAATGAAACCTATGTAATTCGAAAGGCGCTTTGCAATAGATATCCACAAGGAATTAAAGTTTTCGTGTGTAAACGGTTTATTAGAAGATGACCTGTCGCAAAAGTTACAGACTTAATGTGAGTGCCATTTAGCCTTAGATTAGGTGGAACTATGAGGTCTACACTGTTGTCAACCGTGGAAATAATAGAGTAACTTTTTCCCTAATTTGTCTCTTTCATTTGTTCGTGTTTCCGCTTGGATCTTTCTTACTTCCTTTCTCGTAGCGTTCAGATGAAACCTATAAATTTGAGGGTTCAGGTAGAAACTAACGATCTGTATACTAATAAATTCCAATAGCATTAAACAAATTGTGAGTTCATACACAAACACAAAATTCTCTGTTTAACATATATTCTAAATTCAATGAAATGTAGTTTTTTTTTTCAATAAATACAATGTGTCAATGATGAATCATTGAAAAGTGTGAAAGCTGTCTTCGGGAACCAATCGATTGATGAATAAACAAGATGCAATAAGCAATTTTCAGAAATTTGAGAAAACAATCTACTACTTTAGAAATTGACTATACTTGAATTAACTGCCAAATACTCGTTTTGCAAAAATATTATTTGGGAATAGGGTAATGCTTTCCACTCCAAAAAATTCACTATAAATTAATTCTATGATGTATAATACTGTATTGTAAAAAAGACTGTAATGTTACATCAGTAGAAAGATAATTAAGTTCATTGTCTTCGATATCACACGCGCAGTTGTATACCCATTATACATTTTTGACGACGTTAAGCGTTCAATAAATGAAATAAATCGCAATTAGCGATCAGTTATGGCTTCACTGTACCTGGTTTAGATGAAATACCAAAGTGCGGCGAATGAAAATTTGTGCCCGGCCGGGAATCGAACCCGGTAAGGAGTATAGACGGAAAACTGATTGAAGGTTTTGAAATACCGTGGTCCAGAAGAATTCTGATGATCAGGTAGGTATATAGCGTAACTAACGACAAGGTACTCAACAGAATTGGGGTGAAAAGAAATTTCTGGCCTATTTTCATTAAAAGAAAGGAGTGATTGGTATGACTCTTTCTGAGACATCAGTGAATTGCCAATTTTGCTTTGGAGGGAAGTGTATGGGGTAAAAATCGCAGAGCGAGAGCGAGAGATGAACATAGCAAGCTGGTTCAAAAAGATGGAGGTTGCTGTTCTTATGAAGAGACTTGCACAGGATAGGATAGCGTGGAGAGCTGCTGTGGATTGACGACCAGATGATAATAACAATAAATGTTGTTTGGGAGCGATGCGTCAAGGCATTAAATCTAAGATGCATCTTTTGTACTGGAAATTGCTCTTCATCTGTGGAAAGATTACCAGCCGCGGTGGAGTAGCCGAGCGGTCTAAAGCGTCTCGCTGCGGAACGTGTAGTTGCCCGCCGTCGGAGGTTCGAGTCCTCCCTGGGGCATGGGTGTGTGTGTGTTGTCCTTAGGTTATGTTACCTAGGTTTAAGTAGTCTGTAAACTACGGAATGATGACCACGCAGTTTGGTCCGATAGATTTACAAACAAAGATTCCCAGAACGATAAGCATCGCCCTAGTATCGGTCGAACAAGTTTTTCTCACTGAACTTTCAACCAAGAATGTTGGCCTACATTTGCTTTTCCTGAAATTTATTTTGTCTGCTCATTCTACCTCAGGTCATTCCGGATTGCTTCTGTTTCTGTCGCCGGTTGCTGAGCCCAGCTATTCGAGAGATGTTGTCTCCTCATTAGCTCTACGTCGTCTCGAAGCACCCACAGGAGGAGAGATGGTATTGGGATTTTTTTTTTGGGGGGGGGGGGCGAGGGAGGGGGGAGAGGAGGTGTTGCCTTCGCCGCACACCAGAGCGCGTTGTTAACAGCTGCTTGCCCTAATGGGCCATTGTCAAAATCTCCCCCCGCGGCGACTGAGAAATACCACCGCCGGAGATATTTCAGCGCGCGATGGGAACAGACAGTTCCCTAGCCCCGTGGCGTCAGCGCCTTGTTAGAGCCTGCATTCTCACGCATCGGGGACAATACCGTCTCTCACAGCACGTTGAACGGTGGCGGACCATAAAAACCGGCCGAAATGAATTGGCCTCGTTATAAATCGCACCTCTTTAAACGACGCGTATTCACGTAATTAGGGAATCCTTGTGTGCCGACAGTCTTAATATAGCGGCGAGGAGATCTTCAGCCTCATAAATAATGCCCGCTAGGAAAATTAGTGTAGCACCTCATTCTGCCCCCTCTGCAGTTCCGTCAGAAGATCCGGTGATCGTACCTTTACGTTTTCACGAAGTGTTCACTAGATTTCGCTGTTGAAATGCCATACTACAATATTTTTCTTATTGTTAAAACAATGAGAGTTCAGAAACTGTCGAAAAGTGATGACAAAGCGTTTAAAGCAACACTGTCGTGAAAACTTAGAAATTTCGCATGTAAATTTGGAACAGCTTTACTGATCAAGTACTTGCTACGAAATAGTAGTCTGCAATCTGGTGTTTATCGACCTTTTTTTATTACGACCCCCATCCCCTGCACCGTAATACGACTAATGAAATAATACGCTATTTGCGATCAGCTATGGCTTCACTGTACTAGGTTTAGATGGAATACCAAAGTGCGGAGAATGAAAATTTGTGCCCGCCCGGAATTCTAACCCGGGATCTCCTGTGTTTGTACAACTCACCAGGTCTGTTCTATTTTATTCCTCCAATTCTTTTATCTTATAAATTTACCTTACTTTTGATTTTAAGTCAGCATATGTTTGTAATTGGTTTCAATACTTTCGTCTTAAATTACTTTACTGATATGAAGTTATAAATCTAAATCTGGTACAGCCACTGTTTATCTACTTTCTGTGTTAATACCAGTCTAGCTTTCCAATGTATTACTCCTGCTTTGTTGCGTTCTTTGTTAGTACTAACATTCCAAATTATTCTGAACTCTTTCTTTACAGCAATTCTTTATTTAATGGTGATCACTATAACTGAATTTGTTTATTTTCACCGTTTTTCAGTTCGAGTGCATACCTATGATTTGTTAAGCTTCACAATTCTCCAATGTATTCTACCTACACCCTCATATCCCACCCCTATATTTTTGTCTATTTATTTAGTTATTCTCGTGTCCCATGCTTCTAATATTTATTCTATATTTCTTAGGTTTTGTGGCACCTTGTGTTTTGAACAACCCTTCAAACTACCGATTCTTGTTTGATTTTATTTTAATCACTGTAGTCATTGTTGTCAAGACTTATATTTTGACTGTTTCTCGATGTATAGTATCTATGTTTCTTTTTGCAGTAATATTAATTTACATATTTCATTTAAATATTTACACTGTAACTGCTCCATCAAAGAAAATAATTCATTTTTCTTCCAATATTTTCTGGTTTGCTGAAAACGCAACTTTTATGAATGACCATCGGTAAATGTCTGATGATGGCCTAAGAAGCCAAAACTCGATTAACAAAATAAACAGACCTGTAGAATAAACATAAAATTGCGTATTTCAACTTTCATTTTTCTTTTTATTTTTTTGTCTTACTTTTCTCCACTTGAGGACGATTTTATTTTTTTTTCCTTAAAAATTGCAAGAAAGATTGCCCAAGATCGCTTTGAAATAATTCTGTTTTTGAACTGTTTTCGGCATTTTCAAGCTGCCATCGTAGATGTTTTGTATTGTTACTTGAACGTGAGTCTCATGTCAACCACGTTAAATAACCTTGTTGTATTATCGAAGAAAACAAAATGTGGTGACATCAGTCAAAAACGCAAAAAATAAACACGTTTAAAATAAATGTTGGGAAACCTTTGCTTGAAAAAAAATCAATCTTCTTGGAAGGCAAGTTTAGGAACAGTGATACATATCATTTTGTTTGACTTGTGGTTACCAACGACCTTCATAGAAGAATGTTTATGCATTAGATGAACAACAAGTAAATCGAATAAGCTTTACTGATCAAATACTTGCTACGAAATAGTAGTCTGCAATACGGTGTTTATCGACCATTTTGATTACGACCCCCATCCCCTGCACCGTAATACGACCAATGAAATAAAACGCTATTTGCGATCAGTTATGGCTTCACTGTACTAGGTTTAGATGGAATTCCAAAGTGCCCCGCCGGAATTCGAACCCGGGATCTCCTGCTTACTAGGCAGACTCCTTACCGTCAACGTTACAGGCAAGCACCTCAGGCAAATGCCTCAAAAGAAGAAGAAGAAAAAGAAGAAAAAACGCTTAACGCTTAGTATTCTTCGATGTCAGCAATTTTTTCTTCTTCGAAATGCTATTCTTCCCATATCCATTCTGCATTTTATGTCTTCTTTACTTCGACCATCATAAGTTATTTTGCTAACAAAATTCGTCTACTACTTTTATTGTCTCGTTATCTAATTCCTTCAACGTTGCCTGTTTTCTTTCACTACATCTTTATCCATGTTTTTCTCCTGCTAATGTTCATCTTACACATTCCTTTCAAGACACTGTCCGAGCTGTTCAATTCCTACTCCAAGTCCTTGGTTAGCTCTGTCAGAATTACAATGTCACTGGCAAACAACAAAGTTTTTCCCCATCTCTAAACTTCAATTGGTTTTCCTTCATAGCTTGCACAACGTACAGATTGAATAACACTGGGGAAACGGTGTAACCCTTTCTAACTCCCATCCCAACCAACGCTTCTCTTTCCTGCCAATCGAGTCTTGTAACATATGTTTCATTTCTGTACTAATTGAATACAACTTTTCATTCCATATATTTTCTCTTTGCTATCTTCAGGGTATTTGTATTTTTTACAATAAAGTACATTTGTTAACTACGATTAGTAGTTTCGCTATACATTATTTATAAGTTTGTTACTCCAAAATATATACGGAATTGTTCAGAAAAAAAAAAAACGGTACAATATACGTCCCTAATTTATTCTGTCGGAACAAGGGACATTTAGGCTAAAAGGAAAAAACCAGTTTATTTGAAACGTAGGCGTCACCCTTCCCCAGCGGCACTGCGCAAGCCCCGTTTCAACTCTGTCTCCGATGAACTCTTCAGCGACCCCACGCTAATCCTTGAGGCACTTTTCCTTCCATTCATCCGGACTGATTGGATTAGACCAGTCGTCGAGATACTGAAAAAAAAATTGAAACTTCACCTCTGCCAAAATCTCGACCTCGTGGTCTTCAGTCCGCAGACTGGTTTGATGCAGCTCTCCACGCTACCCTGTCCTGTGCAAGTCTCTTCATCTGACAATACGTTCGGCAACCTATATGCTTTTGAATCTGCTTACTGTATTCGTCATTCGATCTCCCTCAACGATTTCTTCCCCACACACTTAGTTCTAATACTGAGTTGACGATCCATTGATGTCTCAGAATGTGTCCCACCAACCTATCCCTTCTCTTAGTCAGGATATGTCAGAACTCCCCAATTCTGTTGAGCGCCTCCTCATTAGTTACGTGACCTACCCATCTAATTTTCATCATTCGTCCGTAGCACCACATTTCAAAAGCTTCTATCCTCTTTCTATCTGAACTCCTGATTGTCCACATGTTACTCCCATACAATGCTACAGTCCAACAAATGCTTTCAGAAAGAATTTCCTAACGTTTAAACTAATATTGGATGTCAACAAATTTCGCTTCTTCAGAAAAGCTTTTCTTCCCATAGAATTCCGCATTTTATAAATGTTCAAATGTTTGTAAATCTTATGGACTTAACTACGGCGTCATCAGTCCCTAAACGTACAAACTACTTATGAACTACTTACGAACTAGGACGGCACAAAAATCCATGCCCGAGGGGGGATTCGAACCCCCGACCGTAGTGGCCGTGCAGACCGTGACTGAAGCGCCTCAGTCTCCTCGGCCACCGCGGCGGCGCATTTTATATGTTATTTACTTCGGCCACCAGAAGTTATCTTCGTACCTAAGTAACAAAACTAACCTACTAATTTTATTGTCTCCTTACCTAATCTAATTCCTTCAGCATCGCCTGATTTTCTGACACTACATTCCATTACTTTTGTTTTACTCTTGTTCATTTTATACCTTTCTCTTCAAGACATTGTTCATTTCGTTTAATTGCTGTCTCTGACAGAATTATTATGTCGTGAGCAAACTAAAAGGTTTTCATTCCCTCTCCCTGGTGTTTAGTTCCCTCTCGAAATTACTCCTTGCATTCCTTCACAGCATGCTCAATGTAAGGATTAAACAACATTGGGAAAAGGCTACAACTCTGTCTTATTCTCTTCCCAACCACTGCGGCGCTTTCATGATTTTCAACTGTAATAATTGCTGTCTGGTTTTTCTACAATTTCAATATAACTCTTCTCTCCCTATATTTCACACTTGTACCTTCAGAATCTGATAAAGTGTGTTCCATTCAACATTGTCAAAAGATTTCTCCAGATCCACAAATGCTAAAAATGTAGGTTTCCCTTTCCTTAATCTATATTCTAACACTAGATGACCCGGTGAAATTTGTATCATTTATCTCTTAATATAAACCATATTATTTTAAATCATATGTATTTTAGACCCAATAGCTTTATAAAGGCATTTGCTTTGAACGTCAAATATGCAAAATTTTATCGCAACCAGACTAATAATATTGATATCCCATTGAAAAACGTTCTTACAGTTTCTCACGAATTTCCAAATTTTCCGGGTAACTTTCTTGAATTTTTATTTAATAAGAACGTTCATCTTTCGTTGAATGTCAAATGATCAAAAGTTTATCGCAGTTGGATGGACGGATCCCAACTTATAGTATTGAGCACATTTAAAATAGAAACACGTTGAAAAAGAAACTTTGTTCGAATTTTGCGTTTCAGCTTTTTCACTATCCCTATCTTTTTTACTGAAAACTTTTCCAAGACTACAATTAAACAAAACAACAAGAGAATTACCCATCTCGCGAATAGTCAGTTATAGAGCTGAATGTATCAAAAACACATTGAAAAACGCACTTTCAGTTTGTTGAATTTTTCAATTTTCCGGTAGATTTTCCAAATAAATATATTTCATACAAACCTCGTCCTGTCAAGCCCTAGTCAAGTAATGCTCTTACAATCATGTGGCAATTAATTTTTATTCATAGAAAAAACATCACTTTCGGTTTTTCCTAAATTTTCCTACATTCCGGACGACTTTTCCAAATTTTAATTTGATGCGAACCTTCATCTTGCTTTCAACATGAAATTTACAAAATTGTATCGCTATTGGACGAACGGTATTGATAGCTCACTGGGAAAAGCTGTTTCAGTTTTTTTTCGATTTTCTTCTTTTCCGGACAACTTTTCCATATTTTATCACCATTTAAACCTTCCCTGGACTTATACGAATATTTCATGACCAAAATTAGCAAAATTGGTTCAGCCGTTCTCGAGTTTTAGAGAGACTAACGAACAGCAATTCATTTATAGTCGTAAAGTTAATGTTGCCTAGCATGTTCCAACATTTCTTCTAAATCCAAATTGATCTTCCCCAAGGTGGGATTCTACCAGCTTTTCCATTCTTCTGTAAATAAATCGTGTTAGTATTTTGCAGCCATGACTTATTAAACTTTCACATTTGGCACTGGCACGACCTTTGGTGTCGCACAAGTATGAAGTGCGCGCCACGTACTTACGCCGCGCGCCGCCATGCACGCACGGCGCGGCGTTCTTACGTCAGCCACGAGCGCCCTCTGCTGCAACTCCGCTCGTGGCCACGACTGCTGCATCGTCCACTTGGGAATCAGATAGGCACCAGTTAAGACTTGGCTATCGGATAGGCACTAGGAACCGTCAATAGCCAGGCCTCTATCTAAACTATGTATCAACGTTCCACTAGTCTGCTGCCCTCCAAGATAAGTATTGTACCATCTCTATGATATATCTCGTTCTAATTTAGCCTAGTGTTCTGGTTTCTGCTGTCCCACTGGCTGGTCACCTCCGTACCTGCACACGCTTGCATCCTATATTCCTGTGTCGGTCTCTTTCTACTCGGCCACCGACGCCTACGACAACCGGCGGAAGCGAGACATAAAAGTGGCGACGAGGATGGGATACAAAACCACCAGTTGGAAAACAGATGTACGTGAAGCCTTCTGTTGGTCTCTGCAGAAAGCTTTCTCGCCAGAAGCAGCTCTTGGACCTGAATGTAGGAACAAGAGCCCCAGTGGTAGTACCAATGGCCCTGCGAGCGCACACACCTGAAAATCGTTAAGTTTCTTCCGCCCGCCGGCAGTGCTGCCAACCACCTCGGGCTCCCCGCCTCCCCCGGTAACTCCCCCCCTCCCCCCACCACCCTGCTCGGCGTTACCTCTGGCACAGAGCAGGGCGGGCTGCAACCCTTCCCTTCCCCAGGGCTGGCCGTGGGTCGTGATAAATCATGGCTTACCGCAGGCGTCCGCCGCTAAATCATGCGCGGGGGTTGGCAACCCTGCAGGGGTCGCCGGTGGGAGGGGGTGTCGGTTTGGTGTGGGGGAGGGCGGGGGTGTAGCCAGGCCGCACCGCGCCCAAATGAAACGGATCCATCTCTGTCAGGGCGGGCTGCGCCACGCCGCAGCGACCGGGCGGGACTCGAACCCGCGACTGCGCTAGGGGGCGACCAGGTGCCAAGCGCGCGCCCTGGCCGAGCTGCCGGGAAAGTAGTGTCCCTTCACTTTACAATATTGCCGATTTGAGGTTAGGGTGCTGCGAACTGTTGACGTGTTCTACTGTAGGTTGTTCGAATGAAGCACGAGCGCTATGTCTGCGCGTAGTTACGATGTATCGGTAACGTGGTTCCTCAGCTGAAGCAGATAACCCAAATGTACATTCAAATGATTTCCAATCCATGGTGTACAGCAGCAATCAGTTAGAATAAATATTCCTTCAAACCGTCTCGATTGCAATTTTTTTTTATTAGTCAATGACGCGTTTTGCCCTTTAGCAGGGCATCTTCAGATTATCGGCGTGACAGAATTTAGACAAAATTACAAGGCGGAATTACAAACGGTTATAATGGTACATGGGCTTATTTTGTGTTAAGAAGGCAGTATAAATGGTAAACAAAGCTTACAATGCGCTCTCCGTGGTGTGACACCGTGAGTTGTTATTGCCGTGTTTCTATTTTCCTGGAATGTTTTTTTGGTTTTCCTTGTGGCCCTACAAATGTACGGGTAACGACGAATTACATTTCGAACATACTCGGTAAATATGTGAGAAACATAAAACCGAGTATGTTCCAACTGTAATTCGTTGTTGCCCGAACATTTGTAGGGCGACAAGAAAATCCAAAAAAACATTCCAGGAAAATAGAAACACGGCAATAACAACTTACGGTGTCACACCACGGAGAGCGCATTGTAAGCTTTGTTTACCATTTATACTGCCTTCTTAATACAAAATAAGCCCATGTACCATTATAACCGTTTGTAATTCCGCCTTGTAATTTTGTGTAAATTCTGTCACGCGGATAATCTGAAGATGCCCTGCTAAAGGGCGAAACGCGTCATTAACTAATAAAAAAAATTACAATCAAGACGGTTTGAAGGAATACAAATGTACATTCTGCCTACACATCCTTGTTAAGATAACCAATCCAAATGAATAAGATTATAAAACTGCTTTTTTTTTGCGGTTAGAAAAAAACAGCAGTGCTTTTACAAAACGACGTTACATTCGCTTTTAATGTTGTAGGAAAGACATTTTTATACATACACCAAAGCTGCTTTTATTTTAAATGCTGACTGCTATTGGGCTTTGCCCATTTTCTTAAGCCATCTATTACAGAGAACAAAGTGTTTTACAGGAAAATACATGAATATTGAATGTACAAGTCGTAATTGGTTACTTTAATATATATATATATATATATATATATATATATATATATATATATATATATATATATATGTGGATACTGCTTAGGTCACGCTGATGGTTATAATTACTTTGGTGTATTTTATTGAGCTTTTGATGCAAAGATGTTTTTGTTAAATATTCTTCGCTTAATTTTGTTTATGACAATATCGTTGGTTATTGCAGAGTGACATAAATCAGTACCATTACAAATATTCGTTCAATAATTTTTATATTTCATTCCGAACTATTTTAAGTGTTATAAATAGCTTGCGTGTACTATATTGTAATATAGGGATAATATTGCAGTGCAACTTTAATTTATCGTGTCTAATTGCATATTTAGAAGTATATTACGGTAGGATGGATTGTACTTTATATGCTGGTCAAGGTGTCATGCAAATTTTCCATGAATTTTTAATGCGCATTTCCGTTTGTTCATTTAACATTTGTTCTGGATATTGACTCATGTGAAAATAGATTTGTAATTCTTCTAAAACGTCCATTAATTGTCCTT
Source organism: Locusta migratoria (assembly GCA_026315105.1). Taxonomy (NCBI): domain Eukaryota; kingdom Metazoa; phylum Arthropoda; class Insecta; order Orthoptera; family Acrididae; genus Locusta; species Locusta migratoria. The sequence goes on along the minus strand of CM048754.1, from coordinate 75,061,483 downwards.
TGCATACGATTTATAAAATTTTGAGGTTTTCTTCTATACTTCCAGTCGAATGTTTACTTTCTCTGGGGTGTGTGCCGAATGCTGAAACTTTATTTTCGCTTGTATTTATATGTTCTCTAAATCTAATTTTGAAAGGTTTGCCTGTCTGTCCAATGTAGGCCTAGTCACATTTACTGCGTTCGATTTTGTAAACTCCAGATTGACTATAGCGATCAATTTTTTCTACAGACAGACATTTCAAAAACATTCGCTTTTAATGTGTTCTTCTCCAGGAAAGCGTGTGAAATGAAAAAGAATTGCATTTTTACTATTGAACAACTGAAGTGATGCGCAATACAGTTGCTTTCAATACATTCTTCTACAAAAAAATAGCACGAAATTAACACTGTTGTTTTACGATGTAACAATGGGAGTCGGTCGTGTAATACATTTGCTGTTAATACATTATTCTACAGTAAAGCGTAATAAATTAATATATAAATTTCGGTGTAAGATCTAAAAACTAGGAAGAACCAGACCCTTCTGGAAGGATCGACGTTTTGAAACCATTATTATTCGCTAGTGGAAGTTCGTAAATAATTCCTTTATGAGTAAAATCATTCAGTCCCGTACATTGCAACACTTCACACAAAGAAAGGACTGCCTTAAGCTTCAGTTAATATTCGGTGTTAGCATACTTCTCTTTTTCATAAACGCTTTTCTTCCCGTTACCATTCTGCATTTTATATCCTCTGTACTGCGACCATCGTAAGTTATTTTACTGCCCAAGTAACAAAACTCATCTACCACCTTCATTGTTTAGTTACCTAATCTAATTCCTTCAGCATCGCCTGAATTTCTTAGACTGCACTCCATTATCCTAGTTTTGCTCTTGTTAATGTTCATCTTATATGCACCTTTCAGCACACTATCCATTCCGTTCAACTGTTCTTCCAGGTCCCATGCGGTGTCTGACTACAATCTCATAGCCAAAACGCAATGTTTTTATTTCTTCACCATGAACTTTAATTCCTTCTCCAAATTTCCCCTTGCTTTCCATTATAGCTTGCTCAATGTACAAATTGAATAGCATTTGGGAAAGGCTACAACCTTGTCCTACTCCCTACCCAACGACTGCATCCCTTTCATACTCTTCAGCTCTGATAACTGAGGTCTGGTTTTTGTGCAAGTTGTATATAAGCTTCCGCTCCCTATATTTTACCCCTGCTTGCTTTAGAATTTGAAGGAGTGTATTCCAATCAAAATTGTCAAAGAAAAATATTCAAATATTACATAAAATTAGCAGTAGACTCAAGGGGATTAAAGGGGCAAGAAGTATACTGTATGTAAAGCATTATGCTATTCTGCTGCATATTGATAAAATAAAGATCTGCATAAAGTATTACGTTCATACACGAAGAATGTTTGGTACATACAAAAATTGTGCCGTGTAGCTTTACACAGAGCAATTTGTAATCACACTGAACATAAAGTGCAGAGAATATGCTGGAACTCTTACTAAAACGTGTTGACCATGTAGTGTCTTTAAATGATTGTGAAGATGAGGCGATGGAATGGAAATATGGATTCTAAAACGCAATCAAAAAATAGCTGGTAGGAGAAATGAAGATAAACGTGAATGGATACATTGCGAAAATTGTACCACGTGCTATCATGAATACTCGTCGGTGTCAGAGGTCGTAAGCAATTTGTCTGTGGACGCAGCATGTGATTTACGAGAACAGAAGCATTCCATAAAGGGTGCATTCCATTAATGTGAAATTACTATTGTAATTATTATTGTAACTACAGGTAATAGGTATTAAATAGAAAATGGCGTATTTTCAGGTAACCTCCCGTGTCATTTAATTGTGTATGTACCCGTAAATTACCTTATTCACATAGCCCCCGGCCACTCTCCAAATAGCACGTACTGAAATGCTATTTTCTGCAATCGAGAGGGAAATTCGAATACCAGCATAACATAAATGTTTGACACTCGTGTAAAACAAACTTTCGTCAATATTTTAAATTATAATCTGACACTGGTAAAATAGTACCTCCGATTTCTTTTATTCAAATCATAACAATACCATCACATGGTTTTCTATGTTTACATATGCTACATATTTCTTTTATATGACCATATATAATGTACTTTTGCCGCGGTGGAGTAGCCGAGCGGTCTAAAGTGCCTTGCTGCGGAGCGCGCGGTTGCTCGCCGTGGAGGTTCGAGTCCTCCCTGGGGCGTGGGTGTGTGTGTGTGTGTTTTCCTTAGGTTAGTTTACCTAGGTTTAAGTAGTTTTTAAGCTACGGACTGATGACCACGCAGTTTGGTCCGATAGATTTACAGACATTTGAACGTTTTGAACATAATGTACTTTTAAATCCTTTTACATTTTTCGACCTGATTAACCGTTATATATGATGATTTAGTTTGCTGTATATTAAAATCCATTGTTATACAACTTCCGTCAGAAGTTATACCTGACTGGCCAACATTTAAATTAGACTGTGGAGATTCCACTATTTAAAGACTGCACCTACTTCTACAGCAGTCAACATTAAACCTTTAGTCTTCTCCAGCTGAAAAGAACTGGTGGCAAACATTATGTCTATATTTCTTATTTTAAATACTCAATTTAGAAGTAATTTATCCGTCTAATATTATATTATGGTATGATGATGGTCATGTAAGTGACCGAAACCGGTTACCAGGAAAGAAATTTCGATCTAGACTGCCTTGTTACTTGAATTAATAATTTCGTCAATAGGTTAAGTATACCCATGGAAGTTATGCTAAGTGTATAAAATAAAAATTAAGTTAATAACTTTCCCGAAAAATATCACGTAAGTTGAAATGTTCTTATAGCCCTCTTGTTGTTGTTGTTGTTGTTGTGGTCTTCAGTCCAGAGACTGGTTTGATGCAGCTCTCCACAATACCCTATCCTGAGCAAGCCTCTTCAACTCCACATAAGAACGGCAACCTACATCTGTCTGAATCTGCTTGCTGTATCCATCTCTTGGTCTTCCTCTGCAGTTTATACCAGACACACTTCCCCCTCCAACGCTAAATTGTCGATTCCTTGATGTCTAAGAATGTGTCCTACCAATCTATCCCTTCTTTTGGTCAAGGTATGCCAAAAATTCCTTTTCTCGCCAATTCTGTTCAGTACCTCTTCATTAGTTACGCGATCCACCCACGTAATATCAGCATTCTTCTCTAGCACCACATTTCAAAAGCCTCAATCCTCTTCCTGTCCGCACTGTTTATCGTCCATGTCTCACTCTCATACACGGCAACACTCCATACAAATGCCTTCAAAAAGGACTTCCTTAGGCTTAAATCAATATTCGATGTTAAAAAATTTCTCTTTTTCAAGAACGCTTTTCTATCCATTGCCATTCTGCATTTTATATCCTCTGTACTGCGACCATCATTTGTTATTTTACTGTCCAAGTGACAAAACTCATCTGCCTCCTTTATTGTTTCGTTACCTAATCTAATTCCTTGAGCATCACGTGATTTTCTTAGACTCCACTCCATTACCCTAGTTTTGCTCTTGTTAATGTTCATCTTATATGCACCTTACAGCACACTGTCCATTGCGTTCAACTGCTCTTCTAGGTACTTTGCTGTCTCTGACAGAATTAGTATGTCGTCGGCAAAACACAATGTTTTTAATTCTTAACGCTGAACTTTAATTCCTTCTCTTAATTTCCCCTTGCTTTTGTTTATAGCTTGTTCAATGAATAACATTGGAGAAAGGCTACAACCCTGTCTTACTCCCTTCCTAACCGCTGCATCCCTTTCATGCCCTTCAACTCTGACAACCACTGTCTGGTTTTTGAACAAGTTGTAAATAACCTTACGCTCCCTATATTTTACTCCTGTACCCTAATTGATATAAACGTCACGTGCCATTACAATGAGATACATGTACACAATTATGTAAAATGAGTAAAGAAAGGCCGCGGCAGAGCGGCCGAGCGCATTGAAGCGCTATTCTGCGATGTGCGAGGCCGTTCCTCGTCGGGGGTTCGAATCCCCCCTCGGGCGTGGATGTTTGTGCCGTCTTTAGTATAAGGTAGACCATAACTATTTTGTAAGTTTGCGGACTGATGACCCCGCAGTTAAGTCCCTAAGCTTAAGAAACATTTTTTTTTTCATCTTCATTATTCTGAATAACAACGATATCATCTGCAAGACATGGAGGTATTGCTGATTCGATCTTTTAATTCCTTTTTTTACTTAAAGCTTCCATTTCCGAAGAATGTAGTCAATGTAAATATTAGAAAGGGTAGCTGAGAGGCCACATCCTTGTCTTACTCCTTGATTAATACTTATTTCTTCTAATTTACTCTTGCCTGTGTTTATTACGATGCGTGTATTTTTGTAAAGACTTTTTACTACATCTGTTAGGTGATTAGGATACCGACATTCAGACATAATCTTCCCTAGGCTATCACGGCTGACACGGTCAAAAGCCTTCTCAAAGTTGTGTATTTTGAAGTTTTCCCGGCGTAGTGATTGGTCCATCATATTTCGGGCTTGCAGGCGGATATTGTTGACGTCTTGAAACGATATTTTGGCCCACAAACATGCATCCATCTTCAGTTGAGTACGAGGTGTTTTTTTTTATTATTTTTTTTAAAAGGTGGAACCACGTAGACAGGAGTACCATCGCCAGCTGGCGATCTATACTCCAAGAGGAACATGATAGGATTATGGAAACTGCTAGCTTTATTTATTGATTTGCAAAATAAACTTTGGGGGTTTACTTTTGAGAATCTACAGGGCCAACGGTCCTCGGTTTGTAAGAGACCCCGATTGATGTAGTTAAGGCCGCTCTCGTTTTTGGGAACGGCGACGATCCAGGTACTCCTGGACAGTCTGTGCGAGTTGGCGGAATTGTTCCTCAGTAAATATACAGTACTTATTTAATTCATTGAAGCCTTGGCGGCCCACCAACCCTAAATAGGGCTTTGTATCGCCTCTGGTACTTGTGCAGGGTGGTGGGGGGAGGCGGGATTTGCGCCTCCGGGAGAAATGGGTAGTGGAAGGCTTCGTCGTCGTCCTGACGGTGTCGGATGTTCTCGAGGACTTGGAGCAGGGCCCCCTTTACATCGCGCCTGGTTGGCATTTCCAGGTACGAGGCGACTTCCTCCAATGTGTCCGAGTCCTCTTCATCTTGCGCAACGGCCGCCCCCTCAGGCGCCGTCGCGTGGTCGTGACGTGGCGGAGGCGCGTCCACCTCCATCGACGCCGCCGCGGCCGCCCCCGCACGGGTGGTGGCCTGGGAAGCGTCCTGCGGAGATCCAGTATCCCCAACGTGCGCGGTTTCTTCGGGTTGGCGGGTCACCCCACTTGCGGGGGAGGGGTGAGGCCCAGAGTAGACTGGACAATGCGCAGCTCCCGTTCCAGGTCCGCGATCCTACGGGTAGCAGCGTCGAGGGCGGCGCGATACTGTTCCCTCTCGGCCGCCATCGCGGCGTGGAGGCGAAGGAACGCGTCGTCCGTTTCGGGGTGCAAGAGAACTTGTGCACCAGGAGAAATTGGCCGTTCCTCGAGGTGTCCCACTTGTAGCCTGAGGTGGAGGGGGTGGGACAGCCGCGGCAGCGGCCGGCGTCGCAATTCCCGTCCTCTCCGTCCCAGTGCGCTCCGACTTCCGTCTCGTGCGCCATTCTCGGACGTAACGACAGCGGCGGAAGTTGGCGGCGTGGGCCCGCCACAATTTGCACACCGTTTTTCGGCGTCCCGCGGGCGTGGGCAGTTGCTCGTGTCGTGTGCGCCTGCGCAGCGCAGACACGCAGACTCTGCCGTGCAGCTACTGGCCTCGTGGCCAATCTTCTGGCAGCGGAAGCACTGCACGAACTTCCGCGCCTTCTGCCGTCGCTTCCGACCACCAGCCCCCGCCAAGGCCATCACCTCGGCCGCAAGGTGGACGATAGCCGCGAGGAAACCACTTCGCGGTGGTCCTCGGCGCATTCTCTTCGTAGCTCGGTAGGCCACTGCCGTAGAGGGTCGTACACAGACGAACGCGGCGCGACTTTCCTCACGATGGCGAGTCAGCTACGTGAGTACGAGACTGCGCGTCTTTCAATATATATACCGAAGATTGGCGCGGCGGCGCCTGCGCAGTGATAAAGGTACTAGCGCGTCCCCTGTCGAATTTGGCGCGCTCTGTGGTAGAAGCGGGCCGCGTCTGCGTAATGGTGTACTTACGTTCGCGCCGTCTGTCGGAATGTGTCTTCGCGCAGCTAAAGACGTATGTCTCTGTGAAGCGATTAAAGAAATGACATGGTCCCATACTTTATCCATTTCAAAGCTGCCATCCCGATTAATCAGGTCTTACGTCAACCGTATTTCAACGGGCTCCTTAATAATTGAATCCTAAAAGGATCTGGCCATCTATATACTAATAATAAATCTGTAAGTGTAGGCCTGTCGCTGTTCCCTTCAATCTTCAAAACTACTGGACGGATCTTCATGCGGTTTTCACAGGAAACATGAGTAAAGTTTGGGTCAACATATAGGCATATCAAAATCGGACTACGAAAAAAAAAAGAAAAAAAAAGATATCGTAATTTCAAGTGTTTTCAGTAACCGTCGCGTCTGATTTTACGACTATTAAAACCTCTTATCTCCAAAACTACGTCACGAATTTGTATGGAGTTTTCGCAGGTAACTTGAGCGTAACTCTGGACAACATATAGACTTCGTTTCATAAAAATCGGATCACGGAAAAAAAGAATATCGTAATTTGAAATTTTTTATCTACGACCGTCATGTCTGCCTGTCTCTTTGAACACGTTTATCTCCAAAACTACTTCATGGGGTTTTCACACATAACTTGAGCATACTGTGCGGTTACATAAAGGCTTCAATAATTAAAGCCGGATCAAAAAAAATAAAGATATGATAATTTAATCATCTGTTTAATGGCCATTGTGCATGTTTATTTGTTGAAGGTAATCTCCAAAAGTACTACGCAAACTTTCGTGCGTTTCCACAGGTAAATTGAGAATAGTTTGGAGAGTAACATAGGCATCATTTCATCAAAATCAGATCAGAGGAAGGAAAGATATCGTAATTTGAAGTTTGAAGTGTATACTATGCATATAAGTATGGTGTAGTACAGCAAATCTCCGAGAGTACTATACGAATATTCATGGGATTCAATAGGTCAACTGAGAGTACCTTAAGGCAACATATAAGCTTGATTTCATCCAAATCGCATCAGGGCAAAAAAAATATATCTTAATTTGTAGTTACTGGTGTGTGCTATGCTTGAATTGCAGCGTAGTACAGCAAAGATCCGACAGAGGCGCTGACTTATAGATGGCGATGCTGCCTTTTCTATTCTCATAACTAAGGTGTACTGTGTAATACAGTGAAATAAGGGCTACGATTTTCCTTACGATAGCGGTGTAGTGAATTGATGTTGGCAACGGCCGTTAAATCGTTTTTGAAAAATCACGCACAATGAAGGGAATAATTCTGTGTGTTGATAATGAAATAAATAATTAATATTGTTCCGATCAGTAAATTAATGATTTCTAAAGCGAATATTTCGTTGTCACCGTTAACATATTGAACTGCTCCAACTGCAAATGAAATTTAAGCCAGGTACAAAAAAAAAAGAAAAAAAGAAAAAAAATTACTAGCTAAAGATGCACTTTAGTGCACCAAAGATCCAGCAGACGCCGATGCTGCGTAATAAGAATGGCGTAGCACAGCAAGGAACCGTGCGTCTGTGACCAGACGATTTTTCATGGAGTTTCAGAGGCAACTTGAAAACCTATGGGTTTCATTCCATTGAAATCAGACCTTGGAAGAAAAAAAAGAATCCGTAATATAACCTATTAGGGAGTTTGTTCAGCTTATTAGTTACTGACATCAGATCTTGGTGTATTGTCACTGTTTAGAAAATGTATCATTAGAGAAATTTCATGATGTGCCTGTGATTGCATTACAAACAATGGAAGAGTGCTACTCTGACACCAGGGACAATATACAGACGATGTGCTCAGCATTGCATTCTGCGCTTCTTCTCAACATTAAGCAGCAATTACCACGTGATATCGAGACAAATCCACTCTTTCCACACATTTCTTTGCTCTTATGATTGGTTTGTACCGCACTGGCTGCAAAGAAGCTTTACCTCCTTTTCGCCGAGCAACAACATAACATGACATTATATGTAAATAAATGTGTCACAGAAACAACAAGAAAGTTGAAGAAGCGTCGCTAAAAGAGCCATTTATACGTAGTTATTCATCTTAACCGAACAAAAAAGGACCAAGATAAAGTCAGCTGTTAGTAGATTTTTATCAATATCACGTGACATTTCCACTTGAATGTTGAGGACACAAAATCTGTTCTTCGCATCTGCCACTCTTAAGTTCTTAATGCTCACTCCAGAGATATTCCTGTTCTGTGCCTACCACTAGAGATAACATACACACGAGATCGACAAACTCATCAGTAATCTCTTTGCTTTCATAATTGTTCGGTACGAGATTGTGATTAAAATTTGTAATTACTTCGTTTTGGTGCGGACTACAAATGTTCAAATGTTTGTATAGCTTATGGGACTTAACTACGGGGTCATCAGTCCCTAAACTTACAAACTACTTATGAACTAGCTAATCATAAGGACGGCACAAATATCCATGCCCGAGGGGGGATTCGAACCCCCGACCGTACTGGCCGTGAAGACCGTGACTGGAGCGCCTCAGTACCCTCGGCCACCGCGGCCGGCGGTGCGGACTACATTAAGATGGAAAAAAACATCTTCTTTTGCAGAGACAAAGGTCGATTTCAACTTTGTGCTTTACGAAGTAATCACTGCAGGACGCGAGGAAATGTATTAGCTGAAAGAGTGGGCCGATGATGCTTAACTACGCAACACTGCAACATACTAATACTTCAGCATACACTTACTGTGAGAGATGAACAGTTTAGTTATACACCACAGAACCAATACATGGCGCTGTTATTATTATTATTACTACTTCTCATCTCAACGATAGTATGTTTTGAGAAGTGTATGCCAAACAGACAATTACTCACATGATCATAACCTAACATTGAATTTACATTGTTCTGGAGTATGGACTTCAATTTTACTTTTTCTATGAAAATCTGTATAAACATTCATCTTTTCGACAATGACGTCTACTTAAATTTGACATCTTAGCTAGAAGAACTGATTATTTTTGACAAAGGGATCCATCAAGGATTCTGTGTTTGCTGACCTAGATGCGAAACCCTAAAAAACCATGTATACGCAAGTACCTATCTAACAACCGTTGCGAAGCACAGGCATTTAAGCTAGTTGCCAATATTTTTGTTGACGAAAAATCCATGTAGTGTCCCATGGAAAATATAGTGTTCTGATAGGCTGATTTGTCGGGCTGCAGTAGACGTGTGTGGCGCTCTGCTCCACGCATCTTTCTCGTACTGTGCGAGTAGTTCGGCCAATGTAGGATTGGTCCCATTGGCAAGGTATCTTATAAATTCCCGCCTTCCTTAGTTCCAAAACATCCTTCGCAGAGTCAAGCAAAGCCGAGCTCTTGGCAGGTGTTCGGAATACCACTGTTATACATTGCTTCTTTAGAATTGTTCCTATTTTAGAAGACAGGCGAGGGGACTGAGGCGCTCCAGTCCCAGTCTGCACGGCCACTACGGTCGGGGGTTCGAATCCCCCCTCGGGCATGGATATTTGTGCCTTCCTTAGTCTTAGGTAGTTCATAAGTAGTTTGTAAGTTTAGGGACTGATGACCCCGTAGTTAAGTCCCATAGACTATACAAACATTTAAACATTTTTTTAGAAGACAAGTTGCCCACATACGGAATGAACGCTCTAGACCTGATTACCTCCTTATCTTCTTCTTTTTGTTGTTATTTACATTTCTTCCTCGTTACAGCTGAGCGGATCTGGTGTTTAGAATATCCATTTTCCCTGGAGACTGATTGCAGATGTTCCATCTCTTTAGGAAGACTGTCCTTTATCAGATACCAAATGTGCCCAGTGCACCAGAGTACGGAGTACACCTGTGGTTTGTGCAGGGTGGTGGCAGCTTGTCGCTTGCAAATATAGATATGTGTGTGTGTGTGTGTGGGCTTTCGGTAGACGGAGTGACCCAGAGACCCATCATTTCTTCGAGTGACAACGACATCCAGAAACGGCAGACGTCCGTCTTTTTCGACCTCCATGGTAAATTGAATGTTCTTGTGGACGGAATTCAGGTGTCTTAAGAATCCTGCGAGCTTTTCTTCTCGTTGGGGCCAAACTGTAGATGTGTCGTACTCACCTGAAGTTGCTGCATGTTTTTCAGCCGAAATATCGTTGCAAGCCGTCAACATGATCTGGCTGCAAGCCCGATGTATGGTGGACCTTTTCAAGGTTGATTGTAGAGTATGTAAGTGGATGTACACTTTCGGTCGCTTCTGGTACATCTGCATGGGATACTCCGAAAATCACATTTAAGTGCCTGGCAGAGGGTTAATCGAACCACCGTTATACTATTTATCTTCCATTGCATTCTCGAATAGCGCGCGGGAAGAAAGAACACGTGAATCTCTCCGTTCGAGCTCTAATTTCTCGTATTTTATTCTGATCATCATTTCTACCTATATAGGTGGGAGTCAACAAAATATTTTCGCATTCGCAGGAAAATGTTGGCGATTGGAGTTCCGTAAGTAGCCCACGCCGTAGCGATAAGCGCCGGTGTTGTAATGATTCCCATCCCAGATCCTGTATCATTTCCGTAACGCTGTCTTCCGTGTGTTGTGACAATACGAAACGAGCTGCCCTTCTTTGGACTCTTTCGATATCCTCCGTCAAACCCACCTGATAATTGGGCAGCAATACTCCAAAAATGGACGGACAAGTTTCTTGTGTAGTTCTGTTGCATCTTTTAAGGACTTCTGGCAATAAAATGCAGTCTCTGGTTCGCCTTTCCCACGACATTATCTTCGTGTTCTTTCCGGTTGAAGTCTGGTATCATTTGTGGAGTTTACGGCATTCACTTTCGATTGATTTATCTTGTTGAAAGTGTAACGAATTTCTTTCCGTAGTCATGTGGACGGCCTCACACTTCTCATTATTTAGAATCAATTGTCAATTTTTACACCTCAGTGGTATGTTATTTAGAGCGTTCTGCAGCTGGTTTTGATCTTCAGATGATTCTATTAGACAGTAAATAATGGCTTCATCTGCAAACAACCTAAGAGAGCTGCTTAGATTTTCCCCCAAATCGTTTATGTAAATAACACTACCCTGAGGAACGCCCGATATAATCTCCGTTTTAGCCGATGCCTTACCATCGATTACTACAAACTGTGTCCTGCCTGACAGGAAATCCCCTACCCAGTCATAAATTTGGGGCGATATACCATAACCACGCAATTAGATTAAAAGCCGATTGTGAGGTACGGTGTCAAAAGTCTTCTGGTAATCATGAAATACGGAGTCAAATTGATACCCCTTGTCGATAGTACTTGTGACTGTGTGTGGGTAAATAGCTAGTTCTGGTAGTGTATTTGTGAATAGGATTTCGACCCTCAAAAGCGATAATTGACCACCATTTTGATGCCGATACTTCCAAAACAGTTTGCCAATAAGTGTGTGTGTGTGTGTGTGTGTGTGTGTGTGTGTGTGTGTGTGTGTGTGTGTCCGGGGGATGGGAAGGGTGAGTAAGGGATGGGGGAGGGGAAGCGTTAGAGAGAAAGTGTCCAAGCCCCGGCAATAAATAAGGCGGGACAGTTTCTTAGGAACGGAATTTCATGTTGTACTGCCCGGGGGACTGGCAGCCGGAGAAGATGGAGTTTCCACTCGAATTGCTCGCACTTCCTGCGCGCCGAGAGATAATAAAAACCTGCTACTCTCGACTGTCGCGACGTATGGGGCACTTTGCGCGATTTAAGGCGCCATATAGGGGGCGGCTGCGGGGCTGTCCGTCCGGAGGGGTGAGGGGTGGAAGCGAGCGAGCGGTGCGGGCGACGCGGCGCGGCGATGACACTTGGCAGGCTCCCGCGTTAATACAGTCCGCGCCGGGAGATATGGAGTGCCGACAGCTGCGTATAGGCCACTCAGTGTACACAGCGCGCGAGCTGAATAGCGCCGCTGGACGTAACTGTGGAAATTTGCTGTCCGGGCGCTTTGGCGGTTTATCATGTACGAGTGTTGCGGCTTAAGTAGTGACAATACTGCTGTGCGATGCGTACCGTCGAGGATCGATGCGTTGAACACCAGAGGCACACACGATTGATGTATCCGAGCAAGTCGGCGGTCGCTGAACATTGTTTGTCGGAGAATCACGCGATAGAGTATGAACGCGCTAGGATTCTGGTCATGACGATACTGCTGGCCTCCTCATCTCAATGTTATCATACGATACCGTCTGCCTGGTCCTCCCATCTCAATGTCATCCTACGATACCGTCTGCGTCGTGCGCGGAATCGTGTGGTTCAATAGTGAAAAAAGTTGCATGTGAAGTTAGTTAAAAACGAAATAGCCAGCCTAGGAATCAGTGTAGGACAGTGTCTCGGTGATACTATGATTAAAATAAGTGATAGGTTGTATTAATTAAGAGATTCACATATTTTCTTTCCAGACAGTTCTACAAACAATAGTTGCGTCATTGTATGTTATTTCAAGACTTAAACAGACGAATTGTAAAATATTTTGTAAAAAACAAAAAGAAATGAAAATTAATAGCATTGTATATATGTTAGGTTCATAAACAAGTTGTGTTGATCAGCTAATTGTGTTATTTCGACTATTGCATTAATTATCAATATTGAATTCTCTCTATATATTGACTGAAAAGAGATTTTGGGTATATTTTGTGAATGGCCAGAATATTTCATAGTTCAATATATGTTAGGAACATGTATGATGTACTCATTAACAAATTAATTAACATTTAACATCGCACTTTGTTGTTAACAGAAAGATCGGAAATTTCGTCTTAAAAATACATGTGCCATATAAAATTATTGTATGCATAGTTTTCATTTTATATTGTGATTATTTTTGTATACATGAAATGTTTTACTGTTGTCTTCGTTAATTGTAAATTACTATATTCAATTGTTATGAACAATGCATAATGTAACGTCATTATTGCCGATGTTATATATATGCCTCACCGCCTTGCGTGAGGGGGTTCGAGTTTCAGTCGTTTGTCAAGTGCACTGGAATCTATGTCACTCTGTGTTTTGAAATGGAAGTACTACCGTTCTGATGCTTTGTATACGTTGTCATGTTTTGGTGAAGAAGAAGTTTGATTTAAATTAAAGAAGAAGTGAAAAAATTGTACATATAGAGTATTTATTTCTACCACGACGCCCCAGGAGAAAAATGTTGCAGCGAGCAGAACCCCATACATCGTGACGTTAAAAAGCTGAGTATCGGTAGAAAGAACTGTAATTACTCTAAAATCTATTAAATGGTACAGGCGTCGAGATACTGGGACTGTGTCGTTAGAGAGGCCATTGAAAGTCGCACAAGTGAAGACCTCATAAACCGTGACTGTGGCTATAATCTTAGCAAAGCTTGGTAACCAGCGATTGGGTTAATTAAGAGTAAATCTAGCAAACGTAACGTAGTGACGACCAAGGCGGACAGAGCCCTCACATCGACGTCATCTCAGACGCCGTCGCACTCTGTTCCAGCCTCGGTGGAGGAGCCGAGCGGTCTAAAGCGTCGCGCTGCGGAGCGCGCGGTTGCTCGCCGTGGAGGTTCGAGTCCTCCCTGGGGCATGGGTGTGTGTGTTTGTCCGTAGGTTAGTTTACCTAGGTTTAAGTAGTTCGTAAGCTACGGACTAATGACCACGCAGTTTGGTCCGATAGATTTACATCATCATCATCATCATCATCATCATTAGAGACTGATTATGCCTTTCAGCGTTCAGTCTGGAGCATAGTACCTCTAATAAAATTCCTCCATGATCCCCTATTCAATGCTAACATTGATGCCTCGTCTGATGTTATGCCTTTAACTTCAAAATCATTCTGCATCGAATCCAAGTACTTTCTTCTTGGTCTACCTCGACTCCTCTTACCCTCCACTGACGAGCTCATGAGTCTCTTAGGTAACCTTGCTTCTCCCATGCGTGTACATGACCCCAACATCTCAGTCTGTTCGCTCTAAGTGCTTCATCTATGGTGTTCATTCCCAGCTTTTCTTTGATATCCTCATTATGAACACCCTCCTGCCATCGTTCCCATCTATTGGTACTTGCAATCATTCTTGCTACTTTCATTCTGTAACCTCTATCTTATGAATAAGGTAACCTGTATCCACCCAACTTTCACTTCCATACAACAAAGTTGGACGAAAGATAGAAGGGTGCACTGTTAGCTTAGTCTTGGTACGTACTTCCTTCTTGCAGAAGAGAGTAGATCTTAGCTGAGCACTCACTGCATTAGCTTTGCTGCACCTCGATTCCAGTTCTTTCGCTATATGGCCATCGTGTGAGAAAATACATCCCAGGTACTTGAAACTGTCCACCTGTTCTTACTTTGGTCCTCCTATTTGGCACTCAATCTATTTAAATCTCTTTCCCACAGACATTACTTTCGATTTGGAGATGCTGATCTTCATGTCATAATCCTTGCACCTCTGATCGAGCTCTGAAATATTTGTTTGCAACCTTTCAATCGAATCGGCCATTACAACTAAGTCATCCGCATATGCGAGATAGATTTATTAAAAAAATTTTAAATTAAAAAAAAAAACAATAAAAAAATAAAAGAAACCGACGCTTCTAACACTGGCGTTGGAGCTGGTAGACTCACCAGCTCCTGGCTACTCGAGCTCTGGCGGTTACGCACGAATGGTCCCGAAGCAAAGGCAACGGAGCTACTGGGCACCTCGCCCTGCGCATCGGCAGATGCTCCATTAAGGCAACATGAGCACTACATATTTGTTTTTGGCGCACTGAAGATTCGTAAAAAACACGTCAAATTTCATAAAATATTTTGTAATTATAATTTAAAGACGTATCAACAGTAGAAGCCTTCAGAAGATCCGATCATGAATAATAACGAACTGACAACTCTCTACCTAGGGAGAATAGTTGTCTCGTTAGCGGCATCGAGCTGCCTTCTCGAAGGTATTGGGTTCGACATTGACTACAAGAAATTCTTTTAAACCCTGTCTTCGTTTATGTGATACGGGAACAACAATGACTTTTGTATTGCTACTTGCCACGTATTAGCAAATGTGTCGCGATTTTGAGGGTAAATGACATTTATACTGTTCATTGTAACGAATATTTAACTATTTGAAAAGATGTGGGGGAGAGAAGCTTTTGCGCATGCTTAAGGTTGGAGGGGATGCTGCTTAGAGTGTCACGTGACCCGAAGGTAGCTTGTCTCTTCATCGCAACAGATTCATTTACTTACTGTGTTTTACTTACTGTGTTTTATTCTTCGTGTGCATTTGCATATGTTCTTAGTGATTATTATCAAACAAAAATGAACAACGTTTAGTATCTTTAGGAAATATATTTTTCAGCTTTAATGTTGGAAGAAAAGTGTGAAATAAAGAAGCTTGGTAGGGCAGCGGTGGAGTAGCCGAGCGGTCTAAAGCGTCTTGCTGCGGAGCGCGCGGTTACTCGCTGTAGAGGTTCGAGTCCTCCCTGGACCATGGGTGTGTGTGTTGTCCTTAGGTCAGTTTACCTAGGTTTAAGTAGTTTGTAAGCTATGGACTGATGGCCACGCAGTTTGCTCCGATAGATTTGCGAACATTTTAAGCTTGGTAGGCCGGCGCCTCAACTCGAGTTGAAGCGAGTGCAAACAAGTCGACCAAAGACATTCTGCAGATCTTTTAACTAAAATATATCTAAAGGGGTTGGAACACTTGCGCGGTGTGACACTTGCGCGGAGTGACACTTGCGCGGAACCCGGGGCCCTTGGGGCGGCTAATGGCTTTTCCTGGGTACAGGCACACCAAGAAGTCTAGCACTGCTGTTGTTAAGTTTCCACACTGTCAACGTAACACGAAACTCAGTGAAATTGCACAAATCTTTCAAAGCTGAAGAGCAATATAGTAACTTGTTCTAACTACATATGAATTCGTTGAGTGTTCCTCCTGAAAACAAAAAGGTATTTCAACAGTGATAATGTTTGGAGAGTTGTTAAGACATTCTTTGCTACTACAAGACGATGACTTTCCACAGTCATACCTCCTAAAAGCATATTATTCAGAACACTAAGCATATCAAGACACCTGCGCAAGCAATAAATATATTAGGCATCCTGCACAGATATGTAGTTAACCCCACTATCACGCAACTTCCATCTCTTTAAAAATAGCTACTATGCTTTTTAATAGGAGACGCAACCTTAAACCTTCAATTAAAAAACGTTAATAATAAGTCTATAAGTATTTTACATACTTGAAGCGTTTATTCGTAGACCCCAAAACGATTTGGCTGTATTCGAATTAGAGATACATCTAAGAAATGTATGAAATACAGAATGTGTAAGGGAATGTCACACACCAAGAAATGCTAAAGATAAATTCTATTTTCCATCACAGTCATATAGAACCATTTTTACTCCGAACTTGGCATAAACCAACAGGGAGAAACAAGTTGCAAGACTTCCAGGAAAAATGAAGCGAAATTGACAGCCAATAGTTGGTTATAAATGACATTGCCTGTTAACTGTATAAATATAAATTACGGAATACACGGAACTCCTGTTCAGTACAGTCAAAAAGGTCTAAGGTAATAGGCAGTGGTTTACAATCAAATATCCGTATCACTCTCCTCCTCAAGAAGTCTGTGTGAAGATTTATATTCAGAACATTCAAGAAAAAGGTGTTGAAACTACAAGAAGCAGCTCATTTACTCAGGAAGGGAATACGTTATGGTGCCCGTAAATTTGAATGGCTGTATATCTTGTAGTAACATTCATTTTTTGATAAAATGTTAAAATCCAATATACCAGAATTTTGTTTTTCTAAACTCAGTGCCAACTTTTTTTGTCGAAATTTTTGCAGGAAGTAGTCTTGACGTGATTTCATACTTCTATGCATTAATATTATCAAACATGTAATTTGTGTCCCAAATTGCGCGTCCGGTCCGGTCGGATGTTCGAGTCCTTCCTCTGACATGGGTATGTTTGTTTGTACTTTGCCTACGTTATTTTAAATAAGATTAAGTAGTGTAAGTCTAGCGACCGATGACCTAAGTAGTTTGGCCGCATAAGACTACACATATACACGTAATGTATTTATTTCATCACCACATTTAAGTACTAATAATTAAAGAAACTAAATGTAGAAATTTCAAATAAACACTGAAAACAAATGATTGGTATTTCTCATAAAATGAATGCACAGAACCGTTGAATTATGTCTTGTGAATGTACTTACAAAATCTGCCATATGAAAATTGTAGTGTGAGTCCCAAATTTGTTTTTTATGTAATAACATTAAAAACATATTAAAAATTGAGAACTCGAAAACCAGTGAAGTTATGGACTTGAAGCGTTTTGTGTTGCTAAATCTTTACATAGTAGACACGATTTTAAAATTTGGTTCCTATCGCCAAAGTAGACGAAACGTTAAATTTTTTTGTGTAATCTTCGCCGTGTAGACTGTATGTTGTAGAAGTCTATGTCGAACCTAATTATAATCATACCTCTGAGGTGAAAACGTTGTTTGCACTTCTCCTGCGTTTCCAGTCGGCTGTGCTGTGCTACGTAACGACATCGTACCGTTCCACTTTACCGAGAGCTATATATGTATTGGTGTGATGTCTGTTCTTGCGAAATAAGACATCACACCAACATACGTATCATTTAGACGCAAACGCGACTAACAACGTTAGACCTCGTGTGTAAACAGTTAAGGTTTATGAGTGCCACTGGAAAAATGCATAAGTAACACCTGTTGTTTGAGACTTGAAGATTACCTGAAATTAGCCGAAATCGATATCTCATAATAAACATAAGGTGTAGCTGTCTATATTTCATAATGCTATTCCTAACATATTTAAAAGCTGCTCGAAACCACCTACAAAAAACCTTTATAATGAGATTGTATATAATTCCACGATCAAATTGTGTTTTAGTTATTTGTAGTAATACACCCAAAGATCTGCCCTTGCTTTTAGTGCCTTGATCAGCTGTTTATTTTTAGAGGTATTACTAGGGACAGGAAAAATTCACATTTGCGATAAATGCGAATATAGATGCGAATTCTGACTCAAAATGCAGTAAATCCGAAATTGTAGTTAGCAACGGTTGCGCTCAATTCCGATTTCATCACATTCCTTTTCACATGGTGCTGTATTGTAAATCGAGTGATATTTGTATGACGTGTTATCTCCCTGTTGAATGAGGCTGTGATATCTCCGGGCCGTTACTACAGCTCCACCTCGCTGGTGGGCCTTTCCCTGAATACGGCACAGTTAGCGGCTGGAGGGCGTGGAGTAGGGGTGGTGTATCCCTACTTCTGGAACACCCTGTTCACTACCTGCAGCGTCCGGGTCTCCGCGCAAGTGTCTACAAATTTCCTTTCCGCGCAAGTGTCACTCCCCGCAAGTGTCACAAACTCTACCTAAAAGGGTGGGGGGGGGGGGGGGGCAAACCGAGGCGCTTTTCCCCGGCGCCACTAGAAGAGGTGCGCCGCGGTGGAGTGGCCAAGTGCACTGAAGCGCTGTGCTCCGTTGCGCGAGGCCGTTCCCCGACGGGGGTTTGAATCCCCCCCCCCTCGGACATAGATGTTGGTGTCGCCTTTAGTATACGGTAGTTCATAAGTAGTTTGTAAGTTTAGGGACTGATGACCCCGCAGTTAAGTCCCTGAAGCTAAACAAACATTTTTTTTCTAAGAGGTGTAACAAATTGTCTCTCTGGCAGGGGCGGCTCCTGCGTACGTTTGCAGGTTTGCGCTACCCCCAGAAATGACAATATTTTTAAACTCCATTTACTGTTAGAGATGCTATGAAATGGGAGAAGTAGCACTCCATTTATCTCTTTCGAAACGCCCGGGCTGTTACGCACCGACCGCTCCCGAGTGGACCGATCTTCGCCGACAGCTGCTGGATTTGCAGCCGGCCTGTAAACGCCGACCAGGGTGTCTCAGGGGGTGTGCGGGGTGCGGGGGCGACGCCTGGCAACAGTGTTCCCCTATAGGCGCCTCCAGTGTATACACATCGCGGCCGAGCCACCCTGTCAGCCGCAGAAACTGAGTCCCAACTCTCCCGAAGACAACCGGAGTCGTCGGCCATTAAAAAAAAGCGGTCTTTTCGCACCTTCTTACTAGTTCACGTGTACCTGCGAGCGAAGTAACTGTGCGTTGTGTCCCTCAAGGAAGAGGTGAAGTAATGAATCAGGTAATTTCCTTGCTTTCTGAACCCTTCAATTTACGCAGGTTTGAAAAGAAATTATAAATCAAGAAGCTAGGTAGACCTATTCCAAGTATGACAATTTCACAGACAGTTGAAACAAAAAGTCGTCAATTCATTTTTTTTAAATGCCTCGGGTAGATATTGTGTCTGCGGTCGAATGATTGTTTCTGATCCATATACATCTATGATATCTTGACTTAATAGCATTTTTTTCCGAATGCGTTGAGTTGCCACAATGGAGAGGCCGAACTTTTTATTGGTGAAAAAGTGCACTACCATCTTTTCTGGTCACCAACCGCCACTGCTCTCTGAACGCCAAGCGGGGCAGAAGGACGGCGGCGGCGGCACACTATCGGCACTGAAAGAAGTGAACCCCGAGTCATCTGCAGCATCAGTCGTCACTGCTACCTTACCTTCTGGAAAATGGACTCGCCCGTCCCACGTCACCGACGAGCGCACAATCGAGGGAAACACAGACACTTGTGAGCGAGCGGTCTTACGTGACGGTGTCACTGTATTGCCGTACAGAACAGTGGCATTTTGGGCAAAAGCCTTCAGCGAAGGTCGGCAAACTGTGCCAGACATGCATCTTCGATTCAAAACCAAAAACTACGAAGCCACGGTTCAAAATCACCAAAGAAGACCTCAAGATACTACATATCAATCCCAAAGATGCCTTTAACAAAGTTCTTTTCCGAAAGAATATAGTGAGAAACGGAATAACCCGAGAGCAGCATCGGAAAAGAAACGGTGTTCCTTGGACAAAAGAGCGCAAGCAGGGCCACGCACAACGAATGAGGGAAGCCAGGCTCAATGCTAAGAACAGCAAAACTTAACGTAGTTCTAGTTGGCCCAAATAATAATACACTGGGTGTCTCACCTAACGCTGCCACCTCAAATATCTCTGGAGCGACAACAGATATTCAAAAACGGTTTTCACTAGCATGAACGTACGGCAGGGGCCTAAGAAAATAAATGCTACGCGAAATTTTAAAACGTTTACAAATACTATTTTGAACACAAACTTGTGTTTTTTTAAATGGACACCCCCTATTTTTTCGTATGCAAACAATAGCACAAAAATCATATAAGCAATGGCGTTTATTGAATCGCAAAACGCCAATTACATCCCGAGATATTGCGACGCGAAGTTGACACTTGAAGAAACGCACAGCTAGCGCACGTCCTGAGACTCAAGCGTGAACCTTACGCTGTCTATGTCGGGGGCTCACACAATGGGAAGGTAAGAACAATCCACAAAAATGAACAAGAAACACTTCCAACGCAAATTTGCGTTTTTCACATTGTAAATGTTTGTTTACTGTAACGAAATTACAAGTAGAGGTACAATTAGAGATAACGCACATGGTTCCACTGTTCTAAACACATTTACTAGTGCCCTGTCGCCCACAGAAACTGTATTGTTTTGCATTACATCCAGCATAGAAAATACACCCACATCTTTAGCATTTAAACTGTTACGTCAACACATGTTCGAAGTGCCGTTCGTTTGCACCAATACACGTTTGGAGACGTTTAACGAGTGTTGCACAGATTGTAGAGTTTCTACAGATTTTGCCACACAGGCCACAGTAATACGACGTTGCATATCCTCTACTGTCGATGGGGGTTCTTGATACACTCTGTCCCTCACTGCGCCCCAGAGAAAGAAGTCTAATGGCGTCAAGTCAGGGGACCGCGCTGGCCATCGCACACTACCTCCCCGCCCAATCCACCTATTTGGAAATGTCGCATCTAGAACGTCTCTGGCAACTTTTGCAGTGTGTGAGGGACATCCATCATGTTGGAACCACACTGATAGTCGATTTTCCAATCCTAGATCCTCCATGAGGAGCGGTAGTGTGTGTTGAAGAAAAGGTGCATATCGCTGTCCATTTAATGTCCCACGGTAAAAATAGGGACCTACAATACAGTCAGCAATGATGGCGCACCAAACAGTGACACTCCACTGTCGTTGATGAGCAACTTGGCGAATCCAGTGGAGATTTTGCACGGACCAGTAGTGCATGTTCCGCAGATTCACATTCGCATGATTTGTAAACGAAGCCTCGTCCGTGAACAAAGTATTGCTTAGGAAAACTGGATTACCTTGCAACTGCTGAAGTGCAAAATGACAGAATGCAATGCGGGATGGAAAGTCATTCCTGTGCAGTCCTTAGTGCAGTGAGATGTGGAACGGATGAAACCGATGCCGATGCAAGATTCTGCACACACTACTGTGGCTTATTCTTACATCTCGTGCAATCTGTCGTACACCCACCTGAGGATTGTGCGCTACAGCAGCCAGAACAGCAATGGCGTTTCCATTGCCAGTCGCTGGCGTTGTACGTCGACGTTTTGTGGGAGTCCAGCTTCCTGTTTCCGTGAGTGTCTTGCAGATGTTGCCAGTGGTTCGACGTGACGGACACCGCCGATCTGGGTAGCGTTCAGCATACAGTGCAGCCACAGCTGCGGTTGCATTTCCGTGACATTCGCCATAAATTAAAATAATATCTAGTTTTTCTTCATTACTGAAGGTGCCAGTGCAGGTAACCCCTGCTCTCAGCACAGTAATACATACGATACATTACGTCAGAAACTGTGACGCCGTTGCTATCCATTACAAGCTACATATTTCAGAACGTATGAGGTTTAGAAACGTGAAATCACGTGTGTTACCGCTAATTGTACCTCTAGTTGTCATTTCGCAACAATAAACATTATGCGCAGGACATCTATCATTCTGATACCGCATTATTTGACACATTATAATAGGTGGATCAGTTCAAGTAAGGTACAGCTCAAGAAGGGACTAAACTATCCCGCTTTAAGAGTGCCATCAATGAAATGGGTCAATGATGTGTTGTCATACAATACCACATCATACATCAACACTCCACTGAAGTAGTACGTCATTCAGATCACGATTACCGGCAGCGTGAGGTTTACGCTTGAGTCTCAGGACGTGCGCTAGCTGTGCGCTTAATTTATTTCAAGCGTCAACTTCGCGTTGCAATATCTCGGGATGTAATTTTCGTATTGCGACGCATTAAACGCCAATGTTCATGTGATTTTTATGCTATTGATTGCATAGGAAGAAATAGAGGGTGTCCATTAAAAAAAAAACACAAGTTTG
This sequence comes from Locusta migratoria, assembly GCA_026315105.1. Lineage (NCBI taxonomy): Eukaryota > Metazoa > Arthropoda > Insecta > Orthoptera > Acrididae > Locusta > Locusta migratoria. The sequence goes on along the minus strand of CM048754.1, from coordinate 75,038,991 downwards.
TGTTCAAAATAGTATTTGTAAACGTTTTAAAATTTCGCATAGTATTTAGTTTCTTAGGCCCATGCCGTACGTTCATGCCGGTGAAAACCGTTATTGAATATCTTTTGTCGTTCCAGAGATATTTGAGGTGGCAGCGTTAGGTGAGACACCCTGTGTATTAGTTTCGTATCAGCGCTCACTCCGCATTACTCAAAAATTGGACGCTCAAGTGTAGTGTAGGCAGTTTCTTTAGAAGAACTGTTACATCTTCTAAGAGTTCTGTCAATGAAAGGTATATATATCAAAAATTAATTTCGTGAGTGGCACTACGTACCACTATGTAACAGAAAAAAAAATTCCAGAGTAACGCTCGTTCACCCGATATTATCTGATGAAATATGTAGTGAAGGCGAAACACAGGCTACCTTTCATTGGCAGAACACTTACAAGACGTAACAGTTCTTCTAGAGAAACTGCCTACAGTACACTTGCGCGTCCAATTTTTAAGTAATGTAGAGTGTGCGCTGATACGAAACTAACTGTCAAGATTTTAACTGTGTGCCTGGACTGGGATACGAACTCTGGACTTTTGCCTTTCGTGGGCGAGACAAACGTCTCAGTTTCCAATCCAAGTTCCAGCACATGGTTTCACGTCAAAAAGCACAAATGTTCAAATGTCTGTAAATCTATCGGACCAAACTGCGTGGTCATCAGTCCGTAGCTAACAAACTACTTAAACCTAGGTAAACTAACCTACGGGCAAACACACACAACCATGCCCCAGGGAGGACTCGAACCTCCACGGTGAGCAACCGCGCGCTCCGCAGCGAGACGCTTTAGACCGCTCGGCTACTCCACCGCGGCTCAAAAAGCACCTTCTGATTACATTGGCCAGCAGTAAAACATCAGTGTCAGGCGTCAAGTTTTAATTTATTACCCCTTTGCTCCTGCCGATGGTGGTCATTGATTGATTGATTTTTTCAGGGAAGCCAAATCAGTTTTGGTCCAGCCCGCCACTGCCCGCCCCCTAACTACGTTTATTGTGCGGTATCGCTCTCTTTATACATAGTAAAGCCAACCAATGCCCTTGAACAGTACAAGGAGTCCCTTTACCAGTTCTTTATTCGAGACAATTTCTTCGGGTCTGGTTGTCCCAAATGTTCTGTGCCTTTTGCTCTCCAATGCAATGCTTTCCAAGATTAGGTGTGATGCAGTTTATCACCATCATCACAGATCCTACATTTAGGGTCCTCTTCTATTATTCACATTGTATGTAGGTGTTTTTTGGAATTCCCATGGCCTGTCAGCAATCCAACAATGAGTCTAATCTCTCTCCTGTTCAAGACCAGGAGTGTAGAGCTTCTTTTAAAACATAGCTTTGGCATCATTACGTTGCCATGTTTCTGTTTATAGACCTTGGTCCAATATTCTACGTGCTGTCTTCTGAGCCAGTTACGTAGCTCCAATTTGATCATTGCCTTGGTGATTGTCAGGACAGGTTCCGGTCCAATAAATGGAGTCTCTGCCCCCATCCTGGCTAATCAGTCGGCATGTTCGTTGCCACTGATCCCCGAGTGGCCAGGGACCCACAATAGGTCTACTCTATTGTTTTCCCCTAGCTCCACCAGAACCCTGTGACATTCTGCAACAATTTTAGACCTCGTTGCAGGAGCTGCCAGTGATCTCAGGGCTGCCTGGCTGTCTGAATAGATATAGATGCTACGGTCTTTGTAGCACCTACGCAAATTCTCCTCCACACACTCCCTGATGGCAGTGATTTCGGCCTGGAATACTGAGGCTAGTTTCCCTAGAGTGATGGTGATCATAGTAAGGCTGTGCGACTCTGAGTGGCATTTTTACTGTCGCTTTCACGACTCCCGAAGACGTGTTCCTGTTCATAATTTTCTTGACATCTGACAGTGTCTTCTAGGTGCTTTACTTGTTTCATTACGAACTCTGACGTTAATTTTCAACTGTAGATATTATTTTGACTAGCATTTTTTAACGATTTCGTTTCTTTTTATGTTTCAGGTGAGTTAGCGTGACGCTTATCCCTCATCACTGACGTCGCATCGTAAACGCCGCCCTTCCGGAGAACTACGGCAGCTGCACGGATGAAAGGCCAGTGTGGACTTCAACTACTTTCTTTTCTCCTGTGTTTCGAGCCACGAACGTTAGTATTTTCCAGTTTCTGTATTGGTGCTAAATCCGACTGCTTAAGGCCAGGGAAGCCTTGTGTGTCGAACTGCGTGTGCAAGTTGAGTGATTTATTTTTAGCCAGTGTGTGTGTGACAGTGTTGTTTAGTGTTTTACATAGGAGAAAACTGTGCTACGTGGAACGGAAAATTTGAACGTACGTATGAATGCTGCTCAGCCTCATTTCCTGCATTCGCAAGTAGTTAGTTCGCACTGCGCGTGTAATTGCAAATGCTGTGTATCTGTTTTCGTATGCGTTTAGCAAATCCTGTTTAGTACCAAATCATTTTCAAAAGATATAAGTTCCGAAAGTGACAAATGTAATCTTGTGCTTATTTTCAAAGGAAAGCAGAACGTAAGATCAACATTAAATAAGCTCATTTTCCAGAGACAGAGGTAGTCTCTAACATATCTCAGACAATTATCAGAAGGGGAGCAACTGAGTTCAAAATTGTGTCACAGCCGGTATCCGAACTTGGGTCTCCTTTTTCCATTTTTATTTTATATATTTCTTAAATCGGGTCGATCACTTCCTTGCTGATGTGGGATCCTTGAGGTGTTGGCTCCGGTTTATTTTGTTATTATTATTATTATTATTTACTACAGAAGGCTGTCAACTCTCTGACTTAACATCAAGACATCGTGCCCTTATGAATAACACGATTACTGTAAACAACCTAACTACGTCTCATATACGTCCAAGCGTTGGCGTCGTCTGTGTCATCGCGGTGACTGACTTCATAAAAGCCGTTTAAAGCCATGCTGACTTTTGTCGACCGTTACTGTATCTAAAAAATTAAAAGGTTGCTTGAAAGATCCGTTACCAGACACAACTATGATTTAAGTGTTACAAAAATATTTAATAGCTACATGTTTCGATATTGTACATCATAATCAGGCTACAGGCATACAAAATATACTACTAAAGGTGTACATTAATCTATATTGACAACATCTTGATGTTCGTGGCAATGAACCTGTGAAAACAGAAAGACGATCTATGTAAGATTAAGTCCCTTTATGGGCTGAAATACAGTCCGTTTATAAAGATGTTTGTGTTAAACACACTATATTTTGTATGTCTATAGCCTGATGATGATGCACAGCATAGAAACATGTCGCTATTCAATATTTTTTGTAACAGTTAAATCATAGTTGTGACTAATAGTGGAAATTTCAAGCGACCTTTTAATAGATAAAAGCATTTGGTTCTGTCTGTGATAAACTGAGCCACGATTTGAATTTCCTGTTTGATATTTATATCGCTTACGTCTGAGGTACAGGCAGTATTCTTTCCTTTACGTTTGTTGCTTGGCTGCTGTTCCGCTATTCGAGTACCTCAACAATATTGATACTCCTTTCTTACGGCAACTTAGAGGCATAATGGAAGTTTATGGCCTGCCTAATAATTAAATGGTTACTTAAGACAGAGAATCAAAATGTAAGTTACACTTCAAAGTTATCGCCATAGCAACATGAATATGACAAACTATTCCTTGGATGAGAAATACCGTCTAAATCGCTAAAATTGTCTTAATTTATTAACGTCGTTTCGCCATCTGCCATCATCAGATCTAAAAAATCTTAAGTTGTGAAGTATATTCAGTGTCACTGACGTTGGTGCCCCTACTAGGTACAGATTTTATCACAGACACTCAACTTCTAAAGTTCACAAGTTTTTCGAGCTTATGGTGGCAGATGTCGAAACGATGTGGTAAGTAAAGACAATTTTAGCAACCTACAACGTTTTATTCACATTGACAATCAAGTGAATGTCGCCGTCTGGAATACGAAATATATATATATATATATATATATATATATATATATATATATATATATATATATATATATATATATGAAACGAATTTCGTACCGTTTTCAGTATTTATACACTCTGGCTTACCTCCTTCCCAACCAATTCTCCCCTTTCATGCCCTTCGACTCTAATAAATGTTGTCTAGTTTTTGTGCAAGTTCTAAATAACCTGTTTCCTATATTTTCCCCGTGCTGACTTCAGAATTTGAAAGACTGTGTTACAATCAGCATTGTCCAAAGCTTTCTTCAAATGTAGGAAAGCTAAAAATGTAGGTTTGCTTCTCCTTAGCCTTTCTTCTAAGATAACTCCGTGTTCCTACATTTCTTCTAAATACGAACTGATCTTCTCCCAGTTCAGCTTCTACCAGCTTTCCCATTCCTCTGTAAATAATTCGTGTTAAAATTTTGCAATCACGAGTTATTAAACTGAAAGTTCTGTAATTTTCACACCTGTTTGTACTTTCTTTATTTGAAATAGGGATGAATACATTGTTCTTAAAATCTGAGGTATTTCGCATGTCTCATACAACATACGCACCAGGTTGAATAGTTATGTCCGGAACATAAAACTTGTGAAGACGGATATCCACAGCTGAAATTAGTCATCATTGATAAAAGGGTCCGCTGTAGCTGTCCTTCACTTGTTTTAAAGTTTACGTCTAGCCACTCCGTTGCTCGTGCCGCTTCGTTCCTGACTTGTTGTTCAAAACTGTTCAAATGTTTGTATAGCTTATGGCACTTAACTACGGGGTCATCAGTCCCTAAACTTACAAACTACTTATTAACTACTTACGAACTAGGACGGCACAAATATCCATGCCCGAGGGGGGATTCGAACCCCCGACCGTAGTGGCCGTGCAGACCGTGACTTGCGCGTCTCAGACCCCTCGGCCACCGCGGCAAGCAGTGACTTGTTAATGGTATGCTTATGTTCATTGCGTGACATGCGTGTCATATTTTAACGGCGTGTTTGTATCCTTTTTTAATGGTCTTGCCTGTTCGGTATGTGGTTTGTTTGACGGATGCGAATGTTGCGTTTACGTTTTTAACCGTGGGAAAAAAGGATTATAAACCAGGAGATTGTTTTTTTTAATATATTTTTTATTTTTTAGGTTTTGGAACCCCTTGTTTTAATGTTTTAAGTTTTTGCAAATGATTTGCAAAGGAAGGGAAGGAAGGAGGATAGGAAAGAAAGGATTGACAGTGACCGCATTTGGGCATTGATGTTAAGCAATGGCGACAAGTGAAAATGTGAGCCGGATCGGGAATCGAACCCGGGTCTCCCGCTTCGGGCCAGCGGTCGCCTTAACCACTTGGCCACCCGTGCTCGCCTCCCGTCCGTCTCAAATTCTCACAAGTGGCACGCTATGTTTGTAGCGCCCCTATCGTCCATGCCCTCTTACACTCGCCATTACGGATTCCCGTGCGAGGTCGGACGTATGACCGCATCTGCGGTGAAGTAACTGAAGCTAACGCCGTCGTCGCGTTTAATACTTACTGTGTTGGTGTGGTGTCTGTTCTTTCGGACGTCCGAAAGAACAGACACCACACCAATACAGTAAAAATGTTCTAAGTGTAAGCACGGTCCATCTCAGTGGATAATTAAATTTCCTCTTTTGTATTCACTCGTTTTCGGCATTTTATCTATATCTAGGTATATTTGTCAGTTCCTAATGTTCTGGTGGTTTCTTTTTATTCAGGTATGTAAGCTGAAGTTTTGACTAAACGTCACGAAACCACTTGTTCCTTTTGAAAAAGTGTAGTGCAGCTTCAGTGGATCTTTCATAAATTGTGAGTTTTGTCATGAGTGACTTTCCCTGTGATTTCAGTATCTTTGAGGAAATGTCGTCTACTCAAGTAGCTTTCTTTCGTCTTAGGTCTTTCAGTGTTCTGTCAAATTGTTTCATCTTCATCTACTTTTCTGTTCCCTTCCTACAAGATTGTTTAGCACCTCATATCCTTCGTAGAGCCTCTCTATATAGTCTTTCCGCGTTTCAGCTTTCCCTTCTTTACTCAGAACTGGGTTTACATCTGACTTCTCGATATTAGTACAACTGCTTTTCTTGCCTGCATATATCTTTTATTTTCCTGAAGGTGCAGTCTATTTTTCCCCTACCTATACATTTTTCCACTAGACACTACTGCCGTTTTACAGCTAGTTATGAACAAAACACAATTGATGAACTGGGTGTTTCATTATAACATCAAAATGATGTTTTCCTGATTGAGGCGCTTATGTTCAGCTGGAGTTTGTAAGTGAGGTTTAACAAAGCATGTTGGGATTTATTACCATCTACTTACATTACTGAACCTCCCGATACCAGTATTTCATAATAATAGATACGAATGTAATTAGACTATAATCATTTTCGTTTCCAAAAATTTTGTTATTCTCCTAACGTGACAAGCCGAAGTTATTTTCTATTATTTACCATCGCAGAGGTTTGTTTAATTAGCTAATATTAATTAGTACATGCAAGAGACGTAATGTTGTAGGTCATATAATAGGCTAATTAATATCTCTTATGGAACTAATTAAATTCTTCTCTCATCATATTAAAGTAGGTATTACTATGTTTCACAAGTGATGTTAGAAAAGTTGTGCCTCATTAATTTCTGTATAATAACGTTTATCACGAAAGTATTGTAGACAACCCTATTAAATTATATTTGGGTATGAAATACTAATAATACAGAGACTTGTATATCAATTTATTCAGTATTATTCCAGCTACCTTTTACTATAGCCAGTTGCATGTAATTGTTAACTTTTGCATTATATTTAAGGTAATGTACCCAATTAACAATACGCAGTTTTCAGTGACATTATTCGGATGATATAAATAGGATGCTTTCGAGCCATGTAAGTGAGTCTAGTTTCATCTTCAATCGGAAGCAAAATCCACGCCAGTAAAGAGTTCTGTTTCGTGTGTACTCGAGGGCACAATCCACATCACACTGAACTCTAATTTGAACAACTATGTAAACGTTCTTCATTGTTATTCGTGTAGAAAGTGTATCTACAGTTACGATTTAACTCTTCATATTCGCGCCACACTAAAATGTACACCTCGAACTTTTCTCTTCCACTCAGGAACTGTGTAAATTTGTATTATTGACAAGTTGAATGTGCGTGCTGACTTGTGGTAACTGTTATTAATGAGACTTGTACGCTGGTCATACAAAGGGACAAAAGGAATCATTAAAGTGTCAGTGAAACGAAATTCTATCTGCCGCCTACATTATTTGTAGTAGACTAGATTTGTCCCATGTAATTTCAGCCAATCGTGGCCGAGAGCTAGGACTGTTGATGTTTTTAAAAATACCAGGAATCCGACATATCGATATTTAAAAAAAATATTAATAACGGACCGATATATGTCGAAAAAAATAGGGGCAGTCCTAAAGTCGGTACTAGTGGGTTCACTGCGCATGCACGAGCCAATAGCTGTCAGCTGCAGTCACCGCTCCAGTTAGTCCGCCATTTTCCTTCCTATTTACGAATATTTTGCGTTTTGTTAAAGTTTATGATCAGAATGTACTCCACAATGTTTTTCTAATGGCGGTATTCACACTGTCCGTCACTAGACCGTAACCTCACGTCAACGTCACGTCAAGCTTTCTCGTGAAAAATGTTTTGACGGAACGGTCATCTGCTAACATCGGAAGTTAACCTAGTTTCGTCACGCGATATTCATGTTGTAGTCGACGATTACACGGTTTACACGCAAATGTGCCTTATTAATCTTTATCTTATTATCATACCTTGGTTTAGCGGTAAATTTCAAGTGTTTCATGACGACGTATATGTTTTTCTCAGTTGATTGTCCTAAAAAAACCGACGGGGTCGTATATCCGAGGGAAAATATTGAAAATTTGGCCGACTAAAATATGGTCTGCACATTGTAAATGTTCTGCTGGTATCAGAGCAGTACATTTAAATACTGATTAAGAGTTACATATTCCCCTCATAGCATGAATAACGAAAACATTTAATGAGAAAATTTGGAAGTTAATCGCCAATAATTGTCACTGGTAGCGGATTTTATTTCTACAACCTATAAGGAACAGTCACGGAGTTCAACATCCATAATGGATGAAATTCTGTTAATAATTGCACTTCTTGCAGATGAAAAGCTTGTAATACAATAGTTTTTAGCTGAATGTTGTGTTGTTAAATAACAATTAGTTTCTTTGTCATTTGCTTCATGTCTAAATAAACCTTATTTCACGCTGATTAAAATATTTCACACAGTGCAATCATTAAAAGAATTTCAGCACAGTATGTTGCTTCAGATTTGGTGAGGCTTCAACAGAAACACTGCTTGCTCTGTCTTCTTGATCGTTAATCTGTAAATGTTGAGTATTGAGGCTGTTAGTCCATTAATATTCACTAAATGTAAAGTGCAAAGCTAAATAAAGTGAAAACTTGCAATTATTACGTCATCACGTAAACTTTCCAGTTCGACGTCAGATTTGGTGTTACTGGTATTTGGATTGAAGAACTTTTCGAGTTCTTCACCAGGGCAGTTGTACCAATGCCACTACTGGTAGCTCTGGTATCAGTTCTGCTAGATCTTGCTACCTGCACGTACGCATAGTGGTGTCTTCTTTAAATGCCGCTGGGTTTGTTGTGTGGCCACTTGTTTTGTAATTCTTTCCACATAAAGTGCACGAAACAGTTCTCGAGTCGAGCCTCTTGAAACACTTCCACATAATCGACGAATGCACTGCTGAAAACATGATTCCCACTTTGCCAACGACGTCGCAATGTAGATGGCAGATGACTATGTCGTTCGGTTTCGTCACCTATCGATGATTTGTCCAGAACACCTCGCGTTGAGTGTCATCTGTTTACATTGCTGCCAACGCAGGCGACGTTGCAGATTCTGTTGGTAGCGCCACATTCTAAGATATACAGTCACGGCACTTCCACGGATTTTTATTATCATTATTGTACGACACGAGCAGCACTCCAAAGCGGCTGGCGAAGTACTTTTCTGAATACGACATCGGATCAGTGTGAATATAGTCGTTTAAACTGACTTTAACGCACTTTTTACGACGGGGAAGGTGTATAGTAGCATAAAAATAGGTATTAACCAGACATTACATTCACATTTGTCTTTATGAGGTTTCCTAGGAACCTTAGGAGGGTACGAACTAGTACTACGCATGACAGTTTATTTAAGATGATCTTGAAATCTACGACTTTTTAATCAAGAATTTTAGTTTATATTAAGAGAAAAAATTATTAATAGACGACAGAAGACCCAAGCATCAAAAAAGTCAGTATTTCTTCACTACAATTCCAGCCAAATCAGTAAGTGTTGAACATAAGAAACTTGTATGGAATGCATTACCTACATTATTAAATATACCAGATCAGCCATTACAGCTGTAGCTGAAGGGGAATCTTCACAAACGTCACAATAAAACATCGCAAGGGGAAAAAAATCCCAACAAAGCAGACCAATTCCACAATTGTCACTACTTCTGACCACAAACGGTACTAATCTTCAACACATTCGTTTTATAATTAAAAGTAATTATATTCAAAAGTATATGTGTTTATAACAAAGACGAGTGAAGTGTAAAAATGCTTGACTCATTATACTCCATATCGAATTTTTAGACGTCAAAGAAAGGAACAGACCAGAACAGGAATTAATGTTTCTCGTTTGCTTATATTCTCTCACCTTCAGCAGAGTAGGCTACAAAATATAAACATATTCGTAAGTATTTCCTCATGAATAAGTTGTTGTTTATATAATTGAATCAGGGAAATTGGGCTGTTTGTACATTGATTTCACGATTATTTATGTCTCTCGGTATTTTTACTAATGCATGGAACACAAAAATTACAGAAACAATTTCGTTAATAGTGTAGAAAAGTAATTACAAACATACATTTCTCTTACTGCACCTTGCCCACCACTAGGAGCGCTAGTGTCGTTGCGACTGTCACTTCGTAACGACTTTCACACCAGTGACTGTCACGACAGACAGTTGTAGCGCTGATCGTCAATTACGTCATCAGCCCCCTCTCTACTTTATCCAAACAATCAGTGAGAAAGATTGGATGGGATACAGTAGCAAGACTCCTCCACACAACGAAAGCAAAGTTATATTCCACTACAGTTTCAAAAGTAAAATTTAAATATTTACCGAAAATTGCGAAAAATATGTAAATTAAAAATATAGGCTCTCGATATCTGCATTTCGATATCGATATATCGAAGTTTTGACGAAAAATATGTCGCTATTTATCGATTTTTCAAATATGTGATACGAGGAATATCCACAAAGTAAGTTCCATTTCGTTATATAAAAACACCGTGTACAGATACAGAAAAAATATTTACTGCACGAAAATCTACAACTATTACACTACTTTTCTACATAGCTTCCGAAATTTTGTAGGCACTTGTCATAGCGTGGCACAAGTTTCTGTATGCCTTCTTCATAGAAGGCTGCCGCCTGTGTATTCACCCATGTGGTAACGTGTTCTTTCAGCTCCTCATCATCGTTCCAGTCTTGACCACCAAGGACACATTGTAGGTGTAAGATGAGATGCAAGCCGCTAAGAGCGAGGTCCGGGCTGTACGGAGGAAGATCAAACACGTCCCAGTGAAATTCCCGTAAGAGTTGTTCGGTCACATTTGCTGTGTGAGGTCGGGCGTTTTCATGTGAAAAAAAAAAAAAAAAAAAAAAAAGAGTAATCATCATAACATTTTGTCCGTGAACTTCGCAGATTGCCCGATGAATTTCCTTTGGTTTAACTTTTTAACTTTATTTCCACTTAGAAAACAAATCACAGAACTGATTTCACACCCCGCGGCATTTTAAATTACGGCTGACATTATAAAGAGGCACTACAAAGCACACGTCGGCAGCAGCGATCTGAGAATGGCGGACAAGTTTCCTCCTTGAGTCAGAGTAACTGCCGCGCATGCGTAGAACTGCGATCGTAGCGCTGCGGCGGATAGAACTAGAAACGGAACTTACTTTGTGGACGCCCCTCGTATACTGATATTACATCAACAGCCCCCGAGAATGACGGGTGCTGTTGATGTTGCCCATCTACGAAAACTTCAAAGAGGCAACCCTTTCTCCAATGTTGTTCAATTTGTACATTGAGCAAGGTATAAAGGAAAGCAAGGAGAAATTTGGCGAAAGAATTAAAGTTCAGGGGGAAGAATTAAAAACATTGCATTTTGCCGACGACATAGTAATTCTGTCAGATACAGCAAAGGACCTGGAAGAGCAATTGAACAGAATGGACAGTGTGCTGAAAGGTGCATATAAGATGAACATTAACAAGAGCAAAACTAGGGTAATGGAGTGGAGTCTAAGAAAATCAGGTGATGTTGAAGGAATTAGTTTATGTAACGAAGCAATAAAGGAGGTAGGTGAGTTTTGTTACTTGGGCAGTAAAATAACAAATGATGGTCGCAGTACAGAATGGCAATGGGTAGAAAAGCGTTCTTGAAAAAGAGAAATTTGTTAACATCGAATATTGATTTAAGCCTAAGGAAGTCCTTTCTGAAGGCATTTGTATGGAGTGTTGCCTTGTATGGGAGTGAAACATGGACGATAAACAGTGCGGACAGGAAGAGGATTGAGGCTTTTGAAATATGGTGCTACAGAAGAATGCTGAAGATTAGGTGGGTGGATCGCGTAACTAATGAGGAGGTACTGAACAGAATTGGGGAGAAAAGAAATTTCTGGCATACCTTGACTAAAAGAAGGGATCGATTGGTAGGACACATTATTAGACATCCAGGAATTGTGAATTTAGCGTTGGAGGGAAGTGTGTGGGGTAAAAACCGCAGCGGACGACCAAGAGATGGATACAGTAAGCAGATTCAGACAGATGTAGGTTGCCGTTCTTATGTGGAGATGAAGAGGCTTGCTCAGGATAGAGTAGGGTGAAGAGCTGCATCAAACCAGTCTCTGGACTGAAGACCACAACAACAACAACGTCACAATGTTTGGGCTAGTATACAGACGACATGTGCCTCGGTAGACACACGCCGGGAGCAGAGCAGCTGCTACCGTGTCGTGTGTGTCGGCGGCAACACACACGCGAGTGAGGCGCCCCCATCCGTCAATCCGGGCAGACAAGCGGCGGCAGATACCATCTGGGGGAGAGTCCAGGGCAGCGGCGGTAAATCTGAGTGCCCGGGCGCGACGGCGGCTACTGTGCGTCTGCGTCTGCGTGCACGCACCGCGGCGTGCGTGAGGGACCCGCGCTTACACGCGCGTGGCGGAATGCGTGCGAGCGCGCATGCGTAAGCAGCCGGGAGAGAGGCCCCAAAACAGGCCGGACCGTCCGGGCTCTCAAGGAGACCACATGGGTATCGGATATCACATTTCTTTTATATTTATGGTACATCAAGTTCAGAACTCAAATAACAATCTACCAAAGGCATTTGACGCAACTCTTGCGAAACACAGCTTGCCCTTTACTCACATGAATTTTTAAGTGCCATCGACAAGGGATCTCAAATCGATTTCATATTTCTGGATTTCCGGAAGGCTTTTGACACTGTACCCCACAAGCGGCTTCTAATGAAATTGCGTGCTTATAGAATATCTCCCCAATTGTGCGATTGGATTCAATATTTCCTATCAGAAAGGACACAGTTCGTTGTAATTGACGGTAAGTCATCACGTAAAACAGAAGTGATATCTGGCGTTCCACAGGGAAGCGTTATAGGTCCCCTACTCTTCCTCGTGTTTATAAAAGATTTAGGAGACAGTCTGAATAGCTCCCTTAGACTGTTCGCGGATGATGCTGTCGTTTATCGCTTAGTGAAATCAACAGAGGATCAAAAGCAACTGCAAAGCGATTTAGACAAAATTTCTAAATGGTGCGAAAATTGGCAATTGACACTAAATAAAGAAAAGTGTGAAGTAATACACATGACCACTAAAAGAAATCCGCTGAACTTCAATTACGCGGTAAATCAGTCAAACCTTAAGGTCGTCAATTCTACCAAATACCTAGGAGTTACAATTACAAAGAACTTTGATTGGAGGGAACACATAGAAAATATTATGGGGAAGGCGAACCAAAGGTTACGTTTCATCGGCAGAACGCTTCGAAGATGCACCAGCTCCACCAAAGAGACTGCCTACATCACACTTTTACGTCCTATCCTGGAGTACTGTTGCCCAGTGTGGGACCCTCACCAGGTGGGACTGACGGAAGACATTGAGAAGGTTCAGAGAAGGGCAGCTCGTTTTGTTTTATCACGTTACGGGGGGAAAGCGTCACGGAAATGTTGCAAGAATTGGGATGGAAATCATTAAAAGAAAGACGTTATTCATTGCGGCGTGATCTGTTTGCGAAGTTTCAATCACCGACTTTTAGTTCTGAATGTGAAAATATTTTGCTAGCATCCACCTACTTAGGGAGACATAACCATCCCAATAAAATAAGAGAAACCAGATCGAAAACGGAACGACTTAGGTGTTCTTTTTCACCGCGCGCTATTAGAGAATGGAACGGTAGAGAAGGGTTATGAAAGTGGTTAATGAACCCTCTGCCAGGCACTTGAACGTGATTTGCATAGTATCTATGTAGATGTAGATGTAGAACTCTCAAAAATCCGCGACAAAAAGGACTTCAAAGTTTTGCAAGTACACGTAAGTACCGATAATTAAAACAAGTACACCATCTGTCGATGTAGCTCAGGTGGTAGCGTTCTAGCCTTCCAATCATAGGGTCGGTGGATTGAATCCTGCTGTGACAGATATTCTATTTTATTTACTTATTTATTTTTCTATGTATTTAACGTTATCGATTACTGTCCCCGCATCCATAGTCCAGTAGACGCGTACTAGATTAACAGGCAGGAGGCCCAGGTTCAATTCCCAGTTGGGTTGGGGATTTTCTCCACTCTGTGACTGTGTGTTGTGTCCGCCTCACCACCATATCATCATAAATGTGCGGATCATCCATCATCGTACCAAACCAATTACTTCAACGATGCCAGAGCAGTGAATTTGACTTTGCGACTGTTGGTCTGTGGGCGCATTTATCATATCGGAATATGTCCGAGTTTGTTAGCCATATGTTAGTTATACTGAGCAGTGTGTCGGTTCCGGTGGTCTTGGGGTAAAGCGCTCGACTGAAAACCGAAGGGTCGCGGGTTCGAAACCCGGTCAGACCTCGGTTCTTTTCAGCCTGCTCTTGAACTCATCCTTCACCTCTCAACGATGTGAGGAGTCACCAGAAACGCACGTGGTTCGGATTCCACGTTAAGCTTTAGGTCCCATTTTTCCCGGTTTGATAACTGGGGTAGGCTAGGGACAAGCAAGTCGGCGAAGTGACCAATGAGTCACACAAAATTATTATTATTTTCCTATGATAGCGTGATATACATTCAGCTATCCTACTAGTGATAGAAACAGTTGAATACCGCAGTATAGATTCCTCCCCCGTGCTTGACTTTAGGAAACAGGCATGTAGTATCGTAGGCCCGTTCTGGTGTTTTCGTTACACACACCGGCTTGTTTTGTAGGAGGCGATGTTCAGACTATATACTGTTTGTGGTGTCGCACAAGTATGAAGTGCGCGCCACGTACTTTCGCCGCGCGCCGCCATGCACGCACGGCGCGGTGTTCTTACGATGTCAGCCACGAGCGCCCTCTGCTGTAACCCCGCTCGTGGCCACCGCTGGACTGCATCGTTCACTTGGGACTGAGACAGGAACCAGTTAACACTTGGGCACTAGGACTCTTCAGTAGGCATGCATCTATCTAATCTATGTATCAGCATTCTGCAGTCAAGAACTATGTAAAAGTTAAGTATTACCAAGACTCTATGAAATATATATATCTCGTTCTAATTTACTCTAGTGTTTCTAGTTCCTGCTGTCCCACTGGCTGGTCACCTCCGTACCTGCACAAGCGTCCATCCTACCTCCTGTGTGCTCTCTCTTTACTCTGCCACCGACACCAGGACCACCGGCGGAAACGAGGCACAAAAGGGGCGACGAGGATGGGATACAAAACTGTTAGTCATCAAGTGTCCATATTTATTATCGTATCAATACTTTCTGCTCAACTCGTTCTACAGGGTGTCCTAAATGAGGAAAAATATTTGATGCAAATCGTCACACACTGAGTTACAAACATAAATTCGTTTTCCGCATGTTCCTATGACAATAAATGACAATGCAATTGAAGAGTAAAAATCTGGAAATATGAAATCGACTTTTGGGTGTTACTGTGTGCCGACATTGGCCAAGGGGGCAGATCGGCAACAGGGGACAAGTTCCTTTCCCTGTGGCAACTGGCCACGATACATAATACCGGCTAGCAAACACGGTACGACATAGATGTGAGCGCTGTCATTGCTCGCAGTGTCACGCAGACGGTCGGTTGACGGCGCATGCCTCGCCTTTTCGTGAGCGGTTAGACCACCTGCAACACTCGCATGTTGTGCCCTGTTGCCGACCTGTCCCCTTGAACACTTTCCGCGCATAGTAACACCCAAAACACCACTTCATATTTCCAGAGTTTTACCATTCAATTGCATCGACATTTATTGACATAGGAACATGCGGAAAACGAATTCATGTTTGTAGCTCAGTGAGTGACAGTTTGCACGAAATATTTTTCCTCATTTATGACTGACACTGTACACATCAACGAGGCCGAGGGTATCTCCACATCAGCAAAGTGCGGGCATTTGGAATATCAGACCAGCTGCGTATATGCACGACTCGCTCGCGGTCTGGCCAGCCCCTACCTATACAGGCTCTTTGGGCATGTCGCGCAGTGTGCTCGGTGCCCTGTTGCGACCCTGTTAGACAACAGTTGGCAGCCGCCGGCCCAGCGCCGAGGCATTTGGAATGCCAGAAATGCCACCGCCGGCGGCACCGCCAAATGTCAGCGAGGGGAATGTCAGAGCTGGGGAGCCACGAGGCGACAGCGTCCTGCACCCACCAGGCTGCAAACAGGCCCTGCCCGACCCCCGACACCTGTGTCACTGCTATCGACAGGGTGCGCACACTTCTCCTAGGCCTTCAGCAGTATGTACGATCGGCGCTTGAAAAGTCTGTGCTGAAATAAAAACTAATAAAGGGTTTGGGGGAAACCATTCATTGTTATTTTTCGACACATTCTCCTTTTAGACTAACACACTTCGTCCAACGCTGTTCTTGTGTGTCTATCCCTTCCGATTAATAAGAATTCTCCGCGCCTGCAAAATAGCTGTTAGTTTCTATAATCACCTCCTCGTTTGAATTAAATCTTCGTCCCGTCAGCCATTTCTTCAAATTGGGGAACAAATAACAGTCCTAGGGAGCCAAGTCTGGTGAATAGGGGGGGGGGGGACGCAGGAATCTGAAACGAGTTGGAATCCTATTTCCAATAAATTTCCCAATACATTTGCGACCGCAACTGCTGCGGTGTGTGTTGGTGCACTGTCGTGATGCATATTATGAAACCTCTCATTCGAGATGCCCACACCACCACCAATCTCACGCACCTTAACTGTTCTCTCATCCATCACCATACCAATGGATTTTACCAATTATTTCTGGAGTCTTAACCTCCATCGGGCATCCAGAACGTTCAGCGTATTTTGTGCCCATATGGCCACTCCGAAAATTTTGAAACTACTTGTAAACTGTCCTAATCGAAGGTGCAGAGTCCAAATGTTCAAATGTTTGTACAGGTTATGGGACTTAACTACGGCGTCATCAGTCCCTAAACTTACAAACTACTTATGAACTACTTACGAACTAGGACGGCACAAATATCCATGCCCGAGGGGGGATTTGAACCCCCGACCGTAGTGGCCGTGCAGACCGTGAGGTGCAGAGTCACCATAATGTTTATCAGGCTTCTCTTTAGTCTCCTGTGGCATTTTGCCTTTCATAAAGTAATGTTTAATCACCACACGAAATTCTTTTTACTCCATTCTTTGACAGTCACTAGACTTCTTTGATTCACACGAATGCCAAACACAAAGAAATAGACCAATAAGGCTGAAACATGGTGTGCGTTCTTAACAAAGCTGTTACTAACTAAATAGACCTCGGTACGCGCCGGTGGTGCCATCTCTCGGACTTTGCACATACTTTTCAAACGCCCTTCGTAAATACCTGGGGATAATTCTCAGCCGTTTTCGGGAAACAAAATCGTGATTTTTGTGTGGTCCGGAGACTGGTTTGATGCAGCTCCGCACCCTACATCTTGCGGAAGGGCATCAGGCAGATCGTGTTCTTCTCGATTTCAAAAATTCATTTTACGCGGTACTACACTGCAGACTACTAACGAAGGTACGGGCTTATTGAATAGGTTCACAGATTTGTGACTGGCTGGAAAACTTCCTAAGGAATAGAACGCAGTACGTTGATCTCGACGGCGAGTGTTCATCAGAGACGAGTGTATCGTCGGGCGTGCCCCAGGGGAGTGTGATAGGACCGCTATTATTTTCTATCTATATAAATAATCTGATGGACAGAGTAACTTGTAATTTGCGGCTGTTTGTTGATTATGCTCTGGTATATGGAAGGGTGTCGTCTTTAATTCACTGTAATAGCATACAGGATGACTTACACAAAATTACTAGTTGGTGTGAAGAATGGTAGCTACACTCCTCCCCATTAAAATTGGTACAACACGAAGATGACGTGCTGCAGACGCGAAATTTAACCGAAAGGAAGACGATGCTGTGATACGCAAATGATAGGCTTTTCAGAGCATCCACACAAGTTTGGCGCCGGTGGCGACATCTACAACGTGCTGACATGAGGAAAGTTTCCAACCGATTTCTCATACACAAACAGCAGTTGACCGGCGTTGCCTGGTGAAACATTGTTGTGATGCCTCGTGTAAGGAGGAGAAATGCGTACCATCACGTTTTCGACTTTGATAAAGATCGGATTTCAGCCTATCGCTATTGCGGTTCATCGTATCGCGAATTTGGGCTCGCGTTGGTCGCGATTCCATTACTGTTAGCAGAATATGGAATCGGTGGGTTCAGGAGGGCAATACGGAACGCCGTGCTGGATCCCAACGGCCTCGTATCACTAACAGTCGAGGTATCGGGTCGTACAGCCATGTCTCGGTCCCTGAGTCAACAGATGGGGACGTTTGCAAGACAACAACCATCTGCACGAACAGTTCGACGACGTTTTCAGCAGCATGGACTATCAGCTCGGAGACCCTGGCTGCGGTTACCCTTGACGCTGCATCACAGACAGGAGCGCCTGCGATGGTGGACGCAACTACGAACCTGGGTGCACGAATGGCAAAACGTCATTTTTTCGGATGAATCCACGTTCTGTTTACAGCGTCATACTGGTAGCGTCCCTGTTTGGGGACATCGCGGTGAACGCACATTGGAAGCGTGTCCTATACGGGCCTTTCTGGATACGGAAAATGTTCGACTGCTGCCCTGGCCAGCACATTCTCCAGATCTGTCACCAACTGAAAACGTCTTGTTAATGGTGGCCGAGCAAGTAGCTTGTCACAATACGCCAGTCACTACCCTTGACGAACTGTGGTATCGTGTTGAAGCTGCATGGGCTTCTGTATTTGTACACGACATCCAAGTTCTGTTTGACTCAATACCCAGGCGTATCAAGACCGTTATTACGGCCAGAGATGGTTGTTCTGGGTACTGATTCCTCAGGATCTATGCATCAGTACTGAACTTCTTGATGCAGTCACGTCGTTAAAATATCTAGGCGTAACATTCCAGAGCGATATGAAGTAGAACGAACATGTAAGGATAGTTGTAAGGCGGATCGCCGGCTTCGGTTTATTGGGAGAATTTTGGGAAGACGCACTTGATCTGTAGAGGAGACCGGGTATAATACGCTTGTACGAACACGTCTTGCATATTGCTCAAGTGTTTGGGACCCGCAGCAGATCGGTTTAAAGGAAGACATAGAGGCGGTTCAGAGGCGAGCAGCTAGGTTTGTTACTGGTGGGTTCGACCAATGCGCGAGAGTCACGGAAATGCTCCGCAAACTCAAATGGGAATCGCTGGAGGAAAGACGACATGCTTTTCGATAAATTCCAATTCATTTGGAAACGAAAGACAGAGAAAATATTGTAGGGAAGGCGAACGAAAGATTACGTTTCATTGGTAGAACACTTACAACATGCAACACTTCTACTAAAGAAACTGCATATACTATACTTGTGCGTCCTATTGTGGAGTATTGCTGCGCATTGTGAGATCCACGCATGGTGGGACTGACGGACGATTTAGAGGAAGTTCAGAGAAGGGCAGCTCGTTTTGTATTATCGCGATATAGGGGAGAGAGTGTGATGGAAATGATGCACGAGTTGGGGTGGAAATCATTAAAAGAAAGGCGTTACTCACTGCGACGAGATCTATTTACCAAATATCTCTTCCAACTGGGAACACATATTGTTAGCATCCACCTAAATAGCGGGATATGATCATCAGAATAAAATAACAGAAATGAGATCGAAAACGGAAAAATTTAGGTGTTCCCCTTTCCCGCGACCTATTAGAGAGTCGGAAGTTAGAGAAATATAATGAAAGCGTTTCGATGAACCTTGAACAATTACAATTTGTTTATACTTGAAATAATAATAATAATAAGGATAATGGTAGTAAATAGAACGAAAAGTAAATAATTAATTAAAATTCCTACAATATTAAAGATCTTTTTCTCCATAACTGAATTAATGTAATTTTTTTATATAGTTCCGTAGTTCAGTCACTGTTGGGCTTGTTTTGTATAGTTTTTTGAACTCCGGGTTTCTTCTTTAAAATATTATATAAAAGAGTATTTTTATTCCGACTTTGTATTATTGATGCTGCAGCAGACGTAGAAAATCTCAGGCGTAACTCCAAGTTTAAGGCCATTTCATAATACATGGGTTATATCGTCTTCAAATATGAATAAAACAGTACAATTCCAATTAATCTCCACTTATATTTTGAAGAACGAAAAACTTTAAAAGTACTTCTTACACTGTTGACTTTATAATTGAACCTCTTTGAAGAAAATACATTAACATTTGCTTTTTTATCGTTAATTAATTTATACATGAATATACAGTAACTAAAAAAATCTACACTCGTTACATCAATTGTGAAAATAAATATTGTAAGAAGACATTAATTCTTCTACCGCTGTTACTTTATACCTTTTCCCTGCTATCCCTATTGCAACTCTATAATCCGATGCCACGCACTTCATTGAGAGTTGCAGAGTGTGTAGATGTTGATGACCGATAGCTATTGGACGAAAACCCGAGAATTTTTTATTCAAAGTTATCGTCCCGAGACTTTATTGATCAGTGCTATTTATTAAGATCAGTGTCGGGGCCCGGTGGTCTTGGGGTAAAGTGCTCGACTGGAAACCGAAGGGTCGCGGGTTCGAAACCCGGTTGGGCCTCGGATTTTTTTCAGTCTGCACTTTAACCCATCCTTCACCTCTCAACGATGTGAGGAGTCACCAGAAACGACACGTGGTTCGGATTCCACGTTACGCTGTAGGTCCCCTTTCCTTTCCCCGGTTGGATAACTGGGGTAGGCTAGGGACACGCAAGTCGACGTAGTGGCGTCCGATTGAAAGACTTGCACCAGGCCAATGAGCCACACGAAATTATTATTATTATTATTATTAAGAGCAGTGAAGTAAGTACAACTTCAGCCAGCCCCACTCTGCCCCCCTCTCCACCCCTCCCCCAACCTCCGCCCCCTAGCAACCGACGTTGCTGTCCTCTAGTTGGAGCACGGTGTATCCACTGGCTCCATTGCACAGACAGCTTCCTTGTTCTGCTGCTGGCGGCAGCGGGACTACCTGCTGAGCACTCGTGCCCGCGTGGCAGCAGGCCAAGGCCGAGCAGAGCTGGAGGCTGGAATCTGGAGGCTGGTGACGTGGCGGGGTCGTCCGCCGGACGTGGCGGCGGCGATGGGCCTCGCGTCCCGCCAGGGCCATCAGGAGTAGCGGGCCGCGGCCTGCGGCCTGCCTCACCGATGGACGGCAGCGCCTTCTGGCTCATGTGGTCGACGCACATCGGCGTGGGGATCTACTGTGTTACCTCAAACTACAACTCTCTCCCTCCCTCTCTCTCTGTCTCTCTCTCTCTTTTTCTCTCTCTCTCTCTGTCTTTCTCTCTCTCTCTCTCTACGCCGGCCGCGGTGGCCGAGGGGACTAAGGCGCTGCAGTCACGGTCTGCACGGCCACCACGGTCGGGGGTTCGAATCCCCCCTCGGGCATGGATATTTGTGCCGTCCTAGTTCGTAAGTAGTTCATAAGTAGTTTGTAAATTTAGGGACTGATGACCCCGCAGTTAAGTCCCATAGACTATACAAACATTTGAACATTTTCTCTCTCTCTCTCTCTCTCTCTCTCTCTCCCTCTGTCTTTCTCTCTCTCTCTCTCTCGTGATTATTACTGTTGGCAAATCACATAAATACGAGGTACGTCCAGAAAGTAAGTTCCGTTTGGTTATATAAAACAAACGTGTACAGATACAGAAAAAAATATTTATTGTACAAAAATCTAAAACTGTTAAACTACTTTTCTACATAGCTGCCGAAATTTTGTAGGCGCTAGTCATAGCGTGGCACAAGTTTCTGTATGCATTCTTCATAGAAGGTTGCCGCCTGTGTATTCAGCCGTTGCCGCCGCGGCCGAGCGCATTGAGGCGCTATGCTGCGATGCTCGACGCCATTCTCCGTCGGGGATTTGAATCCCCCCTCGGGCATGGATGTTTGTGTCGTCTTTAGTACAAGCGAGTTCATAATTCGTAAGTTTAGGGACTGATGGCCCCGCAGTTAAGTCCCTTAAGCCTAACAAACATTTTAACATTTTTTTATTATTATTATTATTTTTCTTCTTTATTTTGTGAGTCAGTCGGAACATTGTCTTTTATGCAGGGTGTCCCATTTATCTTGACCACCCAAAATATCTTTTTTATAACAACAGCTATTGTAAAACGCCTTTCAGCTGTATCACTGTAAGGCTGGGGTCATGAATGTATGTATTTTGAAACTTTCAAAAACTAAAGCATGTGTGTTTTTAACACAAACTTTTATGTTTCTAAATGTTTTTATCAAGCTACAGATTGCTGATAAAATAATATAAGGAGTCAATTTAGAAACACACAAGTTTTTGTTAGAAACACACATGCTTTCGTTTTAGAATGTTCCCATATATCATATACCACTTAAAATGTAATATAATATTGTTAAATATTTGTAAATTTCTATAATATTGTTCTGGCTTTGGGTATAGAAGCACAGATTTATGAATAAAAGAAGAAAAGCCACCGGCATCCCGAAATTTCGTGTCACATACTACATTATAGAATACTGAAACCTAGCCACATTGCACTACTATTTCAGCCTCACACCAAGAAACAACGGATCCACGACCTGAGTGCAGGGGTCAACAGCTGTGAAAGGAGGCACCAGGTTAGAGAACAGGAACTCTCGTCTTCATACCCGGACGAGGTAGGAAGCAAGTAGGAATATTGGCACGAAGCGTCTTGGTAACAGGACCGAGAGTGGAAAGAAGAGAAAAGGAAACTTACTTTCTCACTTTCAAATTAATTTTCTCCACCTTTAAAGACGTTACCGCCATCTTATTCATCCCGCCGTAATATGTCAGTGCAGACGGACACGAGGACCTGATTCTTGGTGGGAATACAGGACCACTTACTTGTCATGGAGTACAGTGATCGAAGTTAGAGGAGAAAGAGGGTTTCGGTGCTTTAAACCCGCGTGCCTGCGATGGCACAGGAGCCTAGTGGAAGTGTCTTGTAAGCAGGAGGTACTGGGTTAGAATCTAGCCCCGAAAGTTTCGTATAACCATGTTGTACACGTAACAGCTGATGCAATGTAGCTATATCAAAAAATAATACATTTCCTTGAGACAATATTGTCTCGTTATACCGAAGGTATTAAACATAATGAGAGGCAATGAATTAAAATTTGTGCTTTGGCCGGGATTCGAACCCAGGTAGGTGCTTTAGGGCCTCCTTCCTCCACTTCAGCCCCGCCTTTCGCTCGCCATCTTCTGCCTTCTCGGCCTGGCTTCAATGCCGTTTTAGTCTTCTCAGTAAGAAAATTAAAATTTGTACTTCTCTAAACACAGAAATGAACGTTAAACGTCTTCTTCAAACAAAAATCATATAAACATATTTGAAATGAAAGTAATAACGCTATGTAAATCAGTTCTTGTATTGCACTGTGGCTGGCTGCTAAACTAATATTAGAAGTGCACCTCGCCGATCCCCAACGCGCCTCGCGTTGGAGTCGGGCACGTCTTCTCGATAGACTTTAGAGTAAGTTCCATTGTCCTGATCAGTTCTAGCTCTAAATCGGCGAATATAGAGATTAACTTATCATATCCGGTACTCCCCAACTGCGCGGGGGAGAAAGTTAGCAAAGTAAAGTTTGTATTTCTTGTGGTTCTTGATCGTATAATGACGTTCTTGTAGAAATGTCCAAAAGTCAAGTGCGTTCTTGGGGCCTTCTCTGAAAAGGTAGAGGACTGTCAATCCTCGAACCCAAGTTACTGCATTGGTCTTTGTTCGGGGGTAGTATGTCTCGCCCGGGTAGAGTAATATTCGTGGTTCGATATCTTGCGGAGCAACTCGAAGGAAAAAAGCTATAATTTTTTGCGCCAAACTCCACGCTTCTGCGGAAGTGCCGCATGTCAGGCGACGTACTTCATTATCCAATTCATTGCACTGAGTACACAGAGGACTTTCCATTCTATGTATAGCATGTAATCGGGCACGCGTCATGAATTTTCCATTGACGATCTGATACCATAGCGTACGTGTCTCTGTGTCAAGAAACGCATGGTGCACTGCCCGCCATACCACTGTCCACGTTACTGTCGGGTGCCGTCTCTCTATCACGTTGCCTGGTCGTCCTCGTGACAGTAAGCAATATATGTCGCGTGCTGTTGTGGTCCTGGTAGTCGGTAGGTCCGCTTGTACATAACTGTATTCGACGAAAAAGGTACGAATATGAGCAAGAGACGGTGATATGTGACCGACAAAAACTGGCGCTCTTTGAGAAGGTGGCGCTAATTCCTCTATCAAAGTGCCGGACAGACTTGACTGGTGTCGACGCCACATCTTGACCATCGTACTGACATAGAGAGCCACAGCGCGGTCGCGGACGTGGACGAGCGAGGCCCCCTTGCTTAATGGGGAGGGTGAGAGTTTCGTATCGGACTTTGAAAATTAGACCTGCGCTCACGAAGTATCCAAAGGCCGCTAGGAGGCAGCGTGCCATAACCACCGGCATCGGGAGCACTTGCGCCAAGTGTGGAATGCGCGATGCCAGGTGAGTGTCCACAAAAGTGACCCGTTGTATCATGTCTAATGCTCTTAACATGTTATCTCGAACACTCGTTCTGATAGACTGACGTCGTTGGTGAATGTAATTCCCAAACATTTCATTGTGTCCATTAATCTTAACGGTGCCACGCTGTCAACTGGCAGCACTCGTCCAATGTTTCATAGTCCCAGACTTCACCATATTAACGCGACTTCCTGTAGCCGAACCATACAGATCAATCCAGCGTAGTGCTGTTCGAATCTCGTCCCCCGACCGCGCCAGGAAGGTAAGGTCGTCTGCATATGTTCTGCAGATGAATGTGTGGCCCCTGAACGTCATTCCTGTTAGCTTGTTCCTAAGGCCACAAAGTAACGGCTCGATAGCTATGGCGTAGAGCACCGACGACAGTGGACACCCTTGCCGCACAGATCTGAAGATTTTGATTGGTCCTACCGCACGCCCGTTCACGAGCACTGTGGAGGAAGCACCGTGGAGTAGTCGCATTACTACGGTAACGAAGTCTTGTGGAAAGTTCATTTTCGTCATCACTTTTGTCATGTACGCGTGGCTCACTCTGTCAAAAGCGCGATCAAAGTCCACGGACACCAAAACAGCATTGATACGACAGGTTGTTGCCAATGCTATCGCGTCGCGGTAGTCACTGAGCGCTGTCTGAATATTGCTGTCACCACCGAGAGACGTTTGATCAAGGGGGATAATTTGGCGGAGGACGCGTTTGATGCAAGCTGCAAGTATCCTTGTGTAGGTCTTAAAATCTGAGTTGAGTAGTGTCAGCGGCCGGTAGTCTTGTATTCCTTTCCCACCTGACGGTTTGGGGACAGGAATTATCATGCCCTCCACAAAGGCTGATGGAAGAGGGGTATGTGGAGACATCAGTTCTCGGTACATATCAGTCCACCGAGGCAGCATTAGAGTTTTGAATGTCCGCTAAAATTCTAACGGGAGTCCGTCCGGTCTCGGTGATTTGTTTGTTGCGCCTTTACCCAGAGCTTCTGCCACTTTATCTTCCGTAACCTCTGCCATGAGTAATCCTTCCGCCGTCACATCAAGAGTACTCGACAGTGTTTGTGGAACTTCATCGAAAGCTGCCTCATTGTGTTCCACTCTGTCGTAGAGGTGTCGGTAATGTTCCAGAAAAGCGGTGGCAATATCTTTTTGCGATGTTAGACTGTTGCCATCCGGCAAGTCGACGACATGTATTAAGGCTCTCCGATTGCGTCGTTTCTCCCTGATGACGTGGTGCATCGATGGTGGTTCTCCCTGTACTCGGTCAAAATCTCTAGCTCGGACGACAGTGCCTTCTAGGTTGCGGCGCATTATAGATGTTATCTGAGCCTGTACCCGTTTGACTGCAGATTGCCGATCTGGTGAAGGTGCCTGTGTGGACAGCTCCCGTAGCGTCGTAAAATAGAAGTCCACGGTGTTCCGTCTCCACAAGGATTGTTCCCTTCCGTATGTTATCATCGCTCGGCGTATAGCAGGCTTGGCGCAGTCCAACCACCACTGTAGCGTCGTGGGGAATGTCGGTCAGCGTCGCTCGCAGGTGTTCCAAGCGTCTTCTATTAAGCGTCTGCACTCCGGATCCCGGAGGTGTGCGACGTTCATTTTCCAGGTACCTCGACTCCTCCACACCTTCTGGCGTTGGAGTTCGATCGTGCATATGTATGCGATATGGTCTGAGAAGGCAACGGGCCACAATTCCGCATCAAGAACAGCATTTGTGAGACCACGTGTAACATAAACTCGATCAATACGACTTGCTGAATGACTGGTATAGTATGTGTATCCGGTCCGGTTGCCATGGACGCGTTCCCAAGAATCGATCAAGTTCATATCTCTCACCAGCAGTCGTAACTCTTGACACGAGGTGTAATGTGGGTATTGGTCTTTCGGGTCAAGCACACAGTTGAAATCACCTCCAAGTAAAAAGTGATTATATCGACCCAAGAAAAGAGGAGCAATCTCCTCTGCATAGAATCCGGCACGGTCCCGCCTTCGGTCTGTACCTGACGGAGCATATATGTTGATGATGCGGAGCCCAAGTACTGTCAGCGCAAGCCCCCGTGCTGACGGCAGATATACCACGTCTTCAGCATCGATAACGTCACGTAAAAGTATCGCCGTGCCGCTGGCGCTGTCATGCGTTGGTGTAATATATGTGTTGTATCCATAGAGTGCGGGAAAACTGTCTACATTGACTTCTTGTAGGAGGACTATATCAACATCTGACGCCCTCAACATGTCCTTTAATAGCTGTAGTTTGACTTGTGCACTAATCGTATTGATGTTGATGGATGCTATTCGATATGCCTGCTGCTGCACTGCACGTTGGAAAGCGTTCATGATGCTGGAGTTTGTTGGTGTGGCGTTGAACATCTGTTGAGTGCTGTCTTGTCCTTCGGAACCTTCCGCATCTCCTAAGTGACTAGTGTTTGGGTGAGGTCGCGGCCGCTGCCGCGTCCGTGTCGTCTTTCTTTGAGTCATCATCATCATCATGGTCCTCAGACCAGATGATATGAGGCAAATCTCGCTGAGATATCCCCTCGTGGCTTTGCAATGGCGGTGGATCTGTATCAGGGTTGGGCGGCGGACCCACTTGTTGGTCTCCGATGAACGACGTCGGATGTTTCTCGTGTACTGGGCGGTTGCGTCGTTCTGTTGTGCGGTGAGAAGGGATTCCACGTCTGTGCTTTGAATTTCATTATCCTCACTGTGTGTTGCAGCGTCTCCCGTGGAACAGGTGTCCGACGGCGATAGACGGCGTTTCTTGTGCCGCTTCGGCGATCGTTGCTTGCGTGTGTGTGCCTCTGTATCAGATTGCGGCAGCGAATCCCGGCTTTCAAGAGCGACGGCGGGTGTGGGTGTTGCCATGTCAACGTCCATTCGTGCTTCCGGCTCTTTCTCTTCAGCCGTCGATGTCGACAGAGAAGTTGTGCTCTGGTTGTTCGGAAGCACATCTGTGTCAGCGGCTACCAATTCTGACGGATCTGGTATCTGTTCTTGTGGAATGGGTGGGTCAATGTTCGGCGTAGCGCCTCTCCGGAGCACATTGACGTATGACAGTGGGAGTGACGTCGGCGCGGGCGTTAGCACAGCTTCTCCTGTTCGTACTTGCGCGATCCTCCGCTGCATGCACTCAGAGCGAACGTGTCCTTCTTTACCACATCCTGAGCATGTCTTCGGCTGGCCGTCGTATATGACTACGGCCCTGCAACCTCCTACGAACAGGTAGGACGGGACGTGTTTGGTAAGTTCGATCCGGATTTGCCGAACCCCGTTAAGATCTGGGTACGTCGTAAAAGTGGACCACTTTTCCGCAACGTGACTGAGCACCGTGCCATAAGGTTGGAGCGCTTCAATCACGAGTTCAGATGGCACTTCGAATGGGAGTTCAAAAATGCGTATCGTACGCAGTCCGAGTCCTGCATGATCAATAACCACATCGCCGACATGGCCGTCGGCGTGCTTAAATTTGTGTCCATGCTTATTAGCTCGAATTATCAAGTAGACAACACTACTCAAGATAGAGAGGTGTATGCCTATGAGATCTTGTGGATCGATTTTAACCTCTTCTCGTATAAAGCGTTCAATTTCGTGAGCTTTGGGTCGGGCATATTTGTTCGAAAAGCTGATCTTTATCGTCGACTTGTGCCATGAGTGAGCCATTCTATAATAGTAAATACTACACCCGCGAGAGCGGCCGAACACGTAAACAAGCGCGCGCGCGCGAGAAGCTCTGCGGCGGGACGTAAACACGCCCGTCCTCACCGCGTCGCTGCCTGACGCAGACTGACCACTCAGCTAACACAGCGTTGTAGCCAAAGCGACTACACGGACTGTCTTAAAGCACGTCTCCCTCCACACAATATACTTAAATTCTGCCTCAATGTTCCCTGTGAAATGCGTATCAAATTCCAATATAGGAGAGCCCTAGAAATTTTATACGCATTTCACAGGGAACATGAGGCAGAATTAAAGTATGTGGTGTGGAGGGAGACGTGCTTTAAGACAGTCCGTGTAGTCGCTTTGGCTGCAACGCTGTGTTAGCTGAGTGCTCTAAAGCGCCTACCTAGTAAGTAGGAGATCCCGGCCACAGCACAAATTTTAATTCAATGCCTCTCCAAATGTTTTACCGAACGAGGTGGCGCAGTGGTAACGCACTGGACTCGCATTCGGAAGGATGGTGGTTGAAATCCACCTCCGGCCATCCAGATGTAGGTTTTCCGTGATTTCCCTAAATCACTCCACGCAAATGCCGGAATGCTTCCTTTGAAAGGGCACGGCCGATTTCCTTCCACATCCTTACTCATGCGGCTGTTTGCTGATGATGCTGTGGTGTATGGGAGCGTGTCGTCTGTAACTGACTGTAATAGCATACAGGATGACATAGACAAAATTTCTAGTTGGTGCGAAAAATGGCAGCTAGCTCTCAATGTAGATAAGTGTAAGTTGATGCGCATGAGTATAAAAAGCAATCCCATAATGTTCGAATACAGGATTAGTAGTGAGCTTCTTGATTCTGTCGCGTCGTTCAAATTTCTAGGCGTAACATTGCAGAGCGATATGAAATAGAACGAACATGTAAGGACAGTTGTGAGTAAGGCGGAGAGCCGATTTCGGTTTATTGGAAGAATTTTGGGAAGATGTACTTCACCTGTAAAGGAGACCGCGTATAAAACGCTTGTACGACCACGTCTTGAGTATTGCTCAAGTGTTTGGGACCCGCAGCAGATCAGTTTAAAGGAAGACATAGAGGCGGTTCAGAGGCGAGCAGCTAGATTTGTTACCGGTAGGTTCGACCAATGCGCGAGTGTCACGGAAATGCTCCGGCAACTCAATTGGGGATCGCTGGAAGAAAGACGACGTTCTTTTCGTGAATTTCTGTTAAGGAAAATTAGAGGGCCGGAATTTGAAGCTGAGTATAGTACGATCTTGCTGCCGCCTACTTACATTTCGCGTAAAGATCACAAAGACAAGATAAGAGAAATTAGGGCTCGTACGGAAGTATATAGGCGTTGTTTTTTTTTTCCTCGTTCGATTTGGGAGTGGAATAGGAAAGAAAATACCTAGTAGTGGTACAGTGTACCCTCCGTCACGCACCTTACGGTGAATTGCGTAGTATGTATGTAGATGTACTCAAACACTCCGAGCGTGAGCTCCATCTCTAATGACCACGCTGTCGACGGGACGTTAAACTCCAAGCTTCCTTCCTTCCTTATGTTTAGTACCAATGTGGCAATGTTTGATATTTCTTCACTTTCGGTGATCCTCCGCAGCTTGAGGCTTGTCCGTCGTGACGTCAGACACTCGGCAGGTTGACCGTCGGCGTTGAGATCCTGGCTCCGTGTGACGGCGGCCTTAGGGCCTGTACTGGTGTAGCCTCGTCCTCGCCGCTGCGGCCGCCAGAAGGCAGCGCCAGGCGGCGACAGCGGCGCCTCCGGAAGCGGCGGTCCTGCTGCTCCTGCGGGCACGCGAGGCACGTGGGCCGCGGATGGCCGCCGGAAGTGACGCAGCCGCGTGGGCGGGCCGCTCACGTGTCCTCGCCGTGTGGCGGGCGCCGCCTACCGCCAACCTCGGCGCCCACCCGAGGCTGCAAAAGTTGAAATAACGTGTAAGCAACACATGGTGTATGAGGAGCAGTACATGTCTTAGCTGGTGCTGGCATACATAAATTCCTATATATATATAAAGCCATATAAAATGCGTACAATTTTTAGTGATCGGAGAGGTACTGCTGACTACAAGGCATTTTCTTATTTTCTTTACACATCTGCTTTGAACTTTAAAAAGTTGCCAAAATAGCCTTTTCTTTGTAATTTTTCTTACTACCACAGCGATCCGCACTCCAATGTCAACTGATCATTTCAATTATATATATATGGTGTCCGAGCTATCTTGTCCACCCGAAATATCTCTGGAACAATAACAGCCATTGGAAAACGACTTCCACCGGTATCAATGTACGGCTGGGGCCCATGAAAGTACATATTTGGAAACATTCTAAAACGAAGGAAAATGTGTTTTTATCACAAACTTACGTTTTTTTTAAATGGACACCCTATATTTTTTTCTTCAGCAATCCATAGCATGACAAATCACATATACAATGGCGTTGATTGCAACGCAATATTCCGATTACACCCTGAGATATTGCAACGCGAGTTGACGCTTGAAAAACCCGAAATGCGCTGCTAGCGCACGTCCTGAGGCTCAGGCGTGAACTCCATGCTGCCCGTAATCGCGAATTGATGGCAGCAGACCGTATTATTCGTTTCGGACCTCTTGCTAAGTATGGAAGTGCGATTACGCGTGTCAATCACATCGCGATTACGGGCAGCATGGGGTTCACGCCTGAGCCTCAGCATGTGCTCTAGCCGCGCGTTTCGCGTATTTCAAGCGTCAACTTCGTCTCGCAATATCTCGGGATGTAATTCGAATATTGCGATGCAATCAACGCCATTGTTTATGTGATTTGTCATGCTATGGATTGCTGAAGAAAAAATATTGGGTGTCCATTTAAAAAAAACATAAGTTTGTGTTAAACACATTTGCCTTCGTTTTAGAACGTTTCCAAATATGTACATACATGGGCCCCAGCCGTACATTGATACCGGTGAAAGTCGTTTTCCAATAGCTGTTATTGTTCCAGAGATATTTTGGGTGCACAAGATAGCTGAGACACCATATATACTCTTCGCTCGTATTACAGTTAACCACAGGGTTCCGCTCCAGTATTTATTTTTAATTTTTGGCACATATTAAAGTTAACCCCAGGATAGCACTTCAATATCAATATACTGGGTGATCAAAAAATCACTACAAATTTGAAAACTTAATAAATCACGGATTAATGTAGATAGAGAGGTAAAAATTGACACACATGCTTGGAATGACAAGGGGTTTTATTAGAACAAAAAAAACATTGCAAAAAATGTCCGACAGAGGGCGCTTCATCTGATCAAAAAAGCAATAATTAGCGTAACAAATTAAGACAAAGCAAAGATGATGTTCTTTACAGAAAATGCTCAATATGTCCACCATCATTCCTCAAAAATAGCTGCACTCGAGGAATAATATTGTGGACAGCACTATAAACCATGTCCGGAGTTATGGTGACGCACTATCAGTTCCGAACAGAAGATTCACTTGAATGCCAGTCTTGTTTAAACAACTGTATTTACAGCACCGGTGCATACACTGTTACCGAAATATTCAGCACCAGATTAATCGAGGGTAAAACCTATGACGTAAAAGGACTTTACTAGTGACACCTTGTCATCTGGCGCAACTCTCAATATTTTTATTCCCTCTTTTTTCCGGTTCTAATAAAACCCCATGTCATTGCTAGCATGTGTGTCAATTTTTACCTCTCTATTTAAATTATTCCGTGAATTAAGTCTTCAAATTTATCCTGACTTTTTGATCAACAGGTATATATATAAAGGGTGATTCACTAAGTGTGTTTGCCTCTGTAACTTATAAAATAATAGGTGACGGGAAATTTTAATGCGGTAGGTCAACACAAGAAGTGTTACACTTTCTGCGGAGATATGAACAGAGTTAGTGTATCATTTTCCAAAGAGTTACAGCACAAAGACATAACTTTTAAATGGAACAATAGTTTTTGGTATCGTGCATTGGAATCGTTGAAACCAGCTGCGTCCAAATCAATTTAAACTACATTCCTATCACTGTTAGTTTGGGAGCTACAACCCTTCAAAGTTTCAGGGGCAGATACCACACGCTGTACATAATACATGGCTGTGTGGTGGGTGATGGATGTTATGGCAGTGGGAAGTTGATTGACATGAGATGTTCAAATGTGTGTCCATGTACCTCACTGCATAATGCAATGCGCCGTCGAAAGGATCTGCGGACGAGATGTAACATCGCCGGTGTGACGGAGAGACATGCGTCCTCGATGCGCCGTTTTAGATCATCTGGGGATGTGGGCTCAGTGACATAAACACGATCCTTTAGATATCCCCACAAAAAGAAATCTACTGGTGTTAAGTCGGGCGACCTTGCGGGACATGAATGAGGACCATGGCGTCCCAACCATCTTCCTGCAAATCTGTTGTTTAGTTCTTCCACAACAGCACGCGCAGAATGGGCTGGATGACCATCGTGCTTGCATCCACATATGGACTCTCGTGTGTAGACACACATGTTCAAGGAGACCACCCAAACTGTCGGCTATAAAAGCGCGATATAACTCACCTGTCAGTGTACCTGGGAAGTAGTGTGGACGAATGATTTCATCCCCAAGGATTCCACACCACACGTTAATAGACCACCTACGTTGACGGTCGACAGGTCGTACCCACCGAGGATTGTCTGGGGCCCAGTAGTGCATGTTATGGCGATTCACTGCACCATAATTTGTGAACGTGGACTCATCAGAGAACATAACACTTTGTACAGACTACAGCGTGAAATTACGCATGACCCACTCACAGAATGTCACTCTTGCACGGAAATCGTCCCCATGCAGCTCCTGGGTCAGTGACAGGCGGTACGAGTGAAACCTGTGGCCGTGTACTATACGCCACACTGATGTCAAACTGACACCAGCGACTGCAGCAACGGCTCGTAAGCTGACATGAGGATCGTGGTGTAGTGCAGCTAAAACAAACACCTCCGTTTCCTCACTTCTTGCAGGTCTTCGTCTGTTACTGCGGCGCATTACCAAGCTGCCTGTTTCCCGAAGTCGTTGTTCGGCACGTAAGAACGTAATGGCTGCCGGGGCTCTTCGCCTAGGATATCTCTCGGCAATATGCCGTGGCTGCTTCAGTGGCATCGTGTCGGCACTCGCCGAGCATCAGCAACAAGTCGACGTACTCGTTGTTCGTGTATGCCATCGTCATCCGATGTCAGTAACTGTGGTATATTGAGCCCCGGTTGTTTGTGTGGCTCCAACTGTCCGGTATACGGCCGTGTGCGGCGACAGTCGGCAGTCTAACAGCGCTTCGAGGAAGCTTCTCGCTCCGTGACACCGGCGACGTTACAACTCGACCGCACCACATTTAGAAGGCGCATTGCATTGTGCGCAGCGTTTGTGGTATATGCCCCTGAAACTTTGAAGGGTTGTAGCTCCCAAACTAACAGTGATAGGAATGTAGTTTAAATTGATTTGGACGCAGCTGGTTTCAACGAATCCAATGCGCGATATTGTAACAATACTGCTGACCACCTCATCTCAATGTCATCCTACGATACCGTCTGCGTCGGATCCGGAATCGTGTGGTTCAGTTGTGATGTATGTTGCGTGTGAAGTTAAAAACGTAATAGCCAGTGTAGGAATCAATGTAGGACAGTGTCTCAGTGATACTGTGATTAAAACAAGTGATAAATTTAATTAATTAAGAGATTCACTTATTTTCTTTCCAGACAGTTCTATAAACAATAGTTTCGTCATTGTATGTTATGTGGTGTCGCACAAGTACAAAGTGCGCGCCACTTACTTTCGCCGCGCGCCGCCATGCACGCACGGCGCGGCGTTCTCACGACGACAGCCACGAGCGCGCTCTGCGACAACGCCGCTCGTGGCCACCACTGAAGGACATCGGGCACTTCGGACTGAGATAGCAACCAGTTAGGACCTTCGTAATCAGATAGGCACCAGTGAAGACTTTGCTATTGTACAGGCACTAGGCAGGCCTCTAACAACTATGTATCAACATTCTGCAGTACTATGTAAAAGTTAAGTATTGTTACATTCTGTGCAATATATATCTCTTTCTAATTTACTCGAGTGTTTATAGTTTCTGGCTGCTCCCTTCCGTACCTGCACCAGCGTGTCGGTCTCATTCCACTCGGCCACCGACACCTACGACGAGGCTGGGACACAAAAGCGGCGACGAAGTTGGGACACAAAAGTGGCGACGAGGATGGGATAGAACCGTGGACTAGCACGCTAGCAGCAGCCAGACAGCAGCAGCCGGAGCACGCAGAAATTGCTCCCGCCCACCCACCCTTATTATAAGAATTTTGGGGGAAGATATTTTGTTACGTGTTTTGTGGACTTTTTTGTTGCAGAGCGTCCTCTTTCATATTGCATTTGTGTTTTGTTATAAGTTACTTGTATACGCGGCGCCTAATCGGTCAGCATGGCCACTACCCCGAACCCAAACTTAATGGAAATTATTCAGTTACAGACGGCGCAAATAACGCAACTCCTACAGGCTGTGTCCCAGCTCACAGCGCAAGCAGCCAACCAACAACAACAACAGCCGCCGCTTCAGCAGCCCACACCTGCCGCCGCAACGCTTCCGACGTTCCGCCAGTACAACGAACGTGAGGAAGAATGGAGCGACTATTTCGCACAGTTTCAAGAACTCGTCGCGGCTCATCAAATTACAGGTCAGAGAGTGAAGAACCTTTTCTTATCGACTGTAGGAACTCCAACATTTGTGTTACTGCAGAAACTATTCCCCAACGCATCTCCTCGTGATGTAGACTTTGAACAAATTGTAGATGCACTGAATGCTCATTATGAGAGAAAAGTTCTTGTAGCCGCTGCACGATACCGATTTTTCAGACTTAAAAAATTACCGCAGCAGTCACACCAAGAATGGATCACGGAATTGAAGGGCTTAACCCGCCAATGTAAATTTACTTGCTCTTGTGGACTTTCGTATAGTGACGTGATGTTGAGGGATGCGATTACGCAGAATATTCAGGACCCCAGAATTAGAGCAGCAATTCTGAAACAGTCTGACCCCTCCTTAGACAGTGTACTGCAGCTTATAGAAGCGCATGATACTTTTGACTTAGCTGATGTAGAAATGCAAAGCCATAGTGTAAATTCAGTGCGCCGCAACGGACGCTTTCCTAGCCGTAGTTCTCAGTGTAGCACTAGTGATTCTTACAATACTACAGGCCGTGCTGAACAGACAGTGAACAGTAGCCAGTGTAAAAGTGCGACACAAAGGTCGCCCCGTAGTGTTAGACACAGTAATTTGAATAACGGGCGCCAACGCTCATTTCAGAAGAATGTACGTAATTCTTGCCCCCAGTGTGTGTCTCGCCACAAGCGTGCTCATTGCCCTAGTCGCAACGCAACCTGTTATCAATGTGGCAAATCGGGACATGTGCAGTCTGTGTGTATGCAAATTAAAAACTCAAAGAACAGTAACGTTAGAAACGGTGCTTCGCAAAGTGCGAGAACAGTTAATTCTGTAAATGTCATACACGCTGTAAACTTGAACATTGCTCTCCTTGGATCTCCATTGCAAGAAAGTAGTTCTGCGCCTATGGCAAAACTATATAGTGCACCACGTAGCAAGCGACGACGAGCGCGTAAAACAGTGCAGCGGACAAGGGTTCGGGACAAGCAAAATGACTATGAACAGTGCATTCCTGTAGTGAAAATAGTGCCTTCTGCAACTGCTCCTTGTAATAGTGCCCAGTACTGTGTAGCTAGTGACAGTAGACTTGTTGTAGCTACTCAAAAGTGTAGTGCAGTAGTTAGTACATCTGGAGTAGCTTCGCATTGCGCGGACGCCGATCCGGCGGTAGTGTCATCTAGTGACAGTGTGGTTAATCCGCTGCGTGCCGAGTCTGCGCCGCTTACTTCACTACGCGGCCCGCGCAGACTCAGCAAACAAACCGTAGCAGACGTTGCCCACATTCGCGCACCTGTCGAGCGCCGCAAGCAAAAACTGTTTGTGACTCTCTTCGTAGAAAATAAGACGGTGCAATTTCAGCTTGATACTGGTTCCGCTGTCACATTAATAAATAAAGATACTTATGAACTTCTGGGTTCGCCGAAATTGTCGCCGTCACAGCAAGTGTTAACAGCTTATACAGGTGAAGATATTCCCGTGCTAGGAACGTGTAGCCTGCCTGCCTCTTTCCAAGGTATAACAAAAACAGTTGCTTTTGTAGTTCTTCAGGCCAAATCGACACAGAACATTTTTGCACTAGATTCTTTTGACTTGTTTGGTTTATCAATTCAAAGAGATGTGCTTCAAATTTCGTCAATAGTGCCTCAGGATAAAATCAATGCATTGTGTGACAAATATAGTGACTTGTTTTCGCCGGAACTAGGTTGTGCAAAAGACTTCGTGGCACATGTAACTTTAAAAGAATCTGCAGTTCCAAAATTTCGTAAAGCTAGACCAGTGCCTATCGCCTTGCGTGATACAGTTGCCGAAGAACTTAAACGTTGGCAAGATAGTGGGGTGATTTCTCCTGTTTCTGCGAGTCAGTGGGCCTCGCCTATAGTAATTATACCCAAGCCGTCAGGAATACTTCGTCTCTGTGCGGACTTCAAATCAACAGTGAACAGTCAAACAATTGTCGACACTTACCCCCTGCCCAGACCTGAGGAACTGATGGACAAATTAGGACAGTCTCGCTTCTTTTCCAAGATTGATTTAGCAGAGGCATACTTACAAATTCCGCTTGATGACGAGTCAAAAAAATTTTTCGTCATTAATACTCACATTGGCCTTTTTCAATTTCAACGCCTACCCTTTGGCAGTTCTTCCGCCCCCGCTATTTTTCAGCGCTTTTTGGAACAGCTGACAGTTTCTGTACCGTGTTGCTCAAACTACTTAGATGATATTGTGGTATCCGGACGTACAGTTGAAGAACATTTAGCAAACCTGGAGTGCCTTTTCAAAGTTTTGACTGCAGCAGGTCTACGTTGCAATAAAGCAAAGTGTTCGTTCTTTCAGACTGAAATAGAGTACCTAGGCCATGTGATTAATGCCCAAGGAATCCATCCTTTACAGTCACATCTTCGAGCAATCAAAGACTTGCCTCCTCCTAAGAATGTGCATGAATTGCAAGCAGTAATGGGAAAGCTTAACTATTATTTCAGATTTATTCCCAATGCCTCTCAGATTGCAGCTCCACTGCATCGTTTACGTAGGAAGAATGTTCCTTTTGTATGGTTTAAAGATTGCCAAGTTGCCTTTGACAAATTAAAGTCTGCACTACTCAGTGATACATGTTTGATTCCCTTTGACCCACAGAAGCCTGTAGTGTTAGCAGTTGACGCCTCGTCGTACGGTCTGGGCGCTGTAATCTCACATCGTATTGGATGTCACGATCGTCCTATTGCCTTTGCATCCAAGCTACTGACGCCAACGCAACAGAATTACAGTCAGATAGAAAAGGAGGCCTTAGCAATCATTTACGGCGTCGCAAAGTTTCATCATTATCTCTATGGCAGAAAATTCTATTTGTTGACAGACCACAAGCCTCTCACGTCGTTCTTCTCACCCACAAAGCCGATTCCGCCACGTACGGCACAAAAGCTTCAGAGATGGTCCTTGATATTGTCAAATTATCAGTATGAGATTTTGTACCGACCTACCACTAAACATGCCAACGCGGACACACTTTCCCGACTTCCGGTTGGCCAGGATGTGTCGTTTGATTCTTCAGAAATGGCATGTTGTCAGATAGACTCCAGAGATGCTTCCGCTGTCGCAGACTTTCCTTTGAAGTCTCGTCGGGTTGCACAGGAAACAGCTGCGGATGCAGACTTAAGTGTGGTAGCACGTTTTGTTCGCTTTGGTTGGCCTGCCAGAGCCAAAGACATTGATCGGCCTCTGGTTCGACGTTATTTTGCACAACGTCATGCATTATCTTTAAGTCAGGGTGTTCTGTTGTTACATACGGACAACGACCAAACACGAGTGATTGTTCCTCGTTCCCTGCAACGAGAAGTATTACGCCTCCTGCATCAAGGACATTGGGGTATTGTTAGGACAAAGCAATTGGCCAGACGTCATTGTACCTGGGTTGGTATGGACGCTCAGATAGAGAACATGACGTCACAGTGTACTGTTTGTGCGGAGCATCAGGCGGCTCCTCCGCAACGTTTCTCAGATTGGCCACGCCCCAAGGGACCATGGCAACGTTTACACATTGACTTTGCCGGACCTTTCTGGAATACGCGCTGGTTAATTGTTGTAGACGATTTCAGCAAGTTTCCTTTTGTGATTGCCATGAACTCAACGACAGCTTCTAGTACAATCAGTGCCTTAACATCAGTGTTTTGCATCGAAGGTTTGCCTGAAACCATCGTCAGTGACAATGGACCTCAGTTTGTTAGTGCGGAATTTCAACAGTTTTGTCGTGTAAATGGCATTCAGCATATAACCACCGCACCTTTTCACCCTCAGTCCAATGGTGAAGCAGAACGTTTCGTTCGAACATTCAAGTCACACATGGAAAAGATGAAAGGTCAGCACTCCAGGCAGCAAGCTCTTCAAATTTTCCTGTCTACGTATCGGTGCATGCCACGTGACGGCCCGTCTCCTGCCGAGCTGCTACACGGCCGCCGTCACCGCACTCTCCTTCACCTGCTACAGCCTCCCACGCACCGAGTCGGTTCGTATGGCGCTACGCGTTTTCAGGTTTCTACGCCGGTGCTGTACAGGGTGTTTGCTGGAAACAAGAAGAAATGGATGCCGGGCATCATTCAGCGCGTGCTCGGGCGCAATATGTTTGTTGTACGTTCTTCCATAGGGTCGGAGCTGCGGCGCCACGCAAACCAATTGCGTCTGCATAGGCCGCACGATCCTGTCTCCGGTTTCTTGATTCCAGACCCAGTTCACCGCCAGGGAGCACAACCACATCGTTCGTCCCCGGACTACGAGATCGTCCCGATGGAGATCGACGCGACGCCGCCGCTGTCGCCGCCGCAGATGACAGCGTCACCGAGAGGGACTCCGGGACCGTGCGTGCCGCCGCCGCCTGGGCCACGCACCTCAGAAGAGGATGACCTGCTCCCTCTGGGCGGGGGCGGGCGCCCTTCCCCAGGTTTCGGCGGGTTCCCTGGAGGATCTCAAGGCGGATGCCGGGGCGCGGACGGCGTCTCGATCCCGGCCTCAGCTACGACGCCCGTCCCACCAGTAACGCCCCCGCCCAGGCCCTCCTCCCAGTGCCGTCGCCGTGGCCCTCAGCCCTACGCCACGACGGCGCGGCGGTTTGGGGGGGAGGGGTGTGGTGTCGCACAAGTACAAAGTGCGCGCCACTTACTTTCGCCGCGCGCCGCCATGCACGCACGGCGCGGCGTTCTCACGACGACAGCCACGAGCGCCCTCTGCGACAACGCCGCTCGTGGCCACCACTGAAGGACATCGGGCACTTCGGACTGAGATAGCAACCAGTTAGGACCTTCGTAATCAGATAGGCACCAGTGAAGACTTTGCTATTGTACAGGCACTAGGCAGGCCTCTGACAACTATGTATCAACATTCTGCAGTACTATGTAAAAGTTAAGTATTGTTACATTCTGTGCAATATATATCTCTTTCTAATTTACTCGAGTGTTTATAGTTTCTGGCTGCTCCCTTCCGTACCTGCACCAGCGTGTCGGTCTCATTCCACTCGGCCACCGACACCTACGACGAGGCTGGGACACAAAAGCGGCGACGAAGTTGGGACACAAAATGTTATTTAAAGGCTTACACAGACGAATTGTAAAAACTTTTGTGAAAAACATAAAGAAATGAAAATAAATAGCATTGTATATACGTTAGGCTCATGAACTAGTTGTGTAGACCAGCTAAATGTGTAATTAATGATGTACTCGAGACTTGAATATTGTGTTTCTTTGTATATATTAACTCACTTGAGATTTGGAACCTATTTTGAGAATTTCCAAGATAATTGATAGCTCAATATATGTTAGGAACATGTGTGATGTACTCGTTAACAAATTAATTGATTTTTAACATCGCACTTTATTTTCAACAGAAAGATCGGAAATTATGACAAAATATTTGCTTCATCTAAAATTATTGTATGTATAGTTTTCATTTTTATTGCGATTATTTTTGTGTATATGAAATGTTTTTCTGCTATGTTTGTTAATTGTAAATCAGTATATTTTATTGTTATGAACAATGCTTAATGTAACGCCATTATTGTCAAGGTTATATATTTGCCTCACCGCCTTGCGTGGGGGAGTTTGAGTTGTGAGGAGTTCGAGTTTTAGTCATTTGTCAAGTGCTCTGGAAGCTACGTCAGTCTGCATTTTAAAGTGGAAGTACTGTGTGCTCTAACTTCTGATGTATTGGATTTATATTGTTTTGGTGGCGAGAAGTTTGATTTAAATTAAAAAAGTAGTGAAAAATTGTACATATCGACTATTTATTTCTACCATGACGCCCGAGGAGAATAATGTTGCAGCGAGCAGAACCCCCATAAAAAGCTGAGTATCGGTAGAATGAAACCGTAGTTACTTATATAGTATACAAACGTTACAACCTACAGCATTAAAATTTCCCGTCACCTATTATTTTATAAGTTACAGAGGCAAATACACTTAGTGAAACACCCTGTATATATTGAAATGATCAATTGGAGGACGGATCGCTCCAATAATAAAAAGTTACAGAGAAGCGACCATTAGCCACGTCTACTACATTGTAGCACGCGTAAACATACCGCACGTATTTACGCATGCTGAGTAAGAGAATATGGCACTTGCGAATGGCTTTTTGTGTATGGGTTTTGTAATGGAAACGCGGCTGCTTCTGCTTATATATATGTATAAAGCAGAGTGTTCGTGTGTTTGTTTGTCTCCACGTGTTGCATACAAATCTACAGTTTTCTTCCAATGTTTATGAAATTTTGCACACGTAAGCTTCTATCCGTGAGGACGATCGCCGCTAAGTGTGTCATCTACAAAGCATAGTTGACGAGGTATGACGTAATAAACAATAAGATGCGAGAAAAATGCAACATCACGCGACAATATTGCACATATGCCTCCAAATCCACTGGACCGATTTCAGTCAAATTTGATATTAGATGTTCCTTACCGTGAGGCAACTGTCGCCGTCGCGTTAAGTATCACATACGACACATGGTTCAGGAGATAAGACCTCATGAACAATAGGAATCGAAAGAAACTACCACATAATGCGACGAGACTTTATTCATACACTGTAAAACTGTGAGAGTACTTAGCGACTTGCAGCAAACGGTAAACAGCGACTTGCATCAAACGGTAAACAGACTTTCAAACTTTCATTATATTTTTGTTTTTCGCTGACTACCTCAGTGAAATGATGAAATGAAAAAAAGTTTCTCGCTTACTACTTTTCCGCTGTTTATGGAGTAAAACTACGGCAATTATAATTTCTGCACTGCAAATTGTAGTCGCAGGAAATTTTACAGCCAGTATATACACATGTAGCTGAATGTTCCTTCGAAACTGTATCACAGTACGACACGTAGTTCATGAGATATGAGCACATAAACAGTAACGTTCATGTAAAACCGCCCGATCACGCATCAGGTTTTCATCTATCTGGTGATCAAAATGGCAGTATAAATTTGAAAACTTAATAAATCACGGAAAATGTAGACAGAGAGGTAAAAATTGACACATGCTTGGAATAACATGGGGTATTATTAGGAAAAAAGTTCAAAAAAGTCCGACAGATCTGATCAGAAAAGCAATAATTAGTATAACAAATTAAGACAAAGCACATATGGTGTTCTTTACAGGAAATGCTCAATATGTACACCATCCTCCAACATAGCTGTAGTCGAGGAATAATGTTGTGAACAGCACTATAAAGCATGTCCGGAGTTATGGTGAGGCATTGGCGTCGCATGTTGTCTTTCAGCATCCCTAGAGATGTCGGTCGATCACGATGCACTTGCGACTTCAGGTAACCCCAAAGCCAATAATCGCACGGACTGAGGTCTGGGGACCTGGGAGACCAAGCATGACGAAAGTGGTGGCTGAGCACACGATCACCACCAAACGACGCGCGCAAGAGATCTTTCACGCATCTAGCAATACTTTGTTGTTTTTTGTTCTAATAAAACCCCATCTCATTCCAAGCATGTGTACCAATTTTTATCTGTCTACATTATTCCGTGATTTATTAAGTTTTCAAATGTATACTGACTTTTTGATCACCTGGTATAACTTCTTTGCTAGTAAATGTATTCGCAACAGATTTTACAGACACATAGCACTCACACAAATGAAAATATACCTGAAAAATGCCGCGCCGGAGCGACCGAGCGCACTGAGGCACTATGCTCAGATGCGCTAGGCCGTTCCCCGTTGGGAGTTCGAATCTCCCCTCGGGCGTGGATTTTTGTGCCGTCTTTAGTGTAAGTTAGTTCATAAGTAGTTTGTAAGTTTAGGGATTGATGACCCCACAGTTAAGTCCCTTAAACTTTACAAACATTTTATAGCTGAAAAATCATTAAGTTGTACAACATGTAACTCAATTAATATGAGATCATACGAATTTATATGTAATTTTTATTTTGATTACTATCTTTCTTTTTTGCATTCTGTACTTACAATTGTGTACGTTATGTTTCTTATATATTCCCCGATAAATATGTTTTTACAATAAAGGAGATGGACACAGAGAGAAGGGATAGGAGATGTCTAACTCGAGGCAGGAATAAATAAATACCTGGGCAACACCAGGTTTTCAACTAGTATAGGAATTTGTACATTGAGCAAGCTATAAAGGAAAGCAAGGAGAAATTTGGAGAAGGAATTAGAGTTCAGGGTGAAGAATTAAAAACATTGCGTTTTGCCGACGACATAGTAATTCTGTCAGATACAGCAAAGGACCTGGAAGAGCAATTGAACGGAATGGATAGTGTGCTGAAAGGTGCATATAAGATGAACATTAACAAGAGTAAAACTAGGGTAATGGAGTGCAGTGTAAGAAAATCAGGTGATGCTGAAGGAATTAGATTAGGTAACGAAACAATAAAGGAGGTAGATGAGTTTTGTTACTTGGGCAGTAAAATAACAAATGATGGTCGCAGTACAGAGGATATAAAATGCAGAATGGCAATGGGTAGAAAGGCGTTTTTGAAAAAGAGAAATTTGTTAACATCAAATATTGATTTAAGCCTAAGGAAGTCCTTTCTGAAGGCATTTGTATGGAGTGTTGCCTTGTATGGGAGTGAAACATGGACGATAAGCAGTGTGGACAGAAAGAGGATAGAGGCTTTTGAAATGTGGTGCTACAGAAGAATGCTGAAGATTAGGTGGGTGGATCGCGTAACTAATGAGGAGGTACTGAACCGAATTGAGGAGAAAAGAAATTTCTGGCATACCTTGACTAAAAGAAGGGATAGACTGGTAGGACACATTCTTAGACATCAAGGAATTGTGAATTTAGCGTTGGAGGGAAGTGTGTGGGGTAAAAATCGCAGAGGGAGACCAAGAGACGCGTATAGTAAGCAGATTCAAGTGGATGTGGGTTGTCGTTCTTATGAGGAGATGAAAAGGCTTGCTCAGGATAGAGTAGGGTGGAGAGCTGCATCAAACCAGTCTCTGGACTGAAGACCACAACAACAACAGGAACATGAGGAAGAATTGAAGTTTGTGTTTGTGGAGGGAGAGATGCTTTAAGACAGTCTATACAGTCGCCTTATCCAATACGTCATGGTGGCTTAAAACAAAACAAAAAAAAAAAACAAAAAAAAACAAAAAACAAAAAAAAAAGACAAAAACAAAAAAAGTCGTTATAGCACTTGCCTATTAACCAGGAGGTCCCGGGTTCGAATCCCGATCGCGGCATAAATTGTAATTCAATGCCTGTCCTTCAGTTCAATATCTTTGAGTTAGGACTGTTTACTCGCGTGTTCAGTACACTGCCTTTCACTGGTACAGTGCCCAGCGCTCATACTGCATCTGAACGTGTAGATGAGCATTCTGCGTTTGAAGTAGAGGACAGTATTCAGTCAGTAGAACGTATTCCATCA
Source organism: Locusta migratoria (assembly GCA_026315105.1). Lineage (NCBI taxonomy): Eukaryota > Metazoa > Arthropoda > Insecta > Orthoptera > Acrididae > Locusta > Locusta migratoria. The sequence continues at coordinate 74,994,938 of CM048754.1, read as the reverse complement.
ACAGCACACTTAGATTTTCTGCACATACTGCTGTTCCACGTACAAGACGATGGCTGACGTTAGGTACCAACGGCTTTCATCTAGCATTTACAGCTTATTCAGCACCTTCGACAGCAGGTGAGGGACTGATGACCCCGCAGTTAAGTCCCTTAAGCTTGACAAACATTTGAATAGAAGTAGACGTAGACGATCGTAATAATTTTTATCATATTCGCAGAATATATTACATCAACTGCAAATGGGCAAAGCTGAAAATATGTACCCAGCTAGGACTCGAACCCGGGTTTTCCTACTTCCTAGGCAGTTACGCTAACTACTATACCACCCCCCACCTCACTCTTCAGACTAGGTGCCATCAGCTTTTGGTGTCCTACGCCATTGCCATTCGTAATCTGCCTGGTCATCCCACACATCACGTTCTGTGTCAGGGCGACGGTCTTAGAGCTCCTGAAACTCGGCCTCGGGTGGGTTTACCTGTTGGACTGCGGCTCGCCGCCCTTTGTAGGGACTTCAACCTCCCTTCCCTTGACTGTATGCGTCGTGCTATACCGCGCACCCCACCTTGGTTGGTGCCTCGACCGCAAATACGATTAGATCTCTACCACGCCCCGAAAGCTTCCGTCTCCCCCATAATCTTCCGGCGTTTGTTGCACACTGTCCTTGAAGAATTTCAGGGTGCCACCATTTTCTGATGGCTCTAAATTTGCTGGTCATACGGGATATGCACTTACGTCTCCCATTGGTGTGGAATGCCATTCTCTGCCAGAATCGTGCAGTGTGTTTACGGCAGAACTAACGGCTATTAGTAGGGCACTTCATTTTATCAAACAGGTAGCCCTGGACTGTGTTTTAATCTGTTCAGTCTCAATGAGCAGCCTGCAGGCCATAGACCGATGCTACTCCTCATGTCCTTTGGTCATTGATATGTACGATTTCGTCGCTGAACTTCGTCACACTTCTTGCTCCGTTGCTTTTCTCTGGTCCCGTCGTGTGGTTATCCTAGGAAATGAAGAGGCTGACCAGTTGGCTAGAGTAGCCGTAACTCCCTGTCCATTCCCCTGGGTTATTCCGGGTGCAGATTTGTGGGTGCAGATGAGGTCGCTACTCATACAGGACCAGAACACCAACTAGCATCCTACTGCTCTGTCTAATAAACTACGTCCATAAAGTCGACCACTGCATTTTGGAGTTCTTCCTTACATTATTCTCGAAGGGAATCCACTGTCCTTTGCCGTCTCCGCATCGGTCACTCCAGGCTGACCCATGGTTTTCTATTACGTAATGAGCCTCCCCGACAACGTGGTTGCGGGGCCCTACAATCTGTGGCTCATATCTTAGTGGAGTGTCCGCTCCTCTAGGCGCTCCGTGAGAAATATGGAATTCCGCACTCATTGCCCTCGGTTTTGGCGAATAATTCATGGATAGCTGACAGTCCTTGGATTTATCCGTAAAAGCGGTTTTTACTCTCGGCTATAAGATTTTATTGCTGACGCTTGGACAGGATGGGTGGGTTTGTGGCCCTCCCTGCGAGCAGCAGGGTTTGGAGGTCTCCCCTCCCTTCCCCCTGACGACTTCCATTTCTCCTTCTAACTTGTTTTTCATTCCCGTTGTTTCCCTTTTTACAATTATTTATGAGCATACACTGTTCTCTTGTATCTGCTTGTCGAGACGTTCGTAGCAGAGTCCCGCTGTTTCTATTGGTTGTAGTCCCGTTCTACTTGATCTTAACCCTCTTTTAGTTCCTGTATTTTACTCTCGTCACGGTCTTAGCCGACCACACCCTGGCTTTTACTCCGTGCGGAGGTCATGGGACTGATGACCTAGCTGTTTGGTCCCATCCACCCATCAACCAACCAACCAAGGCTGCCTTCGCTTCGCAATTTGGCGCGCAAACTTGGCCACCGTGCATCGTCCGTCTTAAATAGTTTTATTTATTAATTTTGCAAGAGTTAATATATATTATTTAGTCAGGGCATAGCTTGGCTTTGAGAGGTTTCCTACCTTGAGTTTGACATGGAATAAATAATTACTTTATTAAGTATTAATAAAAATAAGATCACGTTTCTGGCGAGTGACCGCCAGTGCTACAGCCAATCGGCGTACAGTGCCTGCCGCTCGGGGACTTCCCTAGAATTCGGGAAAACTTGGCAGCAGTCTTTCCCATAGGAACCCTACCTGCTGGTAGCACCTGCTACGCTTCTCACACTACCTCTACCATCTGTCGCCTACTGCTTCTAACTTGCTGTACCGAAGCAATTCTCAAATCTTAATATTACAGCTGTAAGACAGAAATATATGTCGGGGAATAATGAATGGACCCTCCGACCCTTGTCAATTTGCGTCCCATTCCTGCTGCCAGGAGTCAATTCTCCAACGTCTCTGCTATATATATGTGGCGTCTGTTCCGTAAGAACAGACGTCACTTCAGATCCTGCAGCTGTTATTATTTAATATTCATAGAATATATGACATCAAATGCGATTGGGCAAAGCTGAAAATGTGTACCCAGCCGGGATTCGAACCCGGGTCTCCTGCTTTCTAGACAGGAGATATATATGTCGAATCAGCTATATGAACTCCCCAGGTCTAGCTAGTCTGCCCTTCTTGAACCAGTAAATCGCAGCCCGATATTCGATGGTTATATCGATGGGGAAGGATCTCAGATACGCGAGTGTACCTGGACAGATCCACCGGAGGCCTGCCGGCCTTATTGACAGGCATCGGCCGTTTATCGGCGACGTGCGCGCGGCTCGGGTGGCAGCCCTGGCCTTGATGGGCGCCGCCGGGGATCGCGTATTCCGCGGAAGGGCGGAGGCGCCGCTTGGGATGCGCGGGGCTTCCCCGCGAGCGTCACGACCTGGCAGGCGTGCCAACCGTGACGCCGGCCAATAACCTACCGCAACGGCGACCGCCGTGGCCGATCACTCGCGCCGCCGCTCGTAAACAGCCGCCGCGCCGGCACGAGCGCTAAACGCACTGAATATGTGCCTGAGGACGGCGCGGGCGGCGCGGGCGGCGCGGCCGAAACGCCGCTGCAGAAACAGTGGCCCGAAAGGGAGGCGGAGGTTACCGCTCTTCCGACTGGCTTCATGTCGACCACCAATGTACAACAATGGTCAAAACTTTTGTGTCTCATTGCCGCCGGTTGTCCTGGGTGTCGCTGGCCGAGTAGAGAGAGAGACCGACACAGGAAAGTAGGATGCACGCGCGTGCGGGTACGGAACCTGAGGTGACCAGCCAGTGGGACAGCAGAAACTAGAAACACTAAGCTAGATTAGAACAAGAGATATATTTCGTTGAGATAGTACAATACTTAACTCGGAGGGCAGCAGACTAGTGCAATGCTGGTACATAGTTTAACTGCCGGCCGCGGTGGCCTAGGGGACTAAGGCGCTCCAGTCACGGTCTGCACAGCCACGACGGTCGGGGGTTTGAATCCCCCCTCGGGCATGGATATTTGTGCCGTCCTTAGTATAAGGTAGTTGAGAAGTAGTTTGTAAGTTTAGGGACTGATGACCCCGTAGATAAGTCCCATAAACTATACAAACATTCGTTTAACTAGGTATAGACCTAGATGAGAGACTTAACTGATGCCTGTCTTAATGCGAAGTGGCCGATCGAGATCAGTCGTGGCCACGAGCGGAGTTGCGGCAGAGGGCGCTCGTGGCTGACGTCGTAAGGACGCCGCGCCGTGCGTGCATGGCGGCGAGCAGCGAAAGTACGTGGCGCGCACTTCAGACTTGTACGACACCAGAAAAACAACCAGGAAAGGAAGCAAGCTTAGGGTTTAACGTCCCGACGACAGCTTGCTCATGAGAGACGGAGCTAACGCTCGGAGGTTTTGGCTAAGGATGGGATAGGAAATCGGCGATGCCTTTTGAAAGAAACCATCCCGCCATTAGCCTGAAGTGGTAAGGTAAAGCAGTCAACAATCCGAAGATTGGTTTCAACACCACAGTGCGTTACTAGGCATTGGTCCTGTTTGGAGGTGGTATCGTTGCCTTCCTCCGGAAATCAAGGAAAACCTAAATCCGGATAGCCGAAGGTGGATTTGAACCACCGTCCTCCAGAATATAAGTCCGGTGTGTTACCACTGCGCCACCTCGCTCGATAAAACAATCAGGGGACTGTGCATTTTCAACTTTTCAGGGCGTAATGTATAGTTCATTAAATTTCGGGAATGCAGCCGCGCAAAATTCACTTCTTCCGCTGATATTTCGGCCGCGTACCATTCGGCCATCTTCAGAGTGAGTCGAAGACTGTCGACGAGGTGCCGGGCGCGGCCTTATAAGCCTGATCGCGGTGGCAATGCGCGTGCGCGTCACAGATGCTGGTATACTGCATATCGAAGTACTCACACGCGTGGCGGAAGCGCTCCGGTGTTCACTTATCGATATATGCTCGGCGGCGGCAACACCGTCTCGTCTTCTATGCAATTTCAGTACTCCAAGTGCAGGGTTCCAAGCCTTGCCTATATTACAACCTTTATCTCTGTTTATTAAGTTGTTGGCCAGTCTAATTTCAACAGCTTCCTTAGATATAGCATCCCAAAATAAAGATACCGGTGTCAAAATCTTCACATAGCTGTAGTTCATGGAATGACTAGTTTCTATGCGTTGTTCAGCCACAGCTGACTTGTCTGGCTGTAATAGACGAATATATCTTCTGTGTTCAACGCATCTCTCGTGGACAGTGCATGTTGTCTGGCCTATATATGAATTATCACAATTTCCGCATGGGATGTGGTACACAGCTGACTTGCGAAGAAACAAATCATCCTTTACTGAGCCGAGTAAGGCTTCAATCTTCACAGGTGGCCAGAAGATAACCTTAACACGATGTTTGTCGAGAATGCGGCTTATCTTTGACGAAAGAGCGCTCACGTAAGGTAAGAAGGCTCTTTAGCTGTGACTATTATTTTCGTCTTCTTCTTCCACGTCACGTGCTTGTAATCTCGGACTCAAATCGAATGTTCTGCGAATCTGTTGCTGTTAATATCCATTCCCTTTAAAAATGCTCTTCAGATGTGTGAGCTCTTCCTGCAAGTTGTCATCCTCTGATATACTATGTGCACTGCGCACCAATGTCTTAAGCACCTCTGCGGTTTGTGAGGGATGATGGCATGTAAATACAGATTCGTATGGGTTGGTTTTCGATATACTGCACGTCCTAATGTACCATCAGCTTTTCGACGAACGAGTACAGAGGATCAGTTGAGAGCCAGCCGCGGTAGCCGAGGCGACTGAGGCGCTCCAGTCACGGTCTGCACGGCCACTACGGTAGGGGGTTCGAATCCCCCCTCCGGCATGGATATTTGTGCCGTCCTTAGGATTAGCTATTTCATAAGTAGTTTTTAAGTTTAGGGACTGATGACCCCGTAGTTAAGTCCCATAAGCTATACAAACATTTGAACATTTGATTTTGATCAGTTGAGATATCTGGTTCTGAAGTACTGTCATCGGCAGAAGTAACTAAAATGGGTCGACGTCTTTCTCTCGGTTCTATGGAGTAGAGACAAAAACATTACGGTAAACGAGGTAGTGGTAATGACAGAAGTTGCTGCAGATGGGGTTGTGTTGACCTGTGTTTACTTCAAATGTTTGTATAGGTTATGGGACTTAACTATAGAGTCATCAGTCCCTAAACTTAGAAACTACTTATGAAGTAGCTAACACTAAGGACGGCACAAATATCCATGCCCAAGGGGGGATTCGAACCCCCGACCGTAGTGCCGTGCAGATCGTGCCTGACGCGCCGCAGTCCCTCGGCCACCGCGGCAAGCAGTTGGCTTCACACAGTGTAGTGAGCAGATAGTCCAATGCAACAACAACGTGCCTTACTCGAAGCTATGGCATGGAGAGCCATAAGGAAACTGGAATCGGGAAAGACACAAAGGGATGTGTCTGTAGCTATTAGAGTGTCCCTAAGTGTAAGTTCCAGGACCGGGACGAGATATCAGACAACAGGAACCATTACAGTAAGCGAGTTCACGGGTAACATCAGCAAGAGATGAGTTACCTCCGGTCACCAGCACGTCGAGACAGACGGGAAGCTGCAACGCACCGTCCAGGTAGCAACAGGTCCTCGCAATACCAACACAAACGTCTCGAAATGGCCTTCGGGAATGTGGCTTCTACGCATAGAAGCCTAAGGTTTGGGTCCAATTAAAGCCACGACACCGTTTAGTCCGCAGAAAATGGAAGGACGAACATCTGGATTGGAGTCGTAACGAATGGCGCCGGGTTCTGTTCACAGATGAGTCAAGATTTTGTGTTCAGCCGGACAATCGTCGTTCCCTCATCTGGAGAGAGCGAGGAGCTCGGAACAGTCCTGCTTACGCGCAGGAAACATCAGCATATCATGTTGGTGGACCAGTGGTGTGGGCTGCAGTCAGTATTGGCGGACGTACGGACCTCTGTGTCGTTCAGAATGGCACTTCGACTGCTCACAGGAATAGAGACGAGGTCCTTCGACCTTTTGTTGTGCCCTTCGCTGGTGCCACAGGAGATGGGTTTCTTCTGGCGGACGGTAACGCTCGTCCCCCACAGAGTTGCAATGATGGATAACGTGCTTGAACCTGACAGAATGAAGGAATGAAGTGGCCAGCTTCTTCACCAGACTTAGACCCGACTGATCATGTCTGGGATGCACTTTGGCAGACGTATTGCAGCAAGATCAGCACCTTTTATTGTTATGTTGTTGCCGCGGTGGAGTAGCCGAGGCAACAACATAACAATAAAAGGTGCTGATCTTGCTGCAATACGTCTGCCAAAGTGCATCCCAGACATGATCAGTCAGGTCTAAGTCTGGTGAACAAGCTGGCCACTTCATTCCTTCATTCTGTCAGGTTCAAGCATGTTATCCATAAAAAAAAAAAAAAAAAATAAAAAAAAAAAAAATAAAAAAAAAAAAAAAAGATGCAAACGGTTCTAAATGGTGAGCCGCGGTGGAGTAGCCGAGCGGTCTGAAGCACCTCGTTGCAGAGCGCGCGGTTGCTCGCCATGGAGGTTCGAGTCCTCCCTGGGGCATGGGTGTGTGTGTTTGTCCTCAGGTTAGTTTACCTAGGTTTAAGTAGTTTGTAAACTACGGACTGATGACCACGTAGTTTGGTCCGTTAGATTTACAAACATTTCAACATTTGTTATGTTGGTGCGGTGTCTGTTCTTTCGAATAACGCAACAGAGCGACGCAATGGTGGCTAAGTAATTGCCTCGTAGAATGTGATATAAAAGGTTTTCGGATTAGAATCTATGTACGTACCGCATAAAAGATAGAGGACCACTACCAAACCTTATCACTGCATTACTCAACCATACCGTCAGAGTTCAGAGCAATCTACGGTATTGTTGAACAGTAGAACTATTTGAAACTAGCTTAAACCCGCGGCTCCGCTCGCGTGTTGGTTGATTATGATAGATAATGCGTGGAACGTCAAATAGATTTTTTAAAAGAGATATATTAAAAGAAATTTCTTTTTTACTGCTTTATTTATTTATTCTTATACTTCCTTATTCGTATTCTTATCCTTACAGAGAAAGAGCTGCAACATTGTAGCACGCATAGACCAAACATATCCTCTGTGGCATCACGTTTCGCTCTATGTAACCTCATTGTTATAGAGTCCCTAACGTCATCGCTGGCCTTCAGTCAGAATGTTTTTATAATTTGACGACTTTCAACCACCATATATTCCACCCCCTTATAACTATCGGCATGGAACTGCTATGATGTACAACGGGAGACTTCGGACAACAATTACACACAGACCATTCGTTTGCGTTCTGTAGTTTTCGCTGCATAGCGAAATATTAACACACACACACACGTAGAATTTTATATACACCGATAACTTTCCATTCCAATATACTCCATCCTTTTATCATTATCAACCCTCAAGCAACAATGCAACCAATAAAACAATTTTCAAAGAGTAAATATAATTTTCAAAGAGTAATTATTGTTCCGCATTTCGCGTTATATTCTTCAAATTACTAAATATGTATGAAATCGCTATAAAATCGTGCCTAAAACTTTCCTCAGGTATAAATTAGTAACTGTACAAATATTTAAGTCTCTGAGTCTTGTCGTTCGGACATGATAAGCGTACACCGAACAGATATTCACATTATATATATATATATATATATATATATATATATATATATATATATATATATATATATATATCCGATCGTCATAAAACCGTGCTTAAAGCCTTCCCGGGTAGACATTAGCAACTGTAGAAATTTTTAGCTCTTTATGTCTTCTGGTTCAGACGTGATAAACGTACACCGAACAGACATTGACATTTATAAATATAGATTTTTGTTTTGAAATATCTAGGGCTTACTGAAAGATGAAATGTACCGTGGTAGGCATAATTGCAAAGAGCTTGAAAAATAATACCTTTTTACGTGGTCATTTTCTTAATATTTTCATATCACAGTTTCAAACACTGTCTGTTCAAATATTGTGCGAACTGAAATCAACAGAAAATTATTTCCATGCCTGTACCTTGCAGGTCATCGTAAATTTATCCGTTTTCTTCGTATCTATTGTGCCCTTATATGCCCCCAAAAAGATTTCTGAAAGTAAATCTTTTTCGTGTTGGGAGCAGTCTCAATATAACTCTTTTTCGTCCTTACTTCTGCACATTTTACAACATAAAAGCTTCGATAACAAATCCTGTACAAAGATTAATATCTGCGGTTGAAGAGCAATAATCATGTCGATAGCTATGTCAATCTATATATCGCCGCGGTGGAGTAGCCGAGCGGTCTAAAGCGTCTCGCTACGGAGCGCGCGGCTGCTCGCCGTGGAGGTTCGAGTCCTCCTGGGGCATGGGTGTGTGTGTGTTGTCCTTAGGTTAGTTTACCTAGGTGTAAGTAGTTTGTAAGCTACGGACTGATGACCACGGAGTTTGGTCCGATAGATTTACAAACATTTGAACATTTTTGAATCTATAAATCGGCCCGTAAACTTTTAAGTATACGTCCCACTGTGATATAAGTATGTAAATATGAATTAAACACGCTGCCGACTGAATAAAATGCACATACATATCGATTTTTATAGATACACAAAATGAGACAAGAGGTTCTGCCACGATTTCTGGCGTGTATTCCTTAGGTTATTTGCAACACAAATGAAAGTAGAATAATGGGATCAGATCCATAATTAAGGAGATACAGTAATTGAAACAGCCAGGAAAATGACAGAAGGATCTTTGATTCCTTTTAATATCCTTATTTACGTCAATGATCACAAAATTTGTCGTCGTTTTGACGATTGGTTTCGGTCAGTCGTGACCATTTTCAAGTCCACAGCAAACCAGAAACAGGAAACATCTAGTAACAGACTACCTTATAAGACAAAAATAATAATGCATTACTATCATCAATATATAAAAACGTGTTTTAAACATTCCTTAACTTAATGTAGCCATAATGGCATCGTCACAAATCAGTTATCTTCATGAATGAGTCGTGATATAAGATTATTTTAAACATCTAAATTGGCCGCACAGCTGGTGACAACGTGTTTACTACGCTACTGCGCAGAACAAACTGCAGTTCAGTAACTGTTTAGTAGTATTTTGGTCGTATAACCGCTAGGGTGTCCTTACTGTGGTCGTTAACATATTCAGCTTTTATTTAATTATACTAAAGATAAAACTATCTTGCGAGAAAGGCTGTCTTATGTTACTTTATAAAAATGTGCAGCTTAAAACTGTAATAAACTATAAGTATAAAAATGTGTAGATGTCTGAAATTTAAAATGATTAAAAGGAAAACTTTGATTCTAGGATTTCATTATCAAAAGTACCAATAATAATCTATTTCAACAATTTAGTAGAAGTCTCTTGCATTTAGAGTGGATTTAAAGCAAGTGTTCAAAATTTCCTTCCTACATTTGAAGGCAAATATTTGCACGCTATGAACCATACGAGTAGCATTTCGTAATTTCACATTCTCATCCCATAGAAAATGTGTTGTATCAAATCTTCTCGTGTTTTCGCCTTAATTTGGTACACGATGTCTTTCATGCAGCCCCAGATGCAGTAATCTAGCGGTGTTAAATCTGGGGATCCGGCAGGCCAGGTGATAAGGCCCCCGCAATCCATCGATGTGGGAATTGCTGATCAAGAGAAGCTGTTATGCATGACATGGTGGAAATGTGCAGGTGTCCCCTCATGTTGGACGTACATTTGGCGTCCTGTTTCCAGACGAACATCTTCACCAAGCTGCCGTAAGTCTTCTCGTAAAATGTCACCGTTCATCTGGCCATTTACATTTCCCGTGAGAATAAACGGTCCTAGTAACTAAAAATGTTCAAAAGTTTGTAAATCTATCGGACCAAACTGCGTGGTCATCAGTCCGTATCCTAGTAACTGGTCACACACACCACTACACCAGGCATTGATTTTCGTCTGCTATTTCCTCTAAACTTTGGCTCATCTCTTAAAATTATGAAGTGATTCCTTTTAACCAGTTACAAAAATGCAAACGGTTCTAAATGGTGAGCCGCGGTGGAGTAGCCGAGCGGTCTGAAGCACCTCGTTGCAGAGCGCGCGGTTGCTCGGCGTGGAGGTTAGAGTCCTCCCTGCTGCATGGGTGGGTGTGTTGTTCTTAGGTTAGTTTACCTACGTTTAAGTAGTTTGTAAGCTACGGACTGATGTCCACGCAGTTTGGTCCAATAGATTTACAGACATTTCTAAATGGTGAACTTTGTGCACATGAAAAGGATACAGTCCATTCTCATGAAGAAACCTAGCGCACGGCACTAGCCGCGTATTGTGAAACTTACGTTACTGACGGGGCACCCGCTCCCGTCGGAGGTTCGAGTCCTTCCTCGGATGTGGATGTGTGTGTTTTGTCCTTAACATAAGTTACTTCAAGCAGTTTGTGCGTCTAGGCACTGATGACCACATCAGTTAAGTCCAATAGGTTTAGAAACATTTGAACATACCTACATACCATAGATAGTGAAACATTCACTCAGGTAACTAGGCGTTTTTTACTTCGGTTTTACAAATAATATTCTGCGGCATTGGCCCCTTACTTAGCTTGCATTTATCGTGAATCTTTAATTCAGCGCAACGTCCCTAGTGATTGGAAAAAAGCGCAGGCTGTTTATAAGAAAGGAAAGAGAACTGACCCGCACAATTACAGGCCAATATCGTTAACATCAGTTTCATGTAGGATTTTGAAGCATATTCTCAGTTCGAATATAGTAAATTTCCTTGAAACGGCAAAGCTTCTTTCTATGAATCAGCACGGGTTTAGGAAACATCGTTCATGTGCAACTCAGCTTGCCCTTTTCTGACATGACATCTTGCGAGCCATGGACGAAGGGCAACAGGCGGATTGTGTTTTTCTCGACTTCAAAAACGCGTTCTACGCGGTGCCACACTGCAGACTGCGAACGAAGATACGAGCTTATGGAATAGGTTCACAGATTTGTGACTGGCTGGAAGACTTCCTAAGTAATAGAACGCAGTACGTTGTTCTCGACGGCGAGTGTTCATCAGAGACGAGCGTATCGTCAGGCGTGCCCCAGGGGAGTGTGATAGGACCGCTATTATTATCTATCTATATAAATGATGTGATGGACAGAATAATTTGTAATTTGCGGTTGTTTGCTGATGATGCTATGGTATATGGAAGGGTGACATCTTTAACTGACTGTAATAGCATACAGGATGACTTAGACAAAATTTCTAGTAGGTGTGAAGAATGACAGCTAGCTCTCAATGTAGAAAAATGTAAGGTGATGTGCATGAGTAGGAAAAACAATCCCATAGTGTTTGAAAACAGCATTAGCAGTGAACTTCTTGATGCAGTCGCGTCGTTCAAATATCTAGGCGTAACATTGTAGAGCGATATGAAATGGAACGAACATGTAAGGACAGTTGTAAGGCGGACAGCCGACTTCGACTTATTGGGAGAATTTTGGGAAGATGTACTTCACCTGTAAAGGAGACCGCGTATAAAACGCTTGTACTACCACGTCTCGAGTATTGCTCAAGTGTTTGGGACCCGCAGCAGATCAGTTTAAAGGAAGACATAGAGGCGGTTCAGAGGCGAGCAGCTAGATTTGTTACCGGTAGGTTCGACCAATGCGCGAGGAAATTTAGAGGGCGAGAATTTGAAACTGAGTGTAGTACGATCTTGCTGCCGCCTACATACATTTCACAAAGTCAAGATAAGAGAAATTAGGGCTCGTACGGAGGCATATAGGCATTCTTTATTTCCTCGTTATATTTTGGAGTGGAATAAGAAATGAAATGCATTGTAGTGGTACAGTACACCCTCCGCCATGCACCTCACGGTGAACTACGGTGTATGTATGTAGATGTAGATGAACGATGAACTACGCTCTACTGAATTAAGAACGTCTGTTCTTGGACGTCACGATGTCTTTCGGAGCGAATACGAATAATGGTAAGAGTACCAGTTTTAGCATTCGACATTCTACGATTAGGATACCAACGGTAATATTCGGCAACAGCAGCATTATCATCACATAAGCCCAAAATGTACACCATCTCTCCGTACTCCTGCGATGATAAGTTGTAAAGCACTGCAAAGTGTACACAGGAGACAATTGCAGTAAACAGTGACCGCAGGATCAACAACGTGGTTGTTATGCAAACGTACCACTCGCTTCACTTGTCTACCTACGGCCGGTATTACATTACCAAATTATTGGACAAACAATTCGACAAAGAAATATTGGACGTTGTGTAATGGGAACGTCGTCCAATATTTGATCAAATCTAAGGCCTCGGCTTAGGTTTGATAACAGAAATCGCTCGTCTTATGTTTCCTGCAGTGAGAAATGTGACCGCTTGGAGCGCTAGTAGTAGTTCAGCATCCTTGCCACTACAGCTGTTTGACGTTAGCCTCAAATATTATTATTTGTAGGCTAGGGTTTGACATGCTTTCGTATCAGTAAACATGGCTACTAGTGGCAGTTCGTGTAAAGTGGTCCAACAGCAACAGAATTTATAGGACTGTAAAAATCAGATGGGGTACTGTATAACACGCGCAAGATCTATTTACACCGTCTGTCACGTCAGTTCGTTTAGTCTAATACCCTGCGACGGAAGTGATATTATGAGTTACAGTAAGTGATGTAAAAAGTCATAATATACTATCGGATTGTAGTAACACCCTTAAATATTATTTACGGCCAAAGAAAGCATTATAAATTATGTTTTTGGTCAACTTACAAGAAAAATACATGGGCTCGAACAAACTTATCTGTATGAACGTTTGGTTACAGGATCTCTACGTACACCACAGTGTGCTGGTGGCTGTCGTTTTCCTGCAAAGCTCTGTAACCATGCTCTAGATAGCACTGTAGATGTAATTGTAGACGCCATACGTAATGCAGATATCTTAACTATAACTTATGTAATAATCATCGTACATGTTCGCTACCGAATTGTCATCAAAAGCCGTGATGATAGTTGCAACTTTAACCTTCTTCTCGGAAGACTGTTGGTATTCACTGCCACTGCTTCCATTGCCTCTTCCCGCACTGGACTCGTATTCGGGAGGGCGGTGGTTCAAATCCACCTCCGGCCATCCAGATTTAGGTTTTCCGTGATTTCCCTGAATCACTCCATGCAAATGCCGGGATGCTTCCTTTCAAAGGGCACGGTCGATTTCCTTCCCCATTCTTACCCAAAACTCCGAGCGTTAGCTCCGTCTCTAATGACCAAGCTGTCGATGGGACGTTAAACCCTACGCTTCCTTCCTTCCTCCCTCTTCCCGCACTTACCGTAGCACTACTGCTTGCGATGAGTTGTTTGTCATTATCATCCCTATTATCATCATTATGAGTTAGTGTTACAACAGTATCTAACTTATGCTCATATTTCTGTACCATAACAGATACGAGAAAGCATGCGAATGATTCATCTTCTACACTAATACCATCTTCACGAGAAGGGTTCTTCATAACTTCATATCAACTAATCGCAATACATTAGCAGGATTGATTAGCAATCGCCGCCCCATCTGACGCTTCACCACACAAATAACGTCACAAAACGCAACTTCAGAGGCACACTGCACCGTCCCTACTGGCGAACCGACAGGTCAAAGTGCAATGCGGCATGGCACACGCAGAGGCCTCTAACGGACGACTGCAGAGTTTTGCAGATGCGGGAGTATCACTAGTGCAATAATCCTTACATTATCTCTCAAACGATTTTGGTGTATATGTGTTAGTTCGAGCCCAAGTACTTTCCTTGTTAGTGTGCTAAGTAGTGGGAAGTGAAATAATATTCGTAATATCAACATATGTTTGCAAGCAAAAATATGTAAATATAAACACATCAAACAAGTTTTGTAACGGAATAGATAAAGCTTATTTACTTTATCAGCTATTTTTCCACCTTACATTGTAAATGACGTCCTAAACGGCTTAGATTTTTTTCCTTTTTCAGTGCGGACATTTTCCATTTAAAAGTTATTCAATTGCTTCATCAACTTACAATCTTATTCACATACACTGTTTGCGTTAGCCTTTTCTTTTACTCTACTACAAATTGTGATGAATAGAGAGCAAAAAAATGATTAGCAGTGAATTACAGCCCGGCTGTACTGCCGATGATATAAAAAATAAAATCCTACAGTTCCCGTAACAAATTTTATTGAACACCCACGGTTCATCCAAGTACGTTTCCTTTCCTATTTTCCTTTCTTCGCTTCTAAATGCAGACAAAACGCAACTGTAGTATAACCAATAGCTGAACATAACACCACCACCGCCATTTCGAAAAAAACTCACAAAATATTGGATGATAATACCCCCTGTAACATATCAAATATCTTTGTCAAACAATAGGACAATAGGACAATTTCAACGAAATTTTTTGTCCAATTCTTTGTCAATTAATCTGATTCTAGCTGCTAAACCCGACATTGTCCTGGTATGTATGTATTTTTCCAATCATATATTCGAAATTAAAATATAAACTCGATAAAGATTTCATATTTGATGTATCCATGGAGAAAGCTTAGAAACTATGAAACAATAAATCAAAGAAATATGCATAATGTACAAACATTTTAGCACAGTATCCTAAGAAAGAAAAATAGTAATAAATTACCAATGACGTATAACATTAATTTAATTGAAAACTTTACACCGCGGCGCTATGCTCCGATGCGGAAGGCCGTTCCCGTCGGAGGTTCGAAACCTCCCTCGGGAATGGATGTTTGTGCTTTCTTTAGTATAAGTTAGTTCATAAGTTGTTTGTAAGTTTAGGGGCTGATGGCTCCCCTGTTAAGTCCCACAAGCTAAACAAACATTTTTCAAAACTTGCCAATGAACAATAATTGTTGATACTTGTGATGGGAGAGTTTCTGTGACTCATTGTTTACGATGTCACATCTCAGGAACTGTGTGTCGTAGGTAGTTTTAACCCCACAGCGATTGTTGTCTGATAGCAAGCAATATTTGTAGCAAGTTTAGTTCGAATCTGTCCATTATTTTAGGACGATAGGTGGAAAAATAGCGCATGATGCAGCAGTTCTTCGGAAATTTCATTGTTTATGATATCATATCTCCCGAAATGTGTATCGTAGGCCTACTATGATGTAAATTCGAAGGTACATTCAGCGGTATATGTGTCTCATGTCTGCAAAGTATGTCGTGAATGGTATTATCAGGAAAAGACGTAATAAATCGAAACCTCATGCGTGATGATGCTGTTTTTCATGAGCCAAATTGTTAATGACTTCATATCTTATGAACTGTATGTCTAACTGTGATATAATATCGAAGAAACATTCCATTGGTATGTATGTGTACTGTCTGTGAATTGTCTCGCGAATACAGTGTAGCAGTAACAACTTCTAACGTCATGCCAAATGCCGTCGATATACATCATGAACACCGGAAAAGTAGTAAGCAATAATTTTTTTCTTTCATAATTTTTTGGGGTTGTCAGCGAGAAAAAGTTTCGTAAAGATTTGAAATTATGTTGAAAGATTATAGCAAGTCGCTAAGTGCTCTCATTGTCCAATTGTTGACGAATAAAGTAACGCTATCACACGCAGCAAGATGAGGCAGTTTGCATTGTTTGTGACGTAATATCGTATGAACTATGAAGTATAAGTGGCTTTTGCCACTATAACAAATGATTTCAAATGTTTGTAGATCTATCGGACCAAACTGCAAGGTCATCAGTCCGTAGCTTACAAACTACTTAAACCTAGATAAACTAACCTAAGGACAAACACACACACCCATGCCCCAGGGAGGACTCGAACCTCCATGGCGAGCAACCGCGCGTAAGATCGATCGTGTGTCCTTTAAACACAAGTGTAGCGTCCCAGACAACGTGGAAAGTTTAGGAACTACGTTATAGCTTCTTAATTGTGGATCTAATCCCATTACTGTATTAAGTTTTTATTCCGAATAACATAAGGAATAACATGCAGCAAGTGGGGGAAGACCTCGTGACTCACCTTTTATATATATATATATATATATATATATATATATATATATATATATATATATATATTGTCTGTGAGTCCTCTATCTGTTCATAAACCATTCATTCGATTGCAATGAAACTTTGGTGAACTGTTCACCGTACGCCCACGACGGTTCAAATGTTCAAATGTTTGTATAGTCTATGGGACTTAACTACGGGGTCATCAGTCCCTAAGCTTACAAACTACTTATGAACTACCTTATACTAAGGACGGCACAAATATCCATGCCCGATGGGGGATTCGAACCCCCGACCGTAGTGGACGTGCAGACCGTGACTGGAGCGCCTCAGTCCCACGCGAAATGCCTAACAATAATGACCCTTTGAAAATTATATTTACTCTTTGAAAATGGTTTTATTGGTTGAATTGTTGCTTGAGGGTTGATAATGATAAAAGGGTGGAGTATATTGGGATGAAAAGTTATTGGTGTATATAAACGTGATGCCAAAGATGATATTTTTGGTTTATGCGTGCTACAATGTCTTCAGCTCTTTCTCTGAAGGATAAGCATACGAATAAGGAAATATTACAATAAATAAATATAACAGTAAAAAAGGAATTTCTTTTAATACATATCTTTAAAAAAATCGTTATGACGTTTCGCGCATTACAGCAAGTGATGGATCTGTGATATTATTACAATCATCATTGTTAAATTTCGTAAATTTCGTGATTTGATTCTCTGATAAATGTAACACATTTTTAGAAAAAAGGAGATGGATAGAAAGAGAGAGAGAGAGAGAGAGAGAGAGTAGATGGGAAAAGTACTGACTCAAGACTCGAATAAACATACAAATAAGTACCCGGGCAACGCCGGGTTTTCAGCTAGTAGAATGATAACGTTGATAAGACGGGCCGGTCGCTAGTTGCAAATAATTTTTGCTGTGATTTCTTCCTTTTCCTCCTCGGTGCTGCATGTTCGATGTGCAGCAGTGTAGTTCTCTCGCAACGCCAGAACCCCGAGTTGTACCAACACCAGCTAGAAGACAAGGCCTCACAACAGTCCGAGGCTACGTCACACTTGGAGGCCCCGGCCGCCACCTCACTGGCCGGCCGCTGCGCGGCGGTAGGCGTGCCCCAGCCAACAGCCAGTGAGGTGGAGTCCTGTGAAGTTGGCACCCCTTTTTTGGAAAATGTAGATTTTTTTTCAGAGTTCTAGACAGATATACAATAGTTCTGGAGTTCTCTGTACAAAATTTAAATAGTTCTGCAAAATTTCGCCGAAAAAATACGAAAAATTACCGCAAAATTTAGTTTTTTCAAAATAATTTTTTGCCTAATTGTACAAACATAGTTCTGATCACAGTTCTAAATAGCTCTCAAAGAGTTCTACAGGAAATCCTAATGACATTTTTCTGTGCTGATTATACTTCATGAGATAACTGCAATAATGAGGAATCCATTTACACGCTACTGTGAAGTTGGCACCCCTTTTCTCAAAAATGTGCATTTTTTTCAGAGTTCTAGGCAGATATGCAATAGTTCTGGAGTTCTCTGTACAAAATTGAAATAGTTATGCACTAATTCGCGAAAAAATTTAAAAAAATTATAATTTTTTTTTAGTTTTTTGCAAATAATTATTTGCCTATAAGCGTAAACATAGTTCTGATCACAGTTCTAAATAGCTCTCAAAGAGTTCTGCAGAAAATCCTAATGATATTTTTTTGCCTAGATAATAGTTCATGAGCTAATTGCGTAAATGAGGGACATAAACTACACAAAAATGCGCCAGAGTCGTGTGAAGTTGGCACCCCTTTTTTCAAAAATGTAAATTTTTTTTCAGAGTTCTAGACAGATATGCAATAGTTCTAGAGTTCCCTGTACAAAATTTAAATAGTTCTGCAGAATTTCGTGAAATATCGCAATTCTGAATAGTGGGAGAGCTGTGAAGTTGGCACCCCTTTTTTCAAAAATGTAAATTTTTTTCAGAGTTCTAGACAGATATGCAATAGTTCTGGAGTTCTCTGTACAAAATTTAAATAGTTCTGTTGAATTTCGCCGAAAAATAGTAAAAATTATCACAAACTTGAGTTTTTTTAGTTTTTTTAAAATAATTATTTGCCTATTAGCACAAACATAGTTCTGATCACAGTTCTAAATAGCTGTCAAAGAGTTCTACAGGAAATCCTAATAGCATTTTTCTGTGCAGATTATACTTTATGAGATAATTACAATAATGGAGTATCCATTTACATGCTACTGTGGAATTTGCACCAGTTTTTTTCAAAAAATTAGACTTTTTTCCAGAGTTCTATGGACATGTGCAATAGTTCTTGTTTACGATAAGCAGTAATCACTCATACGTAAAAACAACAAATTGAATGTGCAGCGGATAGAATATCTGTCAAGACCTAACAAAAATGAATATTTCTGGAATAAGGGGCACAAATAAGACAGCTTATCAGATATTCAAAATTGTGAACATAATTTTTTTCAGGCAATTACATAGAAATATTAACATGAACTCTAGAACTATAGTATATGTACACAGAACCCCAAAAACAATGTGTATTTCTCGAAAAAAATGGTGCCAATTTACAGTAACGTGAAAATGAATTCCACATTACTGCATTTATCTGATAAAGTATAATCTTCACAGAAAAATGTTATTAGAATTTCCTGTAGAACTCTTTGAGAGCTTTTCAGAACTGTGATCAGAACTATGTTTGTGCTAATAGGCAAGTAATTATTTTAAAAAAACTAAAAAAACTCAAGTTTGTGGTAATTTTTACTATTTTTTCGGCGAAATTCTGCAGAACTATTTGAATTTTGTACAGAGAACTCCAGAACTATTGCATATCTGTCTAGAACTCTGAAAAAAATTTACATTTTTGAAAAAAGGGGTGCCAACTTCACAGCTCTCCCACTATTCAGAATTGCGATATTTCACGAAATTCTGCAGAACTATTTAAATTTTGTACAGGGAACTCTATAACTATTGCATATCTGTCTAGAACTCTGAAAAAATATTTACATTTTTGAAAAAAGTGTTGCCAACTTCACACGACTCTGGCGCATTTTTGTGTAGTTTATGTCCCTCATTTACGCAATTAGCTCATGAACTATTATCTGGGCAAAAAAATATCATTAGGATTTTCTGCAGAACTCTTTGAGAGCTATTTAGAACTGTGATCAGAACTATGTTTACGCTTATAGGCAAATAATTATTTGCAAAAAACTAAAATTTTTTATAATTTTTTGTAATTTTTCGCGAATTAGTGCAGAACTATTTAAATTTTGTACAGAAAACTCCAGAACTATTGCATATCTGCCTAGAACTCTGAAAAAAATGCACATTTTTGAGAAAAGGGGTGCCAACTTCACAGTAGCGTGTAAATGGATTCCTCATTATTGCAATTATCTCATGAAGTACAATCAGCACAGAAAAATGTCATTAGGATTTCCTGTAGAACTCTTTGAGAGCTATTTAGAACTGTGATCAGAACTATGTTTGTACAATTAGGCAAAAAATTATTTTGAAAAAACTAAATTTTGCGGTAATTTTTCGTATTTTTTCGGCGAAATTTTGCAGAACTATTTAAATTTTGTACAGAGAACTCCAGAACTATTGCATATCTGTCTAGAACTCTGAAAAAAATCTACATTTTTGAAAAAAGGGGTGCCAACTTCCCAGGACTGTGAGGTGGCGGCCGGGGCCTCTAAGTGTGACGTAGCAACGGACTGTTGTAAGGCCTTGTCTTCTAGCTGGTGTTGGTTGTACAGTGGCGTCCAGAAGGAATGCCCCACGCAGCTAGCAGTGGCTAGCTCGCGGTGTTGGTTGTACAGTGGCGTCCAAAGGGAATGCCCCACGCAACTAGCAGTGGCTAGCTCGCCTGGCGTATGACGTGCCAGTGCCTGCTGTGTTCGCCAGCCGGCCGGCCTCGCATTAGGATGCCGCCGCGGCGCCCGGGCCCCCGCTGCCCAGGGTCGCGGGTTCGTTGCCCATCGCGATCTCTTCTGCCGACGCCAAGTCGGCGGCGCAGTTCTCGAGGGCCGCGGATGAGGGATCGCCCTCCTCTACACGTAAGCCGGCGGCGGCGGAGGTGGAGGCGCTCGGTGCGTAGGGGGGCTGCACAGGGACTCGAACCGGGACCGCTAGGGGGCGCTTCCGGCGTGTCGTTGCCCCTGCGCCAGCACTGACCTAGGCCAAGCGTTTCCTGCCTACTGTCTGCTATGTTCCACCTGGACTATCCTGTCGCCATATGCGAGGGAAACTCCCCGACACAGCTTCGTAAGATTCAAATCAAAATGTTCAAATGTTTGTATAGTCTATGGGACATAACTACGGGATCATCAGTCCCTAAACTTACAAACTACTTATCAACTAGCTAACACTAAGGACGACACAAATATCCAAGCCCGTTGGGGGATTCGAACCCCCCGACTGTAGTGGCCGTGCAGACCGTGACTGGAGCGCCTCAGTCCCCTCGGCCACCGCGGCCGGCAATTGTATTTTGTTGTAAATCACAATATAACGCAATCGTATCTAATAGTGATATTGTTATACTGTCTTAGTAACAATTTAAGTTATTCGTGATTGTACTTAATGGAACGGGTTATCGTGTTGTTATGCCGAAAAGTTCTATTAATGTGTGTTTCGTTAACTTATATCCATCATGTATTTAGCAATGCCAAAAAGGAGTTATATAAAGATGAATGTCGACTGCAAAAACGAAAGTGAAGATGGCAATATAAAACTAGCGCTCCCAAGAAAAAAAAATGTAAACGGTGCTTATGAAAACAAAAAAATGATTACTTTCTGCGTGTTTAGGCTCTAGAATTCCATAGTTTCTGCTTGGCATGTTTGTAGTGAACCTAAAGAGTTTCTTCCTACAACATGATTTGCAAGACTGTGCCACTTTTAACGTAGCTATTCAGTAGAGTCTCATTAATTAGGTGAACGGTATCGGGAAAACCTTGCACTATCGAAACTTATGTGCAAAAAAGAAGTAAATCTTCTCCGAAAAGAATACAAGTCTAAAAAAAGTATTAACTTTGTTTACAACACAGTGATAAAATAGGCATTTCCATTGACAGCCTAAATGTTTTTAAGTCTTTGAACTATTTACTTCGCGATATAACGGTGGAGTGTCTTTTTTAGTGAAGAGAAACTCTTAATTCTGAGACTAAGCCTGCACTTTTTCCTACATCATTTATCGGACTCCTGTTTAGCCTTACACACACTCATGAACGCTTAGTACAGCGAGGACATCTTGTTGCAAATGTGTGAGTTGTAGTGTAACATAAATTTACCAAAATTTTAACATACTTACGTAAGTTCCGGTTACTGTCTCGGTTTCGGTCGGAAATTATTTCACGATTGGATTCTAGTGGAAGAGTTGCAAAGTGATTTTCGACGTGAAAAAGTGGTTTCAATGCGGTGTGCACGTTGTTTTACGCTTCCATAAATTCTCCTCTAATCGCATTTATGTGTAACATGAAAGTAACACACACACACACACACACACACACACACACACACACACACAGACTATGTGGGGTGGAAGATAGGGGAGTTGAAAGTTATCGACTTATATAAAAATCTACGTTTGGATGTCAATATCTGGCTCCTCAGTAAAAACTACACAGTGGAGACGATCTCTCTGTGTTGTCGTAGTAGAATGTCTCCCTATGTTCTCCATACTAGTTCCGCGTCGATAGCTATAACAAGGTGGAAGATATAGTACTTGGAAGTCGTCAGCTTACAGACATTCGGACTGCAAATCAGAGATGACTTTTGACATAGATGACTTTTGACATAGCGAAGAGGAAATTTGTAGACGAATCATTTAGGTGGTACTAAGACTATTTTATGGTAGAAATGCGAAAATTCATAATTATATAAGACAGTAAAGTACCTGGAAGAGCAATTGGACGGATTGGACAGTGTCTTGAAAGGAGCGTATAAGATGAACATTAACAAGAGCATAACAAGGGTAATGCAGGCGATGCTGAAGGTGTTACATTACGTAACGAAACAATGAAGCAAGTAGATGAGTTTTGTTAAAAAAAATGTTCAAATGTTTGTATAGTCTATGGGACTTAACTACGGGGTTATCAGTCCCTAAACTTACAAACTACTTATGAATTACTTACGAACAAGGACGGCACAAATATCCTTGCCCGAGGGGTGATTCGAACCCCCGACCGTTGTGGCCGTGCAGACCGTGACTGGAGCGCCTTAGTCTCCTCGGCTACCGCGGCCGGCCGAGTTTTGTTACTTGGGCAGTAAAATAACATATAATTGTCGCAGTACATCTTCTAATGTATAAAGCAGAGTGTCCCTATATTTGTACGTGTTGCATACAAATCTACAGTTTTGTTCCAATCTTTATGAAATTTTGCACGCGTAAGCTTCAATCCACAAGGACGATCGCCGTAAGTGTAAGAATCACATACTATATATAGTTCACGAGATATGACGTCATAAACAATGAGATGCGCGAAAAACTGCTGCATTTTGCGACAATGCTGCTCATTTCCTCCTAAACCATTGGACCGATTTCAACCAAATTTGGTACACACATTCCTTACCGTGAGGTAACAATTGCTGCATGGTTAAGAATCACATACGGCACATGGTTCAAAAGATATTACGTCATAACCAATAGAAATCGCAAAAAATGCCACATAATGCGGCGAGACTCTAAAAATACACTGCATGAGAATGAGAATACTTAGCGACTTGCAACAAACGTTAAAAATTATTTCAAACCTTTATTAAACTTTTTCTCACTGGCAACCATAGTAAAATGATGAAAGGAAAAAAGTTACTCGCTTACTACTTTTCCACTGTTTATGGAGGAAAACTACGACTCTCGGTATGACGTTACAATTTATAATTTGTACACTACAAATTGTAGCGACAGGAAATTTTACAGACAGTATACACATACATAGTTGAATGTAGCTTCTAAATTTTATCACATTCCGACACGTAGTTCATGAGATATAAGCACATAAACAGTAACGTTCATGGAAAACCGCCCCTTCCCGCACCAAGTTTTAATCTAGTACTTTTTACTACTAACTTTATTCCCAAGAGATTTTGCAGACATACAGCTCTTATACAAATGAATATCTACCTGAAAAATGGCAGAAATAAATAGATACCCGGGCAACGCCGGGTTTCCGGCTAGTAGGATATAAAATGCAGAATGAGAATGAGGAGAAAAGCGTCATTCAGAAAGAAAAATTTGGTAACGTGGAATATCAGTTGAAGCGAAAGGAAGTCTTTTCTGAAGGCATTTGTGTCGAGTGTTGCCTTGTACGGGAGTGAGACATGGACATAAACAGTGCGGACAGGAAGAGGATTGAGGCTTTTGAAATGTGGTGCTACAGAAGAATGCTGAAGATTAGGTGGGTGGATCGCGTAACTAATGAGGAGGTACTGAACAGTATTGGAGAGAAAAAGAATTTCTGGTATACCTTGATTAAAAGAAGGGATCGATTGGTAAGGCACATTCTTAGGCATTCAATAATCGTAAATTTAGCATTGGAGGGAAGTATGAGGGGTAAAAACCGCAGAGGAAGACCAAGAGATGGATACAGTAAGCAGATTAAGACAGATGTAGGTTGCCGTTCTTATGTGGAGTTGAAGAGGCTTGCTCAGGATAGGGTAGCGTGGAGAGCTGCATCAAACCAGTCTCCGGACTGAAGACCACAACAAAAACCTCCTTTTAAGAATATTTTAAATTCTATTGCAGATTTGTCACTTGTTTGTGTCGTTTCCCCGTTTTATTTCATGATGTTTATCGCCTTCTCCCCCTCCTTTTGGTATACCTTGACTAAAAGAAGGGATCGCTTGGTAGGACACATTCTTAGACATCAAGGAATTATGTATGGATTTAGCATTGGAGAGAAGTGTGTGGGGTAAAAATCGCAGAGGGAGGCCAACAGACGCATATAGTAAGCAGATTCAAGTGGATGTGGGTTGCCGTTCTTAGGAGATCAAGAGGCTTGCTCAAGATAGAGTGGGGTGGAGAGCTGCATTAAACCAGTCCACGGATTGAAGACCACAAGAACATCCTGCATGGTAAGACAATTATCAAGAACAACAACAACGGTACGGTTCGGCATGCGTCTGCCTTCGTTGTCCATTGCCTTCGATCTACAGATAACCATGGCACATTTTACCGATAGGTGATGTTGCCCAGCGAAATTGATGTTGGCCTTTAATGTATTCGTGCTTTCTCGTCGTCAGTCAGTTCCTATTATCGTTCTGGCGTGGATTGCTTACTGGCAATTTGAGGAAGGTGCAAGTGGCTGGCAAGGGCGCTGGCTGAGACACGATGTGCCCAAAACAGAACACATATTTATTTTACACAGAAATTCTTCCATAGTGGAAACAAAAGAACATAACAGTACTTAACTTTTCACAGTGACTGCTGTATCATGAAAACAGTAACAAAATTCAAATTTGGTACAATGTCCTGTTCATGTCTAACTGAACATTCAATAGTAGACAAGATCTCCGTGACTTGAGGATATACAACAAAACTTAAAACAATCTACAGCGGGCTACATACTAATACAGACAACCTTTCCTGTAGTCCCCTCTTCCAGGGCACGTCTACCACACAACTTCCTTTTCACTTCACATAGCTGGCTTAGCTAACGTCGGTTGGCTGTGGCGCTGCGAACTTCAGGAGGGCGTGGCGGCCACCTTGCCATCTCATTGGGGGCCGCTGGCAGCGGCGTCTCTTAAGGCTAGTCTACACGACGACACCAGGTTGCGAAACTCGTTGCATGAAATGAATTGCGCGCAACTAATTTCGTGTATGTCTGTAGACAAGGCGCCAATACCATACACTTCAGTTTCGTTGTTTTGTAAGTGCCGTAGTCGCCGTAGAATGAAAGTTTTGGTAGCTGTAAGAGTTGTAGCGAATCTATTGCTTGTCTGTGTGAAGTCGCTGTCTGAGGCTAAACATATAAAGAATAAGAAACGTGTTTGGGTTCGTGAATGGATTAAAAAAAGACGTCAGCTCTGTTGCTCGGCGCCCTTGCTGAAAGAAATTGTGGTTGAAGACAATAGAAGTTATTTTAATCAACTTAGAATGTCACCAGAGCAGTTCACGTTAGTAATGCAATAAAGAAACAAGATACTGTTATGCGTGAAGTTACCAGAACTGAAATTACAAATTGCATTACATTTCTTGTCAAGTAGATATTCGTCTCTGCAGTACTTGTACCGTGTTCCGAAATCCACAATTGCCATACTTTGTTTGTACAGGTACTTCGAATTGGATGTATTTTAGTCTGCAATTCACTAATCGTCAACCCATCAATATTTAATTTCCAAATAATTTCACAGCACTAACACGCCGTTACTCGCACAAACACCTACGCAACGCATAAATGTTCAAAAACCGAATTATTTCTTCCGTTCCCCGTGTATATTGTATTTTTTTTTATTGGTCATAACCTAACCTAAAAACACGCGCAATGAGTTTCGCCAAAGTTGGAAGGTGCCGAAACTGTTTAGTTTCGCCAACGAGTTGCGCGAACGCCTGCCGCGCATGCGCATTGGGCAGTAGCGCAGGTTCATGAAACGTAGTGTCGTCGTGTAAACTAGCCTTTACTTCTTCTGCCGTTGTGTGCTGCCAACCTCGTCTTGGTGGTTAGGACACCACAGCCTCGAACCCGCGGGCCGACCTGGTTGAAATGCTGATCATTCCTCCAGAACATAGTAAGGTACTAGTCCTGTACATATGTGCATAGTATGTCTCGTCTTTCACGGTGTTGTGTCTTTCGTGAAGACGACTGTGTATTGGGAAGCGCGATCTATATATGGCCACGCCAGCACGGGCGTCGTCACCGCGTAGAACATGGCGTCCGGCGTGCGTCACGCATTCACACACGCACCGGCGCGTGGCCGCAAAGTGTTTTCGCGTCGCCGCCATTGTGCCGGCCGCTATCTCGCTGGCTCAAAGCGGCATCTCCGCCTGCCGCGGTTAGCAATGCCCCGCGGTGCCCGCTAGCCGCTGGCTACTTTCTAACACCGTGACACCTCTCCGGGAATGCGAATCCAGCTGACAGTGAAAGACAGCGACTTCCGCGACTCCCGTTGTGAGATTACCGCACATTAGAAATACTGGTAATTAATAGCATTTGTAATTAAACAGTATGAAGTTCACTGCAAACTTTGACCATGCCAATGCACTAAATGTTACACAATTTTAATCTTATTAATTATGGGACCAGTGTATGTTCGCAGTTGGGTGACAACATTTATAGTTAGGCCATAGGCAGAATTTCTCCACTTTGAGATTTGCTGTGTGCTTGTAGCTGAGGGGAGGCGGCGAGCAGGCCGACGTTGGTGGCTTGTTCCAACTTAGGATTTTACAGTTCGTTTCCGGTGAGGGGAGAGAGGGACAATGGCGAGTGCCAGGCACATTGCAGTGCACAGCGTGAAATAAAATATTCTAATACTACTGGCATTTGAAGTAATACGATGCAGTTAGGAACCTTTAAGGCCCTCATTACAAAATAGCCTGTTGACAAATAAACAATACATTAGGTGATATAGTCACATCTGGCGTAATATGTTTAATTGACAATGAAAAGCAATAAATTACCAATGAATCAAGACAGTTACACAACTAGCATGGCGATGTTTGTTTATAAAAATAATATATTAACTATTTCTCATTTTATTTTCAATTAATCTTGAGTATTTTATCTTGAAATATTCAGTTAAATCACTTATCTGTGATATAAGAAATTGCACGATTGTAATAAATAGTGCAAAGGATGTTTATACCAATATAAAAACATAATAAGAAATTTGTTTAATGTGTAGTGTAATTATTTTGATTTTAAGTAAAGTTTTAGAAATGTATTGGCTGAGCGCTGTACGTTGGAAGTCGGTTAGAACAGCTCACATGGGGAAGTTGATGACGTAGGGGAAAAAACCCGGCAGTTGGGCTTTTGGCGCATCCGCGCGCGAGGGCAGGAAGTGACGAGGCGGGAGCAAGTGGTGTAGCTGGCCGGGCGGTGTCGCTCTAGGCAGTCCTCATGTGGATCTCCAGGTGGAGACTATAGATTTTGTGTGGCAATTGCCAAGTGTGGTTGCTCGTCGTAGACTGCACCAAGTTGTATCGAGTGCTACTGTGTGTTGTGAATATTTAGCCGGTGGAACAAGGTGTGCATCGCACTAAATTAAAGTGAATGTGTTTTGTTAATGTAACACGTGTCGTCGCAAAGGCATGAAAACATAAACGGTGTTTGAGACAGCTATATGGTGTGAAAACAATTTGCGACAAATATTCATTTTGTCTGGGGGCTCACGAGCTATAACTTTATTTGATAAATGTGTTGACGTACAGACGTATCAGCCACAGGGTTTTAATATGGTGTAATAAACAAAATAAAGTGAACTTTTACGTGTTTTCAAAAATAATAGTTAGTACACCCTTTTCTCACATGAACTTACTTTATTATGAATTTGTTTGTTAATCATATGCAGGGAAGGAAAGCTGCGAACGTGTGATATCATCCCTAGAAAACGAGTCAAACAGTAGCAATCACAGTTCCAGTTTTTTTGCATGTTTAGCAATTTGGTTCGAAGTTGGTGGTTGTGAGTTTTAAAAACTAAATTTTCCCTATTTAAACTCTCACTCCAATCTTCACCCTCGTACCATTCTCCACCGCTTGTAAATCTATGGGACTTTGTTATTAGTCCCTAGGATTACAAACTATTTAAAGTAAGGTAAAACTAATCTAAGGACAAAACACACGGATAAACTCTTGTCTCCGATACCGCTTTCACCAATGACGTCACATAAGACGTCATACATAATCGAGAGATACTACGAACACATGTTTACCACAACATGGTATCGGTAGTTAGATTTCACCTGAATATGTCAAATCTACATAATTATACCAAATCTTCAAACTACATTTATTAATTAGGTAATTTTAAAGGAAGCTTGCACTCCAAGCAGTACGGCCTGAAATGATAATTTATGTCGAACATACAACTGTAAATCGAATGACTGTTTCTGAACCGGAGATTCGGGCGCTACGCACTCACGTACTAAAGAAAAACGTTCTTGTTTAACCTATACCTAACCTTCTTAGGGCTACCCTACAGATAACTTTTTTTTTTAATTGAAAGTCAGATCAAACAAGACCTAAACCTTGCAAAAACAGAATATCACCAAAAGCATAATACAACGCCAAATAGGTGTCTTCAAAAGAATCAGACACGTAAACAGTGAGTATTGAAACCACGCGCGAAACGAAATGACGCAAAACATGACGTCATTGGTCAAAACGGTATCGGAGACCAGATTTGACCCAAACACCACCCATGCCCGGGGGAGTACTCGAAACTCCGACGGCGGGTAGTCGCGCACACCGTAGCACGGCGCCTCAGTGCGCACGGCTATTCCGCCGAGGCAGAACTCGTCCTCAAACAATCAGCATAGGCCTACTGTGCTACCGGTAGTACTTGAAGACGCGATTCCACCCGTCTGCATGGACCCATGACGTCATCAATATGGCGCCAATGACGTACGTACTCGTAGCCAATATGGCGACCAAAACACTAGCATAACACACACATCTCCATCTAGATGGGATCACATTTAAGTGCCTGGCAGAGGATTCATCGAACCACCGTTATATTATTTATCTCCCATTCCACTCTCGAATACGGCGCGAGAATAAAGAACATCTGAAACTCTCCCTTCGAGCTCTGATTTCTCGTATTGTATGCAGTCTCTCGTTCGCCTTTCCCACGGCATTATCTACGTGTTCTTTCCAATCTAAGTCTGAAGTAATCGTAATTCCTAGGCATTTTGTGGAGTTTACGTCCTCCACCTTTGATTGATTTATCTTGTAAATAAAGTTTAACGGATTTCTTTTCGTACTCATGTGGACGACTTCACATTTCTCATTATTTAGAGTCAATTTCCAATTTTTACACCATACTGAAATCGTATTTAAATCGTTCTGCAGTTGGTTTTGATCTTCAGGTGATTGTACTAGACGGTAAATGACGGCGTTGTCTACAAACAACATAAGAGAGCTACGTAGATTTTCCCCTAAATCGTTTATGTAACAGCAGATGACCAATAACACTTCGCTGTGGAACGCCCGATATCACCTCTGTTTTAGTCGATGCCTTACCGTTGATTACGACGTACGTGTCCTCTCTGACAGGAAATCCCCTTTCCAGTTGCAAATTTGGGGCGATACACCATAACCACGCTTTTCGATTCAAAGCCGTTTGTCAGGTACGGTGTCAAAAGCCTTCTGGAAATCAAGAAATACGGAATCGATTTGAGAACCCTTGTCGATAGCATCCCTCACTTCGTGTAAGTAAAGAGCTAGTTGTGTTTCGCATGAACGATATTTTGTAAATCCGTGTCGACCTTGGGTCAATAGATCATTCTGTTCGAGATAATTCATAATATTTGAATACAGGATATGTCTCAAAACCCTGCTGCAAATTGACGTCAATAAAATAGTCATGTAGTTTAGTGGGTTACTCCTACTGTCTTTCTTCAATATAGGTGTGACCTGTGCAACTTTCCAATCTTCCGGTACAGATCCTTCTTTGAGAGAGCGGTTGTATATGGCTGTTTAGTAAGGAGCTATGGGTTCAGCATAATCTGTATCTATAAATGTGAATGTCTGTTCGGTGTACGTTTATCACATCTGAACCACATGACATAAAGCGCTAAAATTTGTACAGTTGCTAATGTCTACCCGGGGAAGGCTTTAGGAACCTTTTTATGGCGATTGGATAGCTATGTCTGTTCGGTGTACGCTTATCACGTCCGAACGATAAGACGCAGATACTTAAATATTTGTACATTTTCTAATTTATATCTGAAGAGGGTTTTAGGCACGGTTTTATAGCGATCTGATAGATATTTAGTAATTTGAAGATAGTAACGCGAAATGGGGAACAATAATTATTACTCTTTGAAAATTATATTTACCCTTTGAAAATGGTATTGTTGGTTGCATTGTTGCTCGAGGGTTGATAACGATAGAAGGTGGAGTATATTGGGATGAAAAGTTATCGGTGTATATAAAATTGTACGTGTGTGTGTATTAATATTTCGCTCTGCAGCGAAAACTACAGAACGCATACGGTCTGTGTGTAATTGTTGTACGAAGTCTCCCGTTGTACACCATAGCACGTTCATGCCGATAGCTATAAAGGGGTGGAAGATATGGTGGTTCAAAGTCTTCAGACTGAAGGCCAGCGATGACGTTTGCGACTCAGTAGCAACGAGGTTACGTACAGCGAAACGTGATGCCACAGACCATATCTTTGGTCCATGCGTGCTACAATGTCTTCAGCTCTTTCTGTGTGAGTATAAGCATACGAAGCTAGTCATACATTATTTGAGAATGACAGTACTTAGCGACTTTAAACGAGACGCAATGACGCTGCTATCCCTGCCAGAGACGGATCCAGTAACTGTGGACATAGTGTTGTGGCCGCTCGTATCTGTGAATGGGGAAGGCTCTGTAAGGGTTACGGCAGGGCCTGACCACCGAGTAGAGTTGTGGTTGCGGCGCTACGCACTGCGCACTTGGCAGGCACGCACTGGCTCTCACGCACTCGGCCGCGGCTGATGCGTGCTCCAGATAGCCGTGCGTAGCCGGCGCCGCAAAGCCACAGGCGCCGACACGCACTACGCACTTCCGCCGCGGCGGGAAGCCGAGTCCAACTCGGCGTGCATTGGCGAAGTCGCAACAGTAGACTTGCGCATAATAGTTGGCGATGGGGAGCGTACACTTTAGTTCGCGGCTCTGCTGCGAACTAGTTCGTTCTTTTATTTCGTCCGCTCCCAGTGCCGCTGGGGCACGACCCACAACGCCGAAGCATCGAGCCAGTCAGCTATGCGCGCGCAACCTACTCTGTCTGACGTCACACGACAGCGCCGCGGCCCTCTCTCTAGGTGGTGGTGGCGATCCATCCCGAACGGAACCGGACTTCATCCGTATCACGAAAGCTAGTTTCGGCTGATTTCTGGCCAAATCCGAAACAGAGGCTGAAGCCAATATTTTGGCCTAAAATAGCCGAAACAGAATATTCGGTAGCTCGTTATCTTCCACTTAAACACTTCACCAAAATTGCACATCTGTACTAACAAGAACAATATGAGGTCTGTAGAGCATGTGTGTTTTGCGCAGAGCATTTTTGCCACTGTCGATTGAAGATACGTTGTAGACTTGCGCATAATAGTTCGCGATCGGGAGCGCTCACTTTAGTTCGCGGCTCTGCCGCGAACTAGTTCGTTCTTTTAGTTCTTCTGCTCCCAGTGACGACTGAGCGGCGTGGTCTGCGCATGCAGGTGGAGGGAGAAGTTCCCCCACCTAGCTGCTTCATGCGCTTGCTGCTTCAGCCGCTAACGATATCACGCAAACCAAAAGAAACAGTTTGTGGATAATTAACTCTATACCTTGGCATTATGGAATTTATTAGTCAGATATTGCAGAGTGCAGAATACTTCAAAGTAGAAATTTTGTAGCACTGAACTACGTAATCTAGCAGGCAGACGCTCACCTCGAAATGGCTCTCATCAGCAGAATGCAAACACATGATTTTTAATTCAAAAATGTTCAAATGTTTATAAAGCTTATGGGACTTAACTACGGGTTCATCAGTCCCTAAACTTACAAACTACTTATGAACTAGCTAATCCTAAGGACGGCACAAATATCCATGCCCGAGGGGGGATTCGAACCCCCGACCGTAGTGGCCGTGCAGACCGTGACTGGAGCGCCTCAGTCCCCTCGGCCACCGCGGCCGGCGATTTTTAATTCTGCTCCGCGCCCTCTCGCTATTGCCCGTCGGTCTTCGCAAAAGAATTCAATGAACTATGAAGCGAGATACGTTTGGCATAATATTTCGCGAGTGATCGCATATATTTTAGTTCGCGACCGGTAGCACTCCTTTTAGTTCGCAGCTCGGCGGCGAAGTAGGTCGCCCTTTCTGGTTCGTCCGCTCGTTTTGGCTTTTGCTACCGCTACTTAAACTACAGCTGAGCTGCGTCTCTGCTCGAAATGACGGCAACTGGCAGAAGGTAATCACGCGACTCTGCGTGCTCTCGCGTCCTCTCGCTGTTACCCGTCAGTCTTCGGAAAAGGAGCGGTCGATCTAAGAGGCAAGGGATCTGCGAACTAGTTCGCGTAGTTCGCCTGTGGGAGCGCTCTTCCGAACTAGTTCGATCGCGAACCACACGAGACTACACAATACATCCCGACTCGACTCTTCCTCTCATTCCGCAACAAGTGGTAAAAAAAGTATTTTTGGAGTTGGTAGTGTATATGAATAGCAATGAAAAAAGTCGCAAATGACCCGAATATCTATTGTTTTAGTAATGAATAATACCGCCGCGGTGGAGTGGCCAAACGCGTTGAGGCGCAATGTTCCGATGCCCGAGGCCGTTTTCCGTCGGGAGTTCGAATTCCCCCTGTGGCAAGGATATGTGTGTCGTCTTTAGTATAAGGTAGTTCGTAAGTAGTTCGTACGTTTAGGGACTGATGACCCCGCAGTTAAGTCCCAGAAGCTTTACAAACATTTGAACATTACTGAATAATACCACCGTCAGCTGTCTTCTCACTTTATTACTCACTAGCTTAAACCCGCCGCTCCGCTCGCGTGTTGGTTGATTATGATAAGCTACCTTTCAATATGCTTATCCTTACAGAGAAAGAGCTGAAAACATTGTAGCACGCACAGCTCAAAGATATGGTCTGTGGCATCACGTTTCGCTGGCCTTCATTTCGAATTTTTTAAAATAATTTGACGACTTTCAACTACCATATCTTCCACCTCCTTATAGCTGTCGGCATGGACCTGCTATGGTGTACGACAGACTTCAGACAAAAATTACACACAGAGCATTCGTTTGCGTTCTGTAGTTCTCGCTGAAGAGCGAAATATTAACAGACACAGACACACGTAGAATTTTATATACAACAAATAACTTTCCATCCCAATATACTCCACCCTTTTGTCATTATCAACCCTCAAGCAACAATGCAACCAATAAAAACATTTTTCGAAGACTAAATATAATTTTCAAAGAGTAATTATTGTTCCGCATTGCGCGTTATATTCTTCAAATTACTAAATATCTATGAGATCGCTATAAAACCGTGCCTAAAACTTTCCTCAGGTATAAATTAGTAACTGTACAAATATTCAAGTCTCTGCGTCTTGCCGTGCGGACGCGATAAACGTACACGGAACAAACATTCACATTTATAGATATAGATTGGAAACCAGTTTCAATGGACCAAGCCGTCATCTTCAGACACTTATAATAGTGTAATGTGCATTTTGCTGTATCAGAAACAACAAAATAACTGGTTTATCACATTCATTTCTCACCTGTTGGTCCTCATTGCTTTAATCTTACATGAATGTGCGACACCAGTTATTTTGTTGCGTCTGTCACAACAAAATGCAGATTACCCTATTACAAGAATCTAAAGATGACGCCTTGGACCATTGAAACTGGTTGCCATTAAGCAACAAAATGAGAATACAGATGACGATGTTGTTAGTCATTACTATATATACGGCTGACGCCTCATCGCCCATGCACAGAATGAACAAAATTATTGTATTGTTGTGGTCTTCACCCCGGAGAATAGTTTCATGCAGCTCTCTACCCTACTCTATACTGAGCAAGCCTTTTCATCTCCTCATAAGAACGGCAGCCCACATCCATTTGAATCTACTAACTTTATTCGCCTCTTTGTCTCCCTCTGTGATTCCCCCCCACCCCCCCACACACACACACACACACAAACTTCATCCAGTGCTACATTCACAATTCCTTGATGTCTAAGAATGTGTCCTACCAATCGTTCCCTTCTTTTATTCAAGATATGCCAGAAATTCCTTTTCTCCCCAATTCTCAGTACATCATTAGTTATGCGATCTACCCACCTAATCTTCAGCATTCTTCTGTAGCACCACATTTCAAAAGCCTCAATCCTCTTCCTGTCCGCACTGTTTATCGTCCATGTCTCACTCCCATACAAGGCAACACTCCACACGAATGCCTTCAGAAAGGACTCTCTTAGGCTTAAATTAATATTCGATGTTAACAAACTTCTCTTTTTCAATAACGCTTTTCTTTCCATTTCCATTCTGCATTTTCTATCATCGGTACTGCGAACATTGTGTGTTATTTTACTGCCCAAGTAACAAAACTCATCTACCACGTTTATTGTTTCGTTACCTAATATAATTCCTTCAGCATCGCCCTATTTTCTTAGACTGCACTCAATTACCGTTGTTTTGATATTGTTAATTTTCATTTTATATGCACCGTTCAACTGCTCTTCCAGGTTTTTTGCTGTCTCTCACATAATTACAATGTCATCGGAAAAACGCGAGGTTTTTATTTCTTCACCCTGAACTTTAATTCCTTCTCCAAATTTCTCCTTTCACAGCTTGCTCATTGTACAAATTTAATAACATTGGGTAATGGATACAACCCTGTCTTACTCCCTTGTCAACGTTCCCTACCGTATATTTTTCTCCTGCTGACTTCAGAATTTGAATGAGTGGATTCCAATCTACATTGACAAAAGCTTTCTCCAAATGCACAAAAGCTGGAAATGTAGGTTTGTCTTTCCTTAACCTATCTTCTAACGTTAAGTCATAGAGTGTGTTCCTACATGTCTCCTGAATCGTAACTCATCTACCTCGAGGTCAGTTTCTACCAGCTTCTCCATCATTCTGTAAATATTTCGTGTTATAATTTCCCAACCATTACTTACTGAACTCATGGTTCTGTAATTTTCACACCTGTCTGCGTCTGCTTTCTTTGGAACGGGGATGCTTACATTTTTCTTAAAGTCTGAGAGCATTTACCCTGTGTCATACGTCTTACGCACCAGGTGAAATAGTTTTGTCATGGCTGGGTCCCACAGACTTCAGTAGCTCTGAGGGAATGTCATCTACTCCAGGGGCCTTGTTTCGACTTAGGTCTTTTAGTGCTCTGTCAATTTCTTTCTCGTATTTCATCTTACTCTACTTACATTTCTCTTCCTACAATACTGCATCTAAGTTCATTGCTATGTTGAACCCCTCTATATACTCTTACAACCTTTCAGATTTCCCTTTTTTAATCACTAGTGGTTAATCATCTGAGTTCTTTATATTCATACAGCTTCTTCTATCGCCTCCAAATTACTTTTACTTTTCGGTAGATGGTATTTTAAATTCTCACCTTCTTCCCTCTTTACAATAAAACTGCCGTATAACAGGTAATCAATTTCTATTGAGTACAGAGATACCAACAAGAGATTCTGACAAGTTGGACGACAAGAACGTAGACATTCTCAATTTGTGTTGCAGATTGCAGGACCCCTGATACCCGGTAACGCGTCCTCATGCACTGATGCATCCCTGTATTTCACTACGTTTACATGGAACACGTCATCCGGAAGACGAAAACCGATTTTCGTAAACCCTTTTGTCGCTGTCGTGTTCACATGGCACAGCCTGAATCGGATTTCGTAGCTCACTTAAAATGGCGGCTGGAAAACAGCTGATTCAGTTCCTTATTTAGTCTGCACAATCGCTATTTTTCTTTATTTAAATAAGCAGATTTATGTTCACTCTAATATTTATACTTTTATTTCACATTAGAAAATATCACTCTTTCCATATGTGCCGAAAATTCTTAACAGGAAAACACAATCTGACAAGCCAAGAACGCTTCAAAAACGGATGCGTTTACATGGGCACGAAAATCGATTGTGGAACTGGAAAACCGCTTTAGAGAAGCGGATTTCCAGAATCGATTTTGAAGTGTTTACATGACCAACCAAAAGCGGAATTGGGAAATCGGTTTACGAAATCCGGTTTTGGGAGCCCATGTAAACGGCGTGTTTGTCGTGGCATACTGTCCTCTAGATCACCAAGGCAGATTGTATCACTCCTCAACGGTCATTCGGCGCAACTCTCTGATTGGTTGGGGGCTCGAATCGTCTAGAAACAGGCCTTATCAGAGTATACCAGACACGTTCGATGCTTTTCATGTCTCGCCATTCTATTCTTGGGATGTCGTTATCGTTATCACCAAGGAACGCATTCACAAGGTGTGCACGATGAGGTAGAGACTTATCGTCCATTAAGACGAATCCCTCACTGAAATGCTGCCACTTTGGTTGCATTACACGTCGGAAAATGTCACCCCTGTATCGTAGAATTTCCAAGTACCGTACATCGAGACATTTCTCAAATCGCTTTATAAGCTTCAAATAGACACCCAGGTGAAAATCAGGACGCTGCATATGGAAGAAGCGATGAAGTGGAAACATCCGTCATCACCTGTCCGAAAGGAGTTCGTAAGGACTCCATCTGCATGTGAAGTGCTACTCGCCGTTTTTTGGGTCGCCCAAGGAGTTTTGTTGCTGGACTTTTTGGAGGATGCAACCATCAGTGCTGCACGGTACTGTGCTACTCTACCGAAACTGAAAGAGGAGATTCGGAAACAGCGGCCTGGCCTTCTCAGATCTGTCGTTCTGCTGTTGGATGACAATGCGAGACCACACTCGGCGACGGAAACGCAAAACCGTATTGCAACTCTTGGTTGGGAGCGCCTACACCATCCACCATCCGCCATACAGTTCTGACCTCGCACCAAGTGACTTCCATCTGTTTCCAGCTGTGAAGAAGACTCTCGGCGGAAGGCGCTTTGGAAGCAATGCTGACGTCAAAGAAGCCGTTCAACGCTTCTTCCGTATGCATCGCGCAAATTGTTTCCTGGGCGGCTTTTTGAAGCATATAAATCGGTATGATAAATATCTGAATGTAATTGGAAATTATGTAGAAAAAGAATGATATGAAACTTCCTGGAAGATTAAAATTGTGCGCCGGAACCGGGACTTGAACCTGGGACCTTTGCTTTCGCGGGCGAAAGGCAAAGGTGCCAGGTTCGAGTCCCGGTTCCGGCACGCAATTTTAATCTGCCATAAAGTTTCATATCAGCGTACACTTCGCTGCAGAGTGAAAGTTTCATTCTGCAAAAGAATGATATGTCTTATACGTAATGTCTCATCCTATTTTTCCCCCGTTAAACTCGGACTGCAGTCGGCAGGGGTAAATTATCTTCCTACTCCCCTCGTATAACACCTATGACTGAGACAGAAGACGGGACTGTTTCCGTTCACGTTCACGTTCCAATATAGGAGAGCCTTGTCAATTCGATTGTCATTTCACAGGGAACATGAGGCAGAATTAAAGTTGTGGTGTCGCACAAGTCTGAAGTGCGCGCCACCTACTTAAGCCGCGCGCCGCCATGCACGCTCGGCGCGGCGTTCTTACGACGTCAGCCACGAGCGCCCTCTGCTACAACTCCGCTCGTGGCCACCACTGGACTGCATCGTTCACTTGGGACTGAGATAGGAACCAGTTAATACTTCGGAATCAAATAGGCACCAGTGAAGACTTGGCTATCGAATAGGCACTAGGACTCGTCAGTAGGCAGACCTCTATCTAATCTATGTATCAGCATTCTGCAGTGAAGAACTATGTAAAAGTTAAGTATTACTAAGTCTCTCAGAAATATATATCTCGTTCTAATTTACTCTAGTGTTTCTAGTTTCTGCTGTCCCACTGGCTGCTCCCCTCCGTACCTGCACAAGCGTGCATCCTTTAGTCCTGTGTCGGTCTTTCTACTCGGCCACCGACACCTACGACGGAAACGAGACACAAAAGCGGCGACGAGGCTGGGACACAAAAAAGTATGTGGTGTGGTGGGTGAAGTGCTTGAAGACGGTGTAGTCGCTTTGGCTGCAACACTGTGTTAGTTGAGCGGTCTAATGCGCCTGCCTATAGTCTGCGTCGCGTACGAAGGCGGCCCAGTTTTCAGTCGTCTGCGCATCCCCTTTCATTACCGCACCGGCAGCCAATAATACTCTTTTTCTAGGCGCGTGGCTGGCCGCGAGCTACGCAGTGTTTCTCCCGCAGGTTCCACTGTTGTCGCACGGCCGTAGTTTCTCCCATCCACACTTCCCCTATAGCTCCGCCTCTATGTGCGGAAGCGCCTACAAGCTTCCTAGGGTTTTATTTGCGGACGGAGAAGTTAGTACTGCTTCCTCCCACAAGTCCCCTAAAACCTCCGCATCCTTGCGGATGCTGTTGCGTAGCAGTGTGCGTTTTTACCGCCCTACAGTACGCACGAGGTGCCGTAGTTGCTGTCCAAAACGTTATGGAAAGCATAGAGTTCTGACTAACCTGTTGTCTTCTATAGTTGTGTCCCCAGCACAGAAGACAGCACACAGGTCGTTGGTTCTTCTACAGCATACAATTGAGGCTAAAATAAGTTCTGTATGATGGAAGCATAAGAAGTGAATCGCGAGATTTTTAATTTTCAGGGATTCCATTTATTAAATAAATAATAAAAAAATTAGCAACTGTTGTTAATATGACACGGCCTATGCTGCCCGTAGTTCATGTTGAGACCTCGAATGTTATCACTATTACACAAATCTTTAATCATGACCGGCGCGGTCCGGCGCGTATAGTGGTCAGCTCGAGACTGAAACTGCGGCGCGTTGTGAGACTAGAGGGCACCTGACGCTCTATTTCGCGCCAAAACAGGGCCGTCGCGCGCATTCTGCAAAATCGCTGTTCTCTTGTTACAATAAGAGGAGGCACCTTAAACTTTTTAAACTATCAAAACCTAGCCTGTCCTTGAGAGATATTTATTACAAATTCTCAGCTCTGAATAATTAATATTTAGTATATAATAAACAAAACTAATTTCAAAAGAAATCACGTGACGTGAAATGCAGCAGCCAATGCGAGGAGAGCACCAGTAACGTAGGCGGGCTTTCCCACGGGAACCAGCACCTACTGTGCCATATGCTACTGCTCCCCACCCCACATTTCAACATATGCTGCACTTCTGTCTTTCTACAGCGTTTAAGACACGTACGATGTTAACAAAGAAACCGCCAGCGGCCAGAAATATGAAGTGGCCACAGGCCAGGAATATCACACGCCTTCCTACATGACGCCAACTATAGTAAGTAGGAAGTCCCGGGTTGGAATCCCGGCGTCGGCACAAGTTCTAATTCAATGCCTCTACGTATATTTGGCCCTGGCATTTGTGCTGAGTCACCTGGTGCCTTCAGTCCGTCCGCGGCGCAGAAGCGCCTCCTGTCGCGGTCGCCAGGCTCGCGCGGCCGCTGTTTCCGCCGCCCCCGCCGCGCCATCAGGCATTCTGCGGTGTCGACGCCGCCGCCTGTTTAATGGTGGGTGCCGCGGTCGGCATACAGAGCGGAGTGCGACGGCCAGGTCAGGACGAGCGGCCGTACAAGGCGGCGCCGATGCCGCACTCTACCTGCGACGTATCCTGCCGGCCGCGGGGGGAGCACGCACTGACTCCCTTTGACGTTTAGTCCCTTCCAAAACCAAAAGGAGGGAGCCCAGTGACCAGGTTACAGGTGCTTAGATTTCTGGAAAGCACAACACGCGGGGTATGCTGCCGGCTGACGCCGATATTTCGGCAGGAGAACACCCTGCCATTCTCAAGGCACAACTGCACTCGAGGAAGCAATGTGCAAGCGAATTTAATACCTCGGTTTGCAAAGGGCAAACAAGGAAGGTAGCACACATACAGTACAAGTCACTGGAGACCCAACACAACCAAAGATGACCAAACATCAAAAATATCGATGTTGTTGTTGTTGTGGTCTTCAGTCCGGAGACTGGTTTGATGCAGCTCTCCACAATACCCTATCCTGAGCAAGACTCTTCATCTCCACATAAGAACGGGAACCTACATCTGTCTGAATCTGCTTACTGTATCCATCTCTTGGTCTTCCTCTGCGATTTTTACCCTACACACTTCCCTCCAACGCTGAATTCACAATTCCTTGATGTCTAAGAATGTGTCCTACCAATCTATCCCTTCTTTTAGTCAAGGTATGCCAGAAATTTCTTTTCTCCCCAATTCTGTT
Source organism: Locusta migratoria (assembly GCA_026315105.1). NCBI lineage: Eukaryota > Metazoa > Arthropoda > Insecta > Orthoptera > Acrididae > Locusta > Locusta migratoria. Next base: position 74,954,451 of record CM048754.1, on the reverse strand, counting down.
CAGTACCTCCTCATTAGTTACGCGATCCACCCACCTAATCTTCAGCATTCTTCTGTAGCACCACATTTCAAAAACCTCAATCCTCTTCCTGTCCGCACTGTTTATCGTCCATGTCTCACTCCCATACAAGGCAACACTCCATACAAATGCCTTCAGAAAGCACTTCTTTAGGCTTAAATCAATATTCGATGTTAACAAATTTCTCTTTTTCAAAAACGCTTTTCTACCCATTGCCATTCTGCATTTTATATCCTCTGTACTGCGACCATCATTTGTTATTTTACTGCCCAAGTCACAAAACTCATCTACCTCCTTTATTGCTTCGTTTCCCAATCTAATTCCTTCAGCATCACTTGATTTTCTTACACTACAGTCCATTACCCTAGTTTTGCTTTTGTTAATGTTCATCTTATATGCACCTTTCATCACACTGTCCATTCCGTTCAATTGCTCTTCCAGGTCCTGTATCTGACAGAATTACTATGTCATCGGCAAAACGCAATGTTTTTAATTCTTCACCCTGAACTTTAATTCCTTCTCCAAATTTCTCCTTGCTTTCCTTTATAGCGTGCTCAATATACAAATTGAATAACAATGGAGAATGGCTACAACCCTGTCTTACTCACTTTCCAACCACTGCACCCCTTTCATGCCCTTCAACTCTGAGAACTGCTGTCTGGTTTTTGTAAAAGTTGTAAATAACCTTACGTTCCCTAAATTTTACTCCTGCTTGCTTCAGAACTTGAAAGAGTTTATTCCAGTCAACTTTGTCAAAAGCCTAGTGACTAATAATCAACACGTGAGGCAGCATTAAATCTGTCCCCTCTGTTTTTTTTTTTTTTTTTTTTTTTTTTTTTTTTTTTTTTTTTTTTTTTTTTTTGACGAGAGACAGTGCCGGATTCCAAGCTAAATTTAAATAAAAACCACCGCCTCTGTTTAGAAGGTCGCTTGATAGTTCAATTTCAGCAGCTTCCTTAACACCGATAGGTTCTAATTTCATTTCAAAAGGTATAAATTAACTTCTTATGACTGCACAAAAACGTTATAAATGATTTTTTTTACGACCACACCATTAGTTTTGGAATATTGCCCATCTTTCTAGAAGGACGTCAAAATGAATGTTTTAGGATTTTCGTATGATGAATCATTATTATTAAAATATGTTAATGAGTAACTTTATATATAAAAATGTCGCAAAAATTAAAAAATGTTCAAGAAATGCCAACCTAACTACGAGGAAATCTTCAATATCTTTTGCAGGAACCTCAACTTTGCAGCCATATCCTACCACTTTGCAATCAACAATACAAACAAAAATTAATCTGAAATGGAAGCAGGAGGTTCAAAGAAATGAAATACGACACTGTGCACGAAGTTTAACTAAAAGTATGAAAAAGTATGCGACCATTATCGTCCTTCTGGAAGGACGTCAGCGCAATCTGGGTTAATAACACTATCGCAGTAAGTGGAAGTGCATGCCACAATCTTTGTGTAGGTTGTATTCCATAGGATGACCTGTGACAAGACAGTGATCTGCAACAGCGGGCCGCGGTGGAGTAGCCGAGCGGTCTGAAGCGCCTCGCTGCGGAGCGCGCGGTTACTCGCTGTCGGAGGTTCGAGTCCTCGCTAGTTCATGGGTGTTTGTGTTGTCCTTAGGTTAGTTTACCATAGGTTAAGTAGTTTGTAAGCTACGGACAGATGACCACGCAGTTAGGTCCGATAGATTTACAAATATTTTAACATTTTTTTGCAACAGCAGATTTGTTTGACTGTTGCAGGCGCGTGTAACGTTTGTGTTCAATACATCGGTCTTCCACAGTCCTGATGATCTGACCAATATATGACATCCCACAACTGCAAGGAATACGATGGACATCAGCCTGACGCAAACCAAGATCATCCAATGGCAAGTTCTGAGAAGGTCGGGCCGCTGTTTTCGAATCGCCTCTTTCAATTTCGACAGAGTGGCACAGTATCGCGCAGCATTGATGGTTGCATCCTCCAAAAGTCCAGCTACAAAACACTTTGGGCGTCCCAGGAAACGGTGGGTAGCATTTTACCTGCAGACGTGTACGAGCACTAAACAAAGAAATTTGAAAAATACTCGTAAAGGAACAGTTCATATTGACATACCAATTTCCTATCATTTGTCTTAAAATTACATCTACTTATACAAACACATCTTTTCACGTAGAGAAATTTCAGCTGCTAATGTTAAACACTACTTTTTGTGTAATTCAACAGCTAGCTGAAACTGATTTAAGACTGCCAGATAATATACATAATCGATTCAGTGATTCCGTATCCTAACACAGGAAAGAGAGGAAAGTGAGTTGTAGGTCAGTCTGCGAGTCCCAAGCGGAAAGTAGTGATTACAGAAAGACATGTAATAGGCATTTATGAGAGATGCTGATTTCGGGACTCGAGAGGATATTTGTTCCGGAGAGTTTGGGAACTGTCTTTCCGACAGGTGATGACGGATGTTTCCACTCCAACGCTTCTTCCTTATGCAACGCCCTGAGGTTTTTTTTCTTTTTTAATTTATTTATGTATTTTTTCCTGGGTGGCTATTTGAAGCTTAAAAAGCGGTTTGACAAATATCTCAATGTACTTGGAAATTATGTAGAAAATTAGAAATACGTCTTTTCCTTAATGTCTCATTCTTTTTTTTTTCTTTTTTCATACACTAATCTACCCACAGTCAATAACAGAAACTAATTTTCCACCTCCCCCTCGTAAATATCACAATATATGTCTCAGGGAATGCAATTATTCTTGATATTTATATCACCTTGCATGAGGTACACGGTGGGATTGTTCCCACTAACGTTCATCACAGTGGAGTGTTATTCAATATTGGAGATCCTTGGCAGTTTGATACGTATTTCACGGGAAAACATTGAGGTAGAATTAAAGTACGTATGTGTTTGTATAGGTTAGGTGACCGTCTTTGACAACTATAAATTAGTCTACTTGATACCAAACGGGTTTCTATTTATTTAAAAGCATCTTAAGTGGTTAGCTGTACAAGAAATATTTTGTGTTATACATTTTTGTTTCGTTTATACTAATTTCGATCGGGAACAATTCTAATGAAATGGGATTATTTAATTCTCAATAAAACGAACTATTAAGATTAATCACGTTTTTCTATATTGCCCTCTTCATGTATGTTCTGTAGCACATTGCCACTTGTTGTCACTGTTTGCAATTAAACATTTATAAAAAGTTCCTGAAAACTCGTCATTTCTGTATCTTCTGACTTTTGTTTTTGGTTACCGTCTGTGTTATAAACCAAACAAAAATGTATAACAAAGATATTTCGTGTAGATTTGACCATTGAAGACGCTTTAAAATAAAGCGAAACTCGTCTGGTCTTACCTATACAAACTGTATGACTGCAGTAGCGGAGGAGGGGGCCAAGCAGACAAAGAAGAGTTAAAGTATTTGGCGTGGAGGGAAATGTGTTTGGAGACCATGTAGTCACTTTGCCCGTAACGCTGTGTTCGCTGAGCGGTCTAAGGCCCCTGCCTGGTGATCAGGAGGCCCCGGGTTCGAATCCCGGCCACAGCACATATTTTGATTCAATGGGAACTGAATTATTGTTGATACAAATTCCAGTCTGATACGATTCTTCAATTTCTCCAGGCGTATTTTATGACAAAATAAATCTCCGGTTAACAGCCTGGTATGAGTGATGATAGGCACGGAGAGTGGGGCTCCTTCAACCTAAAAAATTATTTTTCGGTGTTTTTTACCCAATAATTTTTTATATAGTTTTGTCGTTTTCAATTTCCACAATGTAATCATTGAAGTATCAAATGGCGTTATATTATTTCTCAATGAGTAATTTTGTTTAAGCTCCATACCTTTGAAGAAAAACTGGTAAATGGTTAACAGTGTCCCACATGCGGGGTACAATGAATTACTTTAAATAGTTTGTTAGAAGAACATATTTAGCATACGAAGTAAATTTTTAATTGTATCTCAAAATTAATGTTTACATATATTTCACTTACCATCGATTACTACAAACTGTGTCCTAATCATCTTTTTGTTGCTGCTGTTCTTCTTTCTTCCGTCCTTGCTTGGATAAATTGGTTTGGATTTTCCGCCGTATGCAAGACACCTGATTTTTTAATTGTTCCCAAACATGTTTCAGCACATTTTGTGCTATCATCAGTGGGATGATTTATTTTGCCTTTTTTTACATTAGGCTACATGAAACTCCTTAAGAAGCCTATTTATTCGTTGTTTTTTTGGTACAAACTTGTCATGATTCTTTTCCTTTTCTGTTGTAATTTGCTTGTTGCTGTTGGTTTGAATGTGTATGTCACTCGTTTTCCACGTTTTTCGTGCTATGCATTACGCCAGTGAAATTACAACAGAAAAGGGAAAGAATCATGACAAGTTTGTACCAAAAAAACAACGAATAAATAGGCTTCTTAAGGAGTTTCATGTAGCCTAATGTAAAAAAAGGCAAAATAAATCATCCCACTGATGATAGCACAAAATGTGCTGAAACATGTTTGGGAACAATTAAAAAATCAGGTGTCTTGCATACGGCGGAAAATCCAAACCAATTTAAACTGTGTCCTCTCTGAAAGGAAATCCCCTGTCCAGTCGCAAATTTGGCGCGATATACCATAACCATGCAATTTGATTAAAAGCCTCTTGTAAGGTATGGGGTCAAAAGGTACCCCCATGGGACTCAGGATTCTTTCGTGAAAGCGTGGCGAGCACGGGGCCACGAGCTGATGCAGTCTTCCTTCCTTCTTTACTCCCCTTCTTTTCTATCCTCATTCCTTCTCCTCCCCACCAAGGTCTGATAACCCTGGCAGTTTAGTACCCCTATCCCAACCAAATAACCCAACCCCCAGCCCCAATACCTGGTACTTCAATACTGCTTGATTATTCGTCCTTAAACGTAATCATTGAATTTACGATATATGCACTGTGCCAGTGGTAAGTCTTGAATGAACTGGAAAAATCTAAGTGCATGTGCTCATTTTTATACCTGGAATGGCATCGAGAATGTGTGGGTGCGGTGAAACAACAGGTGTAGCGCTGTGACCCAAGGCCGTTCATCGTAGGTGAACTTGGGACACTTGGCGATCAGGTGGGCAAACGCAAGGTCAGTTTGAGGACTGAATCGGGAATCCGCCACAGTTGCGGCAATTATGATCGACTGCTTGGGCAGCATGGGTCAGGATCCCTGCGGCGAACTTTCTAAGTTGAATACTTCACTCACGTCAGTGTTTGTTACCACTACTAGCGGCCGGCTGCGGTGGCAGAGGGGACTGCGGCGCTCTAGTCAGAGTTCGTGACACTTGCGGGGAAAGGGAATGTGTAGACACTTGCGGGGAGACCCGGACGTTGCAGGTAGTGGACAGGGTGTTCCAGAAGTAGCGATACACCACCCCTACTCCACGCCCTCCAGCCGCTACCTGTGCCGTATTCAGAGGATTTTAAAATTTTATCAAAAAATGGATGTTACTACAAGAGATACAGCCATTCAAATTTACGGGCACCATTATGTTTTCCCTTCCTCAGTAAATCAGCAGCTTCTTGTAGTTTCAACACCACAGTAGCCTTTTTCTTGAATGTTCTGAATATAAATCTTCACACAGACTTCTTGAGGAGGATAGTGATACGGATATCTAATTGTAAACCACTGCCTATTACCTTAGACCTGAACAGGAGTTCCGCGTATTCCGTAATTTATATTTATACAGTTAACAGGCAATGTAATTTATAACCAACTATTGGCTGCTAGTTTCGCTTCATTTTTCCTGGAAGTCTTGCAGCTTGTTTATCCCTGTTGGTTTATGCCAAGTTCGGAGTAAAAGTGGTCCTATAAGGCGGTGATAGTAACTTGAATTTATCTTTAGCATTTTTCGGTGTGTGACATTCCCTTACACATTCCGTATTTCATTCATTTCTTATACGTATTTGTAATTCCAATACAGCCAATTCGTTTTGGGGTTTACGAATAAACGCTTCAAGTATATAAAATACTCATTTACTTATTATTAACGTTTTTTCATTGAAACTTTAAGGTTGCATGTCCTATCAAAAAGCATAGTAGGTATTTTTAAAGAGATGGAAGTTGCGTGATAGTGGGGTTAACTACATAGCGGTCAATTACATCAACATATCTGTGCAGGATGCCTTATATATTTATTGCTTGTGCAGGTGTCTTGATATGCTTAGTGTTCTGAATAATATGCTTTTAGGAGGTATGACTGTGGAAAGTCATCGTCTTGTAGTAGCAGAGAATGTCTTAATAACTCTCCAAACATTATCACTATTAAAATACCTTTTTGTTTACAGGAGGTACACTCAACGAATTAATATGTAGTTAGAACAAGTTACTGTATTGCTCTTCAGCTTGCAAAGGGTTGTGCAATTTGACTGAGTTTGGTGTTATGTTGACAGTGTGGAAACTTGACAACAGCAGTGCTAGACTTCTTGGTGTGCCTGTACCCAGCAAAAGCCATCAGTCGCCCCAAGGGCCCCGCAAGTGTCACTCCCCGCAAGTGTTCCAACCCCCTCTAAGTCACGGTCTGCACGGCCACTACGGTCGGGGGTTCGAATCCCCCTCGGGCATGGATATTTGTGCCGTCATTAGGATTAGCTAGTTCGTAAGTAGTTTGTAAGTTTAGGGACTGATGACCCCGTAGTTGAGTCCCGTAAGCTATACAAACATTTGAACCACTACTAGCAGGTTGTTATACCGTACACGACGAAAGCGCGGACCACGCTAGGAACACATACTTGGTGTCCATTGTGGTGATGCGTTGTGCAGACCACACGGTAGTGCAGAACGCGCCGAGGGGGAGGGGAGGGGTCCCTGCGAGGTGAGGCGGCCGCGGAGATCAAAGGCGGCCGCCGGACGTGCGCGCCGGCCGCTGCGTGCAAATGCGTGATGCGTGGGCGGGCTGCGCCACGGGCTTGCGGGGGCGGCGTCGCAGCTCTGCAGTCCTCGGGACGCGGCGCTGAGCCGCCAACAGCGGCGACGTCACAAGGGGGCGTGTTCCGTTATAGGGAGGGGGTCTCGAAAAACGTGCCGAAAATAGTCATTTATGGTCAACGTGTTGTTGTTGTTATGGTCGTCAGTCCGGAACTGGTTTGATGCATCTCTCCACCCTTCTCTAACCTGAGCAAGCCTTTTCATCTCCTCATAAGGTCGGCAACCTACAGCCATTTGAATCTGTTTACTATATGCGTCTCTTGGTCTCCCTCTGCGATTTTTACCCCACACACTTCCCTCCAACGCTAAATTCACAATTCCTTGATATCTAAGAATGTGTCCTGCCAATCTATCCCTTCGTTTAGTCAAGATATGTCAGAAATTCCTTTTCTCACCAATTCTGTTCAGTACCTCCTCATTAGTTACGCGATCGACCCACCTAATCTTCAGCATTCTTCTGTAGCACCACATTTCAAAAACCTCTATTCTCTTCCTGTCCGCACTGTTTATCGTCCATGTTTCCCACACAAGGCAACACTCCACACAAATGCCTTCAGAAAGGACTTCCTTACACGGAATTCGAAGTTTGCCAATTTCTTTTTGGCAAAAATGCTTTTCTTCCTATTGCTATTCTGCATTTTATATCCTCTGTAGTGGGACCCATCATTTGTTATTTTGCTACCCAAGTAACAAAACTCATCTACCTCCTTTATTGTTTTCGTTACCTAATCTTATTACTACAGCATCTCCTGATTTTGTTACACTGCACTCCATTACCCTAGTTTTGCTATTGTAAATGCTCATCTTATATGCAATTTTCAGCACCATGTCCATTCCATTCAACTGCTCCTCCAAGTCTTTTGCTGTCTCTGACAGAATTACTATGTTGTCGGCAAAATGCAGTGTTTTTAATTCTTCACCCTGATCTTTGTTTCCTTCTCCCAAAAGGCTACAACCCTGTTTTACTCCCTTTCCAACCACTGCATCCCTTTCATGCCCTTCAACTCTGACAACCGCTGTCTCGTTTTTGTACAACTTGTAAATAACCTTCCGTTCCCTATATTTTACTCCTGTTGATTTCAGAATTTGCAAGAGCGCATATCTACAAAAACCATGACTTATTAAACTTATGGTTCTATAGTTTTCACACCTGTCTGCTGCCTGATTTCTTTCAAGTGGGGATTATTACATTTTTCTTTAAGTCTGAGGGTATTTCGCCTGTCTCATACATCTTACAGATCAGATGTTCAGATGTTTGTAAATGTATCGGACCAAACTGCGTGGTCATCAGTCCGTAGCTTACAAACTACTTAAACTAAGGTAAACTAACCTAAGGACAACACACACCCATGCTGCAGGGAGGACTCGAACCTCCGACGGCGAGCAACTACGCGTTCCGCAGCGAGGCGCCTTAGACCGCTCGGCTACTCCACCGCGGCGTACATCTTACACACCAGATAAAATAGTTTTGTCAGGGCTGGTTCTCCCAGAGACTTTGATATAATCGATTGCCTGAGCACTGTAATATATATTTTTCTATTTAATTTTTCCGTAGATATTTCTTTCGGTAAAACCGCCACCGTCAGGGTTTTTTTTTTTTTTTTTTTTTTTTTTTTTTGCAAATAATTATTTTCCTTTAATAATACGTAACCAAGTATTACATAAATAAAATTTTCAAAATTTACATTATATGTGGTGCAGTACATACGGTATTCAGAGGCTGTTCCCTGCTTTAACACACTTTTTCATTTTTGGTGTGGTGTTATTTTAATATTATTATTCCAGCTACGAATTAGTTACCTGCCAGTACCTGAAAATATGTTTACAAAGTTTTTTCTAAAGAGAGTGTATGATAAAAGTTCATAGATATGGCAAAATTTTATTCTTTATTTCAGAGTGTATGCTATTATATAGGAAGTTGCAGTGCAGGATTTATCGCCGCGGTGGAGTGGCCGAGCATTCTAAGGCGCCTAGCTGCGGAACGCGCGGTTGCTCGTCATCGGAGATTCGACTCCTCCATCAGAAGTGTGTCTGTGTGTGTGTGTTGTCTTACTGTAAATTACGTTATAGTTGTTTGTAAGCCTAGGGACTGATAACCCCATAACTGTACAAGCCTTTGTATCATTTACAGACCACAGAAGATGCTTTTAAAATAAAAAGCGAAACGCGTCTGGCGTAAGATAAATCTTTTAATTGCAGTCAGCATAAGACGGATCACATCTGATAATCAATTTTAACAGCTGACGTGGAAGATGGCCACACAACCAAACATAGTAAGTCCCTTAGATTTACAAATATTTACGTTAAAAATTTTAGGAGGATAACAGTCGATACATTTATGTTAGGTTTTTTTCCTTACTTACTATTTTGTTGACTTTAGCATTATTCTATGATTTTCTATCAGTAGTGAGCTGGATTATCCTTTTCCCAGCGTTGAAGAATGAATATAATTATCGTCCGATTTTAAAGAAAAATTGCATAGTTATATTCATACTTTTTACGTTGGATAAAGAACAATGCAGTTAGCGAATGACCGAATATCATAGTATGTCAAATTCAACCAAAGTCTAAGTAACAAAAAAACCTACAAACAAATGTGTCGCCTATATATCTTCCCAAAATTTTTAACATAAATCTTTACCCCAACTCACATATTGACATACACACAAAGATAATAAATAAAATTATTCCACCTCTTAACTTTTATGTATTCTCTTTGGAGAAAAAAATTGTGAACTTACAGTGAGTGGCGGACCAAAGCTGTCCACTCGGATATAAATCTATTACTGTAAAAAAAAAAAAAAAAAAAAAAAAAAAAAAAAAGGAAAGAATAAGTGTAACTCTTGAGATGTGGATGCCCTCCCTTAGAACGAGACTACTGGACAGTCTAAAAGAAAACTAGCTGTCGAGATTTGGAAACCCCAAAACGAGAGGCCAAGGGCGCTCCAAAAATAGAGAGAGAAAAAACACCTGCTTTCGAGGTATTTTTGGAGTCCCCCCCCCAAGACAAAAAAGGCTGGGATGGTCCACCCTTCCCCCCTCCCCCCTCCCCCCAGGACCTTCTCCTAGGCCGCCACAGCGTATAGTACTTCGAAGCAAAGGACGGTAACTGAATGTAATTCGTAGCTGGAATAATAAGACCAAAAGAACACCGAGCAAAAATAAGTCACTTAAAGCTGGGTACTACTTATGAATACCGCATGTACTGCACCACGTATAATTGGAATTTTGTAAATTTTATTTATCTAATACTTGGCTACGTATTATTAACGGAAAATCCGTTTTTGCGCAAAGATACCTGACGACGGCAGTTTCACCGAAAGACGTATCTAGTGAAACAGTAAATACGTAAAAAAACGTATACTACAGTGTTCTGGTCCAACAATTTATTATTCGGTACGTAAGTCTCGGTTTCGGCCGAAACTGGAAGAGGGGCCGAATATTGGGTGACGGACTCGTTTTCAGCCACAAATTATGTTTCGTCTTTATCTGTTTATATTGTAAGGAGGCGATACATTATTATGATAGGTTCAAATAGGATCAAGCCAAAGTTGCTGATATATAATTTTATTTCCACAACCTGTTTCGATGGTCTCTGCCATCGTCTTCTATTTTTTTTTATTTTTTTTATTTTTTTTTATTTTTTTTTATACAAAGCCGTCATCTTGAAATGTTAACAGCTGTTGTATAAAATAATTTAAAGTGCATAGATGCATAGATTGTAGTTAAAGTTTATATATCAGATGATGGCAGAGTCCATCGAACGCGGTCGTCAAAATAAAATTATATACTAGCTATCTCGGCTTTATCCGTTTTGGAACCTGTCAATTTCGGTTGGACTGTAGTAATTATTATTACGGATAGCAAGTGGTATACGTATACCCGAAAATGAAAGGTGATGCACATGAGTAGAAAAAACAATCCCCTCATGTTCGAATACAGCATTAGTAGTGAGTGTCTTGATGCAGTCGCGTCGTTCAAATATCTAGGCGTAACACTGCAGAGCGATATGAAATGGAACGAGCATGTAAGGACAGTTGTGAGTAAGGCGGACAGCCGACTTCGGTTTATTGGGAGAAATTTGGGAAGATGTACTTCACCTGTAAAGGAGACCGCGTATAAAACGCGTGTATGACCACGTCTTGAGTATTGCTCAAGTGTTTGGAACCCGCAGAAGATATTTTTTTTCTTCAGAACCATCGACTGTGTGAACCGAGTGTGATGATTCCTTTTTTGTTTGAAAGCTCGTGCTTCCCGCGTGGTCCCATTTCAATTTGGTCCAGTTCTAACAATGGCATCCATAAGAAAACCATAGAAGTCTTAAATCTGCATTAAGTATGTGCGCAACAAATGGACGAATAACTCAGTATCACGCTAACCGATTTCCATTATTCTTTTTTTATTGGGAAGCATGTAGTTGAAGGGTAGTTGATGAGAGTTTGGTTAGGTTCTGACTATGGGATGTATGACAGAGTAACGGAACTCTTCAATTCTTAGGAGCCAATCAACGATACTCTGCTGACTCTTTTATATTTGAGACACCTGCCGTAACGTTGTTATGGTCAACTAATTCCCTGTTGAATTCTTTTTTCTATGTAAAGTCGCATTCTTGAAAGTAAATTTTTGCGCTCTTCGCAAGTCTCTTTTGAAATTGTCCTCGAGGTAGATTTCCTCTTTTGAGATAGGCGTTTCTCCCCGACTTCGTTTGTTTCATTTAAACGGCTCTGTCTCATATGAGCAGCACGTTTACTAGGTCTACCCATATTCAGAAAAATTAGCTAGTGTACTTCAGATTCAATAAAAAAAAACCGACTTCAAAAAACTATTACAAAACAAATTAATATGCACTAAAAAGTAAAAAAAAAAAAAAATGCGTATTCTTTTGTGTCCCAGCCTCGTCGCCGCTTTTGTGTCTCGTTTCCGTCGTAGGTGTCGGTGGCCGAGTAGAAAGACCGACACAGGAATAAAGGATGCACGCTTGTGCAGGTAGGAGGTGACCAGCCAGTGGGACAGCAGAAACTAGAAACACTAGAGTAAATTAGAACGAGATATATATTTCATAGAGACTTAGTAATACTTTTACATAGTTCTTGACTGCAGAATGCTGATACATAGATTAGATAGAGGCCTGCCTACTGATGATTCCTGGTGCCTATCTGATAGCCAAGTCTTCACTGGTGCCTATCTGATTCCGAAGTGTTCGCTGGTTCCTATCTCAGTCCCAAGTGAACGATGTCGTTCAGTGGTGGCCACGAGCTGAGTTGCAGCAGAGGACGCTCGTGGCTGACGTAAGAACGCCGCGCCGTGCGTGCATGGCGGCGCGCGGCGAAAGTAGGTGGCGCGCACTTTAGATTTGTGCGACACCACATATTCTTCTACAATTTAATAATCAACTTTTTCTACTCATCAATGTATAGGTGCGATCTACATGTTTACCACGCAAGAAGATAGGTATGTACCTACCCACTTTAAATCCTACTCACCACATATCTATGAATAACAAACAATGATCAAATTATTTTTAGAGTTCACCTAAGTGAAATGAAATGAAAAATATTAGACTACTTAAAAGTCAATCAAGTTATTATGATAATACAATGTAGTTACAATTATTGTTATTTTTGTGGTGGGTGTCAGCCAAGGAAACACTACCATATACCTAGCACAAATAATACGAGTCGGATCGGATGTTTCCTTGGCTGAGAGCGACTAGAAAAATAACATTAATTGTAGCTACATTACGTTATTGTAATAACTTGATTGACTTTTAAGTATTGTAATATTTTTTATTTCATTTTACTTACGAGAACACTAAAAATATTTTGATTGTTGTTTGTTGCTCATATGTATGTGTTAAGTTTTAAAGTGTGTAGGTACCTACCTATCTTCTTGCGTGGTAAACACACAGATCGCAACCTACCTATTGATGCGTAGAATAAGAAAGTTGATTATTAAGTTGTAGAAGATTTGCATTTAATATACTTTTTAAAACATATTAGTATTGGAAGTTTTTTCTGATAAATTCTGTTTAAGAAATTTAGAGGTTTTTTTTGGGGGGGGAGGGGGTGGGGGGATTTAACTACGGGGCCATCAGTCCCTAAACTTACAAACTACTTATGAACTAGCTAAGACTAAGGACGGCACAAATATCCATGCCCGAGGGGGGGACTCGAACCCCCGACCGTAGTGGCCGTGCAGACCGTGACTGGTGCGCCTCGCCGGCCGCGGTGGCCGAGGGGACTAAGGCGCTCCAGTCACGGTCTGCACGGCCACTACGGTCGAGGGTTCGAGTCCCCCCCTCGGGCATGGATATTTGTGCCGTCCTAGTTAGTAAGTAGTTCATAAGTAGTTTGTAAGTTTAGGGACTGATGGCCCCGTAGTTAAGTCCCATAGACTATACAAACATTTGAACTTTTTTTTTTTGGTGCGCCTCAGTCCCCTCGGCCACCGCGGCAGGCAAAGTAAATGCCTAGTTATAGTACAGTGTACCCTCCACCGCGCTCCTTGCGGTGGATTGAGGAGTAAATCTGTAGACCGAGCGAGGTGGCGCAGTGGTAGCGCACTGGACTCGCATTCTGGAGGATGGTGGTTCAAATCCACCTCCGGCCATCCAGATTTATGTTTTCCGTGATTTTTCTAAATTACTCCAGGGAAATGCCGGGATGGTTCCTTTCAAAGGGCACGGCCGATTTCCTTCCCCATCCTTACCCGAAAACTCCGAGCGTTAGCTCCGTCTCGAATGACCAAGCTATCGACGGGACGTTAAACCCTAATGATATTTGTAAAGTTATAGTTATTATTCAGTTTTTTCTTATTTAAATACATCGTTAAATGTTTACAAAAAGCTTTGTCACAACCATTCTTTGGATGATTCACTCAGTAACTGGTGTGATTTTGACGCTCTTGAAAGCCACCTCCGGAGCCTCTTGGACCTTCTACATATGAATAGTTCAAGGGTAACAGAAAAAATTGGGACAAACGACTATTGTCCTTTGAAAGGGCACGGCCGATTTCCTCCCCCCCCCCCCAATCCTTCCCCAAAACTCCGAGCATAAGCTCCGGCTCCAATGACCACGCTGTCGACGGGTCGTAAAACCCTAAGCTTCCTTCCTTCCTAAATCTGTACATGCAGGCCTGAGATCGGCGACACGACGCGAGCAGAGGCGTCGCTGTGGTGGATGGGCGTTGTCAGATGGGCTGGGCTGTCATCACTCGTGGCAATCGGCAGCCATCGGAAACGCGGATAGCTGCTGCCGGACGGACGCGGCTGTGGCTGTATCCACTGTGCGTTCGGCGCGCATGCGCACTGCGGAGCCGGCAACAGGTGGCCACGAGACGGCGCAAAGCGTCGTAACCGCGCGGTAATGCTGAATTATAATACTGCGCCGTTCCAGCGCTCTCCACGGGACCGCAAAGTGGACGCCGACGCGCTGGAGGCTCCAGCCGCCTGGAGCTGGAGGCGGAGGCTGTGCCTGGGCGGACTCCAGTAGGGGCGCGAAGCGAGGCCGTGATAAGTATCACTACTGGCTGGAGCCACGGGGGACTTGGGGTTCATTTCTCTTCCGAACTTAGGACTGAGAAATCAGTTTCTTAAAGATGCGCTGTTCATTCTTCTTTGGAAATACAACAACAGATGAATATGCACATCGACACTACAGCAGAGTAAATAACTGACTACATTGTATCGCATTTTGTGAATAATGAAATGCCAAGATCGCGGCATTTCGTCTTTGTTTAAAACAGACGACCGAGGACAAAATTGGTAGAAAGGCAAGACCTACAAAACATCCTTGGATATCACAGGATATACTAAATTTAATCGATCAAAGGGGAAAATATAAAAATGCAGTAAATGAAACAGGCAAAATGGAGTACAGACGACTAAGAAATGAGATTGACAGGAAGTGCAAGCCGGCCGCGGTGGCCGAGGAGACTGAGGCCACTACGGTCGGGGGATCGAATCCCCCCTCGGGCATGGATATTTGTGCCGTCCTTAGTCTTAGCTAGTACATAAGTAGTTTGTAAGCTTAGGGACTGATGACCCCGTACTTACGTCCCATAAGTTCTACAAACATTTGAACATTTGAGGAAGTGCAAAATGGCTAACCTGGAGTGGCTAGACGGCAAATGCAAGGATGTATAAGAATGTACAAATAGGGGAAAAATAGATACTGCCTACAGTAAAACAAAAGAGATATTTGGAGATAAGAAAAACACCTCCAGGAATATCAAGAACGTGGATGGAAAGCCAGTTCTCAGGAAAGAAGGGAAATCTGAAAAGTGGAAAGAGTATATATAGAGGCTCTACGAAGGAAATGAACTTACAGGCAATATTGTAGGAAGGGGAGAAGAAGTAGATGAGCATGAAATAGGAGATACTATACTGAGAGATGAATTTGACAGAGCACTGGAAGACCTAAGTCGAAACAAGGCCCTGGAGTAGATCACATTCCCTCAGAGCTACTGAAGTCTCTGGGAGAACCAGTCATGACAAAACTGTTTGCCCTGGTGCGTAAGATGTATGAGACAGGTGAAGTACCCTCAGACTTTAAGAAAAATGTTATAATCCCCATTCCAAAGAAAGCAGGTGCAGACAGGTGTGATAACTACAGAACCATCAGTTTAATAAGTCGTGGTCGCAAAATATTAACACGAATTATATACAGAAGGCTAGAAAAGCTGGCAGAAGCCGACCTCGGGGAAGATCAGTTTGGGTTCAGGAGAAATGTAGGAACACGGGAGGCAATACTCACTTTATGGCTTATCCTAGAAGATAGATTAAGAAAAGGCAAACTTACATTTCTAGCTTTTGTAGATTTGGAGAAGGCTTTTGACAATGTTGATTGGAATAAGCTCTTTCAAGTTCTGAAGCAAGCAGGAGTAAAATATAGGGAGCGTAAAGTTATTTATAACTTGCACAAAAACCTTACATCAAGGCTAAGTGTGGGCCTGCACCATACTGAATTCCAGCATTACCGATGGAGGACGCCACGAACTTGAAAGTCATTTTCAGCCAAGTGTCCGGATACTTTTGATCACATATTTTCCAGAAATATTGTAGGTCCCACTACCAAACAATGGAACCACTCCAGGCAAATTGGCGGATGGTTCTTTTGAAAGGGCACAGCCGATTAGCTTTCCATTCCATATCCAAAAACCCCAGCTTGAGCTACGTCTTTTTGTGGTTTTAGGGCGCACAACTGCTCAGGTCATTAGCGCCCGAATCAAAACTGGTATATACCCAAGGATAATCAGACTATATAAAAACATTTAAAACATAGAATAAAAAACAGCAAAGGGAAGAGCTAAACGTCCTTTGACAAATTGGTCAAGGTGATAAAATTCAATACTCGAGCAACAGCTCGTGCGTCATCAGCTAAAATTTCTTCCAGTGTATCCGGTAGATTCAGTGTAATCCGAACAGGAGTAAAATCTGGACAAGACAATAAAACATGGCGCACCGTCAGCGGGTGACCACAGGAGAATAACGGTGCGGAGTCACCAGTGAGCAAGTGGCGGTGGCTGAATGGGCAGTGTCCGATCCGCGAGCGGCGTGAGGACGTCCTCCAAGCCACCGGGAGCGGTTTAATGGTTCGAAGCTTATTGTTTGTAAGCGAGGACCACCGTCTCTAGTTGGTTGGCTGGCATATGGGGGACCAAACTACCTAGGTTCAATGTTCAAACGTCTGTAGAGCTTATGGGACTTAAATACGGGGTCATCATTCCCTAAACTTATGAACTAGCTAATACTAAGGACGGCACAAATATCCATGCCCGAAGGGAGGAGGGGGATTCGAACCCCCGACGGGGAACGGCCTCGCACATAGCAACATAGCGCCTCAATGTGCTCGGCCGTCCCGCCGCGGCACTACCTAGGTCATCATTCTCCCGGTGAGGAGGGGAAGTATGAGAATACGAAAGGAGGGGAAGGGAAAGAAAAGAAGCAAGAAATACTGCACCAGCTCGGGTCCCCGTGCTCGCTACCACAGACAAATATATACAGACGGTAAACCTCCGTAAGGGCCCGGTCCTACGCTCAGGGGTGCGGAGAGGGAGGGTTTCCAGCAGTTCCGTAAGATGTCCCGTGATGGCGCTGCGGTCAGAAGCAGCCCTTTAAACTGGCCAGAGCAGGTGGCAGGTAGCGGCTGCCCCCACCACCACCTCCCCTCATACGCCAGCAAGCCGTACACAGCCGTGGCCTCTTGGCATCAAAGACCTTGTAAAAATAACTAGACTTCCTGACGGCACTGCTGTCGCGGGATGATTTGAACCTTCGCCCGGCCGCCATAGTAGTGGCAAGAGTCAGATAAATATGAATGTTATTAGCAGGTAAATCGTGTATTAAATAGCTACTGCGGGATATATACACGATTGATAGTCACGTCTGTATTGTTTGACTATAGCAGTGTAAATGAAGCACGATGTTTAAGAGCTTCTCAGCGTTTAAATACATAAATTAATTGAAAGGAATAAAAAGATCGAATACTGTATTCCCATTTATATTTCTCAGGAATACAAGAAGCCCTACTACTTGTGTTCAGAGATAGTTACTCTTGCTTAACAGATTGTTAATCAACACAATATAGGATTGAACGAAATAAATAACATGCTTTTATAACACTGGTAGATCTTAAAAAGTAACTACTTTAGGCAGTTCTGGTGAACAGGAAGTTCAAAAAGTTTCATTTTATATTGTGTAAAATAACTATCGGGGTCACGAAATTAGTTGCCTTGCTGCAGTTCGAATTTTTGTTTATGAAATTAATATTAGCAACTTGTAACGCAGAATTGAAAGATAATCTGTTTTACATGTAGGTATAACAACTGAAAGGGGTTTGCAGACCTGTGTATAGTTCCATACATGAACGGCACATAGTCACAGTGGATGCACATTGTGAAGTTCAGCCCTGTGACGATAGTTGCTGACTTTCGAGCGGTTCACTCTGCTATAAGGTATTTGGCTTACAGCATTTAAAATGCTAATTTTCTTGCTAGATACCCTATTGCTACTGTTAGATGCCTTAGTTGAGAAAAGGTTATGGCATACTTCGTGTTCTTAAAAGAATTTGGTAGTGGCTAATTGCTGTATTCACAACGTAAGAAGCTATTTTTCAGTTATGTATCTGATGGCATATTTCACTTTCACAATCGATTTTTAACATTAGCTGTTTCAGTCAGCCCTGTTTGATTTTTTGATGCTATGAAATATCTAAATATTGGAGAATACAACATTAAAGCAGAGACGTAAAGTGTGAAACTCTTCCGAAATTAATGTTTGTACAAAAGTTTCACAATCATAGAATACACTGAGAAAGTGCCAAACATCGTGTCTGACGATAAATTCCGTTCATATGCTGCACTTAGAACGCAAAAATATTACATGTTATAGTTCAGTTTCCTTAGAAAGAGGAAACGCTGTTGGCCAATTTCTACACTGTATGTGTAATAAATTTGCGCACAACTGATAGTTGCTGTATATTCAAGGAGTCTGAAGCTGTTTTGTAGTTATATATTTCAATTAGACAGTTTACGCGACTTAACTCAAATGAATACTTTCTCTAACCAAAAGAATCTTACGCACATTTAAAGTTCGTGCGGAAGTTTGCCACTACAATGGCCGCCGAGGCGCTGTTCAACTTGTCCGCTGTTCGCAGTCGGCCGCTTACGCGATTGTGGGGGCATGCTTGGCATGCGGCAAGAGCTCTCCCCTCAGCCTCCCCTCCACGCTACCCTCTGACGTGCGAGAGGCACCCTAAGCCAGCGATCCGCCTGACACCTGCTAGCATCTTTCGGAACTACGAGGGGAGCGTAGGACAGTGGTTTACGGGGGGGGGGGGGGGGGCTGTTCCTCTGTATATGTTACTCTGTGTCGCTACGCACGAACTCACGAAAGAACCGTGAGCCCCCTGTGGGGAGGGGGGGCTCCGTCTTTAATGACCACGCTGTCGACGGGACGTTAAATCCTAATGTTCCTTCCTTGCTTCCTTCCTTCGAGACGTTCAGGAGGGAGTATACAGTTTTCAGTACACAGCGCTGTAGAGCCGGAATTGAGAAACTGCAGTTCGCCAGCACATGGGACCTGCGCAGATGTGCGTATATGGGGAGCCGGGATTCCTGACGCAGGACGTGAACTGGCACCTGGCGGCTCGACGGTGCATCCGCGGTCTCTGCTTCTGCTTCTGTTTCTGCGGCTGCTGGCTGGTGGTTGCGCGCGGCCGCTTTGAGCGCGGCGCTAATGCAGTCGTGTGTATGGCGCGCGGCCCGTCTTCCGCGTCCGTGCGTCGACTCCCGACGGCGCCCCGCCAGCAGGCTGGAATGCCGACAGTCGCAGGGCGGGCGATGCGGGCGGCCGATTATCTCCTGAGTGCACTGGGGGCGGGCGTGGGACACGACCCTACTACTCCAGGTACCGTATGCATTCAGTACTAACGAGTAATTGGGCAGACTGAGTACCGAATGCGTACTCATAAATACTACTGAATGACACTTATTGAACCACAGGGGTAGTGTTATTGGTCCTCTGCTGTTCCTTATTTACATAAACGATTTAGAGAAAAATCTTAGTAGCTCCCTTAGGTTGTTTGCAGATGACGCCGTCATTTACCGTCTACTAAAATCATCTGAACATCAAAACCAGCTGCAGAACGATCTGAATGAGATATCACTATGGTGTAAAAATTGGCAATTGACACTAAATAATGAGAAGTGTGAAGTCGTCCACATGAGTACGAAAACAAATCCTTTAAACTTTGTTTACAATATTAATCAATCAAAAGTGAAGGCCGTAAAACTCCTCAAAATACCTAGGAATTACTATTACTTCAGATTTAAACTGGAAAGAACACGCAGATAATGTCGTGGGAAGGCGAACCAGGGACTGCGTTTTATTGCCAGAACCCTTGAAAGATGCAACAGAAGTACAAAAATGTTCAAATGTTTGTTAAGCTTATGGGACTTAACTACCGGGTCATCAGTCCCTAAACTTACAAACTGCTTATGAACTACCTTATACCAAGGACGGCACAAATATCCATGACCGAGGGGGATTCGAACCCCCGACCGTAGTGGCCGTGCAGACCGTGACTGAAGCGCCTTAGTCCCCTCGGCCACCGCGGCCGGCAACAGAGGTACTAGAGAGACTGCATACACTACGCTTTTTGGAGTATTGCTGCCCAGTGACGGATCCTTATTCGCTGGGTTTGATGGATGATATCCAAAGAGTCCAAAGAAGGGCAGCTAGTTTCGTATTGTCACGATACAGGGGAGACAGCGTTACGGAAATGATCCAAGATCTGGGATGGGAATCATTACAACAACGGCGCTTATCGCTGCGGCGTGGTCTATGTAAGAAACTCCAATCGCCAACACTCTCCCCCGAATGCGAAATATATATTGTTGTTTCCTACTTACATAAGTAGAAATGTCCATCACAATAAAATACGAGAAATCAGAGCTCGAACGGAGAGATTCAGGTGTTCTTTCCTCCCGCGCGCTATTCGAGAATGGAATGGGAGATAAATAGTATAACGGTGGTTCTATGAACCCTCTGCCAGTCTCTTTAATGTGACTTGCAGAGTATCCCATGTAGATGTAGAAGGAAAGGAAGAGATTGAAATAATGTACATCCAACGAATACTCTTTACTTCCGACAGAGCTGACTTTTAACTGCAAGAGACCGCAGTTTACAGTGAGACATGCATTTTTAATTTTGATTAATAAATCACAGAGCAATCTACGCAATACTTTGGAATGGATCCTCCATGACTACGTTTCTCACACGGACAACTTAATGTCACTTTCTTAGTGGTAGGATCACCAAAGAGATTATTCATATTAGATCCTAGAAAAGTCACATAAATGTTGTTTATAGTAAAGTTGTTAATTAAATGAATGTGTGAACATTACATATAATTTGGATTTAACTATTTCTTTGTTTGGAGACTGTAATTAAATTTCTGACGTTACGCAAGGTAGCCTTATTTCTTACACATTCTCTGGTAAATTTGTTAGTAGATAAAAGTGGATGGACAGAGGGTGAAGCTATAGGAGAGGTAAATGGAAGGGTCCGCTGTTTTTTTTTTTTAACCATTATGTTGTTTACTTATTCCCATAGATGTTTCGGAACCTTTGTTCCATCATCAGTGGGATATTTATTAAATCTGCAAGTATAAAGTATTTGCAATGTACACTGTAATTTATACTGCAAAAAACGCGAAAAATGCAAGAAATGTGGTTTACCTGGCGTTTTTACATTTTATGTTTCTGATTGAAACTTTCCAGTACTTTATGGCCTGTCATCTGCGAACAAGTTGCGTTTTTGAGGGATATAGGCTTTTGAAAACATTGAAATTTATTTTTCTAAGGAAGATGTGTTTAAGAATCACGCAAATATTTCGAAAATTTCTTGTTGTTACAGTTGCGCTTGGGAAATGTTGCTCTCTTCTGTGGTAAATGCGTCCACACTTATCACACCACATTTACGTCACGTTAATGCACTTTTTGCTTCGCTTTTCACGGTTCTGGCGAGTTTGTGTGTGTGAAGTCGTCAACATATGTTTCACTGTTATGGCGGTTTGTTGTGTTTGGAGCTGCTGCAGATGTTCAGTTGTTCTCGCCTTCTTGTGGCGCCAAAAACGAATAGCTGTTTCAGTTGTCTTTGTATAGTTCCTTTATTGTATTGAATATTCTGCCATTGCATAGTATAGTGCGCGTTCATTCATGACTTTTTTTACCTTCTGCTATTGCCTTTTGTATGTGGAGATATTCTTCTGTTGTCAGTTTGTAATATTTGCTGTGGCTAGGTTTCAGTATTTTTAAATCTGTCTCTATTTTTGTTGGGTGATGTTTGTGGGCCATTAAGTGTTCTGCAAAAGTGCTGTGAGAGCTGTTACTTTTTAGGGCTCTGAGGTGTTCTGAGTATCTTAGTCTAAAGTTTCTGCAAATTTGTCCTATGTATACAGCCTGCCAGGAGTTGCATGTGAGTTCATATAAGCCGGAACTATTGTATCTATCTATCTGTGTGTGTGTGTCATTTGTTCGGCAGATACCAGGCCATAAAGTTGTGGAATGTTTCACTCTGAAACATAAAATGTAAAAACGCCAGGTAAACCACAATTATTGCATTTTTCATGAGGTTTTTCGAATTACAAACTACAGTGTACATTGTAAATATTTTATACTTGTAGATTTAATAAATATCCCACTGATAATGGAACAAAGGTTCCGATACATCTAAATCTATCTACATCTGCATACTCTGCAAATCACATTTAAGTTCCTAGCAGAGGGTTCATCGAACCACCATTATACTATTTATCTCCCATTCCATTCTCGAATAGCGCGCGGGAAGAAAGAACACCGGAATCTCTCAGTTCGAGCTCTGATTTCTCGTATTTTATTCTGATGATCATTTCTACCTATTTAGGTGTGAGTCAACAATATATTTTCGCATACGGAGGAGAATGTTTTGGCGATTGGACTTTTTGTAAGTAGCCCACGCCGCAGCGATAAGCACCGTTGTCGTAATGATTCCCATCCCAGATCCTATATCATTTCCGTAACGCTGTCTCCCCTGTATCGTGACAATACAAAACGAGCTACCCTTCTTTGGACTCTTTCGATGTCCTCTGTCAAACCCACCTGATAAGGATCCCACACTGGGCAGCAATATTACATAAAAGGACGGACAAGCGTAGTGTATGCAGTCTCTTTAGTAGTTCTGTCGCATCTTTTAACGGTTTTGCGAATAAAACGCAGTCTCTGGTTCGCCTTTCCCACGACATTATCTACGTGTTCTTTCCAGTCTAAGTCTGAAGTAATAGTAAATCCTAGGTATTTTGTATAGTTTACGGCCTTCACGTTTGATTGATTTATCTTGTAAACAAAGTTTAATGGATTTATTTTCACACTTCGCATTATTTAGAGTCAATTGCCAATTTTTACACCGTAGTGATATCTTATTTAGATCGATCTGGTGTTTTGATCTTCAGATGATTTTACTAGACGGTAAATGATGGCGTCATCTGGAAACAACCTAAGAGCTGCTCAGATTGTCTCCAAAATTGTTTATATAGATAAGGAACAGCAGAGGACCAATAACACTACCCTGTGGAACGCCTGATATCACCTCTGTTTTAGTCGATGGCTTACTATCTATTACTACAAACTGTGTCCTCTCTGACAGGAAATCCCTATCCAGTCACAAATTTTGGGCGATATACCATAACCACGCAATTTGATTAAAAGCCGTTTTTGAGGTATCGTGTCAGAAGGCTTCTGGAAATCAAGAAATACGGAATAGATTTGCGAAGCCTTATCGATAGCACTCGTCACTCCGTGTGGCTAAAGAGCTAGTTGTGTTTCGCATGAACGATATTTTCTAAATCCGTATTGACCATGGAGCAGAAGATCATTCTGTTCGAGGTAATTCATATTTGAATACAGGATATGTTCCAAAATCCTGCTGCAAATTGACGTAGCCCTGTAGTTTAGTGAGTTTCTCCTACTGCCTTTCTCGAGTATAGGTGTGACCTGCGGAACTTTCCCCTCTTTTGGTACGGATCCTTCTTTGAGAGAGCGGTTGTATATGGCTGTTAAGTAAGAAGCTATCTTTTCAGCATAGTCAGATAGAAATCTGATGGGTATGGGAATAAGTAAAAAACATAATGGTTTAAAAAAAAAAAAAAAAAAAAAAAAGGGGCGGACCTTTTCCCAATTATTTAACTGCATCGAGGGAAAACAAAGTACAGCAAAACCAACGTGATGAACTTATAGGAGAAGTGCTAACTGAAAGGCTTGAATAAATAAGTATCCGGGCAATAGCGGGTTTTTAGCCAGTATGAAATAAAATCGTGATAAGTTCTGAACGATTTGCGTTAGGAATCTTCAAATTGCACGGGTAGTCGCGTGGTATGGTGGGAATTATTTAGCGGAAAAAGGTGGGGGATAACACACAAACCCCGACACTCAGCAGAGATCGATGAAAGCAACGCCTGAAGATGGCAAGAAGTCAGCTTTGCCGAAATATCGCAGCCGAATTCCCGAAACGTTTTCTAGACTGTTGTGTTACATGAATTAATATGGTATACCTTGTCATCTGCAAGCCCAAACGAACCCTTTATTCTCTTTCTCTCAGCCGTGTTTCCGCACAGGCATGGTCGGCTTTCTTAAATCGGATTTGGCGTGTATTATTATTTACGGGGTGGCTGGATGCCCTTCCTACCGCCACCCCATACCCCCTCCCACCGGGAGGAAATGTCTGCGTATAGTATTATATGTGTGAAAGAGTAAAGTGTTGCGATATGTTTGCGAGTCGTGTAACTGAGGCGGGACTTGGGGACCAGCCCGTTATTCACCTAGGGGGATGTGGAAAACCGCCTAAAAACCACATCCAGGCTGGCCGGCACTCCGACCCCCTTCGTTAATCCGCCGGTACGCCTCCCCGTCTCGGAAAGTGGTGCGTCAAGGCCGCTACACACGTTCCGATTTGTCGAGACCAAATTATCGGCGGTCCGATAAATTAGACGTCTGGAGGCGCTTGTCGACCAACTTCGTTGACTGTCCGACATCCGAACCTCCCACCACCACCACGACCACCCTACAAACTGTACCGTGTGTATCAGAATTCATGGCTGCCATCGTCTGCTGTCTGCCCAGCAGAACACGCGGTAACATCTACATCTACATAGATACTCTGCAAATCACATTAAAGTGCCTGGCAGAGGGTTCATTAACCACTTTCATAACTTTTCTCTACCGTTCCATTCTCTAATAGCGCGCAGGAAGAAAGAACACCTAAATCTTTCCGTTTTCGATCTGATTTCTCTTATTCTATTGGGATGAAACTTCGCAAACAGATCACGCCGCAATGAATAACGTCTTTCTTTTAATGATTTTCACCCCAATTAGTGCAACATTTCCGTGACGCTTTCCCCCCCGTAACGTGATACAACAAAACGAGCTGCCCTTCTCTGAACCTTCTCAGTGTCTTCCGTCAGTCCCACCTGGTGAGGGTCCCACACTGGGCAACAGTACTCCAGGAGAAGACGCCCAAGTGTGATGTAGGCAGTCACTTTGGTGGAGCTGGTGCATCTTCGAAGCGTTCTGCCGATGAAACGTAACCTTTGGTTCGTCTTCCCCACAATATTTTCTATGTGTTAACTCCAGTCAAAGTTGTTCGTAATTGTAACTCCTAGGTATTTGGTAGAATCTACGACCTTAAGACTTGACTGATTTATCGCGTAATTGAAGTTCTGCGAATTTCTTTTAGTGGTCATAAGTATTACTTCACACTTTTCTTTATTTAGTGTCAATTGCCAATTTTCGCACCATGCAGAAATTTTGTCTAAATCGCTTTGCAGTTGATTTTGATCCTCTGTTGACTTCACTAACCGATAAACGACAGTTTCATCCGCGAACAGTCTAAGGGAGCTATTCAGATTGTCTCCTAAATCGTTTATAAACACGAGGAAGAGTAATGGACCTATAACGCTTCCCTGTGGAACGCCAGATATCACTTCTGTTTTACTCGATGACTTACCATCAATTACAACGAACTGTGTTCTTTCTGATAGGAAATCGTGAATCCAACCGCACAATTGGGGAGATATGCCATAAGCACGCAATTTCATAAGAAGCCGCTTGTGGGGTAGGCCGTTGAAGAGTGTAGATCAGGGGACGGCAACATGTCGATCGCGATCTACTGGTAGATCCCGAGTGCTTATTTTGTAGATCGCGTGAGTACTGAGAGTACAGAAAAAAATGCTGGATAGAATTATTTTCGTAGCATCGAAGTTTCTTCTATTCGTTGACAATAGCGCTTAATTACGAACTTCTGCGTTTATATAGTATGTGTGGACGAGATATTTTGTGTCCTAGATATTCAACCGTGAACTTTTGCCAAGAAAATAGTAGCGTACCTAGTGCAACGACTTCACGCATAATCAGCAGCGTATCAAAGATCGCAAAGCTTATTTTCATTTCAATTGTAAACACGACTTTTTCGTAGCGGAAGGAAATGGCAAGATGCATTCGTTTATTATACCAAGCTAGAATTGCGTTTGTGAGGAAGACAGAGAAATTATGCACCCTATTTGTGAATGCCGAGTTTGCTTTGTATAGTAAACCGAAAAAAGAAAAAAAAAAACTTAATAAACTTAAGAATCAGTTGAATAACAATGAATGTCTGCAAACATTTCTACTTTGAGGGATTATATCAATCACCATTTTCCAGATTTTAAAAACATCTTCTGTGGTGACCCAGTTTTTTTACCTTTCCTTGAGCCAAACTTGAACTGTTAAATATATGTTCCTCCATTGAAAATTACTTGCGTAGGGCGGCTCTTGAACTTGAAATAATGTTTACAAAGTGCTTTGTATCTCAAAAGTATGACAGAATCCATTGGCCTCCATTTCCTCAAGAGAAATACTCTGCGTTAGTTAATGTTGCATTTAGAATGAAGGCTTTCATTACATCTATTTTCTTTCGCGAATCATTGATTTAAACTATGAATTTTATTAAAAATAAACACAGAAGTTGAGTGACGAACACATGAACTCTCGTATTCGATTAAGTCATAAATTTTAAACAAATAATAAACATGTAAAAGATTTAGTGTTAAATATTGTTGTCTTACAGTATTTCAAAAATAAAAATGTTGTAATACCTGTTTTCTTAATAACGTAGATCACTTTCATACGGGGGTATCAAATAGTAGATCGCGAAGGCCTTGTGGTTGTCTACCTACGGTGTAGATTCACACCTGTCCATCGTAACAGACACCAGAACAGGAAGGCACTGCAATCACTGCTTGCAGTTGGTCGGAACGTGTGCAGGCTGCTACGAATTTGTTGGCTCGTTGCACAGTTTCTTGCTCTGACGATAAATCGGATTGCGTGTAGGGGCCTTTAGACCGCACGGCTGATCAAGCGGGACCCAAACTAACTGTTTATACCTCTTATTCAATTTTTGAGCCGAAAAGCGCTATTTATGCCATTAGTTACGATTTCGTTTTCATTTCTCAGCTCCTGGTTCCGTATTTTCAGGAATAATTCTTTTACAAAATCGCGAGATCTCCAGAAGTTTCGACCTACCTGTCGGTGCTGGCTGGTGTCAGGTGGGTGACGGCCAGTCTTTCCGCCCAGATAGCACCGCCTGGCAGCGAACGGCGTCGCAGGCGGTCCGTTCGAGTACGGCTGCCGTCTTTTTTTACGCGGCCTCCTGTAATTACGCTACCAATTACGCGGCGCTATCTTTTTCGCTGCGAACTACGCGCCGAGTTAAGTAATGAAAAGCGTAAGGCGGACAGGGGAAGAGCAGGCGTGCAATTAGGAAAGCGATTCAATCTGTCGCGAACTGCGCGTAGCGGTGGCTCACAGCGAAGCGGAGCGGAGCATGCTGCCCCGCAACAAGTGTTTGCCCGAGGGGCTGCCCCCTCTTAGATAATCGACTATAATTTTTTCGTACAGTGATTGGGAGCCGTTACTAAAGAAATGCATATTATGGAAATGTACAGGGTGTTCAAAAATGAGTTCAATACAGGCTGCACCTGAAGTCCGGGAACACTTTCAATTATTTATTGCAGAAAAACTGAACATTGTATATATATATCATATTAAACATAAGGAGAGGCATTGAATTAAAATTTGTGCTGTTGCCAGGATTCGAACCCGGGACCACCTACTTACCAGTTAGGTGCTTTAGACCACCCCAATTTTTTTTTCTCTTCTTTCTTGCCTTTTTTTTTAAAGAAAAACTTTATTTACGAATTGTGTTTACAAATAGTTATAAAAATGTTCAAATGTTTGTACAGCTTATGGTACTTAACTACGGGGTCATCATTCCCTAAACTTACAAACTATTTATGAACTAGCTAATACTAAGGACGGCACAAATATCCATGCCCGAGAGGGGATTCGAACCCCCGACCGTAGTGGCTGTGCAGACCGTGACTGGAACGCCTCAGTCCCCTCGGCCACCGCGGCCGGCAAAAGTTGTCTTACAAAAAGTGAATGAACGGCGAAAATTTTTCTGTTTTCCATGGATCGTTGAGGATTTCTCTTCGTGCACGGAGGATGTATTGTCGAAAGTCGCTCACAGATCCACCTTCCGCAAGGGCGTACTTGATGAACGAATATATGAACCAAGTGAGAGTTCTGGTCTTGGACACTGGGAAAGCTTATAAAAAAAATAAAATGCTTGTTAAGCTTATGGGACTTAACTACGGGGTCATCAGTCCCTAAACTTACAAACTACTTATGAACTACTTACGAACTAGGACAGCACAAATATCCATGCCCGACGGGGGATTCGAACCCCCGACCGTAGTGGCCGTGCTGACCGTGACTGGAGCGCCTTAGTCACCTCGGCCACCGCGGCCGGCACAGAGAAAGCCTAGACATCCATGTACACCAGTTTCTTCGTGTTGATGTCGTTGACACTCACAGATCCTGTCGATTTAAACTTGATCCATTTCCACAGATCCGCTATTTTGGAACAGCCTACCACACGGTGGATTGCAGTATCGACCAATCCGCAGTGCTGGCAATACGAGTGACCGGTGAGCATTATTCCGTGGCCAACACAGCGTTGCATCCAAAGCGACTACACGGACTGTCTTAAAGCACGTCTCCCTCCACACCACATACTTTAATTGTGCTTCAATGTTTCCTGTGAAATGCGTAACAAATTTTCAGGGCTCTCCTATATTGGAATTTGATACGCATTTCACAGGGAACAATGAGGCAGAATTAAAGTATATTGTGTGGAGGAAGACATGCTGTAAGACAGTCCGTGTAGTCGCTTTGGCTGCAACGCTGTGTTAGCTGAGTGGTCTAAAGCGCCTACCTAGTAAGTAGGAGGTCATTTCACAGGCAACATGAGGCAGAATTAAAGTATGTGGTGTGGAGGGAGACGTGCTTTAAGACAGTCCGTGTAGTCGCTTTGGCTGCAACGCTGTGTTAGCTGAGTGGTCTAAAGCGCCTACCTAGTAAGTAGGAGGTCATTTCACAGGGAACATGAGGCAGAATTAAAGTATGTGGTGTGGAGGGAGACGTGCTTTAAGACAGTCCGTGTAGTCGCTTTGGCTGCAACGCTGTGTTAGCTGAGTGGTCTAAAGCGCCTACCTAGTAAGTAGGAGGTCATTTCACAGGGAACATGAGGCAGAATTAAAGTATGTGGTGTGGAGGGAGACGTGCTTTAAGACAGTCCGTGTAGTCGCTTTGGCTGCAACGCTGTGTTAGCTGAGTGGTCTAAAGCGCCTACCTAGTAAGTAGGAGGTCATTTCACAGGGAACATGAGGCAGAATTAAAGTATGTGGTGTGGAGGGAGACGTGCTTTAAGACAGTCCGTGTAGTCGCTTTGGCTGCAACGCTGTGTTAGCTGAGTGGTCTAAAGCGCCTACCTAGTAAGTAGGAGGTCATTTCACAGGGAACATGAGGCAGAATTAAAGTATGTGGTGTGGAGGGAGACGTGCTTTAAGACAGTCCGTGTAGTCGCTTTGGCTGCAACGCTGTGTTAGCTGAGTGGTCTAAAGCGCCTACCTAGTAAGTAGGAGGTCATTTCACAGGGAACATGAGGCAGAATTAAAGTATGTGGTGTGGAGGGAGACGTGCTTTAAGACAGTCCGTGTAGTCGCTTTGGCTGCAACGCTGTGTTAGCTGAGTGGTCTAAAGCGCCTACCTAGTAAGTAGGAGGTCATTTCACAGGGAACATGAGGCAGAATTAAAGTATGTGGTGTGGAGGGAGACGTGCTTTAAGACAGTCCGTGTAGTCGCTTTGGCTGCAACGCTGTGTTAGCTGAGTGGTCTAAAGCGCCTACCTAGTAAGTAGGAGGTCATTTCACAGGGAACATGAGGCAGAATTAAAGTATGTGGTGTGGAGGGAGACGTGCTTTAAGACAGTCCGTGTAGTCGCTTTGGCTGCAACGCTGTGTTAGCTGAGTGGTCTAAAGCGCCTACCTAGTAAGTAGGAGGTCATTTCACAGGGAACATGAGGCAGAATTAAAGTATGTGGTGTGGAGGGAGACGTGCTTTAAGACAGTCCGTGTAGTCGCTTTGGCTGCAACGCTGTGTTAGCTGAGTGGTCTAAAGCGCCTACCTAGTAAGTAGGAGGTCATTTCACAGGGAACATGAGGCAGAATTAAAGTATGTGGTGTGGGGGGAGACGTGCTTTAAGACAGTCCGTGTAGTCGCTTTGGCTGCAACGCTGTGTTAGCTGAGTGGTCTAAAGCGCCTACCTAGTAAGTAGGAGGTCATTTCACAGGGAACATGAGGCAGAATTAAAGTATGTGGTGTGGAGGGAGACGTGCTTTAAGACAGTCCGTGTAGTCGCTTTGGCTGCAACGCTGTGTTAGCTGAGTGGTCTAAAGCGCCTACCTAGTAAGTAGGAGGTCATTTCACAGGGAACATGAGGCAGAATTAAAGTATGTGGTGTGGAGGGAGACGTGCTTTAAGACAGTCCGTGTAGTCGCTTTGGCTGCAACGCTGTGTTAGCTGAGTGGTCTAAAGCGCCTACCTAGTAAGTAGGAGGTCATTTCACAGGGAACATGAGGCAGAATTAAAGTATGTGGTGTGGAGGGAGACGTGCTTTAAGACAGTCCGTGTAGTCGCTTTGGCTGCAACGCTGTGTTAGCTGAGTGGTCTAAAGCGCCTACCTAGTAAGTAGGAGGTCATTTCACAGGGAACATGAGGCAGAATTAAAGTATGTGGTGTGGGGGGAGACGTGCTTTAAGACAGTCCGTGTAGTCGCTTTGGCTGCAACGCTGTGTTAGCTGAGTGGTCTAAAGCGCCTACCTAGTAAGTAGGAGGTCATTTCACAGGGAACATGAGGCAGAATTAAAGTATGTGGTGTGGAGGGAGACGTGCTTTAAGACAGTCCGTGTAGTCGCTTTGGCTGCAACGCTGTGTTAGCTGAGTGGTCTAAAGCGCCTACCTAGTAAGTAGGAGGTCATTTCACAGGGAACATGAGGCAGAATTAAAGTATGTGGTGTGGAGGGAGACGTGCTTTAAGACAGTCCGTGTAGTCGCTTTGGCTGCAACGCTGTGTTAGCTGAGTGGTCTAAAGCGCCTACCTAGTAAGTAGGAGGTCATTTCACAGGGAACATGAGGCAGAATTAAAGTATGTGGTGTGGAGGGAGACGTGCTTTAAGACAGTCCGTGTAGTCGCTTTGGCTGCAACGCTGTGTTAGCTGAGTGGTCTAAAGCGCCTACCTAGTAAGTAGGAGGTCATTTCACAGGGAACATGAGGCAGAATTAAAGTATGTGGTGTGGAGGGAGACGTGCTTTAAGACAGTCCGTGTAGTCGCTTTGGCTGCAACGCTGTGTTAGCTGAGTGGTCTAAAGCGCCTACCTAGTAAGTAGGAGGTCATTTCACAGGGAACATGAGGCAGAATTAAAGTATGTGGTGTGGAGGGAGACGTGCTTTAAGACAGTCCGTGTAGTCGCTTTGGCTGCAACGCTGTGTTAGCTGAGTGGTCTAAAGCGCCTACCTAGTAAGTAGGAGGTCATTTCACAGGGAACATGAGGCAGAATTAAAGTATGTGGTGTGGAGGGAGACGTGCTTTAAGACAGTCCGTGTAGTCGCTTTGGCTGCAACGCTGTGTTAGCTGAGTGGTCTAAAGCGCCTACCTAGTAAGTAGGAGGTCATTTCACAGGGAACATGAGGCAGAATTAAAGTATGTGGTGTGGAGGGAGACGTGCTTTAAGACAGTCCGTGTAGTCGCTTTGGCTGCAACGCTGTGTTAGCTGAGTGGTCTAAAGCGCCTACCTAGTAAGTAGGAGGTCATTTCACAGGGAACATGAGGCAGAATTAAAGTATGTGGTGTGGAGGGAGACGTGCTTTAAGACAGTCCGTGTAGTCGCTTTGGCTGCAACGCTGTGTTAGCTGAGTGGTCTAAAGCGCCTACCTAGTAAGTAGGAGGTCATTTCACAGGGAACATGAGGCAGAATTAAAGTATGTGGTGTGGAGGGAGACGTGCTTTAAGACAGTCCGTGTAGTCGCTTTGGCTGCAACGCTGTGTTAGCTGAGTGGTCTAAAGCGCCTACCTAGTAAGTAGGAGGTCATTTCACAGGGAACATGAGGCAGAATTAAAGTATGTGGTGTGGGGGGAGACGTGCTTTAAGACAGTCCGTGTAGTCGCTTTGGCTGCAACGCTGTGTTAGCTGAGTGGTCTAAAGCGCCTACCTAGTAAGTAGGAGGTCATTTCACAGGGAACATGAGGCAGAATTAAAGTATGTGGTGTGGAGAGAGACGTGCTTTAAGACAGTCCGTGTAGTCGCTTTGGCTGCAACGCTGTGTTAGCTGAGTGGTCTAAAGCGCCTACCTAGTAAGTAGGAGGTCATTTCACAGGGAACATGAGGCAGAATTAAAGTATGTGGTGTGGAGGGAGACGTGCTTTAAGACAGTCCGTGTAGTCGCTTTGGCTGCAACGCTGTGTTAGCTGAGTGGTCTAAAGCGCCTACCTAGTAAGTAGGAGGTCATTTCACAGGGAACATGAGGCAGAATTAAAGTATGTGGTGTGGGGGGAGACGTGCTTTAAGACAGTCCGTGTAGTCGCTTTGGCTGCAACGCTGTGTTAGCTGAGTGGTCTAAAGCGCCTACCTAGTAAGTAGGAGGTCATTTCACAGGGAACATGAGGCAGAATTAAAGTATGTGGTGTGGAGAGAGACGTGCTTTAAGACAGTCCGTGTAGTCGCTTTGGCTGCAACGCTGTGTTAGCTGAGTGGTCTAAAGCGCCTACCTAGTAAGTAGGAGGTCATTTCACAGGGAACATGAGGCAGAATTAAAGTATGTGGTGTGGAGGGAGACGTGCTTTAAGACAGTCCGTGTAGTCGCTTTGGCTGCAACGCTGTGTTAGCTGAGTGGTCTAAAGCGCCTACCTAGTAAGTAGGAGGTCATTTCACAGGGAACATGAGGCAGAATTAAAGTATGTGGTGTGGAGAGAGACGTGCTTTAAGACAGTCCGTGTAGTCGCTTTGGCTGCAACGCTGTGTTAGCTGAGTGGTCTAAAGCGCCTACCTAGTAAGTAGGAGGTCATTTCACAGGGAACATGAGGCAGAATTAAAGTATGTGGTGTGGAGGGAGACGTGCTTTAAGACAGTCCGTGTAGTCGCTTTGGCTGCAACGCTGTGTTAGCTGAGTGGTCTAAAGCGCCTACCTAGTAAGTAGGAGGTCATTTCACAGGGAACATGAGGCAGAATTAAAGTATGTGGTGTGGAGAGAGACGTGCTTTAAGACAGTCCGTGTAGTCGCTTTGGCTGCAACGCTGTGTTAGCTGAGTGGTCTAAAGCGCCTACCTAGTAAGTAGGAGGTCATTTCACAGGGAACATGAGGCAGAATTAAAGTATGTGGTGTGGAGGGAGACGTGCTTTAAGACAGTCCGTGTAGTCGCTTTGGCTGCAACGCTGTGTTAGCTGAGTGGTCTAAAGCGCCTACCTAGTAAGTAGGAGGTCATTTCACAGGGAACATGAGGCAGAATTAAAGTATGTGGTGTGGAGAGAGACGTGCTTTAAGACAGTCCGTGTAGTCGCTTTGGCTGCAACGCTGTGTTAGCTGAGTGGTCTAAAGCGCCTACCTAGTAAGTAGGAGGTCATTTCACAGGGAACATGAGGCAGAATTAAAGTATGTGGTGTGGAGAGAGACGTGCTTTAAGACAGTCCGTGTAGTCGCTTTGGCTGCAACGCTGTGTTAGCTGAGTGGTCTAAAGCGCCTACCTAGTAAGTAGGAGGTCATTTCACAGGGAACATGAGGCAGAATTAAAGTATGTGGTGTGGAGGGAGACGTGCTTTAAGACAGTCCGTGTAGTCGCTTTGGCTGCAACGCTGTGTTAGCTGAGTGGTCTAAAGCGCCTACCTAGTAAGTAGGAGGTCATTTCACAGGGAACATGAGGCAGAATTAAAGTATGTGGTGTGGAGAGAGACGTGCTTTAAGACAGTCCGTGTAGTCGCTTTGGCTGCAACGCTGTGTTAGCTGAGTGGTCTAAAGCGCCTACCTAGTAAGTAGGAGGTCATTTCACAGGGAACATGAGGCAGAATTAAAGTATGTGGTGTGGAGGGAGACGTGCTTTAAGACAGTCCGTGTAGTCGCTTTGGCTGCAACGCTGTGTTAGCTGAGTGGTCTAAAGCGCCTACCTAGTAAGTAGGAGGTCATTTCACAGGGAACATGAGGCAGAATTAAAGTATGTGGTGTGGAGAGAGACGTGCTTTAAGACAGTCCGTGTAGTCGCTTTGGCTGCAACGCTGTGTTAGCTGAGTGGTCTAAAGCGCCTACCTAGTAAGTAGGAGGTCATTTCACAGGGAACATGAGGCAGAATTAAAGTATGTGGTGTGGGGGGAGACGTGCTTTAAGACAGTCCGTGTAGTCGCTTTGGCTGCAACGCTGTGTTAGCTGAGTGGTCTAAAGCGCCTACCTAGTAAGTAGGAGGTCATTTCACAGGGAACATGAGGCAGAATTAAAGTATGTGGTGTGGAGAGAGACGTGCTTTAAGACAGTCCGTGTAGTCGCTTTGGCTGCAACGCTGTGTTAGCTGAGTGGTCTAAAGCGCCTACCTAGTAAGTAGGAGGTCATTTCACAGGGAACATGAGGCAGAATTAAAGTATGTGGTGTGGAGGGAGACGTGCTTTAAGACAGTCCGTGTAGTCGCTTTGGCTGCAACGCTGTGTTAGCTGAGTGGTCTAAAGCGCCTACCTAGTAAGTAGGAGGTCATTTCACAGGGAACATGAGGCAGAATTAAAGTATGTGGTGTGGGGGGAGACGTGCTTTAAGACAGTCCGTGTAGTCGCTTTGGCTGCAACGCTGTGTTAGCTGAGTGGTCTAAAGCGCCTACCTAGTAAGTAGGAGGTCATTTCACAGGGAACATGAGGCAGAATTAAAGTATGTGGTGTGGAGAGAGACGTGCTTTAAGACAGTCCGTGTAGTCGCTTTGGCTGCAACGCTGTGTTAGCTGAGTGGTCTAAAGCGCCTACCTAGTAAGTAGGAGGTCATTTCACAGGGAACATGAGGCAGAATTAAAGTATGTGGTGTGGAGGGAGACGTGCTTTAAGACAGTCCGTGTAGTCGCTTTGGCTGCAACGCTGTGTTAGCTGAGTGGTCTAAAGCGCCTACCTAGTAAGTAGGAGGTCATTTCACAGGGAACATGAGGCAGAATTAAAGTATGTGGTGTGGAGGGAGACGTGCTTTAAGACAGTCCGTGTAGTCGCTTTGGCTGCAACGCTGTGTTAGCTGAGTGGTCTAAAGCGCCTACCTAGTAAGTAGGAGGTCATTTCACAGGGAACATGAGGCAGAATTAAAATATGAGGTGTGGAGGGAGACGTGCTTTAAGACAGTCCGTGTAGTCGCTTTGGCTGCAACGCTGTGTTAGCTGAGTGGTCTAAAGCGCCTACCTAGTAAGTAGGAGGTCATTTCACAGGGAACATGAGGCAGAATTAAAGTATGTGGTGTGGGGGGAGACGTGCTTTAAGACAGTCCGTGTAGTCGCTTTGGCTGCAACGCTGTGTTAGCTGAGTGGTCTAAAGCGCCTACCTAGTAAGTAGGAGGTCATTTCACAGGGAACATGAGGCAGAATTAAAGTATGTGGTGTGGAGGGAGACGTGCTTTAAGACAGTCCGTGTAGTCGCTTTGGCTGCAACGCTGTGTTAGCTGAGTGGTCTAAAGCGCCTACCTAGTAAGTAGGAGGTCATTTCACAGGGAACATGAGGCAGAATTAAAGTATGTGGTGTGGAGGGAGACGTGCTTTAAGACAGTCCGTGTAGTCGCTTTGGCTGCAACGCTGTGTTAGCTGAGTGGTCTAAAGCGCCTACCTAGTAAGTAGGAGGTCATTTCACAGGGAACATGAGGCAGAATTAAAGTATGTGGTGTGGAGGGAGACGTGCTTTAAGACAGTCCGTGTAGTCGCTTTGGCTGCAACGCTGTGTTAGCTGAGTGGTCTAAAGCGCCTACCTAGTAAGTAGGAGGTCATTTCACAGGGAACATGAGGCAGAATTAAAGTATGTGGTGTGGAGGGAGACGTGCTTTAAGACAGTCCGTGTAGTCGCTTTGGCTGCAACGCTGTGTTAGCTGAGTGGTCTAAAGCGCCTACCTAGTAAGTAGGAGGTCATTTCACAGGGAACATGAGGCAGAATTAAAGTATGTGGTGTGGAGGGAGACGTGCTTTAAGACAGTCCGTGTAGTCGCTTTGGCTGCAACGCTGTGTTAGCTGAGTGGTCTAAAGCGCCTACCTAGTAAGTAGGAGGTCATTTCACAGGGAACATGAGGCAGAATTAAAGTATGTGGTGTGGAGGGAGACGTGCTTTAAGACAGTCCGTGTAGTCGCTTTGGCTGCAACGCTGTGTTAGCTGAGTGGTCTAAAGCGCCTACCTAGTAAGTAGGAGGTCATTTCACAGGGAACATGAGGCAGAATTAAAGTATGTGGTGTGGAGGGAGACGTGCTTTAAGACAGTCCGTGTAGTCGCTTTGGCTGCAACGCTGTGTTAGCTGAGTGGTCTAAAGCGCCTACCTAGTAAGTAGGAGGTCATTTCACAGGGAACATGAGGCAGAATTAAAGTATGTGGTGTGGAGGGAGACGTGCTTTAAGACAGTCCGTGTAGTCGCTTTGGCTGCAACGCTGTGTTAGCTGAGTGGTCTAAAGCGCCTACCTAGTAAGTAGGAGGTCATTTCACAGGGAACATGAGGCAGAATTAAAGTATGTGGTGTGGAGGGAGACGTGCTTTAAGACAGTCCGTGTAGTCGCTTTGGCTGCAACGCTGTGTTAGCTGAGTGGTCTAAAGCGCCTACCTAGTAAGTAGGAGGTCATTTCACAGGGAACATGAGGCAGAATTAAAGTATGAGGTGTGGAGGGAGACGTGCTTTAAGACAGTCCGTGTAGTCGCTTTGGCTGCAACGCTGTGTTAGCTGAGTGGTCTAAAGCGCCTACCTAGTAAGTAGGAGGTCATTTCACAGGGAACATGAGGCAGAATTAAAGTATGTGGTGTGGAGGGAGACGTGCTTTAAGACAGTCCGTGTAGTCGCTTTGGCTGCAACGCTGTGTTAGCTGAGTGGTCTAAAGCGCCTACCTAGTAAGTAGGAGGTCATTTCACAGGGAACATGAGGCAGAATTAAAGTATGTGGTGTGGAGGGAGACGTGCTTTAAGACAGTCCGTGTAGTCGCTTTGGCTGCAACGCTGTGTTAGCTGAGTGGTCTAAAGCGCCTACCTAGTAAGTAGGAGGTCATTTCACAGGGAACATGAGGCAGAATTAAAGTATGTGGTGTGGAGGGAGACGTGCTTTAAGACAGTCCGTGTAGTCGCTTTGGCTGCAACGCTGTGTTAGCTGAGTGGTCTAAAGCGCCTACCTAGTAAGTAGGAGGTCATTTCACAGGGAACATGAGGCAGAATTAAAGTATGTGGTTTGGAGGGAGACGTGCTTTAAGACAGTCCGTGTAGTCGCTTTGGCTGCAACGCTGTGTTAGCTGAGTGGTCTAAAGCGCCTACCTAGTAAGTAGGAGGTCATTTCACAGGGAACATGAGGCAGAATTAAAGTATGTGGTGTGGAGGGAGACGTGCTTTAAGACAGTCCGTGTAGTCGCTTTGGCTGCAACGCTGTGTTAGCTGAGTGGTCTAAAGCGCCTACCTAGTAAGTAGGAGGTCATTTCACAGGGAACATGAGGCAGAATTAAAGTATGAGGTGTGGAGGGAGACGTGCTTTAAGACAGTCCGTGTAGTCGCTTTGGCTGCAACGCTGTGTTAGCTGAGTGGTCTAAAGCGCCTACCTAGTAAGTAGGAGGTCATTTCACAGGGAACATGAGGCAGAATTAAAGTATGTGGTGTGGAGGGAGACGTGCTTTAAGACAGTCCGTGTAGTCGCTTTGGCTGCAACGCTGTGTTAGCTGAGTGGTCTAAAGCGCCTACCTAGTAAGTAGGAGGTCATTTCACAGGGAACATGAGGCAGAATTAAAGTATGTGGTGTGGAGGGAGACGTGCTTTAAGACAGTCCGTGTAGTCGCTTTGGCTGCAACGCTGTGTTAGCTGAGTGGTCTAAAGCGCCTACCTAGTAAGTAGGAGGTCATTTCACAGGGAACATGAGGCAGAATTAAAGTATGTGGTGTGGAGGGAGACGTGCTTTAAGACAGTCCGTGTAGTCGCTTTGGCTGCAACGCTGTGTTAGCTGAGTGGTCTAAAGCGCCTACCTAGTAAGTAGGAGGTCATTTCACAGGGAACATGAGGCAGAATTAAAGTATGTGGTGTGGAGGGAGACGTGCTTTAAGACAGTCCGTGTAGTCGCTTTGGCTGCAACGCTGTGTTAGCTGAGTGGTCTAAAGCGCCTACCTAGTAAGTAGGAGGTCATTTCACAGGGAACATGAGGCAGAATTAAAGTATGAGGTGTGGAGGGAGACGTGCTTTAAGACAGTCCGTGTAGTCGCTTTGGCTGCAACGCTGTGTTAGCTGAGTGGTCTAAAGCGCCTACCTAGTAAGTAGGAGGTCATTTCACAGGGAACATGAGGCAGAATTAAAGTATGTGGTGTGGAGGGAGACGTGCTTTAAGACAGTCCGTGTAGTCGCTTTGGCTGCAACGCTGTGTTAGCTGAGTGGTCTAAAGCGCCTACCTAGTAAGTAGGAGGTCATTTCACAGGGAACATGAGGCAGAATTAAAGTATGTGGTGTGGAGGGAGACGTGCTTTAAGACAGTCCGTGTAGTCGCTTTGGCTGCAACGCTGTGTTAGCTGAGTGGTCTAAAGCGCCTACCTAGTAAGTAGGAGGTCATTTCACAGGGAACATGAGGCAGAATTAAAGTATGAGGTGTGGAGGGAGACGTGCTTTAAGACAGTCCGTGTAGTCGCTTTGGCTGCAACGCTGTGTTAGCTGAGTGGTCTAAAGCGCCTACCTAGTAAGTAGGAGGTCATTTCACAGGGAACATGAGGCAGAATTAAAGTATGTGGTGTGGAGGGAGACGTGCTTTAAGACAGTCCGTGTAGTCGCTTTGGCTGCAACGCTGTGTTAGCTGAGTGGTCTAAAGCGCCTACCTAGTAAGTAGGAGGTCATTTCACAGGGAACATGAGGCAGAATTAAAGTATGAGGTGTGGAGGGAGACGTGCTTTAAGACAGTCCGTGTAGTCGCTTTGGCTGCAACGCTGTGTTAGCTGAGTGGTCTAAAGCGCCTACCTAGTAAGTAGGAGGTCATTTCACAGGGAACATGAGGCAGAATTAAAGTATGTGGTGTGGAGGGAGACGTGCTTTAAGACAGTCCGTGTAGTCGCTTTGGCTGCAACGCTGTGTTAGCTGAGTGGTCTAAAGCGCCTACCTAGTAAGTAGGAGGTCATTTCACAGGGAACATGAGGCAGAATTAAAGTATGTGGTGTGGAGGGAGACGTGCTTTAAGACAGTCCGTGTAGTCGCTTTGGCTGCAACGCTGTGTTAGCTGAGTGGTCTAAAGCGCCTACCTAGTAAGTAGGAGGTCATTTCACAGGGAACATGAGGCAGAATTAAAGTATGTGGTGTGGAGGGAGACGTGCTTTAAGACAGTCCGTGTAGTCGCTTTGGCTGCAACGCTGTGTTAGCTGAGTGGTCTAAAGCGCCTACCTAGTAAGTAGGAGGTCATTTCACAGGGAACATGAGGCAGAATTAAAGTATGTGGTGTGGAGGGAGACGTGCTTTAAGACAGTCCGTGTAGTCGCTTTGGCTGCAACGCTGTGTTAGCTGAGTGGTCTAAAGCGCCTACCTAGTAAGTAGGAGGTCATTTCACAGGGAACATGAGGCAGAATTAAAGTATGTGGTGTGGAGGGAGACGTGCTTTAAGACAGTCCGTGTAGTCGCTTTGGCTGCAACGCTGTGTTAGCTGAGTGGTCTAAAGCGCCTACCTAGTAAGTAGGAGGTCATTTCACAGGGAACATGAGGCAGAATTAAAGTATGAGGTGTGGAGGGAGACGTGCTTTAAGACAGTCCGTGTAGTCGCTTTGGCTGCAACGCTGTGTTAGCTGAGTGGTCTAAAGCGCCTACCTAGTAAGTAGGAGGTCATTTCACAGGGAACATGAGGCAGAATTAAAGTATGTGGTGTGGAGGGAGACGTGCTTTAAGACAGTCCGTGTAGTCGCTTTGGCTGCAACGCTGTGTTAGCTGAGTTGTCTAAAGCGCCTACCTAGTAAGTAGGAGGTCATTTCACAGGGAACATGAGGCAGAATTAAAGTATGTGGTGTGGAGGGAGACGTGCTTTAAGACAGTCCGTGTAGTCGCTTTGGCTGCAACGCTGTGTTAGCTGAGTGGTCTAAAGCGCCTACCTAGTAAGTAGGAGGTCATTTCACAGGGAACATGAGGCAGAATTAAAGTATGTGGTGTGGAGGGAGACGTGCTTTAAGACAGTCCGTGTAGTCGCTTTGGCTGCAACGCTGTGTTAGCTGAGTGGTCTAAAGCGCCTACCTAGTAAGTAGGAGGTCATTTCACAGGGAACATGAGGCAGAATTAAAGTATGTGGTGTGGAGGGAGACGTGCTTTAAGACAGTCCGTGTAGTCGCTTTGGCTGCAACGCTGTGTTAGCTGAGTGGTCTAAAGCGCCTACCTAGTAAGTAGGAGGTCATTTCACAGGGAACATGAGGCAGAATTAAAGTATGTGGTGTGGAGGGAGACGTGCTTTAAGACAGTCCGTGTAGTCGCTTTGGCTGCAACGCTGTGTTAGCTGAGTGGTCTAAAGCGCCTACCTAGTAAGTAGGAGGTCATTTCACAGGGAACATGAGGCAGAATTAAAGTATGTGGTGTGGAGGGAGACGTGCTTTAAGACAGTCCGTGTAGTCGCTTTGGCTGCAACGCTGTGTTAGCTGAGTGGTCTAAAGCGCCTACCTAGTAAGTAGGAGGTCATTTCACAGGGAACATGAGGCAGAATTAAAGTATGTGGTGTGGAGGGAGACGTGCTTTAAGACAGTCCGTGTAGTCGCTTTGGCTGCAACGCTGTGTTAGCTGAGTGGTCTAAAGCGCCTACCTAGTAAGTAGGAGGTCATTTCACAGGGAACATGAGGCAGAATTAAAGTATGTGGTGTGGAGGGAGACGTGCTTTAAGACAGTCCGTGTAGTCGCTTTGGCTGCAACGCTGTGTTAGCTGAGTGGTCTAAAGCGCCTACCTAGTAAG